>JAGPOW010000261.1:145447461-145480321 GCA_030014935.1 Caiman crocodilus | reverse complement strand
ATTGATTTTTACTGTTCTATATTACTGTTTTACTGATACTATATGATTTAGGCCTACATATGTAAGTTAGCATAAGTCATGTCAAGTTTCCATTTTGTTCATCAAGTCTCCATCCTGTCCACATGCCCTGTTGTGTAACTGTGTCGTAACCTATGACTCATACCTACCCCTCCTATGTAACTTGGTTCCCGAATGAATGGGAATAAATGAGTGGACCAACAACCCAGCCATTGGAACCACCCTCACCATTCAAGAAACAGAAGATGAAGCGACCCACCATTGTGCCAAGGCTGCACATGCTCAGTAAGAACACCTGGAGCCCTCTGGGACAGGACTGACATTGCCTGGACAGGCCGTCCCCATAGGAGATCAGAGGTAGTCTGCCTCAAAAAAAGGGGTAGTAAAGACTGACTCCTTGGGACTCCCTCTCCATCTGGACCAGCACCATGCCACACCACCTATCCACCCA
The DNA here is from genome assembly GCA_030014935.1 of Caiman crocodilus. Lineage (NCBI taxonomy): Eukaryota > Metazoa > Chordata > Crocodylia > Alligatoridae > Caiman > Caiman crocodilus. The sequence continues at coordinate 145,479,852 of JAGPOW010000261.1, read as the reverse complement.
GAGGCCCTGCTGGCGACCCTGCTCTGGACAACACCTACTGGACAAGGACCCCTTTCCAGCCTGGATAGGTAGCTATCACTCCCCACCCCCTCTCTTCAACCAAGGACTTGGACGCTGCTTCTCTTCCCTACCTGGACTCCAGCCCTTCCACTGAGTCTCTTTCTCCTGTTGCCATTGTGAGTAAATAGTACGTGAGTACATAGTACATACCCACACGTGTACATATCAAACACACATACCAATAATTTCATGGGGTTATGTAGTATGTTGTCTGTTTAATAAACCTGTTATTTTGAAACCATGAGTTGGATTTTTGTCTGTTTCCTGACCATTTCCTCCTTGCCACCAAGCTCCCAGCTGCCTGCCTCTCTCTCTTTCCTGGCTGTCTCTTCCTTGCCACTGGGCTTTTTCCCTTGTACCAGTGATCTTGAGTAATATTGGGCCACTTAACCTTAAGTAAACCCAAGCCTCAGTTCCTCAGCCCAGCTTCTCTCTAGTCTACCGGTTCTAATCCCATTTCTGGCAACTTTCACTCCTTACACTTTCTCTCTCACCTTAACCTTCCCCCAGGTATCCCAAACACACACATACATACCATACCATCCAAGTTAGGAACTCACCTGTGTGTATGTGTAGGTGGGTGATTTGTGTGTGAACTGGTGAATATACATATATGACATTATATACATGATATCTAAATTAGTGATCTGTGTATGTGTATTGACAACTGACTGTTGTCTAATTTTCAGTGTGTATTTGCCTAGACTGGTAATTTTGGATGTGTGTGTGTACCTGAGTTGGTAGTGTGTGGGTGTATGCACTGTGTGTATACCTAATTGATTTGAGTGTGTGCATGTGCAATTATACACCATGCACGCCCTCCTGCCTAACAGTGTTATGTTGAGATCCCAAGCGTTGGCCTGACCCCACAGGGCAACACAATAAGGAAGAGACGCAACAAAATAGGTTGTGCTTACACCCATCCCTAATCAGATCCATATCCAGATCTATACTTCTCCACACAGGCCCTTAAACCAGGGTTCTGCTTCCATTACAGATATGGGCCAGCCACAAACCTTGAAACTACACCTAGAACTAAATGCAAAACTTCAAGAAATTTAACAGTTACTTGGAGCTGGAAATCTGGTTCAGGTCAATCTTTGTAAAAGACTACATTTATTTTATAAAACTAAAACGGTTATCATTTTCATCAAATAAATCTTTGAGGGTAGGGGAAGAAAACCAGGCATCATCAGACAGGCATCAGTTCACCAAAAGGAAAGCACATTACCAACAGAGTGGTAGGGCAACTTATCTGCTGAACCTATGGAGTAGAAAAGTGTCATGAGTGATGATAAAACACAATGCAACAGAACAAAATTTGACAAACACTAGGGACATGGTACATATCCGAAACATGGTATATGCCTTATATAGTCTCAGTGCTTTCCCGGTATGCTATCGATCAATGTTAAACCGGTCATTTGGAAACTTGCAACTAGTAACCACAGAATAGTTTTACCTTTAGTGAAATATAAATTCTGCGTTATTACGTTCCTCAAAGCTCCATCTAACAGAATCAGCCTCTTCATAAGAGACCATTGAGGCAAATTTTCAGTCAGAGTCTGTAGTTTCTCCACATGCAGAATACTGTAGACAAAAGAATGAGGATTTTTCTGTAGGTTTTTTTTGTATCAGCAACAAAATATGGGTTCCTACAAAATTACCTTACATTTGTTGTACATTCACAATATCATTTGTTTTATTATTTGTTATACCAACAGCGTGGGAGAGTCACAGCTTCCTGTTGTGAAAAGCTGCATTCAAAATATGTTGCTCAATACCTGAACATTTTAACCCAGAGGCTTCCTACTGGCAATAACTGATCCTACAAAACTCTCCCTGTATATGCAGGAATGAGAACTCTTCCCCTTAGCGTCCAAGCATTCACTAACTAGCACCCCAGGCTGGAAGACAGACTTAGTCATGTGGGCAACCCTGTGTTTAACTTATTTTTAATCCTTATGTACCTGAAGAAGAGAAGTGTTACTGTTACATGAAACTGTCCTAATTTTAAGCATTCCAGGAATCAATTTTTTAAAAAAAAATGAACCGTTGTTCCTCATAAAATGTCATAATTTCCCAGCCAACAACACTTTGTATATGCCAGTCCCAAAGAAGCAAAAGCAAGCTGCTCAATGGCTAGTGCCAGTAGGCTGAAACCAAGATTTGTACAGCCAGTCAAGGCTTTGTACATCCAGCTTCTTCATCAACTGACTTTAATAATGCTTTGGCATTTTTAAGTATTCTACAAACAAATTAGTTGTAGAATTTTACAAAACAAGAAAAACGGAGTCGAGTTTTGGTAGCTACATTTGCATTCCAAGGACACCATCCCAGATAGGACTACGACACATCCTTTTGGATCTTCATGTTCTCTTTTGTCCATACGCTAAAGTTCTTCTTGGGCAAGTCTTGACTTTTTCAGCCTCCTCCACAAAGCATGTGGAACACAATTTACCACTCTATTATGGCTGTAGCCTGTGCAGTATATTTCAAGACTTTATCTAGAATAAGTAGCATTGCTCCTATTTTATAGAGGAGGATAATGGACCCCTAAACTCTCCATTTCTCACAGATAACTTAGAGCAATTGCTCAGTTTTAGTTTAGATTGGTGTCTTGAATTAGAATTCCTAAAATTAAAGAGCAATCAATTCTTTCCAGGCTTCTGTTTGCACTTGAGTTGGGCATTTGGGGAAATAAATGCATCTCTAAAGCATCAACCAGATGGATTTCTACTAGCCCAGTGACTGACTGCTAAAACGATAATTGTAATACATTAGAAGAATAAGAAAGCTTTAGCTATAAAAGAAGCATCAAACAGGCCTCCTGATGACATCTTAATATAAAATTGCTTACATTTGGATTAGAAGATAATAAACCAGGCAATTTAAACCCAATAAGGAATTTGTGTTGGGAACTTTCCTAAGAACAGGTTCATAAAAGATAGGGGGGGAAACCTGTAATAGCTGCAGAGCCTTGGAAGCACTTTTTGAAATTACATATATAGGCCTTGGACACGCTTTGAATTTGTAGTGCTATACATGATCTTTTAGCACTACAGAAAGCTAGTGTGCATACCTTAGGCTGTCTGTAACTCTAAGATGGCAGATCCACCCAGAGCCATCCCTAGGGGTGTGCTAGGCCGGGGCCGTATCAGCTTGTGCAGGGCAGGGGCATGACGAGCAGAGCATGGAGCCAGTGGTGCACGGCAGCTGCAGCAGGAACTGCACAGCACTATCCACGGGGCCCCCCGAAGCCAGGACTTTAGGCTACTCCTCTGCTTGCCATAGTGAATGAGCAGAGAGCTGCTGCTGCCTCTGCGGTGACTGCAAAATGCCTGCTGCTACCACAGGAATCTTGTGACATAAGGAGGGTTGCTGCTCCAGGACACAGGGCGGCAGCCACAGCACCTTGCTGCCCATGGAAGTAGCAAGGGGTAAAGAGAGAGCCCACTCGGGGACCCAGAGCAGCAGCCAAGGAGAGTTTGCCGTCTGCCCTGCCAGGGAAGGGAGACAAGTCTGCCGGTCTCCTTTCCCGGCAGGGCAGAGGTCAGGCTGCTGGCGAGCAGACACGCCGACAGACGCCCCCAGACTGGGAGGAGGAAAGAAGCAGTGCTTTATCGTCCCCTGGCCGGAGAGCATAACTGCAGTGCTCCAGCTGGGAGAGCTGAACACGCGTGTATCTTCATAGTCCTCTATTTTTGTAGCACCAGAAAAATGAACATGTGGCCAAAGCCACGCATGTTTATATGGAGAGGTGCTATTATAGTTATCACTCCTTCAAACAGAGACCCAAACTTACAAGCTGTGCTTTGCTTGGAAGAACTGCAAGAGACTGAGCACACTGACAGATGTGCAGGTCACCTCACAGAAAGTGCCACGAGTTACAGCAACCCCCCCGCCCCCCGTTTGGTTGGTGGGGTAGGGAAAGGCCGGGGGTGGAGGGAATCCAGCTGCACTTTGAAGCCAATCCAGTGGCGAGAGGCTGATTGTCGATAGCGTCTCTCCCCTGGCCCTGCTCTGCGCCCTGGCGCTGTCTGCAGGGTGGGAGGGCGAAAAGGCAGGAAGGGAGCTCCAGTCTGGGGTTCGCCCAGCCTGCGCTGGAAGTGAGGGGGGAGCGGGTGGATTGCAACCTTCCCCAATCCCTACCCCTTCCCCGGAGGTGGGGGACTCCAGTCCACTCCTCCCCCTAATCACCTCTGGGCGCAGGCTGGGCAAACCCCAGATTGGAGCTCTTTCCCACCCTGAAAACAGCACCTGGGGTGGGCCTGGGCTGGTGCAGCCTGGCCCTGTTCATGCGCGGGGATAAACAGAACTGAGTGAAGGTGTGGCACAGCCCACCTCTGTTTCTCCCCAAAAGCTCTGCTGTGACAGTTTGGTCAGGATGGGCCCTGCAAAGGATACACACCTTACCCTATCTCTTACGTGACCGGAGCTGGATACGTTCCTGAGGGAGCGGGGAAATCTGCTCCCTCTGCCTGCATGACTGGCATCACATACCTGGGTGAGGGGCTCGCTCCCTGAGGCACTAGGAACTGCCAGTCTGCCCGGCAACTAGTGATGCATTTCAAAGTGGTTGGCTGGCAGCCAACAGGTGCTGGTCTCCATTGGACCGGGTACATGAGGTCACAAGGGCTGTATAAGTTAAGGACTGCCCAGGAGGAGGGGGCAGCAGCCATGAGGGAGACTCAGAGAGAGAGAGAGAGAGAGAGAGAGAGAGAGAGAGAGAGAGAGAGAGAGAGAGAGAGAGAAGAGCCGAACCACCTGAAACTTGCTCTCTCTCAAAACTCGTGATCAAGGAACCGCCTGCCTCCAGAGGGAATCTCCACCTGCCTCGGGATGATACTGGTGAGTGAGCTACCTGAGATCTAACTAGAGATTTAGCTTGCGGTAATTCAGATGCATGATCAAAGCCTACCCAGCTGTGCCAGTTTCCTCCATGCTAATACTCTCTGGTATTGCCCTACCCTGTACCCTATTGCAGCCTTACCCCTTGCAACTAATAAAGTTCTCCTTTGTGCCTAGCACAGGAGATGTAGTGGGAGCAGGTCTAGATTATGCCTTGGGGTCCCCTTGGTTCGGCTGACTAAAGGAGACCACGACTTCTGCTTCCGACTGACAGAAGCACCCCCAAGTCCTCGAAGTGAGTCAAGTACCCCCAAAGTCTACTAGGCCTGTGTTTCCCAGGGTGCACAGAGCCAGAATCAAGCCCAGCCCTGGGTGGTGGCAGTTTTTATCCCAGGCTAGCCGGTGTGCTCCAGGGAAGGAGTCGGCCAGACGTGAGGCACCCCCAGGAGGCACTCAGAGCCTGGAAGGTGGTCGGGCGCAGAGAGGTGACTCAACACAGGAGCGCCCCCTACTGGCCTGCCACAAAAGGCACTCCACTTTGAAGCACCTTCATCTGAAACCTCATTAAATGAGGATTAATTTGTTGCATGACTGGGCACTCTTAAAGTGCTCCACAACAATGCACTTCTGTCAGGCCATGTCTGTAGACCACTTTTAGGGGGTAATCACATGATCACTTCTCTCATCACCCTGATACATCAGAGATACATGCAGGTAATGGTGGGAAGTGCATGTCACTAATTAATTATACAAAGAAATACCGCAAATATATAGGAACAAGATCAGGAAAGGAAAGACAATAAATGATTTGCAATTGGTAAGGACTATTAATGACAATATGGCAGACAGATAACATCATTCGAACCCTACTCAAACAGAGAAAAATGGATAGGGAAACTCAGAGTCCTCTGCTCAGGGGAGAAAGTGGCACTGCTCAATGTCTATTCTATTTCCATCTGCACAAAAAAAATTACATCTATGACCAAATGACTAGCAAAAGTAAATAAAAGGAGGACTGTAAATCATAAGTAAATAACACATCAACACACCAGAGATCTTTTCACTCTTTGGTATTAACTTAAGCCACAAAGACCTGATAGAATTCACCCCAATATGCTGTGGGATTTGACTGGCAAAACATTGGAGCCGCTGGAAACAATATTTGCATGAGGTCCTAGAGGAAATAGAGATGTGCTAAGACAGCTCCTGTCTTTAAGTAAGGCAAAAAGAAGGACCAGGGCGGTATAGCCTGGACAGCCTGACTTCAATGCCTAGCAAGTTACTAGAGCAATTTTAAAATATTCAGGTGGTAAATCAGTGGAGGGTGGAATGATCACCAGCATTCTGCATGGATTTGCAACAAGTCATGCCAAACTAACTGAACGTCCTTTCTTGACAGGGCAACACAGTTTGTGAATAAGGGGAATCCCATTGCTACAATCTAGTTTGAATTTAGTATGCCATTTTACACAGCCTCACAAGATAGGGAAATGTAGACATAATTGGCTAAAATGCCTCCAACAAAGTGTGAATATCAATGGATCGTGTCAAATGAACAAGGGGGTTTCCAAGTGGAGCACCATTTAACATTTTTATGAATGACTTAGCCGCAGAAGGAGAGAGCATTGGGTACTGCATATTAAGCAGCTCACAGTGAAACAGTCCAGAGGAGAAAGAGAAAGATGATGAAGGGGTTGGAAAGCAAACTGCAGAAAGGAAAGGCTGAAGGAACTAGTTTGGTTTGGAGAAAAGGGGAGGAGAGGAGACATGATAGTAGCTTTCAAATATCTGAAACGCTGACGTAAAGATGACAGAGAAATATTAGCTTTTCCTTGCTGCACAGGACAGGTTACATGGAAATGGGTTTAAACTACAGCAACACAATTTTGGAATAAATCTCAGGAACCTGCTGTAAGAACTGTAGGACAAGGGCACAGGCTGTCCAGGGAAGTCGTGGAATCCCCTTCCCTGAAGCTGGTCAAGGCAAGGCTCGGTCTGTGATACTACCACTCTCTGCACTTTACACACGTTACTGACAATCCAGGCCCTGCTTCAGCAAAAGGCTTCACCAGACCTTTAAGCATTTTTCTAAATCTTTGCCTAGAGGTCCACTTTGAATCCCAAGGACTTTCCTTTTCTCAGCAAGGGGAGGGTATTTTTTAATATTTTCATGGTGTATATTTCTGAGTTAAAAATTTAAAAGCATCATGGGGAAAAAAGAAAAACAACGCTCTTGACACTTCCAAAAATACCCAAACAAACAAAATCAGTGCTAAATGATTAAATGAAATGCTAAATTGAATATTCAAGCTAATCACAGCTTTATAGGGTGAACGTCAGAATGACTTCCTCTGTCTCGTGCTTTGAGTCACATCACTGAATGATGCACAGAACAAACATAGAAACATTAGAGGAATTCAGAAGAACTATTTTCCTTTTAAAATGCATCTTTAAATTCAAGGGTCCTCTCTCTAGGGTATTCACTCTTTCATATTCTCTAAGGTCCTTTTACAGCTTCCATTGCTGTTGCATGCAAGTGTGTCGCAGTATTTAACGCATTTATCTTCCCCGTGCCCACATGAGGAAGGAAGTCCTAGTCATCCCATTTTACAGCTAGGGAAAACTCAACACTTCTTTAAACCCCCATGATCCTTGCCAAATCCTTTCAATATTCACTAGTGAACACCCCCAGTTGCCTCATGTTCAGCTTTGTATGGCACAGTACTGTTGCCATCTTGTCAGGGCTGAGGAACTCAGCAACTGCTCTCAAACCTGAGAATCCAGGATCTTCTAACTCAGAGCTCCCACCTTCCCCACGTGCCGCTGGAGGGTCTGGTCTTGCAGACATGCCCAGAATGTGCCTAACACACCTAGGAATAAACTTTGTTCAAGACAACACAGCCACTTTGTCTTGATGGTGGTGAGAGATGATGGCCTTCTTTTACAAAACAGATCAGTGGTTAGAGCACTTACTGAGGATGTGGAAGGCCCGAATTCAAGGCCCCTCTCTATCTGAGGGGACTTAAACCAGCCTTTCCCACCTTCCAGGGGAGCACCCCCACTGCCAGGCCATGGGTGAAGGAATTTTCCACCCAGCATTTTCAAGCTGTACTACTTTGTTAAGCAAGGGTTCAGGCCAAGTTCATTATTTCTAATCTCTCAACTCCAGATTTTACAGAAATCCTACAATGTCCAGTCAATATCCTGAGCTTTTCTCTAGCTCCCTGCCAAGTACCTCTCCCCATGTTTAACTCCTTCCCTCTACTGTCCACACATTGACCTATCAGAATATCCAGTCTACTCTGTGACCCATGGACTTCCTCCACGACAAAGCTGTTCTCTCTCTGTCTTTGCAGCCTCCCTAGCTAAACCTTTTTAACCCCCTTCCCTGTTTAAACCCTATGCTTACAAAACTTAGGCTTTTAAATTTTGTGCCGTATATCTATTCCCTGCCCCCACTCCCTTTAACTCTATGCAGGAATTGCAAATTTCTCCACAGAGGAAATACCATCTAATTAGGATATCATCTTTCCTTTTCTCACCTCCCATTCTCTAATCCCTATGGAACTTCTTTACATCTTTTTCTAGACAATCAGTGTGTTCCTTCAGCCTTACTCTCTCAAAAACTAATTGCCCCATACATTCCTCCACCTTGCTTATTACTGGCCATCCTTGTGTTAGGTTTGTTTTAGAGACAAATTCTCAGAACAGGAGTGAAATATATGCAGCCTGCCAGGACAATCCCACAGGCCCATCACAGATCTTTATTAAACCGCTCCATTAAAAGAAAAAATAATTGTAAACGTACGAGAGTGATGATCCCTGTTGCATAGCAGTTAACAATCTGTGCATGTGTACATGTATTGTCCATTTTCCAATTTATAAATGCATTGTGGGTTTACATTCAATCAAAATAGACCTGACTTGTGGTGGGCCTCCACGGGTTGGCATGCCTTCCAAGTGGCTCACAAAAAAATCTGAGTGGTTGTGCACCTTGCCTTCATAGTATCAAGTACCCACAATTCTCCCTGAAGTCAAGGGGAGTTGCAGGCATCCCTCACTTACCAGATCCGGGGGTTACAATCTACAGGACAGGACCTAATCACTTTTGCAGCAGTTGTCTGTAAAGCACCTGACTCGCCTATGGGATTTCATAAGCCAAGGAAATATTAGCTTGCAGTGAATTTATCCAGACATTTACTTGTTCATCCTCCCTGCATAAATTGGTATTTTTAGAAGATATTTACCATTTTAATTTGAATAATGCATGAAATCATGTTTGGGAAGCCTAAGAGCAAAAACTTTAAGATTTTTTGCTCTTGTTAGCATCAGAGCTGATGCTCCTACTGTGAAGGAAAAGCTTACAAAGTGTGTTAGTACTGGAGATGGAAAGTGTCACTTACATGTCCTGAGTTTCATTATGCCTTTCTGGAAAATTTGGTTCCAGTTTCTCACTCCAATACTGGATAAGGGTATCTATCACTGAAGCAATCTTCAAGGCCTCACTGTCGTTTGAATATTGAGACACAAGATCAACCATATTTCCTCCAAGTTCAGAAAGGATTTTTCGAAACTTGCTGCTGCCAAACCACTGCTGAAATATCTAGATTTTTTAAAAAGGAACACAGTGGCTTTTGTTACATGAAATGGGAGCTTTTTTTTTTTTTTTAATACGCAGAACACAAAAACTCTTGGTTAGATGAAAACAAAGAAGTCAGGTTTTGCCCCTTTAGACTTTATCCCATACAGTGAAAGCTTTCTCCATTTCCTCAGTCAGAATGGATTGCTCTCATGGAAGATGACATTAAACATGACAGCTGACAACGTACATACAAACATCTTAGTTCTTTTCCTAGTCACTGCATACAAATAGCCCACATCCCAGGTTAACAGAATTGCCCTCAGAGTGGTAGAGAGTGGTCGAAAGGAAGGCTTCAGCCATTGAAAGGCCAGTCTCCCCATTTAACTGAGTTACAATTAAGATGAGCTTTTAGCATGAACTTATAGTCCCTTTACCTCTGATGGCCTTATTCCCATGCTGAAGTCAAACATGAACTTAATTGTTCTGATGAATCAGCGCCCCAGTGAAACAATCCTATAGTCTGGCGCTAGATCCTGCCAGCTGCAGTGACTCCATAGTGATTATGCTTTCTGTCCCTGTCCTGAGAATGCCCTTTAAACACCAAGTGGCATAAGCCACCTATACCAGCTTTCCAACATCAGGGATGACATGAAAGAAATTTCTGAGTGCCAGCGTAGCATTGGAATCTGGCCTGAAGCATATATTATAGGCCTGTATGAACAGGAAAGTATTCTATTCGGATTTGGCCAAGTCAGAGGACAGCGATTTGATTCAGAGATTCGGATCACTGTCCCGAATCAATTTGGCTGAATCAGCTTTGGAAGATTCAGTGCTGATTCAGAGAGATTCAGTGATTCGGATCAGCCAGGTAGAAACAGGCATAGCCAGGTGGCTGCAGGTTCTCCCATGGCTCCTCCAGCTGTAAGTGCCTCTCCCTGGGTGGAGCGAGCCGTGGGAGACTCCTCCACGACAGCCCTGCCCAGCCCCAGCCCCCTGCCGGCAGCAGCCTAGTCCTGGCACTTAAAAAAAAAAAAAAAAAAAAAAAAAAAAAAAGCCACACAATCACCAGCTCTGACAGCAGTAATTAGGGTCTCTGGGTGCAGTGTGGGGCAGTAGAGATCATCCCCCTCGCTTGGCACCCACGCAGCAGCTGTCACATCACGCAGGTGCAGCGTGGCTGGGCAGGGCACTGTGCACTCCCTGGGAGCTTGGGCCGCTGGGGCTGAGCGGTGCCAGGTGAAGCCACCCTAGCTCACAGATGGCACACAGCGCCCTGTCAAGCTACACTGCACCTATGTTATGGGGCAGCTGCCGCACGGATGCCAGGTAGGGGGGGAGGCGGCAATCCCTGCTGTCCCGCACTGCCTGGCACTGCACAGGGGGCTTTACCGTGAATCCTCAGAGGCCCCACTCCCTGCTGCCAGAGCCTGTGAGCTCAGGGCTTTGGGGTTTGTTTGTTTGGTTTTTTTAAAGTGCCAGCAATCTGGGGCCAGGAGGGAGATGGGGCTGGTCAGGGAAGCCATGGGGGCCTCTCCCACAGCTCCTCTGGCTGTGCCTGCCTCTGCCCTAGCCGGGGGAGTTGCCGGGTCTATGCCCTGCTCCTGCTTGCCCAGATGCTGGGGGGGAGGGGGGTGCACTGCACTCCAAGCGGCATCACGGCATAGCCCCTGCTCCCAGCACCGCTGTGACCGTATCAGAACTGGGACCCGGGGCTCTGCCCTGCCGCCACTTGCCAGCTGGCGTGGGAGTGTGTGGGATGCGGGCACGGCAGTGCTGGGAGGAGGGGCTCTGTCCTGCTGCTGCTTTTTCCTTTTCCATCTGGAGCAAGCCACGCTCGTAACCCACCCCACCACTCGCCCCAGCTAGGCAAGTGGCAGCAGACCATAGCCCCGCTGTGCCCACATCCTGGGCCCCCTCCTCCACTCAAGAAATATGCCCTGCCACCAGCAGCTGGGCAGCTTGTCCCAGCCCCAATCTCTCCCTCCCCCATGCCCCTTCCCTCCCCCAACCCCAACAGATTTACTAGCTGAAGACAGCTGTGTCAGCTGCCTGCTTAGTCTATGGACAAATCTCTGAAGTGGCCGAATCTTTCCTGAAGATTTTCTGAATCGATTTGCTTGCTTTGAATCAATTTGGAGCTTTTAATTGGTCTCCCAATTTGGATTCGGAGTTTCCAAATTGGGCCAAATGTCCCCTGAATCGAATCAGCTCTGAAGCTTCACACAGCCCTTATAGTGATAGCTAGTGAATGGTGTGCACTTGCCAAGAATTATACAGTAATACCCAAGATAAATTGCTGGTTTTCCTTTAACTACAATACAGACAAACCGTGGCATATGTTCAGTCAGAAGTGAATTTTAAAGCCACAACATAACCACCATGTAAATTTACCAGGAGAGACACTGAAGCATCCAAAGGGTTAAATGAGCTCAGCTTTGTTGTCCTCAGGACAGAGACAGGAGTAGTTGTGCACAATGGGTTAATACATAATTCTATAGCTCCATACAAATAATCATTATCCAAATAATACCCTTTTCAAAAAAAGACAGAAAGGCCAATACTAATAAAATGACAAGTTAAGATAGGCTTTCCTTGAGCTAAGATTAATTAATTTCCCTTCCCCAAGAGACTACCTGGAATGTGTATCCTCTCTTTTGCACAAAATACACACATATATGTCCTTATAGAGTAAGATGGAGTTTGTTTTCCAAGCCATCCTACATCAGCAGACTCTTTAGGTGGCACAATGGAGATCCAGTACTATTCACCCCAACACATCTTATTCACCATGACCAAAGAAATAACAAAGGCAAAGTTAACACAGATGAACTTACAGTCTATTGACAGTGCAGTCCTGTATTCTGTTCTTAGTGGGCACGTCTACGTGTGCAATCAATTCCAAGTAGGCTTACTATGCAGGAAGCCCACTGGGAGCATGTCTACACATGCTCCCTCTTGGGAGAAGATTCACTCCCCAACAGGAGCAGCCTGGAGAGGGCTGCTCCCACCCTGCTCTCCCCCTGCAGTACCCGAAGGAGCTCTAGGCTCTCCCTGGGTACTGGCCCAGGGGCTAGCAAGGAGCACAGGGCCAGGAATACACATAGGAAGGGGTCCTGATGGGCATGAGGTGGGAGAGCTGCTGCTGCAGAGTTCTCCTGCCCCACAGACATGGGAACAAGTTATGTGTCCACAGGGCTTCCCTGCAGCTGGCCAGGACCTGTCCCCATCCGAGGCAGGCCCCAGCCAACTCTGGGCTACAACCCTTCCCCACAGCTGTTTCCAGGCTCTGTGCCCTGATCGGGCACTTGGGCTAAGGGGCTGGGAAAGAGCTGCTTGGGAGGGGACTCTTCCCAGCCCCCTCCCGCGATCACCCCATCAGGGCTCAGGGATGGGAAACAGCTGTGGGGGGAGGCAGGTCCTCACCCCTGCCCTGATCTGCTGGTGGGACAGCTAGCAGTGAATCCTCTGCTGGGCATGGATTTAAAGTAGCCGGGAGCTGTCCCACAGGATTTCCCACCCAGCCAGGGGCTCCGTACCGGTAGCTTCCCAGTCCTGGGAAGCTCAGCTCCCTGCTCCTGTGGGGAGCCCCGGAACAGGGGGCAGAGAGAGACCCAGTTCACATGCTGATCAGATCCTGGCTCCAATCACAGAGCTATGGCTGAGGCTGCCTGTTGCTGGGACAGGGGAACACCGTCCCGGCTGGGCTCCACGCTCAGAGCCCGCCCCAGCAGCAGGCAGCTCCTGGGAGCAGGAAGCAATCTCCCAGCTTTCAACCTGATCACAGAGTCAGGGCCAGGAGCTCCCTGCTGCCAGGGCAGGGGGACATTGAGGAGGGGACTGTTCCCCCACCACCTGCTGCCCAAGCTGACCAGTAGCAAATTTGCAAGTAGCAAATTAACCCCACGGTTGACTAATTGACTGTGCAGAAGCGTCGGTACGTTTAGCATCAGGATTGTGACAGCACTGTGCAGTAAGCATCACCCAGTGCTATCCAAATTTAGACTTAAGCAGGACTTCTCCTTTGGCTGGGCCTCAGCACTGGACCAAATGTCACTTATGTTCTGACAGGTTTAAAGAATGAGCTTCAACGAATTTAGAAATGTTGGTTACCTAGAGGCTGAATAAACAGTGCTATGGTATATTTCATTGCAAGAACTCTATTATTTTAAAGCAAAATATCACCTGCCTTTTTGTCAGCTGAATATTTTACTGACTGTAGTGTTGCCTGCTCTCATTCATAAGTTTTAATTACATAATTGTTAGTCACTGACCAAGAGTATACTGCACAATCGTGTATTCTAGCAATTGACCTATTAAATCATACCTGTGTGTAAAGTTTGATCTTGTTGACAGAACGGACAAGATAGAGTTTGGCCTCCAGCCATGGAAGGATACAGCCCCCCTCATTATCCTGACTGTCAGCTCTGGCTTCTGACACGTTGGACAGGGCTGAGCACACAAAATGTTCCAGTGTGTCTTCAGTGGGAATCTGGCAGTGACACAAGAAGCAGATGAGCAGGTCAGAAAGCCGCTTGGTATTATCACCCATATCAGCTTACTTACCTGATTAAAAGAAAAGAATAGCCATGAGGCCACTTTCAGAATGAACAAAGGCCAATTATTCAAACCTGGTAATGTTGGAGTAGAGCTTGCAAATGCATCCTGCACCCGGAGCTTCATTAACTACTAGCCAGCCGTGCGCATTTCAGGGTTCCTCTGCATCTGGAGCTTTTAATCTGGGGTAGCCATAATATTGAGGCCACACTGACGTAAGCTCCCACTTTGAAACTGAAATGAAGACACTGATGCAAATCTTGTTTCATATGGGTGAATCATTTCTCTGTTGGATTTTTGCACCAAGATAACTGCTTTGGTGTAAATGCATAGATGCAAACAAGTTTTTAGATGCAATTATGTATCAAACTGGCTTTTTTTTTTTTTTTTAATAAAAATAATTTAACTAAAGTAGCAACTGTAGAGGGCTGCCAGACAGTTTTTTCCTCATGCTGAATCCATCCGACTTCCAGGTCAGAATTTTTAAATTTACTGAACAAGTTCTCTCTCTTTTTTAACGAGAGTATTTAAAAAAAAATCACTGTGCCCTCACTTGTCCATGCCAACAACACCCCTGTCACAACGTGGTTTAGATTATGACTCCTGTTATCTGTGACTACAGAAACACTAGAATTTATTCAAAACATCTAGTCAGCAACGCAATGAAACTCAGGAACCGATACAGTGATGACTGCTCAGGGCTGATACGATCCCAGCTGTACAAATGACCAACCTGAGACGGACAGCATGTCTGCACCACTTGAGAACCGTGCCAAGGAGCAGGCGTGCCACAGCTGGCATAAACGCAACAGCAGCACCTGGCTGCCGGTGACGCAACAAACCAAGAGCACTGTGGTGACTGACAGTCCTTCATTCAGTTTACTGGACCATCCTGGCCCTCAGTGACCATTCCCTTCCAAGAATACGGAGGACCAAGGTATCCTATGACCAAGCCGCTTAAAGTCTTCAATGAAAACCCCTGATAGGCACATGAAAATTTGCACCTAAAACTCCGGTGGAGAGCAGCAAACAAGAGATCTTTGATAAATGGCAACAAGTTCTCGCCCAAACAAAGGATATAGTTGACAAACGCTAGATTATTATGTAGGTATGTATTTATTTATTTAAACATGATTAAACTATATCATCCTAATAGTTATTTTTGGTCCAGGGGAAGAAAGAAAGAAAGCAGCCAAGAATCTGGTGAAACGTTTTCCCCAAAAGGACTTTTAAAGCCAAATTTTGTTCAGAATTAGAAACACCTTTCTCTTCCACCACTTTTGCTCATGGGGAGCGTTTCACTGAGTTTAATGGAACTATTTACTAGAACGTTCTCACATGACAATCACGTTTAATATTAAAGAAAGGCACTTGACGGAAGGCTTTAAATCTTTACGAAGCCACTCAACTGACTAACCAACCAAAAGCCAAATATGGGCCCTAAACGTGTTAATTTTTGCCACATTATTATTTAACTTAAATATATAAAAAGCTCATTTGTAGTGTCAGAAGAAACAATACACTTGATAAGAGACATCCTCCACCAAGTTAGTCCATAAGCCTGGAAAAGGGTGTTGGCAGGAGAAGAACTCTGTAAACAGATATCAACAAAGAGAGTAAATTATAACTAGACTTTTATAGAAACAACAACATAGGAAAGGGATGCTGCATTTAAAAAATAAATTAAATTAAATGTTAGCAAGATGTCAATGCTTTGGCCTGTTTATGTTTTGAAGTAGCACTGTTGATTCTACCTACATCTATATTTCTAAAAAATTATAAACTGACTTCAATGAGACAAAGTTAGGCACACACTTATACTTCTTTCTCAATTTGGGACATTTTAATCTTACTCCAAACTAGCTTTTCTATTCTAGCAAAAGGAGATACTGGATAAATGCCATATAAATCCATTGCTATTTAAATCCAGAAATGCCATATAAATCCATTAGATTGCAGTTCAGTACACTGGGACACATTTATAAGACAGCAATTTCTAATTTCCGAAAACAAGAAACGGTCTTTGAAATAAGGAGTGCACCTTTCAGCCATATCTAACAAGGACCATATGGTACAAGGTAGCATTTATAAAAGGTGACGATGACATTCACCTTAATTGTAGTCAAGCATCCCTTATTATTGCATGTCCTTCTCTTCTTTCATTTAGGATCTTAACTTTCCTTATTAATGGAAACCTTCTAGATAAAACTGCTAAACAATTCCAGTCTAAAGCAATCATAGTTTATAGCAGTAAAGGAAGGGGAGGGAGTTGTAATTTTAATTCCATTTAAGTAGGTGACTACCTTATGGATCAAGTAATCTGATGATCAAATTTACCAATGACTGAATTAATTAAATGGCACTGCATTTGCATCAGTTATCAAATGGATAAGCTGCTCTCAGAGCCTTGTTACATAATAATTTTGGATGACTCCTGGAGCTCTTAACACCTGGATTGTCCGCACATTAACACGTGAAACCAATATTACGTACTTGTTACACAGCTCAAAGTTACACCACTCCAGTGCAGTGTCATCTCCGATTTACGTTACCCAACTTGTCTTACATTAACCATTCTACGCTACACTTCAGTGTAAACACCCCACTTGCCTCCTGCCCTGCTGGCCTGGATCAGGCCCCTGCTCCCGCCTTCCCCAGCACCCCAAACATGTGCTCACCACCCCCCCGCCGCTTACTTGTGGCTGCATAAAAATATAAAAGCAGCAAAATGTAAAAAAATATCAGAACACTGACATTTTTATGTTTCCCACCTGATTTAACACTGCCATATAATTCAGAAGTTTCTTAGCATGAAGTTCACTGAAACCAAATCTGGATTCAAGTTCCATTTTGACTGCATATGGATCCCACATCACATCCCAAAAAGAAAGGTTATACCGAGAACCTGTAAGAAAAAAATACCTGGTTTCATATTTCTCACATTTTGCTCATGTGCCATCCCATATCTTACTAATCCATATCTGACAGGACCTATATGCAACCTGGTAAGCTTTTTTACAACAGAGAATTTAAGCATTGTTCACGTGCATTGGGTACAGTTAGAGACAGAAATACTGAATATGATTTCTTTACTAACACAGGGAATGGAGCCAATCTAAAAAGATATTCTGCCAACTATGCATTTGCTGAATTATTTGTCCATTGGATCAATCTCAAATACTAACTTTACCCATACTGAATCAATCTTTGAAAACAGTTTTTACCGCTGAGAACACAGCAATGGAGAACATATCTATTGGTATAGAGGGCATAAAGGCATCAGGTTTTGTATCAATAGAGGACAGAGTAGCAGAAAACTGGAGTGTCCACTGCAATGGCCACCCTGCCCCTAACATAAACCATTTCTTGAACAGGAAAGCTGCAGAATCAGAGACTTAAAGTTTGGATTTTCGGAACTGCTGGAGATTTTCCTTAAATTCAACTTCTGCTGAAGTCCCGGCAACTGCAGTAGGAGTAGAATTCAGCCAATACGGAGTGCATTTGGAAATCTCAGCATTCACATTTATTCTTTAAGCTTAAAGAACAAATTAAAGCTTTTTACATTTTCACATTTAAGCTTTTCTAGCAGGTTTCAGCTGAAATAACAAAGAAACAGGAGCTCAGCCTAGATCCTGCATGAATTTTTTTTTCCCCAAAAGGAATCTTGTGCCATAAAAAAAAAGCCCCTTGATTTTCCAGGAGGTTTTTATTGGTGAGTTAATAAGCAAAGACAAAATACTGCAACTTCATTCAGCAGTATTGTCTCATACAGGATACATGAAGGCTGGAAATATTCCACCACACTATGGATCAGAGTCCACAAATCTTGTATGTAAAAGACAACCCTTGACTTCACAGGAAAATTACTATATACAAATTAGGTTTTGTCAAATCTACATGATCAAGACCTAAACTGTGGGGCAACTCTACAAAATTCCTCATTCCATGTAGGAAGGTTGTAGTCATGATGGGGCAGAGAAAATGCAAGAAGCCCGATTTCATTGGTATTATCTCTTTGGACAACTATGCAATTGGGAGAAATGCTAGAAAAGTTTTTGCTCACAAAATAGGAAGGATTTTTTTTTTTTTTTTTTTTGCTGAAAACTTGTCTAACTTTTTCCAAAACAACGTAGTCAGTCCACTAAAGATATCATCAAACACATCTGACTTCCTTGATTTCAGAGACTTCATTTATTTCAGTTCCAAAGTTACTCAACTTCAGCATTTCTTCACTTTTCTTTTAAAAAATTATTTGCACTGGAACTAATGAAACATGAAGGAGAGGCCACAGAAGCCGTGAGAATTGCGCAGCGTTTTGAATGTCCTGTTTGAATTCATTCGGGCCCTGCCTCCCACATCCAGCCCTTGGCAATCTCACAGGGACAACAGGACAGGATAGGACCCTGATTACTCTGAAACTTTTTGATGCAATTATGAGAACCTAATCATTTTCTCTGTGAACCCAGCTATCCAGGTCAGAACCAATCTACCCAGAAGGTACTACTGGGACTGTAGATAAACTTCCCTGGCACCTGTGAATCCAGTGCAATCCCTGCCCTCATCCTTTTTTGATCAGTTTGGTAAGCACACTGTCACATTTCTCATATGACCATATCAATTTAACCTTTACTTGGCATTCAGTGCCAGAAGTAGACACAGCCACTCATATGAAAACAGGCTTCTCACAGAGAAGCTACAGCTCAGAATGTGACAGAACATGGAAAACACAGATGTAAACAGCGGAGCAGATGGTGGCGACATGCTCTCCCATGCAGTGGGTGCCAACAGTCCCTGCAGTGTGCCATTTATCTGGATTAGCATGTATAATTCAGCATGCAGTATTGAAACAGCAGGTATCTATGCTGGAGTGAACAATCACTGAGCACGGGAAACAAACCACATTGGGTAGACAGGTTTGAATTTGATGAATGAAGATGTAACTTCTTTGCTCTTGCATTTCTTAGACTGTCACAAACTATTCAACGTTTAAGCTGGGCAAATCTACACTGCAACCAGACACATCACTGCAGCATACAGATATGCCTTTAATCTAGCTAGCTCAGGAAACTATAGTAGATTATGTATGATGGACTTTGAGCCTAAATGAATTAGCCAGAGTTTCCATCAAGACTGCCCAGATGTTCATACCACTCTCTTCACTGATGTTGTTACCCACACCCACTAGATAAAGCCTGAGTCACCACAGCCTGCATGGACTACCATCACGAGTTTCAGTTCTCTACCCCTCTGTAAGATAGCTGCACATCTGGTTGGCACTGTAACTATACTGCAAACCAATTATTTTGTCAGAAAGCAATTAATTCTGCAATTGGCAGGTGAGGTGCCATCCAAACCACTGTCTAGAAAGGCCCTCCATCCATCCAAAGCCACACAAAACCAATTTTCTGTTACACATGCTTGGATAACAATGGAATTTAGAGCACAAAAAAGTAAAGGAACAACAGGAATGACAGCAGCAGCGTGTTTTAATAGGCAAAATTAAATTTAATAGGCCCTGTGCAAGGACCAAGCACCAGATCTCCGGTTCCCTTGTTTTGAAAGGGTAAGAAATGTAAAGGACTCGGCATGACATTCTCCAGAAAAAAGGATGTGACCCAACTTGAGCAGATCCTGACCTTACCTTGAAGAATCAGCAGAGGAAAAGGGGAGACAGAGACAAATAACTCGAGAGAACTGAAGGAAGCACCCCAGTTAAGCTTCACCACCACTTTCCCAGGCTTGGCACAGGTAGAACAGGAGTGGGAGGGTGGGGCGGTGCTTCTCAACAGTGTTTTCAAGGGCTTCGTAGTAGTGAGAAATAAGCCACAGAGTGTTTATGGTGCAGGCCAAAAAAAAGAAAAAGAAATCACATCCTACTAGATGCACAGAAAGAAGCTGCTCCCAAAGCTCATCTTTCCTATTTAAACTCTCTGCCCAGATGTGTGTAGTAGATAGTGGTTGTTAGCCCTTGAACAAAGACTAGTTCCCTTGACTGTCTTGCCCTGACCTATAGCATTCATTTGCATTTGGATCTAAGCTCAAACTGAATTCAGCTTCTTTCACAATTCTTGAAAACTAGACATGCCTATTACAAAGCATCCTCCCCCAAAACTTCATCGTAAACAGTATTCAAAACATGGTAAGTTTGGACTGTAAAACTGGCACCGTGAAAGGATTGCCATAACCAGTGCTATCCACTGATTTCTGCTAAAGGAGATGCCTGCAAAAGGCTCTGGCTATCCTAAACAGACATTATCAATACCATTTTAAATTGCAGCAGCATTAAACAATTAATTCTTCAAGAGCTCATCTAGGTGTCTTCACCCCAAATTCCTAAAATTCTTGGACCATCTTTAAAAGAAAAAAAAGGTACCGTTTACCTTCCAGGCTCCATTCTAAGAAATGTAGTGCTGTGATAGAGGTATTCAGTCCTAATTTCACTGCTTTGTAGAAACTTTGGTTTGATGGCATTACATCCAACTCTTCCAAAGATGTTATGGAACTGAAAGGAAAAATGGGGGGGAAAAAAGGAAATACTTTTTAAACTACAACAGTGCAGTATGCTCTTTAAAGCATAGGGGAAATATGATACAGAGCCAGCTGACTTTTCATGACAATTTTTGGGATGGTGGATGTCATGAGAACTGCCAGGTACTGGTTCGGACTGTAGGTTCATCTTGCCCAGTATCCTGAATCACACAGTGACTGAGAGTGGATGTAGAAAATGAAGGTGAAAAGGGTAGAACCAGGCCTTTTCCACTGTTACTCTCCCATTTTCAGAATCCAGCATTTAAGGTCTAGGACAGTGGTTGTCAACCAAGAGGATGTATACCCCTAAGGGTACTTAAAAAGGTCCTAGGGGGTCCACTGACCTAAAGTGGCTGATTAATGTTGTGTGTGCGTGTGCAGCTGCATCACAGCACGCAGTTAGCCACAAGAGCCCGGGTCTGGCTGGTAAGTGTGTTTGCAAAGGAAGGTGTGGGGTGTGGAGGGGGTGCAGACTGAGGCCCCAGCAGTGGGGGAGGGAGTGGGGCTGGGGTTGCCAAGCCAGGGCAGGACGCCAGACTGCGCTGCATAGAGGACTGATTTGCATGCAGGGCACAAAGGGCTGCTGCTGCTGGCTGTGCTGGGACCAGGGATGCACAGGGCTCTTCTCAGTGCGGGGCTGGGCCACGCTGTGCTCAGGGCAGGCAGCGGTGGCATGGGAGTGAGGCTATGGGAGGAGTTGCAGCCACTCCAGAATTTGTTGTAACCCCCCCAGAGCCCCCTTCTAGTGCCAATGCTGGCCACCCCCAGCACAGCCCCAGGTGAGCCCCCACCAGGAACAGCTCAGCGCCAGCCCCAGACTACAGTGGCAGCCTGCCCTACCCCATGTGCAGATCCAGGGGCACATGCCCCCACCATGGCCTCCCAGGGTGCACACACCTGTGGAGGGAGCCTCCCTCCCCACTCCCACCAGCTGAGCCGCTTGCAGCCTTGATCAAGACCTCTGTGGAGAGGGATGGAGTGAGGCTGGGGCTGGGGCAGGCGCTGCCCAGCTGGGGTATGAGTAGCTCATCCAGGGATCTTGGGGCAGGGTGGTTCCCTCAGCTGTGCACACCCCAGGAGGGCACAGGGGGCATGTGCCCCCAGATCTTCACCCAAGTCAAGGCAGGCTGAAGCTGTGGGCTGAGTTTGGGGTTGCACCAGGCTCTTTCTGGCAATGGCTACGCCGGGCTGCACTCAGGGCAGGCACCACTGGGAGGGGGCTATAGAAAGGGGGTTGCAACCACCCCAGAATTTGCCATAGCCCTCGCAACCCTCCCTCCCAGCACCACCACTGTGCGCACCAAGCGCAGGCTGGCCCGGCCCCTGCTGGAAAACGCCCAGCACCAGTCCCAGCCCACAGCAGCAGCCCGTCCTGTCCCATGCACAGATCTGGGGGCACTCTCCCCCCATGCCCTCCTGGGGGGGGTGTAGCTGGGGGAGCCACCCCCCATGAGGCTCCTTTCTATACTCTGCCCCAGCTGTGCAGCCCCAGCTCCAGCCACACTCCCTCCCCCCGCCGCTGGAGAAGCCACAAGTTGCATGGGCTCTGGGCTGTTCACAAGCAGGGGGAAGGGTGCTGACTGGCCCACAACAGCTCCCCAGAACTGCCTATGTGGTCCTCAGGCTGAAATAATTGCCCACCCCAGCCTAGACTCTTTAGTCCCTTCTTATATGGAAGCCCCTCCATATTGCTAATCCTCCTTTTTGTTCTTCTCTGTACCTTCCCTAGTTCTTCTATATTCTTTTTGAGGTGCGAGGATGAAAACCGGACACTATTCAAGGTGTATATGCACCATGGATTTATGAAGGAGCACAATGATACTTTATATTTAGTTTACAAATTTGCTTCTTAATGATTCCTAACCTTTTGTTTGCCTTCTTGACAGCTACTAAGCACTGAGCTGATGTTTTTAAGTGAACTGTCCACAACTCCCAGGTCTTTTTCCTAATAGAGAAGAACAGCTAATATAGAGCCCATCATAATGCAGGTATAGTTTGGGTTATTTTGCTCATGTGTATCACTTTATACAAATCTACATTGAATTTCATCTGCCATTTAGTTGCTCATTCACTCAATAGTCCCAGATCCTCTTGCAGTTCTTCACAGTCCACCTTGGGCTTTAGCACTCTGCATAATGTTGTGTTATCCACAAACACGGCCACCTTACTACTTACCCCCTTTTCCAGATCATTTACGAATATGTTAAACAGCACTGGTCCCAAGGCACAAGCCATGAGGGACCCTACTATTTACTTCTTTCCATCCCCAAAACTGACCACTTATATTGTTTGTTTTTTTATCTTTAAGCCAATTTCTAATCCAGAAATGCACCTTCTCTGTCATCTCATGACTACTTATCTTTGTTAAGAGCCTATGATGGGGGATCTTGTCAAAGACTTTTTTGGAAGCCTAGATATACTGTGTCAGCTACATCCCCCTCATCCACCTACTCACTCATACTCTCAAAGCGCTCTATTAGGTTGGTGAGGCATGATTTCACATTGATAAAACCAGGGGGTTTTTCCCCAGCAAGTTATGGTCATCCCTGGATTGAACAATTCTTTTTTTTTTTTATTACTGTTTTTACCAGTTTTCCAGGAACAAGTTAGACTCACCAGCTGTAGTTCCCTGGGACTCCTCCTCTTTAGAGCCTTTCTTAAATACAGAAGTCACAGTGGCAACCCTCCAGTCAGTGGCAACCCTTCAGCAATTTCTGATAGAAACTCCTTCAGGACCCTAAGGTGAATGCCATCAGGTGCTGGCGATTCACTACTGTGTATTTTATCAATTTCCTCCATCACCTAATCAGCTGAAACCTAAATTTCAGTCAGATCCATTGACTTGTCCCTAGAGAGGAGTGCACTGACTAAGAGAATCTCCCCAACATTTTCCACAATGAAAACAGATGCAAAGCATGCATTCAGTTTCTCAGCAATGCCCCTGTCATCCTTTAGCACCCCTTTTACACCCTGATCGTTCAAAAGCCCCAGTGACCCCTGGCACGTCTTCAGCTTCAAATGTACTTAGGAAAATGTTAGTTTCCTTTTAGGTCTCTAGCAAGTTCTCTCTCAAAATCTCTCAGCTTGTCTTACCACATTTCTAGATTTGATTTTCTACTGTTTGTGCTCTTTCTTATTTTTCACATTAGGATTTGTCTTCCATCTTTTGAACTAAGCCTTTTTTGTTGTTGTTGTTTATTGCATCTACAACTCTACCATTAAATCACGCTGGTTTTCTTTTGGTCCGCTTTCCACTTTTTGATTTGCTGTATGCATTTGCTCTGTGCTTCCAATATCATATTCCTAAGCAGTTTCCATGTGTCCAAGTTTTTCACTTCCATAGCTTTTGTCTCACTAGCGTCCTTATTTTGGTATAGTCTCCCCTTTTAAAATTAAAGGTTACTGTGGTAGATTTTCTCTTCACTTCCCCTCCTACTTGGTTGTTAAACCAACTGCTTTGAGGTCACAACTGCACGAAGGCTCAGTAACACTGACATTTCGCTGCAAATCCTGAGCGCTACTTACAGGTCGATGAAGAATGGTCTTTCCTCTTGTATGTTCCAGGACTAAATGCTCCGAAAAAGAAACTTTTACGATATCAAGACATTTGTTTCTGTATCCCTTCCTGAGGTTAGATTGTCCAAGTCTATTTGTGGATAATACACATATTATGACTGTGCTTTGTGCTCTTGCAGCCACCCTCAACACCCTTAGCATTTCTAGCTTACTGTTACCATCCTGGTCTTGGGGTCAATAGTATATACTGACATGTAGTTATTTTTATGAAAAAAGCAGGATTTATGTCCACAGAGATTCTACAGTATCTCTTATCCATTGAAAAAATCTACCCTATTTAATTCGATGCAGTCTGATGCAGAGTGTCAGTCCCCCACCAGTACAACCTATTCAATTATTCCTTTACAGTTTGCGTCCTGGTATTGAAGCATCCCATTGGTATTCCTCATTCCACCACAATTGAGATACCTATTACATCAATGTTGTTATTTCCTGCTAAACGTTCAAGTTCCTGCATCTTGGATCTTAGACTTCTGGCATTAGTATAAAAGCACTTATGTTTTTGATTGTTGCCTGGTTGGCTACTTGTGCGAGCCCTTTTAATAGGTATTTCTATTTGTTCATGTTTCCTCCATGTTTCACCTGAGTACTCCCTCCCCCCGGTTTCTTATGGTTTCACCCCCATAGGGAGTGTCAATCTGAACTGTGCACTGTTCCATACCTGTTGGCTTTTCCCCAACTTTTAGTTTAAAATTTACATATAATAAGCTAATATATACATTTTAATTTAAATGTTTTTATATAAAGGAAAAATTGCTTGGTGTTCTCTCCATGAAAAAAATTTCCTAAATTAAATATTTCAGAAAAAATACTGGACATTTCTTCACTTTAGTCTACAGCCCCAAATAGCTACTTATCCTCACCTTCTCTGAAGCACAAAGCACCCTCTGGAGCTCGTCTAAATCAGGGGCATAAGATCATGGCAGAGCGCACCATAGTGGTACAGCATGTCTGCTCCATCCCCACAGGATATGACATAGCCGCCTATAATAAGACACTGGGTGTGCAGCACAAGGTGTGGCGCACTCTTGTTCACTGGCGTGCACCAGGTGCTTCTGTTATGTCCTTTAAGAATGTCATGCATATCAAAGGGTATGTGTTACTTAACAGCTGCGCTTCCCAGCACAGTCCCTTTATGGTGCAGTTGTGCCCAGAATTACTGATAAGGCAGTGAGAAAACAAAGTTAAAATCTTTCCTTCATTTTTATTCTACCCGCAGAATCTGAAGAAGGTTGGGCCTGTGACCACCAGTACCGCAAAGCTTTCCTAACGGTTATGTATGCGGGGGGTTGATCAGCAGCAGGCTCCACAGACTTTAGGAATAAGTCTAAAGATGTAAACACCTTCTTACACTACAAGCCTGAACCAAAGTGACTGACTTAGGAAGAATCATAATAGAAACGGTTTCTAATAAATATTCCTCCAAGCTCCTTCTTTGCCCTGAAGCCATTTTGGCTCCCTGCTTCACTTGTTGAGTAAAGGCAAGTAGCCTACAGCACTTTCCCTCTGCAGCACAAAGGCCGCCTGCCAACAGCAGTGCGGAGAACCAGATTCAGTGCTGACGGGGAATGGAACGTGCTGCGGGGAGCGAGGTGAGCTCACAGCTTCTGTACGCGGCTTCGAGTGAGTTTGACTAGCCAGAGAATACGAGAGGGGATTTTCTGGAAGGGCTGCCTATGCTACTGACATAGGTTGCTTCTTTCCTTGCGAAATGGACAGTGACCTGCATTGACAGGGAGAGAACTACACAATGAAACAAAAATCAAGTCTCTAATACTGATTGCTATTGACTGCCGAATAAGAATTTCATTAAAATACATTTTAAAAATTGTATTAAATACAACTGAGAAAAAATATGCAAATTTATACTGAGAAGCTCCTGAGTGTGTTAACATCACATGGCCTCCAAGTTCGCAATATTTCCAATGCCCTTCGGATAATAATCTTACATTAACTGAGAACGCAAAGAATCCAAAAAGACAAGCTAAAACTAGGGCCACGGGGCACAAAAGGCTTATTTCAGGCACTGCTGCCAATGACAGCTTCTCAAAATCCTTCTGGCAAGATGAAGAGAGCTGGGGTTGTGGAGAAAGGCATCTACAAGAGATGACAGGGATCGTAACACCTTCCCACTGAAGCAAAGGGGCTTGTTTCTGGCCGCATGTTGGCTTAACTGTGCCGCCACTACAGTTTATGGCAGGAGTAGGCCATTATTTCAGCTGGAGAGCAGCTTAACAAGTTCTGATGAGCTGTTCAGGGGCACAAGGGTAGCCCTGCCCCTTGGCAGGTGCCCTGCCCACTGATCACCATTTCAAGACCAGAAGTCCCATCCTCTAATCCCCTGACCTTTGCCATTGGGAGCCCTGGAAATATTCCTTGGGGGGGGGGGGAGGGGGGAACAAATCATATACCGTACTTAAAAGAAAAAAAAATTAAACATCTTCTATAACTTTAATTTTATTTAAAAAAAAAAATCTTGTCCTGATTTGTGTGCATTTGAATAGTACATCTAGAGGCGATTGCATAATAGGTCAAAATACAGTCTTAGTCTTGTATATTGTCTGCGGGGAGCAAGGGGGTGAGTGTGGAGGGTGTGTGGTTGCGGAGAGGGTACGTGTGGTGGGAAAGTGTGGGTGTGTGGAGAGGGACCCTTGGAGTCCGTCCCTGGAGTGTGCGAGTCTCTAGCACCGTGTATGGTGGCAGCAAGCAGGGCTTGTCCCGCCTGGGCCCACAGCATGCAGCTCCTACCCGAGCTCTCGGCCACGCGCAGTAGCAGCACGGTGCCAGGCAGAGGCTTCTTGTCTTTAGCAGCCCCTGGATTGGGGCTAGGGTGGGGACTGCTTGCACGGTGCCAGGCAGAGGCTTCTTGTCTTTGCAGCCCAGGGCCAGGGCTCACAGAGAGGCCCCATGAACAAGCCCCGATCTATCATCAGTCTCCCATGGATGGCAAGTGGGCAATTCCATTTTTTCCCATGGATATTTTTCCCAGTCCATATCTCCCATGGATAAGCCCAAGTGGGGAACTCCATTTTCCTCTCTCCCCCCCTATGTGCATGCATGTCTATAAAGGGATTCTCTCCCATTAAAAGTGCATGTGGGCAGCACAATAAATTAGACAGATATATTAATCCTGGCAAACAAGAGAAAACAAGAATCAACCCATATGTTTTCCAGATTTTAGTACTTACTTTTTAAAGGTCTCCAGAAACTGTGCTAGAGTATGTATCAAATCGTCTTTGTAAAGGCTGCTTGCCTGCAGTCCAGGGAGCAAGTGAAGAAGGTCCCAAAAGTAGGGCTGTTTGTAAAGGGTTTCAACTGTAGAAATGATCTCTTCTGCTTTACTCAAATCCACCTTTATTAAAAAAGGTGTGTGTGTTAAATATTCAGGAGAGAGGGAGGACCAGTGACCTGCCTTTTCCTAACTCCCCCTATCACTCCCCAAGAATTATTAACCATTAGAAACCTTTTAAGAAAGGAATTAACTGGCTTTGTACATTCACTCTGTGACACATTCACTGCTTTTTGAATGCCTAGCAGTCATAACTTAACTATACATGCATCCCTGGTGGGAAAACTGAATTATGAAAAACCCAAGGTATCCCCTTCCTCAGCTTCTGCTCAGAGAAAAGAGAAGGATTAAGTCTGAAATCCAAAAAGCAAAGTGTTGTGTAACCCTGCAACAGAAATGCAATGTCTCTGGGGGAATAACAACTAGGGATGGTCAAGGAATGATGAGAAAGGTGAAGCCTCCATTTCATCCTTGCTTTTCCAGCTCTTTGTGAAAAGTTTCCATGAAACAGGCCAGGAAGAATGAAAAGGGATTTTCATTCAGTCCAGTTGACCCTACTCCGATTAGTGATTTGATAAAGATCACATCTATTACGCTGGGTAATACCTTCATAAGATTCTGCAAAACATGAACAGGAAAATGTGCCAGTGCTTATTACGATGCCATTCACAGGGGAAAGCCCTTCAGTGGGACTCTAGCATAAGTGTTTACCAAGATGACCAAGGCTAATGGTGGAAATCAAGACCTTTGTACATTTTCTCTCATTGCTGGGAAGAAAAAGGGGGGGAAAAGGTTCAAGGCCAAGATCAGTAATAACTGAGATTTAACACATTGATGAATGTGATTCTGTTTTTATTTTATATTCAGTTCTGGAAAGAAAACTTTGCCATTATGCAGCTCCTTCCAGTTAAATATGTAAAAGTGCAATTTATAGATATTGCCTGTAAAATGCCATCTAATCCATCTTAGATTGTATAGCCTAAAACTTCCTTTTACAAAGAGGCAGACATCACTGAAACTATGGAGCAAATTTACTTTGGCTATTGAAAGTTAGTGATTTGTGAAAAACTCTCAAATTGACAGCCTTGGAAATTGAATTCTGTGCCCATTCAATTTTTGTCTTTCCAACAGAATTGCAAACAAGCTGCGATAACAGATGATTTATCTACGCTAGGGATGGGACGGATGGCAAACGCATATCAAAAGGGACTACCAAAGGACTCGAGAGGGACATTTCTCCTAAACTTGGTCACCCTGTCTTTTTTCACTCCATCTCTATCCTGCTATTCATCAACCAGCATCACTGCATCAAATTTAAACTAGACACAATCTCTCCTAGACAGCGCCCACATCTTTCTGCTTTTACTGTAATGGGCATTTTTTACATGCTGTTGGAAACCCCAAACACTCAAAACATGAGGATGAAAAAGCCTTTTTGTTAATAGTGTTTTGTATTTCACTTTTACCCATTTTGTACAAATACAGAGAATGGCCTGATAGGTACACCTTTCAAAAATCTCATAACAGACGTACAGCAATGGCTTTAAGACAGTAACAGCCTAAACCAGGTGCAAATTAGTGATCTAGCAATTAATGGCTCTTTATTAAGTCTAAGAGACTGCACTGTTTTCTCAGCAATATCCCAGCCTTTACAAATACACTCTGACCAAAACATGAAAAGTATCAAATGTTCTACTCTTTAATACTATAATGTCTACCCTTCAATACTATAATGATACAAACTCTAAAGCTGACATGATAATTTCAGAATGAAAAGTGAAAATACTTACAGCTAAAAAACCAGAGCTGTCGTTCAGCCCTGTAAAAACAAGAATATTCCAGAGATATATCGTTAGTAACAGCAGAACCTTTGCTACAATACAAC
The DNA here is from genome assembly GCA_030014935.1 of Caiman crocodilus. Lineage (NCBI taxonomy): Eukaryota > Metazoa > Chordata > Crocodylia > Alligatoridae > Caiman > Caiman crocodilus. Next base: position 145,450,527 of record JAGPOW010000261.1, on the reverse strand, counting down.
TTGTAGACATTCATATATCATATTATAAATTATATACATACACGTATGTAATGTATATATATATGTATATACACACACACACACACACACACACACACACTGTTTATTAAGGAAAAGAGGCTTGAGATTCAGAGTACACCAGTATGTAAACTTACTGTTTCCCAGTATTTACAAGTATATTATTTAACAACATTATTTATTGGTGATGGCTATGGTATCCCTAACTATTCTGCTTAGATACTAATGGCCGTCCAAGATGATGGAGATGGTAGATGGTGCTTGAGGATAGGCTAGAGAAGGGTGCTGGTTGTATACCTATCAACACAGATCAAGATGAATTTGCTAACACAGATTAACATGTTTGGGGCAAGTGCATATCCAGTGCAAGATTTGACCAGCTGTAGCTTTCCACAATGTAGCCTTTTCCTAAAGAGCCACCATAAATTGGTAGGATTTTACTGCCTCCTCCACTCAGGGAAGTGACTAACTGACTCAACACTCTCCTCAAAAAAAGTGTACCACATGTATATACTGCACCATAAGTACTACGAAAAACAAGACGTTAGATCACCGCACTAGTTTATATACTGTGCCTGCTCAGCCCTGGGAGCTAGGGATACTCTTGAATATCAATGTGCCCATGTGATCACATCACTGAACCTTGTCCCTATAATTCCTCCTACCGCCAAAGTCTATTTTGTTAGTAATAAGTGATGCAAGTGGTGGTTAGTATTTTAGATAGATGTTACGCTTGTAGCATGCTATATGCTGTTATCATGCAATTAATCGTAACATGCCCAAAATTTTACCAATTTTGAGATTTGCACTGAGAACTTCCTATCCTGGGATGGAGGCAAACTGATAACATTTACACCAGTGTAACTTACACCTGTGTTTTACCCCTGACTTTTCCTGGAGTAATTCTACATCAGATTCAAGCAGGCTACAGTGGTAAAGGAGCTTATATTGTCCATTTCTCTTATACCAATATAAACATGTGGTCTACCCCAGCCTCAACAGAGAACCCTTCTTACAGCCTGACCCTCTTTTCTCAAGCTCCACTCATCATATCACTCTCCCTAATCCCTTCTTTTATTTAGCATCCACAAATATTTTGTCAGGTTTCATATTTAGATTAAAAGTGTATGGGGATCAGGCATCTATCCTACTGTGTGTCACCTTTGAGTTCCCCGAGACAGAAAAACCAATAGTGATTATTGAAATGATGCTACTTCCTGATCAATTTCTGAACTAGAACATGATCTTTTCACGGCAAAAAGAGCTCCTATCCATTTTAAATGGTTGTCACTTGCTATCTTATGCACAAGACAGTCAGTGTCTATAAAATGGTGGCTTACCTGATAACTTTGATTTGTTTCCCCACACTTCTTGTAAAACAATGGCTTTCTCAGTAGTCTCTAAGATTTCCTCTGCAAGGTCTTGTATTTCTTTCAGGAAGGCCATGTCATTTCCCAAAAGACTCTCTGGACCATCTTGGAAATTGGAGGCTCTTTTTGTAAGAGGAGCAAAGACCATATCATTTTAAAACAGTGTTTGGAAAGAAAATACTTCTCTGTCACCTGCGAGCTCAGGCATGTAGGGTGTAGGTGAGAATTTCAATGGTCTATATTTTCCCGATTTTTATTTTATCTTTTCCCCAAGTTCCTTACAGTTTCTGTTGCAATAAAACTCCCAAAAGCTGGGGGGGAGGGGCAAAGGGAGACAAATGAACTCTGGCATAGACACCTCCTCCAGTTTGATGTCATGACTGAGACAATGACCAGCGATCAGAGGATCATAAGGAAGTGGGACTGGAAGGGACCTCAGGAGGCCATCTAGTCCAGCCCCCTGCTCAAGACAGGGTCATCCCTAACCACAACTATCCCAGACACGTCTGCCCAACCTGCTCTTGAAAACTTCCAGAGATGAGATTCCACAATTTCTCTAAGAATCCTTGTCCAGTGTTCGACCACCCTCATGATCAGCAAGTTCCTTCTAATCTGCAGCCTAAATTTCCTCTGCTGCAGCTTGAGACCATTGCTCCTACTTCTGTCCCCTGAGGCCACAGGAAACACTCATCTCCATCCTCTCTATGATCACCCTTCAAAACTGTTATCAAATCCCCCTCAACCTTCTCTTTTCCAGACTAAACCACGTTAGTTCTTTTAGCCTTTCCTCCTAAGTCTTGCCTCTTAAGCTCCTAATAGCTTTTGTTCTCTTCTAGACTCTTTCCCATCTCTCTCCACATCCTGCTTGAAGTGTGGCGCCCCGAACTAGATGCAGCACTCCAGTTGAAGTCTCTCTAGTGCTGAACCGAGTTTCAGAATCACTTACTTAGATTTGCAAGTGACACTCCTATTAGTACAACCTAGTACTGTTGTAGCAAAAACCCCCAGGTTTTTTTTATTTATTTTAAAATGCATTCCCTCCCCTTCCCCAACCATTTCTGACTTTTTCTCTCCCTCTCTATCCCCTATAGATAAGTATAAGTAAGCTCAGACTTAGGATAAGCTTTAACATTTTTATTTTGGTAGCAAGTGTTTAGTTTTGGATATCCACTGTTTTATATTGTATTATTATTAGGTTTGTATTGAGTCTTACTGTTGTATATTGTATTATTATCATTTTCATATTGATTTGTATTGTTTCATATGGCTATTGGATAGATTAGGCCTGTGTTTGTAAGTGAACGAGTCATGTCAAGCCTCCATTTTGTGTCCTCTGCCCCGGCATTCCATACTGCAACTGTACGAGTCATGTACTTCCTTCCATGTAAATTGGTTCCCAGATGAATGAGAGTAATTGGGAATGATTGAAATACAATAGTAGCAGGCCTCTACTGAATGGTCTGTAACAACTGGGCCTCCAACTGACATTGATTCATCCAGGAACCACAGACCTCACCCAGGAACAGAGACAAGAACCCAGCATTTGAAAGACAAAAGACCCTGCAGAACCAACACCTCTCACCATTACAGACACCCGAAACTGCACATCCCTGCATGGAGCACACATGCTCAGTATGCCAGGGGCTGACCCTTGCCTGGGCATGCCTCCTGTCACTAG
>JAGPOW010000261.1:145403659-145441345 GCA_030014935.1 Caiman crocodilus | reverse complement strand
GGGTCTTGTGAACCCAGCATTCATTCCTGCCTGTGGCAGGGGGTCAGGCGAGATGATCTGTTCAGGTCCCTCCTGACCCTAGCTACTATGAAACTATGAGTAACAAGGGCTCTCCACTGAGACCACACATGCTATATTAGTACAATAAAATACAACAGAACATTAATGACACACCACAAACCTCCACAACATAATGGGCTTCTGGATACTCACGATTGAAAAAAAAGAAAGAAAGAAATTCCTTCTCGTGCTCACTGAAATCAGAGGACCTTAATGTAACGTGCGGGTATTCTTTTTAGACACTCGCATATACTATTAATATTCAGTCCAGAGGTGTAGCTCGACAGTCCATACCCTTGGCAGCCATGCGGCACCTGGGGTAGGGACAGTTGCCTCCATGCTGTTTGCAGCAGCACAGGCAACTGTTCTTGTGGTTGCAGCTATTTTTGCATCCTCCCACAAGAGGCCAGTCACCACTCCACATCCCTCAGTAACGGTACTGATTAAATCCAATTTATTACTGTAACCCCCAGATACCCTACAAACACAGAGTCCTGGCTGCAGAGAGACTGCTAGATAGAAAAAGTGGGCACAGGGCAGGGAAGGGTTGTAACACACCAGCAGAGTGAACCCAGCAAGGACAGCAAACAGCACACTAGTGCTAGAGTGTGGGGAGGGTAGGAAAATGTGCATAGTTAAAAAAGATCAACTATCTGGAAAAAAAAAAAAAAAATCAAGGGAAGGGACACGAGGGAAAAGGAGGCATGAGCAAAGGGTGTGAAAATGGAGGGACTGCAAGAGTGAACAAAGTGAACAGCGACACGATGTAGAAAAGAGAAAGTCCTTCCAAGACTGTAGAGAAATCTCTGAATGCCGAAGGTCCCCGGCTTTAGCTCCTCACTCTCTGACTGGTTTCTCCCCGTAGATTTTCTCTGGAGACTGGGGTCAGCAGGAAGAAAGGCACCACCCAGATCCTAACGTCCCTAGAGTTCAGGGAGAGGAGTTTCCCTACCTCACTCTTGGTCCCAGAGGCATAGTGATGCTACGTTGCAGTGCTAGCATACAGCGCACAGACAGCTTGGCTAGCCAGCAGCAGCAGCTATTTTTGTGTTGTCTTTGGCATTTGGGGCTGCTCTCCCTATCAGTCTCCTACTTCCCTCTCTCCCAGTTATATCACTGATCACAACACAATGAGGCGGGGGCAGGCAGTAACTGCAACATGGGCTCTCTGAACACCTGCTACTGCTATTACACAGGTTCCCTGGGGATTGCTATTTAGAGGCGCACCTTAAATGAAGGCAGGTGCCTCAATTCTCTCAGTAGTAATGTTTCCACTGGGCCTGTAGGACCCTGGAGGATAGATGGAGGGGGAGGGAGATCTTTAGCTGAGTTCCAGTTTAGTATTTGATTCTAGTGTTTAATTTACTTTGTTTTTACATCTCTGGCCTGGGTTCAAAATGCATGCAAGGATTGTAAAAAGAGGAGTCATTATTAATAGATTTTTAACAGGAAAGAATTAAGGGTTGGCGCTGGTTTTGTGGCTCAGTGTGATCTGGATGAAGCATCCACTGCTGCAAATCAGAAATAGAAGTTCTAAAAAAAGCCTATGATAGTCTTCAACTGTGGGACCCTTGGCCCATTTTTGTGGGTGTGAATGACTAGTGTTTGGAGATGATGTGATTTCCCCAGAGCTAGCTCTGTGACTAAATACCAGGTCTCAGTGCTGTTACTGTAACTTCTTTTTCATAAGCCTGCAATATTTGCAGAAGAAATGTTGTAGTATATCCGCTGGCAGGTGGACACTTGGCAGCAAAGAATGATTTAACTGACTTGTAAGGGGGGTCACCTGATGTGATTGGAGTAAAGGCTAGCCAGCCCAACGTGTAAGGTGGGGTTTGCAGAGAAGGTACAAAACACCCTGGATTTTGGGGGACTGAGAGTTAACTTGAATCTGCAGGGGATCTGGGACAGAAGATCTTTAAACTGATTTCACCTAAGTCTGTTAACTCTGATACTACATCCATCCAGATTTGTCTTAAACCAGTTTTGGCCATTTTGAAAGTAGCTTATATACACTGAACCACTGTTGTGTTACAGATTTGAATTGGTTTCTGATCACTTATACCAGCTTATAAGTAATTTCTATCCCTAGTCCATTAGTATCAGGGTACTGATGGAAGGCATCTACATCACTGTCCCATTTTGATAACAGCTCTGGCATTACCAAAAATGAAGGGGTGATGCCAGAAAATGAACTCTGAATTCACCCAGATTCATAATAGCTCTGACTGAAAAAGCACTGAAATGGAAAAGAACAAAAATAGTCTCTTGCAGCACTTGAGTGCACAAAAGCAATTGGCTTTGCCTGAAGCTGTGACTGAAATTCAAATGCTGTCCAAGTTACCCAGTTGCACAGAATATAAGAAGTCCCTCTGATGTGTGTGCTATGATGTGCAATGTCACTTACATTTGTGATTTTCATAAGCCTTTCAGCAAATTCTTGTCTGAACCTGATCCCTGCCCTTGTATTTTTTGTTAGATGCTCTTCCCTAGAAAAGGGAAGCCACAACTGTGCAGATTTGTATTGGGCATGATCTCAGAATAGCTCAGCGACATCCCACTCACATCATCAGTAATATGCACATCAGGCATCAACAGCTCATTGCATGCTGTTGCAGCACAGTACTTTATTGCTTCCACTTTAGAGCAAGGCATAGGGTAATACACAGAATGAGGTGCTGAACATGCAAACAACAGTATTCTCAATTTATTGCAGAAATGAGGCAAGCACCTTTTTGGAATTACTTATCCCCGATTCATTCACTTGCCTGCTCTGTCTCAAAGACAGGCGTGTGATTTAGTGTTCTGTTTACCTGTGTCATGCCTCAGAACATAAGTGCTTAACAGGGTCCTCTGAAGATTATATAAGCTTAACTTTCAACCTGATGCCAGGATGGTGGCTCTGCAAAGGTGAAGCATCTCTTTTAGTCAAAGCTTGCTTTGAGCATATAGTGTACATACAGCCAGTTTATGCAATACTTGGGTTGCGCATTTTAAATAATAAACATTACATGCAATAATTACCTCTAAATAATATGTATGCAAATGCTATCACTGCCTCCTTTTAGTGCTATATTTGCCTCTTTAGGCTTTCCTCCTGGACTTTGTGTTCCTGCCTACCTTGGCCCAAGACTGATTTCCCAGGCCCCTAGTGCAACCTGTTAAAGTGTAATAGACATTCAAGTTTTAGTAACAGATGTATTAACAGCACAGTTGAAATTCCATCCAATTCTAGCCTGAACAGGTTTGTAACTGGACAGGCATTCTCTCTGAACTGAGGAAATCCAGGCACATACCTGCAGTGGCTCAGGCTGGAAGCCAGGGGGTGCTAGACCAGCCCTCCCTTCCCTTGGACAATGCTGAGCTGAGCGGGGTGTGCCCAGGCCCCAGCAGGACTTCTGATTGGGGTGGTCTGCCTGCACCACACATCCCAGGTCTTTTCCTGCTGGCTGCTCAAGAGGTCTGAGTGTTGCCAGCCCCCAGTCCCCTGCTAGCACTCTGAAGCAAGGGGTGAGGGGGAAGGGAAGGGACGAGAGAGAGGTGCAGCACATGCATCTGTTGATGATGCAGAACTTTCCAGTTTTCCTCTCCCTACTTCTTTATACTGTCTGCAGCAAACTGATAGGCGAGGAAGCCAGCAGGCAGCTGATAACAGTGTTTATCACCCCATCAGCAAAACAATAGCCTCTCTCCATTAGTTCAAACTCTTCATAAATAGCTTACCAGCTGACCTGTTAATTAGCTCAAAAAAGCCCTAAGCGGTCACTGTTCTGTCTGCCTGTCCCAGTGAAATTGGAGAGATGCACACACAGACACCTCTCAGCGTTAACTAGCTTACCACATGCATAGGGTCCATGGGGCTGGGATCTGCGCTGTGGGAGATGGGAGGGAAGGAGGGCAGGATTCCTGCTTGAGCAACAAGGTGGGGTAGGGCAGAGGGAAGCCAGGCAGACCCTGCTGTACCTGCAATCTCTGCCGGAGCTCCAGCCAGGGAACAGAGGGGATGGGCCACCTCTGCTGTGGAGTGGAGAGCCCCACCCAGCCCAGAGAGCATTCTGGGATGCTGGGGGAGTTTGTTTTATCTTAAACCAGCAAGGGGTCTGGGACACATGTTGCATAAACCGGTTTGAGTCAAATCAGTTAAGTCTGATACTACATTCAACCAGGTTTACCTCAAACTGATTCCAAACATTTTCAAACTGGCTTATGTGCACTAAACACTGTTTTGTTACAGGTTTAAACCAGTTTCTGATCACTTAAACTGGTTTACGTGTAATGTCTTTCCCCAGTCCCAGTGATAGTCACTGAATGAAGATGCTATGGTAGAATAGGGCTGTCCCCACAGTTCTGTGCCAGTTATCCCCACTCACCCCTTGTCAAGTGACCCTCGTATCATCTCTGGCTGATAATACGGACTCTCAGGGTTGATGCCAGCCAGAATAATTCACAGGTGCCCTCAGGCTGATCTAATTTATACTGATGGACTTGCCTGCAACAGACTGACCTCAGGATGAACCTTATAACACTTTCATCCTTTTGAACTAGCTGGCATGTTCCTCAGCCATGTCTGCAATACACATCCATACATGCATGTCTACGTGCAGCTGCACATGTAATATATAAAACAACATAATAAATGCACATAATTCTTTCTAAATCAAGGAGATGAAAGTCTCCCAATATCTCCCTTCAGATTCCTCAGTAGGTCTCTGGGATAAAATAAACTGCCTTGAGGAAAACCTTTCCTGTTTTTACATCTGACATTAAGAGTTTAGTTCAAGCTGTGTGGATGCTCATCCAAAGCTAAAAGTCACTACAGCTCAGAGTTAAGTGTCCCACTAGTTCATGTTGCAGTGTAACACTGGGGGGGTTTCCAGCCATTTGAGACAGAAAAAACCTTGCTTGCTTTAGAAAATAAAGCTTCTGTCAGTGCAGTGTGCATCCTTAATTTAGTAGCAGTTTGTGTTACTAAATTTTATCATATAAATTAAGATAAAATTTTATAATACAACCTAAGGGAATGTACCACTCTGGTCGAATACCAGTATGAGCAAATTATATTTATTGACATATACAGAGAACTAAACTGATTTCGAATGCAGTGGCACGTAACACAGAAAGTAAGCTAAGGGACGAGGAGGACGAGGAGGCAGGCACCTGATTTGTGGGCAGATCATGGGACCAGCCACCATTTTGTGGGCTTATCATGCAGTGCGCCCCGCCCCCATGCCTCTGATTGGCCAGGGGGGCCCAGTGGCCCTATCCCTTGCTGCTGATTGGTCAAAAGGGCTGTCCACCATGCAGCCCAACCCTGCACTACTGATTAGCCAAGGGGCCTGCCCAGCATGCAGCCCCGCCATTCATCACTGATTGGTGGAGAAGGATGGGGCTGCACAACAGGCAGCCCCCTCGACCAAACAGCAGCAAGCAGAGGGGGGTGCAGCCATCATCTTAGCTGCTCTTGACCACTTCAGCGCCCCCCCCCACCCCCAAACGCTTCTCACCTCGGGCTGTGTGGTCAGGCTACAGGAGCCGTAAGGACTGCTGGCTCCCACTAGGGAGATAGCACTGTATTTTAAGTTTTTTGGGGGGCGGTTGGCAGATCTCATGGACACTGGCCAATATCTCAGACTGCCTGATTTTGTGATTTCCATTAAATCATGAACTGAGGACGTCTCTACTTATTGCTACAATATTGAAATTTTTACATGTGATCGACACAAAGGTCCATCATCCCTTTCAAATTATGTCCATGATTATTAAGCCCTTTAAATCCATATTGACTGATCGCCTCTAATCCGACCGACTGTGCAGTTTGCCTGGAAAAGAACCCTGAAAATAGGCTGCTTGCAACTACTTCAGTCATCAAGGGAGCATGCTGCTCACTTGCCTTCACAGTTATCCATCCTTGCCAACATTTTAAAAGCAGCTGAAAGAACTGCATGTTTGCTACCGTACTTAATTGTTCCCAAAGCAAGAGGGGTTTTAAGTTTATTTTAGTTCATTCTTTCATTGCTGAACTCTTGGGTCCTTTCTAGTCTTCTTGACTCTCACCTTTGTTTTGCTTGTTTTCTCTGGCCATTTCTTTGGAGACTGTGTCGGTAGCTTCTCTCATTCCTTTTTCTAATTTTGTATTGGTCTCCCAAAGGATTGTGTCCCTGATTTCTTCCATTCTCTCTGCACCCCATATCAGAAAGCCGGATCCAGGCCTATCCTATCTAAAACCCAACACAATGTATATCTGACACCCAAATGGTGTTCTCACTTTCATGTTCAGCCCCACAGAAGCTCCCTCAAAGGGTAAATTCTCTCCCATGTAGCAGCACCAAAGCCAGAGAATCCCTCACCATCTTCTGCCTCAGTTTCTCAGATAATTCCCTTTGAAAAGGCACTGTGAGGACTTGCTAACTCTGGGGAGCAAGAGCGCTTGTAAGAGGGCAGAGAGGTCAGGCCTGCTGCTGGCTCTGCTTCTCCATCTCAGACAGCATACCAAGGAGAGTGTGATCTGGCTTGCAGCAGTCAAATGCCTATCATTCCTAGCCACACACAAAAAATGACCCTTTTGTGGGGAAAAGATACTTTGGCCATGAAGCCTGACACACTGGTACATCTTACCGGAAACTGTTGTTTTTTGGAGTGGAATAACTGCTGTTCTTGCACCTTGAGCCAACATTACAAAAGAGGCTCCGAATAAAAGGATAAAGGCCACGATTTGGCAAATCTCGGGCTTCTAGATAACCTAAAAATCAAGTAGCAGACAGCATTAGAGCAGCAACAAAGAAAAGTTATAAAGCTTCAACAACAATACTGTTCCCCTTATTGTACTGCAACTATCCCAGGTTTATGTAATCCACACAGAAATGATTCACCCGGCACTGAAGTGGAGGCATTTCTGGACTACAGCATGGCAAGACATTGATCTTGTGCTGCAGTACTCGCCAAACTTTTGAGAGCTCAGTTTCCCTTCCAGAAAATGAAGTGAGTCGTGCCACTGGGCTCATAACTGGTTTAAGCCAACCTGGCTGATCATACAGAGGAGACTGTACAAATCTTCATCAAAATCTTCATAAGAATCTTCATAAAAAGATGGTTCCCGTTTCCTGCCATGTTTTCAAGAATGGTGAAATAGTTAACAGTGCAGACACACCTGGATTAGCACCCAGTGAAATCAATGGGGCACTTTGCATCTCACAGGGCACATCTACACATGATGCTACATCACTGTAGCAACGTGCTTCCGTGACATAGCACTGGTGGGAACAAACCATGATGCTGCAGCTACATCACCGTAGCAATGCACTGCTTCATTATAGCACATTGCTATGGCGACATAGCATCTAAAAATAATTGTGTGCTGCTAGCGCAGCACAGTACAGTACAGGCTGTTACTGTGCCATCATTTAGTACTTCCAAAAGGATGTGCTAAATGATGTCGCCATAAGAACAGCACCATAGGGGCACGTGTAGATGCGCTCAAAGTGATGGTTACCACTTTTCTGTTAGGTGAAACAGACGTGCCTACATTAGTTATATTTGCATCCCATTTTGAAGTTTCTCTTTACAGCCAGCAGAGAGCCAGACTCCCCTTTTTTAGTGAAACTGAAGTTCTCCCTTTCTCCAGAGAACCCTAGTTTGGTTCTCTGTCAGTTTTTCATGGTTTTCTGTTACTGGCATAGTTTAGATCAGTAGTATGGGTTTGATCAGTTTTAAATTGATATTTAAATTATTTATTTTAATACCATCAATATCAATGTACATTTACAAAATAGCACTAATTTTCAAGCATCTCCATTTCAAAGGCTCCTAAAGTACATGGTAGAGCATGAGTGCACATGTGATACCTTGGGTATCCGTGCTGTGCAGAAATAACCCTAGTGATTTCACTGGACAGTGGATCAATCCATAACATCATTTGTTAAACAGTGGCTCCTTTGTACACAAGTACATGTGCATGCACAAACTACACAAGAATATGCTAGCAATGTTGCAGCTTGTGTATGACCTTCTAACTGCTTTAATGCTTCTTTTAGTTCAAATGGAGCAGCAATACTCTACTTCTGATCCTCTTTTTAATAAAATTGTTATTTTACTTTCAGTGATTGAATGAATATATCTATATCCAAATCTATTGTATTCTCACAGATTCAGAGTGTAGGTTCAAAAAGTTTTAAATTTGATGGGATTAGAGTTAATAAAATAGAGTATATGTGTGTATACACACACTCCCACATGATATACATATGTATGTATATATGTATGCATAGATACACATATACACATGATATATATGTGTGTGTGTACACACACAGTGGTCATGGCTACATGTGCATCTGCTGCAGCACCAGTTTACTTGTGAGTAAATTGCTATGGAAGAATTTAAGGGCAAGAAATGAAGAAAATTATCTGATCAAACTGAAATTGCAGGATGACTTTAGGTAAACCAAGAATAGTTACCTGTATTGAGTTAGTTTTGAATGGAGATGCTGTGTTAACATTCACCTGGAACATCCGGACTAAGTACAGACAGTCAAGAAGCCTGAGGCAGAATCGATTCAATCTAGGCAGCTTCCTCTAAACTTAGTAGGTTGAAGCAATAACCAACTGAAGTGACATTCAGTTTTCAATTAGGAAAGGCAGAAAGGAAGCAGACATTTCCACCAGAAGGAAGCAGAAGTTCCATAAACCAAGATGACCTAAACCAGTTAAGTCTGATACTATATCCAGCCAGGTTTATCTTAAACTGGTTTGGGCCATTTTGAAAGCAGTTCAGGTGCACTGACCTGCTGTTTTGTTACAGGTTTAAACCAGTTTCCAGTCACTTAAACCAGTTTATGTGTAACTTCTCTCCCTAGCATTACAGTTAAAAGCTGAAAAATGGTAGAAGCTGTCTATTCAAGTATCTTATAACACTTTAAAATAGTATTTGAGCTATCACCAGATTTGAGGCACTCGTCATTAGAAATTAGACTACTAGTTAAGCAATAGCCCCCACTTACCTCACCAGAAACTGTGGACACCCAAGGCCTAAAAATCATTACACTTTGTTCTGACTGTGTATGACCACCACCATTTTGAAAATGTCCCCATCTTGAACAAGTTAAACTATTTTCCAAATTTAACTCAGATTTCATAGACATTAGGGCTGGAAGGGACCTCAGAAGATCACCGAGTCCAGCCCCCTGCCTGAAGGGCAGGAAGTCAGCTGGGCTCATAGGATCTCAGCAAGATAAGCATCCAATTTACTCTTGAAGGTGTTCAATGTAGGTGCTTGAACCACCTCCAATGGCAGGCTGTCCAGACCTTGGGGGCTCGGACAGTAAAGAAATTCTTCCATATGTCCAGCCTGAAACGGTCTTGCTGTAGTTTATAACCAGTCGACCTCATCACCCCTTGGGGCGCTCTGGTGAGCAAACGTTCCCCCAGATCCTGGTGGTCACTCCTGATAAACTTATAGGTGGCCACCAGATCACCCCTGAGCCTGCGCTTTTCCAGGGTAAAGAGCCCCATGGCGCTCAGCCTATCATCCTAAGGTCTGTTTTCCTGACCTCTGATCATGCGCGTGGCTCTTCTCTGCACTCTCTCAAGCTTCTCCACATTCTTTTTAATTGTGGAGCCCAAAACTGGATGCAGTACTCCAGCTGAGGCCTCACCAAGACCAAGTACAAGGGGAGAATGACAGCCCAGGATTTGCTTGAGAAGCATGTCCGGATGCAAGCCAGCGTTTTGATAGCTTTACTAGCCACAGCATTGCATTGCAGGCTTATGTTCATCTTGTGGTCAATGATGACCCCCAAGTCTCTATCTTCTGTAGTACTAGCCAGTGTAGCACTGCTAAGCCTATAGGGATGCTGCAGGTTTTTCCTCCCAAGGTGGAGAACCTTGAATTTTTCAGTGTTAAACACTGTCAGGTTCTCATCCACCCATTTGCTAAGCCTGTCCAGGTCAGCCTGGATCGCCCTCCTCATTGTGTTCATAGATATATTTGTTCACCTTGATCCTCAATTGCAGAACAGGGACCGTCCACCATAGACAAAGAATCATTTTGTGCTATCAGCTACAAGTAACATTTCAATTACACTGTTGAATTTAGTGAGGAGTTGCTTTCAGTTTCCAGCAATGTACCAGGGCAGAATTTGGCTAACAAAGACCTCTTTGCCAAAGAAGTTATGATGTTGTCTTTTATTTATGCAAATATATCTTGTTAAGCAATGAATTTCTCTCTTTTCAGAAGTAAAGCAAAGGAGGTTAATAAAAAAGCTGACTCTTTGTGGGTATGACAACTTCACACCGCACTACGCAAAGATGTTCTACCAATGTTCCGGGTCATGTATGTCCTGCCTACTTAAATGCCCCTTGTAGCTCAACTGGAGCAGCTGTGTTTCACTTCCTATCTTCTTTTTAACAAAAATTTCTATTCCATTTACTGATAGAAGAAATTAATGAATGACTATATACATTATCATATATTGCTACAGACTCAAACTGTGGGTTTAATCCGTTTCAAATTTGATTGTATTAGAGTTAATAAAGTACCTCTACAAAAGGTATATTAATTTGCAAGCATCTCCATATCAAAGGAGCACATGAGTATGGCCACATATTGTCTACACAAGACACTGAACTGCACAGGACCATAGTTTACTGTGCAGGAAGTGAGCGTATCGACACGTGTGCACGCTTCCTGTTCAGTAAAAACCCCTAACCATGAGTAAATTCGATGTCTACAACTGCAGGGAGCAAATTTACTCGTGATTAGTTACTGCACAGTAATGCATATGTAGACATGACCTGGGAACAAATTTTCTCCCAGATTAGCCCTGCCACTAGGGAGCTGGTCTGAGGCTAGCCCTAGGGCTCTGGGGTGGGAGCCTCTCCTGCCCCAGGACTGGGCTGCCTCTATGGAGCCTGAGGGCACTCCAGGCCCCTGTGTTCCCCTGGGCAGGCCGCAGGCCAGCTGCCCCAGCCTGCGTGCACCCCAGTGCCACTGTCTGGTACCACAGTGCTGTGTGGCTGCCAGGCCTGAGCCATCCAAGCCCGCAGGCTGCTCCAGACTGCTGCAGGCTCCAACCAGGCCTAGCTATAGCCAGCTTCTGCCTGCCAGGGCCAGCCTCCCCTGCCTGCAGCCCACGCCCAGCAGCCTTCCCCGCACCTGCAGGTGCTGTGGGGCACTGCCCCTGCCGCACAGCTGCCAGTCACACACCAGGCCCTTGCACTGGACACTGCAGGCAGCTGCTCAGGCCTGTCCGCACCGGGACAGCCAAACAAAGGCCGAGAGAGCCAGTTCAGCAGTCCCAGGGTGATGTCCTCACCAACACCCATGCCTGGGGCCCCAGCTGGTCACAGGAGGAGACTGGTGACCTCACGGCACTGTGGGTCAAGGCAGAGGTGTAGCAGCAGTTCAAGCAGGGCGAGCACTCAAGCCCCCACGTCTATGAGAGGCTGTCAGCTCGGAGGCAGGAGTGTGGGCAGTACAACCAGTCAGCACGGCACTGCCTCATAAAGGTCAGGACCTTGCAGGCACAGTGCATGGCCATGACCAACCACAACTGTCAGTCAGGGAGTGTCTGTAAGTCCATACCCTCCATGCTGCGGTGGCTGGGTGGGTGGCGGAGGGGCTCTGTTTAAGGGAGGAGGGGACTCTGTTGGGGAGGGAGGAGAGAGAGGGCTCTGGTTGATGTGAGGGAAATAAAAACTTTTTGCTCGGTGAGTGTGTTGCTGGGGGTTGGCAGGGAGAGGGGCGTTTGTGGGCTGCAGTATCGGTGGGTTAGACCGAAGAGTGAAGGAGGAGGTGGTCAGCTATCACCCCCCACACCTGGTGCTCTGGCCCTTTGCTGGAGGGTGCATGGTTTTCCTGGGGCCTCAGTGGGGTGAAGCCACTCCTGCTGCAATCAATAGAGGTAGTGCTCCCACTGCCAGGCATCCTCCATGTGCCATGCCTCCTCCACCCAGGCCTTCCAGAAGAGCTCCCCTGGGCCTTGCAGGTGTTATGTAGCACGGTCTGTGATGATGACCCAGGGAAGTTTGTCCTAGGGAAGTTTGAAGTGGGTGGTGAGGTGTGCCAGAAGCCCTTAAGGCAACTGAAGGTACACTCCACCAAGGTCCAGGTCCAGGTCCAGCTCAAGCAGCAGTTAAAGTGGGCCTATTGGGGGTCCAAGCGGCCGGTGTAGGTCTGCATGAGCCAGAGTGGGTAGGTGGAGTCCCCAGTAAGGAGGGCTGGGATGGTCACAGCACCCAGCTGCAGATCTGGCACCTCTGGTGCAAAGCACTCACTCTCCACCAAGTCTGGCAAGCTGAAGACATGGGTATTGTGGGTGCTGCCCATGCAGCCAGAGCTCACATGCATGCAGGCTCTGTGGTGATCCACAATGACCTGGAACATCAGGGAGTGAAAGCCCCTCTGGCTGTAATAGGGGCAGTCTTCATGGAGTGGGTGCATGATCAGGATGTGGGTCCCATCCAGGGCCCTGATGCACTGGGGCATCCCAGGGCAAGCAACCCTGCCAACACCACCAGAGGATCATGCATGTGGAGCACAGTGTTCCCCAACATGTCCTGAAGGGCCCTGTACACCTCCAGGATGGCCTCCCTGGTGATGGCTTTGCCAACGCCAAACAGATGGCTGATGTACTGCAGGCTGGCAGGCATAGCCAGCTTAAGCAACATGAGGACCAGGTGGGAGAGGCAGCCCATGCCAGTGTGGAGGGCCAGCCACACACCAGTTTGCTGCCATACCAAGCATGCCTAGAGCTGGTCCAGGAGATCCCAGAAGGTGGCCCAGGTGATGCAGAAGGCCTCCAGCCACTGTTCATCATCCCAGATGTGTTGGATTACATGCTGCCACCAGTCCTGGCTAGCCCAGCAGGCCCAGGAGCAGGGGTTTGGAGGCCCAAGAGTATGACGGTAGCCCCCATGGTGGCATCCCGGACAGCCTGTCATTGGTATCCCTGCCAGGATCCAGACAGACAGACAGGATTGAGGCAGCAGGTGCATGGCAGCAGTCCTGGGACGGTCCACAGTGGCCTGGCAGACAGTCGCTGTGCACAGGGGAGCCAGGAAGATCAAAATGACTGTGGGCCTGGTGGCGGTCTGTATGACAAACCAGTGCAGCAGCCAACAGAAGCCCAGGGTGATGGTGGTCACTGCCAGGGCCAGGAGCTGGAGCAGCCAATAGCGCGGGAGGCAGAAGTGGCAAAGAGAGGTCTGGCACATACTGTCCCTACACTGGGCACACTGTCCTAGCCAGGAAAATGGCTGGCCAGAGAGTAGCAAGCACATCTTACTTGTAAAGAGGGCTGCTGACTATTGGCAGCTGCAGCCAGAGCCTGGAGTTCCCCCGAGCGGTGGCAAGGGCCCAATGCAGGGCCCCAGGAAGCGGGAGCAGATTGGCAACAAATCTGCTCCCACTTCCCTGCACATGTAGATGCTTGCCCAGTACCATTTACTCACAAGTAAACTGGTGCTGCAGCAGATGCACATGTAGATGTGACCAGTGTGTGTATACACACACACACACACATATATATCACCTGTATATGTGTATCTATGCATACATATATATCATGTAGGAGTGTGTGTATACACACATATACTCTAGCTACTTTATTAACTCTAATGCCATCAAATTTAAAACTGATTGAACCTACACCTTGAATCTGTGAGAATACAACAGATATACATATAGATATATTCATTCATTCACTGTAAGTAAAATAATAATTTCATTTAAAACAGTGTCAGAAGTAGAGCATAGCTGCTCCATCTGAACTACAAAAAGCATTCAAGTAGTTAGAAGGTCATACACAAGCTGGAACATTGCTAGAATATTCTTGTGTCGTTTATGCATGCACATGTGCTTGTGTACAGAGGAGCCATTGTTAAAAAAAAATGATTTTATGGCTTGATCCAATGCCCAGTGAAATCATTACGGTTATTTCTGCACAGCACAGTGCAGTACCACATAGCAATACCCAAGGTATCACATGTGCACACGCTTTATCACGTGCTTTGAAATGGAGATACTTGAAAATTAGTGTCATTTTTTAAAGGTACATTATTAACTCTAATGCCATCCATCTCAAACCGATCAAACCCACACAACTGATCTAAACTACGGCACTTACAGAAAACTACGTAACTTAGATCAGTTCTGCCTTTGGCTACTTGAATGTCTGGACCTAGTCTATGAGTCTCTCAGACTTCTAAGAATGAAGCATTCCTACCAGTATCTGTCCTGTTTTAGAGAAACGGGATAATAAAGTTACTGTAAAAGTTATTGTTTCAGTGCATAGAATACATTCTACTGAATGTGAATTAGAACGAATGAGCGTGTTCCACTGACACTACGTATGTACCGACATTACGGGTAGCTCACTGTTTGTAGCATTACTGCGAATGCAGGCTTACTCAGTGCCACTAAGTCTAAAGCAGCAGTTTCCAAACTGTGGGCACGTCCCCTGGGGGACATGAAGGAACACTGGACGGCCGCAGCGCACGGGGGCATGAGTGAGACGTTTGCAAGGAGCGGGCACCGCTGCAACCTCATGGAGGGATGCAGGGGCGGGAGTCCGGCAGGCTCTGCCAGTGAGCTGCTGCGGCTCTGGGAACCTGATGCAGAGATCGCGTAGCCTGGAGCCACAGCAGTGCCGAGGCAGGAGGTGCTGGAGCCAGGGCAGTTAGAGCCAGCCCCACCAAGCCAAGCCGAGCCAAGCCGCAGTGACTGCCAGGGTGAGAGGCACCCTGTGCCTGGCTGCTGCTCCTCTGGGGTGAGGGGGCCAGGGCGGGCGGCGTGCAAAAAAAATTGTAACCCAACGCAGGGCTCAGCTAAGAACGTTTGAAACCTGCTTATCTAAAGGTTTCTACACACCTAGTAGATCTGTGCTGAATCTACATATAAACATAAAGAAAGCAATCCAAGGCTTAAATTCTCATAGGCCTTTTGTGAGGCAACAGGCTTTACATTTCTGCCTTAAATTCAAGCGGTTGTACCATGGCGTAATTGATTTCATTGTGGATTTTTTACCCTGTTCCTTGTTTTCATTAGCCTTGTGCTTCATCACATTCTGGGAAGTTGGCAATTGTGTAGCTTGAATACAAGTTCGCATTTCCAGTTAGACTGTAAAATACAGGCCATGCTGAAATTCCCCAGAATTGCACAAACTGAATGAACAAAGACATAGTAATATGATTCATGCTCCTTTATACAAGATAATGCTTGAGAAAGATTTAGCGAAATTAACTATAGATTTAGACAAAAAATCCCAGGTTTTATAAATTTGCAGAAAATAAAGGAGCCACTGTTTTAAAAATTAATTTATGTCTTGATCCAGCGCCCAGTGAAATCAATATGGATATGTCTGCACAGCACAGTACTACATAGAGATGCCCAAGGTAGTTCTACACACACTAATCTGGTACTGGGAGCAGTGTCGCTTCAACAGTGTGGTGTTTCATCAGGGCTCCATAGCCCTTCCAAGAAGCAAAGTATATTGGCCAGGTGGACTGCTGTGGTAACACAGCTATCATGCTCCTAGTACCCAAGGTACCGTGTTAGGAACCACCCTGGGAACGTCCACATGGCACTGCATCGTGCCGTGCAGACATAGCCTAGGAGTTTTTTCCACTGATTGCAGTGGCTTTGACTTAGGCCATTATGTTTCACCTTTCTGATAGTTTCTTATTGAGAAGCTGTCTTTACAATGTTGTGTGGAGCTGTGCAAAGAAATGCAGATTAAACTCAGACATACAGTGTTCCTTGTGTTTGGGAGGTTCCTGGAAACGAACTGCAGCCAGAATTAAGAACAGTGTGCAAGGCCACAATACTTCAGAGAGAGACAGGATCTGAAAAGTGAACCAAAAGTACAATATCAACATTACAGAAAATGAGAATTAGAACTGTATCAGTCAAGTATACATCAAGACCTGGGAAAACATTTAACATACTAATAGATTTCCCACTCAGGATCTATCTAAGGCAAAAGAAGCCACTAAATGCAGACCAGATTATTTCACTAAGACCTATATTTTACTTAGACTTGGTATCTGTGTTTCTTAACAAAATCACTAAAAGAACGTTTTCTGAGAATAATGGTTACTGTCTTGCTAGTTACACTGCTTTCCTGCACCATCTTCTGTGATAATACAAAATAACTTCAATAGAACCAGACTGCAATTACAGGTACTCCACCTGAAGGCACAAAGCATTCATTTTTCTGCCTCACCTGCTCCAGCTGCAAAACAGAGGTGAGGCTAGTTCACCAACTTTGTAAAAAGCTTTTAGCTCCTTGGATTAAAAGTGTTAAATTAATGTAGACTCTTATGATGTCAATACCATTTTGTATTGTAGAAGAAACAGAAATGGTAGGGAGTCACTGAACATATTAAATCAAAGAAATATGGAAGTTCGACAAGATGTCAGATTTGCCCCTGAGAGTCGTGGAGGATTGTTGTTCCAGGCCACGTCTACACAAGAACCTGATTGCACAGTTGTTACTACGCAGTAAGCGGAGCTACTGCACAGCAATGTCACTGAATGGCTTTTAGGTGACGCTGACTGAACACACTGATGCTGTAGTGTGGCATCACGGTTCATGCTGTGCAATGCTACTGTACAGTACTAATGATCTACTGCACCGCCAGCATCTCACGTTGACACTGTTCCAGTACAGTCCAGTATCCAAATGCCAGATGCAGAAGTTGAATCATCTGTTCATATGAGGGAAGCAGCTCATAAACTTAAAATCATTACAAAGAAAGATATGATAGGGTGGTTTTCCGTCCTTAAGAAGAAAGCTGGATTTTGGCACTGTCTTCAAAAGCCTTTCCCAAATTGAAATAAGCTTCACCAAACCTGAAACAAGATTGATCCACAGTAAGATGAAGAAATTAGGTGCTCCAGGACATCTCTGATATCTCCATCATAACTGAGAGTTATGTCTCATGCTTTCACGTCTTGCATATAAGGCGAGATGATAAATACATTCTCTTTAACAAAACCCCAAATCAATGAGCAGTACAGCTGGTCAAGAAGTAGAAAGGAAAATACAACAATTTTCTGCAAAAAGTCCCCCTGTTTTTAATTAATCATTTTAAATGAGCTTTTAACAAAAATTTTTACAAAGTAAGGAACTTCTAAGCTAAGAGTTAAGACACCAGACCGTAAGACATTTTACAAATCCACTATTGGCAACTCAGTGCATGTACTAAGAGGCCTTCAGCATATCCCATTGAGGCGACTGTTTTCCAGTTTATATGTTCTGTCCAGCGCACGAGCAAGTTAAAAGCGGCTGTATGAGAATAAGGTGCAGTATCAGGTCACTGAACAGGTGAAACGATGAATTACTGTAAAAGTGCACGATGCAGATTTATAAACAAGTCTGGTGTGTGGCCCTGTGAGATACAACTGAATACATGGGTGTGTCAGAGGAAACTGAGTGCATTTGGTGTGGGAGTGCCCCCATGACAATACCCAGGAAATATCAGCTAGAATTAGTCCAGGTTTACATCAGACTTGTTTTTGTTTTTCAAAGCTGCTGAAAAGGTCAGAACGTTTCTCTACTACGTGAAAAAGGGATGCTGTCCTGAGCATCGTGCACGGATGCAACCTCCTGGCAGAAAGCTGAAGGAAATGAAATTCACTCCGCTGAACACACATGTGGGGCAAGCACATACAGGGAACTAGGCAGTCCTCTGTGCGAAGCTTCCTCAGAAAGAGAAATAGGAACTGCCTCACTATGAGAGCTTATATTTTTCATGGGATCAGGCCCCTGAAAGCACTCTATGGTCCAGCCAGAATAGAACAAAAGTTCACGGCGGCAGAGCGCTTTTAAAGTAACTGATTACGTGAAAAAATAACTGCTTGTTTAATCAGCAATTAGCTGAAGGTGCTCTAATGCAGAGTGCCTCGGGGAAGTTTTGCACAGGATCCCTGTGAGGGTTAATTTGGGGTGATTCTGCTGGTATCCCATGTACCTTTGCAGGGCTGGGCTGGTGCTCCTGCAGGCAAGAGCCAGCCCAGCCCTACCCCTGGGGCTGCCACAGAGAGTTTCCTCCTTGGAAAGGGAAGGTACCCCTGGCAACACATTCGCACTGGGTGCTGGGGCAGCAACAGGTATCTGGACTCCCATCTCCATGGGGCCAGGCCTGGTGAGGTCTTGGAGGGGAGCTGGCCTGGACCCAGGAGATATAGGGGCTCAAATTTCCACCCCCTACCCCCAGCTTCCAGTGTAATTGTGTTGCCAGCAGCCTTGATAGGCTGCAGCTCCAGAAGCTAAGGCGGGGGTGGAATCGGAGACCCTCTGCCACACTGGCCTGGTCCAGCACCTCAGCTAGGCAGGTCTGGGGGGGAAATGCGGTGGGGAGCTTGGATCCCCCCTGCCCCAGCTCCCAGCATCACAGCTAGGCAGGGCTGCTGTCAACACAATCCTAGCCTCAGCCAGTGCATGAAGGTGACATTACCCCCTGCCTCCTGGCCTTGGCTCCAAGACCCCACCACCAAAAAATGAAAACCTCTCAATTTCAATCACACTGTAACTCTCAACACTTTGAGTGTGCCTTTTGATCACTTGTGCAAATGCCTTTAGCCTTCAGTCTGTACCTGACTGATCCCTCTCGGGAAAGAATTTGGCCAGTCATTACCTGTCCCCCTTTATTCCTTTGCACAACTGACAGAGATGCATCACCCAACACTGCAGGTCTCAAGGGTGCAACTAGAAGCCAAGGCTCTTCTTTGCTGAAGACAGTCCTCCAGGTTGCTGTTAGAGTCACAGCCCCACCTTCTACACTGTTCCCAGAGCTTTTTTTATGCCCGTGCTATTGGACTATGCATCTTCTAACACTTCACAGGAAAGAGAGAAAGGAGTAGCAGCAAGGTTAGACAAGAGGACAAAGGTTAAGTGTCTGATTACATATGAAAAGAGGTGCACTGCTTGCAGTGAAAAGAACAAAAAAATCCAAGAGGTCTGAGATCTGTTTACATGGGCATGACGCCCCAACTGGAAGCAAAATCACAACATAAATCCAGGGAAAATGCACAATCTCAACTTCACTCTGCAAAATATTGTGGCTTGGAAAACCAGTACTGACATTTCTACCAAACTCAGTAGACTTCCAAGGCACTAAGAAGGAACCAAGGATAGGTGGAATATTAAGAGAGAGGGGGAGAGAGGCCGAGATAGGCAGGCAGGCCAGCAGGCAGGTTTCTTTGGGACTAAATTAGGAGATGAGAATATGAGGGTGGGCTTTTTCTGTGTATGTTTGCTGGGCTGGGGGAAAGGGGTTCTGTTCTGTTCTGTTCTGAGGAAAGACAAACTTCTGAAAAGCACTCAGCACCAATAGAGACTGGGAGCATTTGATCAAATGTCAAACTGGATTCTCTTCTTTCATGCTCACATCTTTTGTGGCCATTCTGCAGAAACATCTAAGTAGTGAAGTCACCCACTTGACTCCACAAAGTATGCCAGAGGCATGCTGGGGTATTTCTCGGCATGAATAAGGATAGGAAGGCCAGGTGCTAAATAAATGCCATACTGCATGATGCACTAGTGTTGCAGTAACCGGCTCTGGTCCTGACTCCATTGAGTACCACATAGGGGAAATCCTTGCACCTGTGAGGCTCAGCACGTTGCCGCAGGCAACACTTGGCAGGATCAGAACACGAGACATGGAAGTGCAGTCAACTGAAATGGGCTTCAGTAATGCTGTGCAAAAACAGCTCATTCTGTAGAGAAACTGGCTTCCAAATCTAATAAATTAGCTACAATCCCATCAGGAAACAGATAGCATGGATGTAGCTAATCCATCAGGTAGTGTTAGGGACCTCTATAACCAAACTGCTGTCCTGCTGTTAGATGGGAAGGTATTTTGTCATGCCAAAAGTGGTCCATTTAGTTGGGTTTGAAGTTGTTCAGGGTGCAGAGGAAGCATGTGGGCCCTGCATGGGGGCATGTGGGCCCTGTGGGGTACATGTGGGCTGTGTGGGGAGCTCATGTGGGCTCTGTGCAGGCATGTGGGCCCTGCATGGGGGCATGTGGGCCGTGTGGGGTACATGTGGGCTGTGTGGGGAGCTCATGTGGGCTCTGTGCAGGCATGTGGGTTCTGCAGGGGGGTGCTGTGACCCTGTAGGGGAAGGGCTTCCCCTCATAGGGTTGTGGCCCTATGAGGGGAAGCTGTGGTCCTGTGGGGGAAAGCTGTGGTCCTGTAGGAGGGGGGTCTGTGGGACCTGCAGGGGGGACAGTCCATCTGCTGTGCAGGAGAGCTTCACTCTGTGGGGGGCAGGGGACCCGCCCCTCCTGAGAAGGCCCCCACACACAGCCCCCCCCACAACCACAGTCCCCCCATAATCCACCCACAAAACCCACATCCTCAAGTCACCCCACATACACAGCCTGAACCCCAAGCCCCCATACAAGCTCCACACCCCCACAAACCCTACACCCACAAATTCCCCCAACCCCCTCCCTCCAAATTGCTTTACACCTGTAAATATATCAATAAAACACTGACCACCTGATTTCTCAATATATAGTGGTGCTTCATTTTAATAGCAGAAGAACACTATTTGGGGTATTTTAATGAGAGAATTTGGGTTTCTTGCTGGACACAGACCTACATGTAAAATTTAAATAACAAAATTATATTATCAGTGCTTTTTTGCACAAGAATATAAACTCATGACTTGGACCACCTAAAGCATAATAATACAGCTAATCTCATCTCTGACTTTAGTATTAAGTATAACCCATGACCAACTATTCTCATTTGGTTATGAACAAGCTCCCCTTCAGAGTGATCACATCCCCCTTGCTATGACATTCCTTGCCAATCTAGGTGTCTCTGCCAGTTGGAAAATGTTTGGAGTTTCACTCTGCTATCACAATAATCTACACTGTATCTTACAGTTTAGGATCTAAGGTGCATAATTCAGGAAACCAAGCCCTACTGAAATTAAATCAAGTAGTGTGCCTCTGGTTTAGGGTGTTGGATTAAAGCATTCAAACCATACTCTATGTAAGCAAATGATAAACTTCCAAAGCAATCAAGAGTTTTATGCATGACGGTTTCACCCACAACAACCAGAGATGGATCCAAAAGGCTAACATTCACATCACAACCAAAGAACAATAACCCTCCACCCTACCAGCTTTGTCTGGGCCCTGGTCATCAACCCATTAAGAAAAATATGCTTTGAAGAAGGTATATAAGAGAAGAAGGAAGCTACCAGCAAGAAGAACTCATTCCAGAAGAGAAACAACACACTGACCCACCATAGCAGTGCCCAGCTGACCATCCTTGGTGATGGATCCACGCCTGGTGAGAAGCTGCAAAGACCAGAACCACTTCCTTGCCCATTTTGGTGAGCAAACCACTATTACAGCTAATAAGTACTGGACTTGATTATAGCTTGTTTTGTTTGTAGATTGCACTAAGCCTACCTGTCATTTTCCTGTAAGAACTCATTATTAAATTAGTAAAGCCTTTCTGCTAACTATCGATGGAATTGTCATGTCCGTCTTTCTAAGCACTAAGCATCCCATTCTCTGTGCAACAAAATGTGCAACATTTCTTACCAGAGTATTTGCAATTTTTAAACAGGGAACACCAGGATCTCTGCTGGTGAGACAAGTGGTGAGATCTGTGTAGAGGATCCTGTCCAGAACCAGCACTGGTGACCCAGCCAGAGGGCAGATGATGTGGCTGACATCTTGGCCATTTGGGGCCCTGAGGACATGTTGACAGTTCAAAGCAGGCCACCACAAGGAGCACATCTTCTGGGCAATGGCTGCCCAAATGGCAGAGTGAAGGCACCTCACCTGGGTCTGGCAGGGGCACAGCCATGGGGCTCCAGGTCCAAGAGGGTGGATGCTGCTGCAGGTGGCAGCAAGTGACAATCAGGCAGCAGCCCCTTCTGCCAGACTGCTGCAGTGGGTAAAAGGTGCAGGGGCCACTCCAGGTTCGGGCTGCTTCAGCAGTCCAGTTGGCACAAGGGGTAGCGTCCTCAAATACCAAGTGGCTGAGCCTCAGAAGCTCTTGAGGGCAAGTAGCCCTGAGCTGCTGGCCAGGGCAGGTTTTTATATTGCTGGGGCCAGCAGAGGGCAGGTTTTTATACTGCTGGTCCCAGCACAGGTGCTGGCCCCAGCCCCTAGCTCTCCCTGGATGCAGATCCAGGGCTGCAGATGCAAGAGGAGCTGGGCACGGTCATTTTGCCTCAAGTGGCACATATTGCCCCATACCAAAGTGCATGTTCAGGCACGTGCACTGAGGCAAAAATCCCTAGCACAAATTTGTGCTGCTCCTATTTGAGCTGCTGCAAGCGTACGTGCCTGCATGTGTTGACGCACGCAAGGAGCACAACAGGGTCAGGATTCCTGTCCCCCATCCTTCCACCGCCTCTCCCCATGACAGACACTGTTGATGCAAGGTGTTATTGCCAGGAGTGACATTAATTTTTTCCTGGCTCTTTAGCCACCTCTGAATTAAGGACTTTGGATTCCTGCTTACCATATAAAATGATAGCAGTTACAGGGCAGGGGAAGGTTAACATGCCTGTTTGCAGAGACACTTCTCTTCACAGCAGCATCCTTGCCCCTGCTCTGCTCCATGTACTCAGAACATTACATCTCCCTATTTTGGCACCCCAGGGTACAAACCCTTTTAGGTATGACTCTACTATGCAGAGCACAAACCCCATAACACCATCTGCACCTACCTTTTCAAAACTTCAGAGAGTGATAAAATCTTTGTGCCTTAATCATTTGATTATAAGAAGGGCTGACAATCCTTCCTACCCCGCCACGCCACCCCACCCCACCCCACCCCAACCACCACCACCTAATCTTGCCTATTTAGACTGTAAGCTTTTTGGAAAAGGTGCTATGAATAGGTGCAGCATCTCAGTGGAACCCTCATGTCAACTGGGGCCTCTGTGCTCTCCTCCAACACGTTATATATTCCCAAAATACCTTCGTCTGCTTGCTTTCTTTATTGGGCTATCCAGATAAATCAGGATAATTAAATAATGAACCATAATTAAATGATTAAAAAGACTGAAAATCACATGTGACATTCATCACATTTATCTCCACAGACCTCAGAGTCTTTTATGTAGCAGGTTAATACTTATTATTAGCCCTGTAATATAGGTGAGGAAGCTGATGCACAGACAGGCTTGATTAACAAGCCCCACAGGAACGCAAGAGAGAGCATTCAAGTCTCCTCTTTCCCAGCCCAGTGTTGTGGACCACAATATCCATCTATAAGCTCCTTGATCTAAGAACCCACTTTTTCTTCCTCTTCTGTGCCTGACAAGTGCAATACACATTCCCTGAGCTATGTAAACAAACAATTCAAGTCTTGTTAGGCTCAACACCTACGAGTCAACCAAAACATCTCTGCATCGGATGTTCCAGAAGAATCAACCATGCAGAAGAAACATGGAAAAGATTTCTAAAGCATGGGGAGGCATTGTAGCAAATTCTAAGCAACTTGGCACAGATTAAAGGGCCAGAGCAAACCCAGGGTGTCACTGCCAGATGACATAATTTAGAGCAGCCCTTGGAGTCTAAGGCTAGGGACAGATTCAAAAAGTCTGGACCTGAATTGATTCAATCTTTGCAGGTTAGTCTAACCTGGCTAGGCTAAACCAGTTTGTAATGCGTAGACATCCCCTCTAGACTGAAAAAATGCAGGCACACACTTGCAATGGCTCAGGCTGCAAGCTGAAAGG
This sequence comes from Caiman crocodilus, assembly GCA_030014935.1. NCBI lineage: Eukaryota > Metazoa > Chordata > Crocodylia > Alligatoridae > Caiman > Caiman crocodilus. Next base: position 145,417,566 of record JAGPOW010000261.1, on the reverse strand, counting down.
CACTAGAGCAGCCCTCCCTTCCCTTCCACAAAGCTGAGCTGAGAGAGGTGTGGCCAGACTCTGATTAGGGAGGGGTTCCCCCCCTCCTCTGAGCATCCCAGCCGAGAGTTGATAAACACAGTGTTTATCATCCCTAACTCAGTGTTTATCAGCCTATTAAGAAAACAAACCTCTCTCCACTAGTTCAAGCTCTTCTTAAACAGTTTTTCCAAGGAAGGAACAGAGAGACATTACCAGCTACCTGTTGATTAGCTTCAAAAATCCCTATATTGACAGTGTCTTGTCTGCTGTTGTCCCGTCTCCCACAGCACAGCACCAAGCCAGCATGTGGTATGCTAGCTAATGCTGAGAGATGTCTAAGGCAGAGGGAAGGGGGAAATCTCAGCTTGAACAGGGAGTGGTGGGGCGAGGGTGGGAGAAGGAGGAAGCCAGTCTGACCTTGCTGTGTCTGCAATCTCTGCTGGAGCTGCAGCCAGGGAGAAGAAGCGAGGGGCCATCCCTGGTGGGCTACAGCAGAGAGCAGAGCCCTGCCCAGCAAAGCATCTGGGATTCTGGGGAGCTCTAATTTAACTTAAACCAGGAAGGGCTCTGGGACAGACATTGCATAAACTGGTTTGGCCCAAATCAATTAAGTCTGATACTACATTCAACCAGGTTTACCTCAAACTGGTTTCAGCCATTTTCAAACTAATTAATGTGCCCTGAACATCTGTTCTGTTATAGGTTTAAACCAGTTTCTGATCATTTAAATTGGTTTATGTGTAATGTCTGTCCTTTGCCTAAATAGGTCCTGAGGAACTTACTAGCACTTACTAGAGCCAAAGATGTGTAGGTGGTTTTAAACTGCTTGATCACAACTATATAAGCTGCATTGGGTTGATGATGGATGGTCAGTCCTGGCAATCTGGCCACTAGCATACACTCCACTGTAGAAGTATCCTGTAGAGGTAAATGCCATCATTGCCTCACTGGAAGCCAATGGGAATTTTGCCATTGACCTCAGTAAAGCCCTGATTTCATCCATGAGGTTTAAATTTCAAATGGGAAACCAGAGGGGATTAAGTGCTTTGGTAAGAAGTACGTGTTTGTATTAACACAATAGGATAGAATTAAGAGCTTATCATTATCACAAAGGCCACTCTGGAGGAGGGAACAGATGTGATTAAATCTCACTGGTAGAGCAGGGAAGGGACCCCAAAATCATGATATTCTATAGCTAAAACCAATCGAGGGGTATAGCAAAACATTAGTATTATAAGCTGACTTTGCCCTACATACGAACGGCTTTAAAGAAATTATATAATCAATTCTATTTATCTGCAAGAATGAAAACCATGAATTATTTTTAATTAAGGTTTCCTTTGTGCAAATGAATAAATCATCAACCACAAGGGAGAAGAAACTTTCCCAGTTATTCAGAACAGTGAGTATTCTTAAACTCTATCCATTTTCAGTCTCAGCTAGTATTTCTGTACAGGTGACCTCCAAGCCTATATACTGCGGACTTCTTCCCCGCTCTTCTGCTCTGATTTTGTGCTGCCGTTTGGCAATCCAACTGCAGTTTGGAAAGGACCAAATTCACACTGGCTGTGACTCCCTAAAATAGGTGCAGTCACTCAACATTTGCTTTACTTGATGCAGGACACCCACTGCTCCTGTAAAGAAGCAAGATTGGAAACTATAGGCCTGTCTACACATCGCCATATGGGGACATCTGTACTGCGCCAGCTTTTACTACTTGCTTGGGGGAAGTACTAAAACATGGCACACTGTGAGCCATACCGTGGCATATGAGCAGAGCATGGTTAGATTCACTGGCTAAGTTGCCGTAGCAGCGCAGTATAACCAGGCAGTGCACTGCTATGGCGATGTAGTCGGCAATCACGTGTAGACCTATGTGATCACTACATCACCCTAGTGTGCCATACAGTGGGGACATTGCAGGGAGAGGTGTAGATGTAACCTATGTCCCTGTTTAGCTGGATGCAGGCCTAATGCTCACAGAGCCTGCGTGAAGTGAACAGCCAAAAGGCTCCAGTTTTCAGTTGAGTTTGGTACCTCAAGGGGAGGTGCAGTCACCATTGAACATGACCCGCACCCAGCTGATGCAAGTCTGAACCCAACAACTGACAGGAATATTGCTTAAAAATCCATGCCGCTAACGTCGGCCAGTCTCATTACAACAGAACATTCAGGTCACCCCTCTCGGAGATCTTATTTATTCCAGACTGTATTTGTCTTCGTGGGATGTCTTCACTGAAGTGAAAACATCTCTGGGAGCTGAATGGGCAGACCTGGATTCTGTCTGGAAGAGCCTGCTCATGGCAGAGGTAGGAACCTCAGCTGGGAATATGCCATGATAGGTACTCTGGGGACTGGTTTGGTGCACTGCTCAGCCTACATAACGAAAGAAGCATGTAACCAGTCAGCTGCTAAGCTACCAACTGTGACGCACAGCAACAGAGGTGTCAGGCAGTAAGCAGACACAGGAGCATAGGGACACAGCCAAGTACCCAGGGCAAAGTGGAACTGGCACCTTCTAATTCATCGTCACAAACATGCAGCTGCTAGCAACTGCTGCCTTTTTTTTTGTCCCTCTCCACCTATGTAGCACCCAGAACAGTTGTCCCTATCCTCTCCCACTAGTTATACCACGAAGGAGAAATACTGACATGCTATGGCTTTGGAAAGGCTAATGGAAGTGGGGGCGGAAAGTAAGAGCTGGAAGTGGTGGCAGAGGGGCTATCAGTTGCAAAGGATAGTGGGATGAAGTAGAAAAGGAAAGGCACTGCAGTCCTCTCTCTCGTGCTTATCGATGCCATAATTACCATTTAATAAAACTGGAGCATGGATTTCTTTTTGTGTGATTTTTTTCCACGGTTTTCTTAACTACATGTTGGGTGCATCTACACGTGTGCCCGGGATCGTAGCACATTGAGCTGGGGCAGAGCCCCCCTGGGCTGGCAGCAGGTTCGGGGGGTCAGCCCCATTGCTGAGTCAGAGGGGCTGGCTGGAGCACAAGCGTCCTACAGTGCACGGCAAGCCAGAAGGCAGCCTCCGGACTGTAGCTCCCTCGGGCCCAAGCTAGCCCCGGGCACTGTCTACATGTGCATTGTGCTGGTGTAAACTACTGCACCGTAGGATAGTACTTGTCCCAAACAGTACTATCCTGTGGCAGAGTCAATTACTTTACTGCACCCTAATATGGTCACCACAGTAAAGTGCATGTGTAGATGCGAGCATTTCCACGTATAAATATTACCTCCATAATGAAATATAACTAAGTGGGGAGAGAAGCATCCTTTACCTGGTCACCTACCACTTCTGCTGCAAGCCTACATAATAGCTCAATGGTGTGAATGTGATCACTTACTCCAACAAGAAACATTTCTCTTTCATTTATTTCATTAAAATACTATAAAAATCAGTAACAAAAGAAACTTATTTAATATAAATATCAAGATTGCCTAACGATATTTTATGCCTTTCCGACACATGTAGGTCAATGAAACTTACAATTTTTAAAAATCATAAAATGAAGAGTCAAGGTACGTGACCAGGCTGCCTTAACTCTGCCCTCTTTGAGCAGTGGTGCAGTGCCGAATATGTGTTCTTTGAGTTGTACTGGACATAAGTTCATTACATCTGCATTTCATCCAATGTCCTGTACTGTACAGAAGGAACGGTACCTCTGCTAAATTATACAATCCTTTGACAATCAATTTGCCCTTATATACATGATATCTGACTGTCACTTACCCATCACTCCCCATGCTCATCTCCACCTAAATGCTGACAAACCCCATGGCAAGGAGACCTTCTGTGACTGACTTCTGACAGAAGCTTCACAAAGCAATCTGGAAATCTGTACTGAATTTCTCAAGGGAGCAATACACCTCTCACCTTTGATCAAGTACATGGAAGTCAAACACAGGGGCTCCTGCTCCCCAGAGAGACAGCCCACGCAGGTTGCCTCATCACAATCCCAGATCTGCCAAGCCCCTCCAGCTAATGCCACCACGATTCATTATAGTTCCTCCCTAGCGCAGTGAATGCACGGGAGTCCTGCAAAATAATTCCCATTGGCATTTTCCAGAACTGTATAACATGGAAGTGAAAGGGGGAGAGTTCAGGCTACATGGGACTGTATGCCTTTATTTTTCATATTCAGGCATCTGCGTTTTGCTAAATTCAGCCTTCTCTAAAGGCATAAAAGGTCGGATTCTATGCCATTCTGTTGCATCCCTCAATGTATTTACTGTTGTAACACACCGTCTCCTTACCCTTGAGACTGAAACACCAAAAAGCAGGATGTGGAGGAGGACACGACAACTTTTTGTATCACAGTTTTCCAGGAACTCATGCAGGGTGGAATTAGATTGTACTGAGCACTTAGCAGATGCAATAGAATCAACCGGTTACCAACAATTAACTTTCGTCTACCTCCGTGAAGGCTTTTATCACCGCAGAAAAAAGAAGAGAAGGGCAATGGGCAGCATAGGAAAGGAAGCTTACCAAAAAGGTGGGGAAAAGGATAGGAAGTCCTAAAGGACGCAATGTGAGAGCTGCAGGTGAAGTGTGAGGAGCACTTGCAGCCACAGAATTCAAGGAAGGGAGTAAGCAGGAAAGAAAACGATCGCTCCTGTGAAGAATAAGAGTCCTTCAGATAAAAAAGTCACTTGTAATTGTGAGATGTTCAGTGGGACAAAGACCTAGTGTTTCTCCCAATTACAGATTCCAACTAAAAATGTTGTTGAGACAATAACCCATGTCTTAACTTAATTTCTAAAAGGATTATTTGAAACAGCAAGTATGGAAATTCCCAAATCAGTATAAACAAGGGAAATCAATGGCAAAGCAGCAACGACAGTGACACTAATGGATTAAACCCTGCATCAGTTAATAGGGCCTTCTTTTACTACCTGTAAAAGTTTAAAAACCATGTCTCAGTCAGGGTGGGGATGCAGAAGAACATATTCTCTCTCATTTTTGAGAGATATAGTGGTTGTCTGCATTTCTATGGCAATTTCTAACTTCCTCTGCATATTTGACTTTAGTGCTGTAAACTAGGGCTTACTAAGTGAAAAAAGAGAAACTACAACAAATCAGCTAACAGTTCTAGCTAATATTTGTACTTCCCAAGCCTGGATTCCAGTTCCTTTTGCACTATTTTTATTTCCACTGCCAGTGGGCACTCCAAAGGTGAAAGACAATTCATCTTTTTTATCCCCAAGCACAAGCAGTATCTAATGATAGTATATGGTTATTCTTTCTCTTCAAAAACTTTTAAATGCCTTCCCTTAAATCTGTCATCTGGCAAGTTAAAGTGGAAGGTTCTGCCCTCCTCCTCTTTTAAATCATCAGGACCTCAAAGGCAAAAATGACTGTCTGCAGCCAACTGATCCTTAATACCCTTAATACTGAAGGCAAAGGGGATATTGAGAAGGAGGGACACCGCCACCCCCGCCCCCGACCAGCGGAGGAGATGAGCACTCGCAAAACTTACCGGTTGCCTCAAACGACAAAGCCAGTTCTTCCAGAAGAGAGCCTTGAACTGCTGAACTGCACGCCCCATCTTGCCTTCCCGGGCCCCTGTCCACGTCAGGACCGGATTCTTAAAGACTCATACCCAGCTGACCAGGGAGCCTGAAGAGCACTCAGTAATTTGTTAATTCCAGTACACGGGAAAGGTGCAACGGATATGCCCACGTACTGAGGACAAGATTAGATTGTGTTTCTGCCCCTTGTTCTGCGCTCACTGAGGAATCTCATTTTTCCACTTGCTGCTCAGTGAAACGAACAGTAAGGGGATGGGTTTATATAAATGCCTTCAGGGTGGTTTACTCTCTCTCTGGCACATATTCTGCACTTGCTTTGACTTGTCAGGAACAAAAGCAAATAAGTAAAACTTAACAGTACGCACGTGTTGTTTAAAATTTGCCTCCTTTGCCTTCTCCAGAACAAAGTTACCATTTTTACTGCAGCAATTATGTCACTGTGTATAGATATTCTTTTTAAGAATAGCAGTACAAGCAGTGGATCTGCTTTCTTAACCAGTTCTCCCCACATAAATGTCAGACAATTTCCATAGTGTACGTATGCATGCTCATGCATACAATATTATGGCCATGCTACTGCCTCAGCCTAAGCCCGTATTCAGTTCTGCATTTCCAATGAGAGCTTATGCACTTAGTTTTGCATGAAACTGCCTGAATTTTTAACCAAGCACTGCGTGAAGCTTGAATATATTCGAGAAAAAATCACCAATTCATTTCCAAGTGCTCCTCAAGATCCCCAGGAGCGATGTTAGCCTTCTGGCACCTTTTTCTCCAAGCAAGTGTTCAGTATAATTTTCATGCTGCTTTCTTGTGGGGTGGGGCGACATAAGTAGAGAATGGCTGGAAGTCTGATAGTCTAAGGCTAGAAACAGATATCACCAAATGAAGTGGAAAAGCTGTGCCACAAAGTGTCATGGCCCAGCTGATTCACTTCATTCGGCAAAACACATCACCCCTTGCCCCAAGCATTGGTAGTGCAGGACAAGGAACGATGTGCTCTCTCAGGGCTTGATGGGTCTGGTCCTGCAAACCCTGGGAATTCCCAGGCAGGACTGAGTCCCTCCAAGCCTTAAGACTACCTACTTGGCTTTCCCCACTTATCCAGGCACCTCCCCAGGATCTTCAGGAACACATCTGGACAAGCAGGGGAAGTTGGGTTTGTTGGGCTATGACCCCAGAGATCCCCGGGGTAAGTCTGGAAAAGCAGTGAAACCCCGATTTTTCCTGTTTACCCAGACCTGCCCCTGAGATCTCCTACTACAGAGCTAATAGATGTGCCACTTATTCACCCCTGTTGTGGCACAAGAGGGGCATCTTACGGGCAAAACTGGACCCCTGCTAAACCAAAAGGGAGAACTGATGACCGACGCCAAGGAAAAAGCCAACTTGCTAAATGGGTACCTTGCATCGGTCTTTTACAAGTTTCATGGGACGCTCCTGCCCATTACAGGACAGGGACATCTAAGTGAGGGTGGTTCCTTGCCCTCCGTCAATGCTGACCTTGTGAAGGAACAGCTTGAGAGGCTGGACACCTTCAAGTCAGCTGACCCTGACAATTTACATCCCAGAGTACTCAAGGAGCTGGCCTGCATCATAGCTCAGCCCCTGGCATGGATCTTCAAGATCTCCTGGCGCTCTGATGAAGTGCCCAATGATTGGAAGAAGGCCAATGTGGGGCCTATCTTCAAGAAAGGGAGGGAAGTGGATCTGGAAAACTACAGGCCCATCAGCCTGACCTCTGTCCTGGGGAAGGTCTTGGAAAAAATCATCAAGGAGGCCATTCTTAACGGACTGGCTGATGGCAACACCCTGAGGGATAGCCAGCACAGGTTTGTTGCAGGTAGGTTGTGCTTGACCAATCTCATTTCTTTTTATGACCAGATGACCTATCACCTGGACAAGGGGGAAGAGATTGATGTCCTATATCTTGACTTTAAAAAAGCCTTTGATCTGGTATCCAACGATCACCTTTTGGCAAAACTGGCCAACTGTGGCCTCGGGTCCACCACGATCCACTAGCTGGGGAATTGGCTCCGTGGTAGGACCCAGAGGGCGGTGGTTGACGGAAGTCAATTGTCATGGTGCCCTGTGACCCGTGGGGTCCCTCAAGGCTCTGTCCTTGGACCTATTTTGTTCAAACTCTTCATTAATGATGTGGACATTGGAGTCAGAAGCAGACTGGTCGAGTTCGCCGATGATACCAAACTCTGGGGTAAAACATCCACATCTGAGGTAATCCAGTCTGACCTTGACAGGCTCAGCAAATGGGCGGACGAGAACCTGATGGTGTTTAACACTGAAAAATGCAAGGTTCTCCACCTTGGCAGGAAAAACCTATAGCATGTCTATAGGCTCAGCAGTGCTACGCAGACTAGCACTATGGACAATAGGGACTTGGGGGTTAGGATTGACCACAAGATTAACATGAGCCAGCAATGTAATGCTGCAGCCAGTAAAGCAAGCAAAATGCTGGCTTGCATCCATAGATGCTTCTCAAGCAAATCCCAGGGTGTCATTCTCCCCTTGTACTCAACATTGGTGAGGGCACAGCTGGAGTACTGCATCCAGTTTTGGGCTCCACAATTCAAAAAGGATGTGGAGAAGCTTGAGAGAGTGCAGAGGAGAGCCATGTGCATGATCAGAGGTCAAGAAAACAGACCTTATGACAAGAGGCTGAGAGCCATGGGACTCTTCAGCCTGGAAAAGCACAGGCTCGGGGCAACCTGATGGCCACCTATAAGTTTATAGGGGTGTTCACCAGGATCTGGGGGAATGATTGTTCACCATAGCACCCCAGGGGATGACAAGGTCGAATGGTTATAAACTCCTGCAAGACCATTTCAGACTGGACTTAAGGAAGAACTTTTTATTGTCTGAGCCCCCAAGGTCTGCAATGGCCTACCGCCGGAGGTGGTTCAAGCACCTACTTTGAATGCCTTGAAGAGAAACCTGGATGTTTTTCTTGCTGGCATCCTTTGACTCCAGCTGACTTCCTGCCCCTGGGGCAGGGGGCTGGGCTCAATGATCCTCCGGGGTCCCTTCCAGCCCTAATGTCTATGAAACCTAGTAAATCAATTTTCTCACCATTTTTGCTGCCATAAACATTTTTACAGAGCCACAAATGCAACATCAGGCAACTTCTGTTTCTAACCTAACTGAAGCAGAGCTAACACTGTAGCATGTTGTCTGTGTTTTCTCTTGCTTGGTCTAGCAGTGAGGTGTGTGACTTATGGAAGAGGAGTATAAGATGCTTTATGTGAGGTAGCTTCACTTCTAATTTCCCTGCTTTTGTCATTTAGTGTTAAAAATAGTATATTTAGAACCACCTTAACTCTAACATACAGAATAGTATTTCTGATTACTCATATATTTATCTCAGTAGATGCTTAATCTGCTTCTTTTCCAGTATTCTTCCCTGAACACATCTGATGTTTGAGGTTGAATGTTGCCTCAAATGTTGGATACCTGTTCTTTCTCCTTAATGGGGAAGAGCCGGGCCTGATTTTCCTGAGAACAGAGACAACGCAGAACCCTACTACAACACGGCGGTTCTTAAAGTCAAGCTAATAAGGAGGGGCACATTCGGTGATCTACATATTACTCCACTGATTTCTGCAACTGACTAGCTTGGATCTGGGTTTTCCGTTTGCTGTGGAAAAACATGGATTTTCTCCCTTAAGGTCACAGGTTTTCTACTTTAAAGGAGAAAAACCCAAGAAATGGAGGGATTCCTCTTGGATCCAGCCTGTAAGGGGCTGCTTGGGGCTAGTGGGAGTGGGGTGCAGGGAGCAGGGGCCCACATGCATGTGCACATGCAGACATGCACATGGAAGCCAGGCAGTGTGGTGCACAGCACCTCCCACAGCTCCCTCCAGGTAAGTCTATGCAGTGGGGGTACCCTGTGCCACCCACGTGTCACCTGTGCTCACAACTGTCCCTTCCCCGCACACCCGCCCCCTGCCCCACGCGGTAGCGGGGCTGGGCCCTGGGATGGGGCAGAGCAGGTCAAGAGCGAGGAGCACCAGCAGGACTGGGGGAGCTGTGGGCTGGGAGCGAGGGACAGCGGCAAGGACGGGGCTGTGCGTTGGAGTAAGGGGCGGACGCAGGACACTGGTGTGTCAGGAGTGCTCTGTGCCACAAGACAGGGTGGAGCATAGTAGCAGCTAGACCGGCGTCCTGGCGAGTCAAGGGGGAAGGGGGAACTCTGATTTTCCATGATGAAAAAACAAGATCAAATGCCAAAAACTATAGGTATTTAGAATGTATTGTGTTATAACGACTGAGGCACTGGTAGGCGTCCAGATTGCTTTAAAAGTGTAAATCTATCACTAGAACATTGTGTTCCACTGATACTTACATATAATGCAGATTTTGGGGGTGTTAATCAGGGAATTCGGGTTTTTTTAAACAGAGAAAACCAGGATCCCTGATGATCGGGAATGTAGCTGTGTAATAGTGCAAGCACAGAGGTGGTTTTTTTATTGTTTAGTTAAAACAGACTTTTTCCCTGTAGCACTTACAGCTATTTTTTTGCTCAGCAATAATTTCGAAGACTATAGACTTTTCTCCACGTAGCCAATCCTTCTTGAGCAGACTTGAATCAGATTTGCAATGAGGAGTAGAATTAAAAAAATATAATTTTGTACATAGTTAAAAAACTGAGTAGTACCAATTCATTGGTGCAGGAGCTATGACATCATACCACAACTGAAGAGCTGGCCCATTATTTCTGGTGGTGCGGTGCTCTCAGTTCAGAGCGTCTCGGTTGCAGTTTGCTCATCCTGGAAGCCCAGGATCCAACTCTCACAGTCTTTACGGCACGGTATAAAGTTCAATTTAATGCTTGACTGATTTTTTTTGTTAATTTTATATGTGGAATTTTGCTTGTTTCACACAATTGCATTTTAAATTCTGCATATAAAGCATCTAGCTTCCACAGACACAAGAATGATAATGAAAGAAATCAAACAGGCCCCGTGAAATAGCATGGGAATTATTAAATTAACAATTTCTGTAATTGGTATTATTTTTAAATCCTATAGATAACTTCCTCCTGGCAACACAAAGAACTGTAAATGCAGATCTGATTGAAGCACTTGGGAACTCGTATTCCTACAGAAATAGGAAATCACTGAAATGCTGTTTACTTCTATACATTCTTGTTCTGACTAAGAAAAGTAAAAGTATGAAGCTTTCATTTAGCTGTCAAACTTGAATTCCAAGCCCATATGTAAAGTTAAAATGATGGTTGTTTCCCTCAATCAGGTTATGCTGATAATTTAAACTAAAATTATTTACAGTTATGTTTATATGCGTTGATATATCGTGACCTTTGTGAATACACGTGAGCAAAATTTGTTCACGAGATCATTAATAGACATGAAAGTGCTGTCTGACTATATTTGAAGGCACCCATTGGTAAGTGAACATGCATTTGCAAGAGTATTTTAAACATAAGGATGCAAAGAGATGTTGCCTTTGTGCTGCCATAAGAATTTTTAAGATGGCACAAAAGGTAAGCAAACATACAACTATATCATGTTTTGCACTATAAATGCCCAAATTTGTGGCCCCGACGAAGGGAGGCAATAGTTTCTGCTGCTTTACTATGGCAGATGTCTGCTAGGTTTATGGAGACACAGTGTGGGTGGCCCAGAGCTGCCTGCTCCCTCCAAGTTGTCTTGGGCAGATGCTTCCATGGTTTGAAGGGTCTGAACCTACAAGGTCTGGGAATTCCCTCATAAGATAGGGCCCCTCAGGCCCCAGGAGTGCTTTCCCAGGTTCCTCTCCACACAGAGAAGACATGCCCTGGAGAATCTCGGGGCCAGGTCTCTGTAAGCCAGGCAAGCTAGCGTTTCCAGCTTGCAGAGACGCTGCCCAAGAAATCTCACAACCACCTGGGAAAGATTTGTGGAATTGGGAACTGTCTAGTCAGGGAATAGAATCAATATCGTCTTCTGTGACTCGCATGATAAACCACATAATTTAAATTAGAAAATAGGAACAGCAAATAAAAACAATATATGTGATAAATAATTATTAAGTAATCTATTGGCTGAAAATTTTCACATAAACTGTCAAATTATTTTGAACAAGTGAATCTGTCATACCTCAGAAAGTACTTCACAAATAAAAATGAAATAAATTATTTTACTACATTGTTTAATACGAATATCACTCTCAACTGTGTCATACACTGTTTATAATGTACTATATTGATGGCTTTCCAACTGTGTTCTGCAGAACCCAGGAGTACCACAACGGCTAGGCACAGACATTCAAACAGTCTGAGCATGAACAGGTTTAATCTTTGCAGGTTAGTCTAACCTGCCTAGGCCGAACTGGTTTGCAACTGCACAGACATTCTCTCTGGACGGAGGAAATGCAGGCACATGCCTGCAGTGGCTCAGGCTAGAAGTCAGGGGGGCACTAGCCCTCCCTCTCCTTCCACATTGCTGAGCTGAGGTGGTACATGGTCAAGCAGGGTGCTCTGATTAGGGACAGGTGTAAACCCCAGCTTTGCCTGCATCGTTCCAGGCTTTTCCCCACTTGCTGCTCAAGGGGCAGGAGTGTTGCCAGCCCCCAGCCCCTGGCTAGCACGCTGAGGCAAAGGTGGGGTGTGCAGTGCATGCATTTGTTGAGATGATACTGAGCTTTTCAACCTCCCTCTCCCTCCTTCTTCATACTGTCTGCAAACCCGACAGGCGAGGAAGCCACCAGGGCGCTGATAAACACTGTGTTATCAGCTCATCAAGAAAGCAAAAGCCTCTCTCATTAGTTTAAACTTTTAAACAACTTTTTCCAAGCTAGGAACAGAGGGACATTACCAGCTGACCTGTTGTTTAGCTCCAAAAAGCCCTAAAGACACACTGCTGTGGCTGCCAGTCCTAGTGAAATTGGAGACACACACACAGAGCCACCTCTCAGCTTTAGCTTAGCTAGCATACCACGTACCTAGGGTCCATGGGGCTGAGGTCCGCGCTGTGGGAGATGGGAGGAAGGGAGGCGATCCCTCTTTGGCTGCAGTCTCTGCCAGATCTCTGGCTAGGGTGCAGAGGGACAGGGCCTACTCTGCTCTCTGGAGAAGAAGTGATATGAAAGGGCTCTGTCACTTTAGGAATTTGAAAGCTATTGTATAATAGAAGTATGTATTTGCTATTGGTGCATTCTATGACTGTAATTAACAATCACTTGTTGAATTACCCATAGCCTCAAAAGATTCAGCATGGTTGTCATGACCTTGTTCGTAATTGTGCTTCTTGCCCTTTGTGTCCAGTCTCCACATGTGCATATAACATATGTACAGAGAAATGCTCAAGACAGGACCTTAACAGGATCATATTAAAATCTTCTTTCATGACAAAGAATATTTGGAATGGAGTCCAACCTTCATAACTGGAATTCATTTCCATCACATGCCCAAGACCAGAATTTCCACTTACAAGCTTTATGAAAGTTCATATCTGTATCTGAATCTTGTTCACTCTAATACTAGCACACTATGAGCCAAATTCTGCTGTGATAGACAACCCGATGCTGACTGCATATCATTGTGTCACAGCTGTGCCCATCCTGTGGCGCACAAATGCCCTGTCAATTTGATAGAGGTGCATCAGTGAGGCCAGTAATTGGGACAAACAGTGTTGCAGAACTAGGATGTCGTCCATATGTGCTTTTCATACTTCCCTTGCACAGGCTCTCATTTTCTCCAGCCAGTGGAGACAGAGGGGTGAATAGCCCTAAGGCTTTTTAATTAGAACATTTAAATATGACTTTTAAATGACTCTTCCATTAACTATGATACAAATGTGAAATTGAACCACTAAATCACTGAAAAAGAGGGTTGGGGGGAGGAGGGAGAAGGTGTTATGGAGCTATTCCCAAGAAATTATAGCTGAAATGCCCATTTTGTCTGTGTTAAATGGCCTTTTGGAATGTGTGCAATTAATATTCTGTTAGATTGTTGTAGTTATTAATTACTACTGACCTAAATATTTTATTTTTATTGCAATAGCCATCCACCAAAGAAAAAGTCCTTAACTTTAATCCTACGCACTTGTTTCCTGTTCTATCAACTTCAATAACCTCCAGATTTCATTCTTGCTGAGTGCACTATATTTTCCTCAAAGATTTGAGCTTTGCAGTAAAACCAGATTCGGAACTCACCGATACTCTGATGACTACAATATGAAGAACAATCAGCAGTCTGTAGCACCCTAAGGAACCTTGTAAATGTATGAGCTTGGGAAACGGTCTGTGGCGTGAGCAAAGCATAGGGGATTTACGCAGGTGAACACGCACCCTCTGAGCATGGCAGTGCACCCCCAGCAGAAAGGCGCTGCCCCCCCC
>JAGPOW010000261.1:145377179-145387830 GCA_030014935.1 Caiman crocodilus | reverse complement strand
TGTTGCTTACCTTTTGCACATGAAAGATAGTGGATAGCACAGTGCATGACTGCAACTCCCAAGCTTTACAGTAATAGATATGATACTAATATTAGTGGAAGTTGTTATTATTCATAGTTAGGACACAATCATTTGAAATGGGAGAAAAATCAACTAAATTTTCACATCCACACAAAAGAAAATGTAGGACAATTTCCCAAGTGAATGACATCTGAAGGATTTTAATTGCGGTCATGCTCACTTTGAGCTGGTTTGAGATACTGTGTACGTTTGAGCTTAACAGTTCCCTAGAATAAAAACCCTCCAGGCCTATAAACGCTGTTGTGATACTCCTTTATTATATTAAGAGGAGAAACAACTGAAGCCACTTTTGTATACAAGAGGTTTTAAGATAAGGGATCAAGAATTTCTTAAACTCAGGTAATACTGGTGCCTGTTTTCTGAAGTGGCTTACGCCAGCCACTTGGAGCTCCAACACCAGTAGGATTAGATATCTTCTATCACGCAATTCTAAGCTATATGCAACCAAGATAAATATAACATGGTTCTCAAGCTTGTATCTTTCTGTTTTCAGCTGTACTCACAAACAAGAAAGTGCTTGCACCCAAACTCAGTTTTTGTAACACATGTTGTGCCACAAGCTAGAAACCTGCTGCTTTGATTTTCAGCCCTCATGCATGAACAATAACTTCATCGTCCCTTCAACCCGTGCTTGAAGAAAGGCACAAACTAACACTGCTTTGCCTGGGACTTGCCTTGTACATTCTTGGCAGACCTTCAGGCTAAATATTCCTCCTAGCAATGTCATTCATTTCATTGGAGTTAACAGGTTTGCTCATCTCAAAAGTTGAGAGTGTAAGCGCTTTGTTGGACTGGGGCCTTTATACCGAAGTAAAGTTGGATTTTCATATGTTGCTGTTTACTAATGTTCTTTCCCTAGTTTATGGTGAGACTTACCTTCATAGAAATCCGAAGTGCACATCGTGTTTCCAATGACTGTATCGAACTGAGCTATCTCATTACTACACTGCATCAGTTCGTTAGCTAGCTGTTCGTCTAGGTCTGTACTGCGAATTACATTCTTCCCTAGTATGAGCTGTTCAAATTGAGGCTTGAAGGTGGCATCTACAGCCTGCCTGGTTATGACCACTGAGCCTGGATCCAAACCTACATTAAAAAAAAACCAAACAAAAAAACAGCTTTTTTTTACTGTAAAATATATGTATTAATATAATATAAGTAAGGTAATTAGCAGTTCAGCCTCCTTCTTCTCTAATATAAACAAGGTATTTTAGGGCTCAATCCTGCTCCTACAGAATTCAATGGGAAAAGTATGGAAGCTACATGAGTGAATTCATGTTATTATTACAAGTGCTTTTAAAAAATTGTCTGCATGCAAGATGCAGCATATCACCAATTAAAAAAAACCCGAATGATAAAAAGGCAAAAGTGCCATGAAGTAAAATCGAATGGCCTGATGATCTGACCTACCGAAGACAATTTCAGATTGGTAAGCAAGGAGAAAAGTCACTTATGTCTTATCTCCCTGTGGCAGCAAGCAGCCCCCACAGCTCTCCTGAAGGGGAAAGGGCAGTCCCCACGGGCCCCAAATCCCACAAACAGCCCCCCACGGGGGAAATTTACTTCCAGGGGCTCAGCCGGAGCCAGAGCAGGAACCGTGGCCGCGGCTGCATGAGCCGGCGTTACACCAGCTGTTTAATCAGCTGTTCCCCGGGCAGGGAAACGCCGAGCCAATCGTGGTGGCGAGAGCGGCCGCTGCAGGAAGATTTAAAAGCCCCCCCGAAACCTGGGGGCACAAAGAGCAAGGGCGCACGCTGGCGTGGAGCGTGCCAGACATGCCGAGGCTCCTGGAGCAGGCGGGAGCAGTGCAGCCAGCTCAACGCCGGCAGGCAGCGCAGGGGAAGAAGCAATTGAGCCCCTGCAGCAGGCTGGGAGGAAGATGGCAACTCCACATCCCTCTCCTCCCCAGTGTCTATTTTTTCTGACAAACAAGAATAGGAGCAAAACCAGAAGCGCCCTACTCAAATAGTTACTGGAATTAAACAAGGATGAACAGAAACAAATTATAATCCAGAATCCCTCCAAGTTGCTCAGCTCTGACTTCCTGCCAAAACCAGGACTTCTCACACTCTTTCTAGCCTTATTCTTCTATGATTTTCTAACTGTTCTGTGACCTTTTTCCTAGTTTTCCAGCCACTCAGAGTAACTGTTCTGTTTTTGTCTCGCCGACAGTTAATGAAAAAGCAGAATGGGAAAAAAAAACGAGAAAAAGTAAAACTTCATCTCTTTATACATAGTGACAGGCGGCAAGCTCGGGGCTGAGTCTCAAGTTGGCCCGCTCACCTGTCTCTATGGGACAGTTCACCCAGTCTCGCCTGCCATGACTTTGCTGTTCCCATAACTGGTGGAAAATGTGGGCGGCTGCCCATTACATGCCCTGATTCCAGGGGCACTATCCACTGCTCTGAACCTCCCCTACCCAGTGGCCCATGCCTCACAGGTGGCATCCAAGATGACATTATGCTCCCAGCCTAGAGCCGGGCCAACTTAGTCCTTTGTCAGGCCTCTTTCATAGACAGATTCATACTGCCCTCCTCTCACTAGGGTCTCTTGCACTCCACCTGCTCTCACAGGGTCTCTCTCTTGCATCAACACCTTGTTCCACTCTGCTCCCTCTTGGGGCCGCTCCTGTAGGCCTCGGGGCTTTATCCGGATCACGCCTCGGGTGGTGCCATGCGCCTCAGGTGGGCCTCTCCCACGACCCTCACCTGGGTTGCGGCCAGCTAACCCACTACACGAAGAACTAACTACACCCTAGCCCCTCACCGAGCTTCTTATATCCAATATTTGTTCCTCAGGGGGTTGGCCCACGTGCTGCCCTTCAGTCTATCCCACAGCCCTATTCAACCCTTATCAGGGCCCTTACCACCACCCCCTCTCTGAGGCTACACATCTATCCCATCCCTGGGGTCTCTGGGGTCATGTTCCCCTGTGGGGGCTCAGGTAGCCACAGCCATGCCTGGCCCCCTTATACCCGTGGTGTTGTGGGGGCTAGGGGTTATTGAGGCATCCTGACCCACCTTTCACCAGGGAGGTAAGAAATCCTGGCATTTGAGTGGAGCTGCCCCATCACCAGCAGTCCCACCAGGCCTCCCTATCCCGGCAGGGTGTAGTTTGCAGTCATGCCCAGGACCAAGAGCTCCCTGCTGTTACCTGCCACATGTTGCATACAGCTGTTCAGCCAAGCGATGTTTCTGCCTGGCTGCCAGCAGCGAACTGCTGTGGTTATACAGCTGGCCTGCATTGTAGAACGGCCACCACAATCAGGCACCTACTGGCTGCCTGACTCGGCCCTTAACGTGGCAGGCACTACAAATGCACTGCCACCATCATATACAAGGAACAAAGGGTGCAATTTCTTATCCTTTGCGAGTCACTCTTAGCACTAGTTTTATCTGTACTGTCAGGACTATAATATTTATTCTTCCCAAGATGAGCATTAATTCATTTATAAAGCTCTTTTAAAAACTAAATAATGTTAAACATTTTTAATGCGGTATTATTATATCCACAAACCTTAAAGTACAGAATATTTTCATTTAAAAAGAAAGAAATCCAGAGGAAAATTACCTATTCCACCAGAAGTGCCAATGCGAATAACTGTTACGTTGGAACACTTGGCATGATGCAACAGTTTGATCAGCTCATGTAACATGATTGCTATAGAGGGAATACCCATACCATGCTGAAACAAAACCAGAAATTTACAGTGAGAGTTCATATAAACTGGTGTGGAAAAATAAGAAGTTGGAGCATATTGCTGTCCTGTTATTATGTGAAGAATTAATTCAAAAGTGTTTTCATAAAAACCAAACCTACAGTCCTGACTGGGAGCCTACTGCAGGAAGGAAGAAGTCACCTCCTGAGGTCCATGGACACCACATCAGGTCCAGATAGGCTCATTTTGAAATGCCAAATCCCTGCCCTAATTCTTCACAGTTACATGCCTACACAAAGCTTCTATATAGCACAAGAATAATGCTTACACAAATTTATAACAATCTCGAAAGATAGCAACTATAGCTGCGCTACAACTTTACAAAAGGCAGAGCTTGTGGTGTAAAGCACTAAGTTCAGCAAGCCAGAATCTCCCTCAATTTGTAACACACTGAGTTAGGTCACACTCATAATACCAGGGGCTGACATGGAAGGTTAATAGTGTGGCTTCCTGCAATGATTAAGTGACACAGACTGTTTTTGGTACTTCCAAGTCACCTTTGCACTTTTCAATATCCAAATTTGGATCCATCCTGGGTGAGACACAGACATCTGTCCCTTGCTCCGTAGAGGTCCGTTGTCCCATGTCAAGTGCAGCGGGGAGATGCTGCAGAAGCCAGGGGTCACTACGTCACTGGGACATCCCTGCTGCACCTCCTTTCTCTCTGGAATGTCTGGGACCCTGGGGGCTAAATATCGCCCAGCCATCTTCCCTGGGTAACAGGGAAAGGGAAGCAAGACTTTGCTAAGGCCTTACTGAGCCAGATGGAGCCAGAGATTCTGCACCTCTGAAACAGACCTAGGAATGTGGCTGTAGATCTTTCAGAGGCTACACGCATTCATGCCCAAAACCACACAAATAACTTCAATTAAAAGGGTTACACTGCATATTGGAACACCTCTGTTCTTCCAAAACCAAGCCTGCCTTCTTTTAAGAAGAATGGAAATATCATTCTCCCACCACCACTCATAATGTTTAATACTTACACTAACTGATAAGACAGGTCCCGCTTTGTACATGGCATACCGGTCAGTCCCTGCGCAGATGTTAGGATGGTCATAGCCAGGGGTCCTGAGTCCAAGCTCTTCAGCTACGTAGGTGATAAAAGCTTTCATCCGTGAAGGGCTTCCTCCAACACATACAAACTAGTGTGGACAGCATTCAACAAAACACATCTAACACACATGATGCAGTACAACATCAAAGAAGCAGCAAAGATAGATATAAAGATGAAAAAGCTCAAGTTAAATCAAAACTGTTCCTAACTGTGATTTTCCATTGTTCTGATTTCTATAGGAAGCTATTATGAGAAATGTCTAAAGGCCAGGTTTAAAATAGTTTCAAAGTTGTTGTTTATCATTGCCTTGTTTGCTACTTGCAGCACTTGTATACTAAAAAGCTGCAGAACTAGGGCAGCTTGTTTACACACATTTAAAGGGTAGCCTCTCCAAGCCAGAGAGGGATTTTTGCTGTGAAGCAGGAGATGTAAAAAGGCACCAAAGAGAAATGCTTTCTCCAACTAGGTCAATAGGGAAGGCTTTATATCTATCCTGGCAGACTCAGAGGCTACCCAAGAATGAACCAGAGGCTGAGAGTGCCCTTCCTAACAGGGAAACAAAGCACTGCCAAACTCAAACTTAAATGAGGTTTATTTCACTCCCCTAATCCCCACAGAACCCATTTCCAGGGCACAGAGCAACTGTCAGCAATGCTGTCCCCTAAAAGATGATATGAAGTCTCATAGCAGTTTGCTGTTGAGGCTGTCTCTCTGTGGCGCTATTTCAGGTCTTGTTCTTGGTTTGGAATGAAGGGGACAAGTCACTGCATTTCGACTTAGGAGAAAGAGCTGCTACAACACCAGACTGACATGCTCATGTCGTCAACTTGCAGAAGATGCTCCAAAGCCTGAAAACACACTCAGTCCTGATCCTGATAAATCTCTGGGACTTAGGCCTTGGTCCTGCATTCACTCAAAAACAGGTGGAAGTTTGTTATTGACTTCAGTGGAAACGAGAGAGGAATCACTGTTTGGCCCAATACAGATAAAAGCAGTCAGGTTTGCTAAACCATAAAACCATCTGAAGGTGACAACAGTGTTCCCAGTGGGAAGGCCATATCTTCTCTCCAGGCCTTTCCCAGATTGATTTAGACTGCTGTTTTTAATTTAATTTAAGGTGCAGTTTAACATTTTCCTTTCTAATTAAATGTTTCAGCTTTTAGAATGAAATCAAGTATCGTACCTTCACATCTCCAAACAAGGTAGGAAAATCCTGGGTACTAGTCCCAAGAGCAAAATGGTACAGGACATCTTCTTTCATGTGCTCGAGGTGAGGGTTGCAGAGACGAATGAGATTCTTTCTGTCATGACAGCAGAACAGCGGAAAATATAAGTTACACACAACATCCTCCTTTAAAAGGTCCTCAGGTACGCAAAGACAAGCACTAGATGCTGGGGTATAATCATAATTAAAGCTGCTTGTGCTGTTTTCATTCCATCCTGTTGCATGACTGCATTCATTGAGTCTTTAATCATGTATTATTTTTCCCGCAGGGCCTAGCATCATTCGTTAGACAGGACAAAGCTCCTCAGGGTTGTGAAGCACTAATAAGTTGCCATCTTCTAGGGGAACAACACTGCTTGAGGTGCGTTTTGCTTGTGTTTTTCGCAGATACGTGCTGATGACAGAACCACGGGTTCCATCCTGAGCTCTGCAGGGAGCTTGGTTCCTGGGGACCTTTTTGTTTCTCCCAAATCTTCAGCCCTACTCTAGTCTTGTCTTCTGTGGCTGCTGCAACTTGCTCAGCCCCATCCTCCTCGTGTATTCTGTCCCTGTCAAGCCAGTTCTATAATTGCTCCACTTCCTTAGCCTTCTTGCCTACCCAATCCCATATACAACTCCTTGTCCTCAGTCCTCTCACCCAAATAAATACTAGTTTTCTTCCCATATCCCAAATCCTTGTAAGCTCTGTCTCATAGCTCCTAAACCCCCATTTTCCCTCTAAGTTCCAGTCCCATGTTACCCTTCCTCTGCCCCTCATCTAATATCAGTGTCCCTTCTTAATAACTCAAACAATCTTGATACACCTAATGGATTCTACCCACAATCAAGATTGCGAGCTTCATTTTGCAGGTGGGTAGGCCTTCACTTTCCTGCCGCCTTTTTATTTCTACTTGGCCTACAAGCCCAAGGGCTGTTGGACTAGCTGCTGAATGCTCTGCCATTCAGTTGCAAACTTCTTGTGCAGTATGCTATCTCCAACCCTAGAGAACTGGTTTGAGAGACAGAAAAGTGATGCAGTGGTGACCTATTTCACCTGTTGGAGCTGATCAGAGACTGTCCTTAAAAGCTGAATGAACGTTATGAAAGGAGAGGAGTTGCTCTTCTGGGAGGAAGACATGAGGTAGGGGGCATACTATTCTTCTGGGCAAGATAAGGGGAGAGAAATACAAGCAGCTCTCAGTAGGAGGGAAAGTGCTAGAACATGCTTTTGTAGCAGGGGATGCATTTTCACTAGGCACAAACTGAGGGTGAGGAAGATGAGACAGGCTGGGAGACTCCCCAGTGCAGAAGCGTACCCCTAGAAGAATCCCAGACCACTCCTGGGGGGACCTGACCTCAGCCCAAAGAACATCTCGGTCATTCGAAAAACTACAGGAGTGCTCCTGTGTGCAGGAGCCAATAAGGCAGGAGGAATCCTAAGACCAGATATGCCTGCCCCATGCAAGACTCCCAGGGGAAGTCAGAGCTAGATTATACTGGGCACTGCCTTTAGGAGATTTGCCATTTTCTAAATGAACTGTAACTGTTGGACTTTGTCTCAAAAATAGAGCCAATGTATTCAGAAAACCTGAACAAAACCTCTGTGGATCTGCATGGGATTCTTTGGTCCTGTCACATATATCCTGAAGACTTACGCACTAAACTGAGAGTTCACTCCTTCGTGAAGGCTCTAGGAGAGGACTTCGTGTAGCAAAGCCTGGATGTTGGGGACTGTACACCAAGATCCCAAATTGAACGGCAGTGCCCACACTGTCACTAGATTCTAGAGACTCAAAACACCCTAGGATTCAGCAATTGAGTCCCACGAGCGCAACCTGCTGAGTGATCAAGGTGGCCAGGTGTCATACACCTCCAGTGTCTCTATACTTCCACTCATACGCAGGGGTGCCAGGATATGAGAGCCAGGGGTAAATACAGGGTTGCAGTGGCATCCCTTTCCCCTTTGACTCCTGGTTCACCCAAAGTTTAAAACCAACTGCCTGAAGTGGAAGCAACGTTTCTATTCAGGCAGCAAGGAGGAAGTCAACTGACTTTACGGCTAATCTACCTTATTCTTCCCAAACTCTTCCTTCCACAGTTGATAATGGCCCTCTCTCATTTCAAATGGTCTTGATGTTGCACTAATAAAGCTCCTCTTTCTTCTAAAATATTGTTGTCTGTGAGCTGTTCCTGATAACTGTAGTTCCCATTTCACAGCCCTGAAGACTGTACTTTAACTACCTAAAGGTGTGGAAATAACTTTCAGTGAAGCATTGCCAAGCACAGTCAAAATGTTCAAGAATAGATTGTGCTGCAAGAACCTGAAAGAGAGATGTACATTTAATTGTAATGGCTACAGGACTAAAAAAATAACATATTTTGATTACTTTTGTCTAGTTTGTTGCTTTTTATCTATAAATGCTATATGGTAGAGCAAATTAATGCACATTCCAATATAGATACATTTGTTTTTGCTTCTATCATAAACTAACTACTATAACCCTAGTCCCCTAATGTATCAGTAAAGCTTCTAGTTTCTTTTTAACTAGAGAAAAATGTGTGCTGTGTTACATGTAGTAATCAGCCATACCATCTGCACCCCGCTGTTTCAAAATTCTGGATCTACCGTGCCTCTAGCCACTCACTGTCTTCCACCTCATCTCTTCAGATGACCTGGTCCCCACCCCGGCAGTTTTCTTCCCAACCAGTCAAACCATTCTCTCTACAGCCTCCCAGTTTCCTCCACAATTCCTACTTCCAGTTTGTCTATCCCCACTTATCCTAGCCTTACCACAACCTTTACCCCAATCTACTGCTTACCCTCCCCTCTCTTCTTGGTTCTGCTCTACTTTTAGCTCAAATGATTTCTTCCTCGTCACTGTCTGAGCTCCAGTTGCAAACGAGGAGGAAGCAAGGAATTCCTACTCTCGGTTCCAGTAACCAAGTGTCTGGGGAAAGGGCACATACAGACTGGCCAGCACTACCAGCAGCGAGGGCATGGAGCAACCCCCGTGAGAACAGGATCTTTACAGAACTTAGTGGCAAAATCTCTGCTGAGCACACACAAACTGCAATCTTTGTAACAAGCAGCAGATGTTTAAGACACGGACAGGTTTAGACAAGGGACCAGCAAAAGACCCATCTCCGACAACACTGCCAGACTTTTAAAAAGTCTTTTCTTACAGTTTATCCTAGCTTTGTTTTTCGGAAATCTCTGAACTCTTTTGGATACAATTTTCCAGAAAAATACAGCCTGAAATAGACGCCTGTCAAGGAAAATTTCAGAGCAAAATGTTTTACCTTGGCAGCTATAAGCAACTGAAAAACAGGGTCTTATAGTAGGGAATGTCAGGCAAGCTTAGTAACAGACTTGCCTATCATAATTAAATATTGGAGCAGAGGAAACCGAGCAGTGATCCATGATGGGAGAGGGTTGGGAGACTGCACCTCTTCACTCTGTGGAGAATGTACAATCTGCAGCAATGTTAATATACAAACTCAGCCATCAAAACACCACTCCCTACTATGCTCTTTGGGGGCAGAAGGGCAGGGTTAATGGCCTACCCCACCCCCTGTATATCTGGCATTGTAGCCAGATTATCAGATGTGGGAGGGAGGGAAAGGACCATTATTCTCTAAAATCATACCAGGCTGGCTTCAGATGGTTACTGAAAAGAAATCCTAGTAGGAAAAAGTTTATAATAATTCAGTAACAAGAGAGGTAGCAGGAGGAAAGGTAACTGGAAAGAAGAGAAAATCAGAGGCACTGAGAGAAAATAAAGACTGTGAAAAAGAACAGAAAGGGAAGAAAAGGCAAAGAAGGAGAGAACCACTCTCCCAGATTTCACCCCATCAGGGCAGTTATTGCAAAGAGGGAGTAGTCCCAGGAAACCTGACAAAGGAACTGGCGGACAAGGCGAGCAATGGGAAAACCCAGGCACCTCCTAATGAGGTGATGAGTGGCTCGATCTTTCCAAAGGCCGGAAAACCCTGCAGAGCATGGCTGTGGAAAACCAGCACTCTCGGTCTGATTCTAACTCTCCACATGGCTCCAAATTATTCCTGCTAGATGATGCGCGCCTCCCTGACTTTCTGTAACAGACCAATAACACAGACCAAATATTTGGCTCTGGGGATACATACAAGTAGCTATAAAATTCAATTAGGACTTGATTTAGAAGCATTTTACATTTTTCTTGTACAAGCAGAAAACCATTCATTCCTATAGGATATCAGCTATTTTTTCAATTAAACAAATAAAGCTAAGACACAAGTAAATAGACTATAATACATTGCAAGTGAGTATCAAACTACACAACGTATCCTCTTGCATCTATACACAACGCTTAGCGTATTTCAGGTGCTAGATACAGAAAACAGAAGTATTTGAACACCAATCATTCATCCTTGGCTTAAGTTTCATTTTCTTACACAGATTAATTTGTAGTAAAATTGAAATATTTGTTAAAAATGCGCTCTTCCAAAAAGATGTGGTTAAAATTGGCTCTTTTCAAGTCAGTTGTAAAGATCCTCCTGAATCCACTAAAGCCAAAATTTCACCTACTGATTAGCCTACACCAGGAAAGACTCA
>JAGPOW010000261.1:145357441-145374489 GCA_030014935.1 Caiman crocodilus | reverse complement strand
TGTGAATTATGCCCATCTGCAGTGATAAGGAGGAGACGGCTGTACCAGGCCAGGGGCCTCGAAGATAAACAGAGAAATACACTAGAAAATAGGTGAAAGAGCTCATTAGGGGCTCATTATAATACTAAAAAACACACCCCTAGGAGAGGAGAAAGTATGCTAATGAAACATACATGTATAAAAATAAAGTACATAGAAAAGAGACATACTCAGTAAAGAACTCTTTACATCATTTACCATAGTAACCAATCACTAAATATTATACTTGTAGATTTTAGTATAAAAGATGCTTAGAAATCTTGTTTAATGTACTTACTACCTTGCACCTTTATTGCTAGCATTAAAAACTTTTTTTTCTTTCAAACTTCCAACTAGTATTCGTATATTAGCTCACGCATGCCGAGCAACGAATTCAGACTTAAGCTGAAGCATAACAGCATCATCTCTATCCAAACCATCCCATACAACCATAATCCAAACTCTAGATAAGACTACTGTCAACCCTGACACAGACCTAACACCCTACCCCGGGGGTCAGCAATCCCAAGCACGCGAGGCCGTTTTGCTCAGCACACCACTGCCAACCCGCGCTGCCAGCCTCAGAGCCCAGGCTGCTCCCAGCAGGCA
This sequence comes from Caiman crocodilus, assembly GCA_030014935.1. Taxonomy (NCBI): domain Eukaryota; kingdom Metazoa; phylum Chordata; order Crocodylia; family Alligatoridae; genus Caiman; species Caiman crocodilus. Next base: position 145,373,862 of record JAGPOW010000261.1, on the reverse strand, counting down.
GCGGGAAGGCTGCTGCAAGCAGACCGGGCTCCGAGGGCTGGCTGCAGCCGGGAGGCTGCAAACAGCTGCTCTGGGCTCCAGCACGGTGGCACTCCAGCCCCTTCCAAGGTAGACTTTGTGGGTTTTCGGCACTCCGGCCAAAAAATGTTACCTACCCCTGCCCTAACCTGCCACCAGTAAAGCAGGGAACCAACGTCCTGCTTCTACAAAATATTGACAATATACGCTCAAGAGATCTCAGGGACGGGGCCATAGCCCTGATCACAAAGGCACACCTCCCCTCACCCCACTGTTCATACCAATCTGTCCACGAGGTAAAATTCCTTCCGGACCCCAAATCCGAGCAGAGGGACAAGACGCTGCAGCCAGGAACCTCTGGCTCTGCCGGAGCAATGGCACAGCCCAGGCAAAGTCCCCAGGCTTGGGGGTGCCAACACCCAACTCCTCTGGAAAGGCTTTAAAAACAGTCTGACATGTAGCAGAAAGGGGTGGGGAGGGTGGCAGGGGCAAGCAGCAAAGCCCAGAAGCGTGGGGAGCCTCGTTTGCTATAGAAAGCAAGAGGAGCAGCGCGTGAGGGTCCAGCACCTCATTTTCCGCTGGGCTCTCTGCGCTCCCCTCCAAGGCACTGTGTGACCCCAGAGCCTTGCTGTGAAGGAGGCAAGCTTGTCAGGACTGAAATCACACTGATGGTGGGGAGGTAACACAAAGTGAAACCCAATCGTTGGTTAACAAGTCCACCTAAGTGACTCCCCGCCCCTCCAGGTTAAAGCAGTCAGGGCTGTGGATAGAGGTGATATTTTTTATTAGACCAACAAGGTGTTTTCAAAACAAATCTCTTCAATTACAAGCTTTTGGGCACAAACACCCTTCATGAGGCATCAGAGAAAAGGCTGTAAAAGTTCTCCTGGGTAGAAATGAAAGTTCGCATTTCATAGGATTTCACAGAGGAGTCAATACTGGTCCTCACTCAAGTCTGCGTTCTTGCAGAGATCTGGACCTCCCTCTTCCAGCGCGCCTGCACCCGCAGGGCTCACACAGCCGCAGGTGGGGTGGGGAGCTGCGGGCCGGGGCCATGCTGGGAAATGGGCCACAAATGGAGTCAGGCTAAGGAAGTTTGGGACGCCCTAGTCTGCACCTTCATCAACACCAACTCCCCTGTGAAACCCTGTGATATATGACCTTTCACTTCTACCCAGGAGAACCTCTAGTCTTTCCTTTGACGCCTGACGCAGGGCGATTGTGGCCGAAAGCTTGCAATTAAAGACCGGTTTTTTGCAAAAATCTAGTCTGTCTAATAGAAGACATCGCCTCTATGCACCGCCTGGACTGCCTTTTCCTTCAGACTCGTAGGGCTGCAACCGGGACGCCCGACACCCCCACGTTACGATGTTCAAATTTTGCGGGGCGCTCTCACCTCTGGCCGAAAGCCCGGCCCCCGCGCGCCCCGGGCAAGACTGCGCAGCGGCCCGGAGAGGCGGCGCGGGCGCGGGCCTGGGCGCCCGGACAGCCGAGGGCCGAGGGCCGGCCGGCAGAGACCCGCGGCACGGCACGGCGAGGGGGCTCCGGGGGCAGCGAGCCGCACCGCAGCCCTGCTCCGAGCAGCACCAGCCCCACACGCACCCCGCCCGGCCCGGGGATCGTGTCCCAGCCGAACCTCCCTCCTCCCCCGCCGCCGCCGCCGCCTACCTGCGCACGGAGCTCAGCCGGGCAGCGGCACTTCCTCGGCGCCTCGGGCGCGAGTACCAGCGGCAACCCCGCGGGAGGCCGGGCGCGGCCGGCAGGTGCGCACGCATCAGGTCCCCGCCCCGCATCATCGCCGCCGCCCGGCGCGCCCGTGCCCCGAGGGGCGCTGTGCTGGCGCCGCAGGGAAACTCCGGGTCGCGTCCGCGTGCCTAGAGATCCACTCCTCCGTGGCGGCCTCTGCACCAGCGGGTCCCCAACGGCGGCGGCTGGAGTGGGGCTGGGCTGAGAAAATAGAGTCATGCTGAGGACAAGTTTGGGATGCTCAGGGCTGTACCTGTGGTCACGTGCCGTAGTTATGGTGCATTAGGTTTGGTACTTGGATGACCAAGTACTGAATCAATGCACAGTAACCGGTACTGCTTCGCAGTAACACTGGTCAGCGTTAGTGACACTAACTGTGCAGTAACCCAATACTGTCGTGCGGTAACGTGGCACATTAGCATGGGTTTTGCCCCTTTCAGGAGCTATTTGGCTTGGCAGGAAAATGAGCGAGGGGAAACGTTCAGTTGTTGCCAGCTATCTCTGCTTTTTCCTTCCTTCTGACTCGGCTTCCTTACCATGACAGGCCCAGGCGTAAGATCTGTTCAGCCACCAAGCAAAGCAGTTACCATTAATAGTCTTTGACAGATATTGGGTCAGGACCGAGGTGTTAGGAAACCAGGAACCTCTTGCATGTGAAGATCTATGGTTTGGTTTCCTCAGACAAACCCCAGCGCTCTGGAAGGGAAGTAGACTATTGCCAAACAGCTTCTTTCCAGTAGCTTTCTGACTCTTATTTTTATTCCTACATGTTACGTGACCATCCACATGAACCATACAATTGGTCTCTAGCCCATCGCAGAACAAAAGCTTAATGGGCTGCTTCACCACTCAAGGAAGGAAAGCCAAGATCACGCTCAAATCCTTGAAAGGCCTTTGACTCGGGTCGCAATTTCTTGCTTGGAACAAGACACAAAGTGCAAAAATAGAACAGATTAACCAAGGCTTATTTTAACTGGGCATGCCTACGCGTTCATTAATGTGTAATAGTGACTGTGTATTCAATTTAGTACTTCCCTAATCAAGTACTAAATAAATGCCCAGTAACAGGAGTTACTGCGCTGTAGCACTGGCGCGCACCTTTTTAATGACATTGCTGTGCAGTAGTGTATTAGCACTGTATATGCTGTGACACGCTACTGCATCGCGTTATTAAGCTACTGCTCAGTATCTCATGTACACACACCCACTGTGAAGCTAACTTGAGTTACGACTAGAGTCTCAAACACACTCAAAAGTCTTGGAATGGCAAATCTTTTAATTCAACGTGGCTGGCCCAGCAGTAGTAACAGTCAGAGCCCAGGTTAGCACAGCTGACCAGCTACTAACAGATTCACCAGGCAGCTAACGTACTGCTCATCCTTTGTTGCCTTCTTCCAAGGGCCTAGTAAAAGGTAGACAAGTCCTGTTGTGGTTCACAAGGAAATCATTCTGAAGCTCAGCTTACTGCAAGGTAAAGAACCATGGACTATGGTATCAGAAACCTGTGTCACATACAAGTATAGGATTTTGTGTAGTAACAGAAGAGATCAGAGGGAGCTTGCATAGAAAATTTTTTTCAAGCGTGAACGGTATATGAGAGAATCTGAAGTGCATTGCTCATCACATTTCAAGAAAATTGTGACCTGACCTATTAACTCGCTTTCAAACAGGTCAAGCAGAAGTGTATGTGGTACCGTTATGTCCTCCAGGTGATATATTCCCGAACAATAATGGAAATCTAAAACAAAAGAGGTGGTGCTGGACAAACAGAAATCAGGCAAAGCACATATAAACGGTCTGTCAATTCCACAGAAGTTGCTTTTTTCTATATCAATACATAATGGAGTAAAATATCATTAATACTCCTTCCTAGCATCCACCAAATGAGCTGCTGTGACTACTTATTCAGAGTAACCATATAAAATATTTAGTTCACAAATAAAGAAGAACCTAGTTTCCATGGATACTCTGATCAAAAAGCACAATGAATAATGCATTTCTCAGAATCTAATAAGTAGTTACTGTGGTAACTTTTGTTTCAATTTCCATTAGAAAATACTATAAAAAATTAAAATGGGTTTTGAAGCTTTTTTAAATTAAATATTGAAGCTTGCTTTTGTTTAGGACTTGGAATTATTGCCTTTGGCTTTTTATTCCATTTTGTATTTTAATAATTCCAGAGGAAGACATCAATAAGTGTATGAAATATCAAATGTGCTTTTAACGATCGTTTGCAAGGGGGGAAAAAACAGACAAGCTTTTAAAAATGTAAAGGAAACACTGATCTGCAAGTCACTTATTCAGCTACTTCTAGAAACCATGTAATGCAGAGACTGTAGTGTGAGTAGGACTGTGAATTGCTCAGTGAAATTATGGCAGACATGTTACTTTGATCAATATGTTAACACAAAGCAGGGATTCTTGAAAAAATAAATTACAATTTCCCCCCTGCCAATTTTAAGATTTTTGAAGAAAAGGGTTAATTTTACCCTTATTTTCATTTTTGAAAACCCTGGGATTCTCTATACGTACACACACACGACAGTACAATTTGTCCCTCAGATATCAATACTGTTCTAATCCATTGTGCTGGCAATTCAGCATGCTTGTACAGTTACTGATCTTTATCAACTCACCTTGACCATGTGGTCTAATTTAGAATGGCAAATTTAGGACACAGAGTCGTTAGGTGTATTTGTATTACTGTCCAAGGAAGAAATCGCATGCAAGATAGATATGGAAATGTAAAGGCCCAACTTAGATAATAAAAATGAATCCAGCTTGTGGACACGATGCTTCAGCAGCATTCAGTGTCAGGGGCCACCTTCTGCAGGCACATCCCTCCATGCTGCTGTAGGGACGAACACCAACTCTGGGCACCTCCCCTGTGCAACTGGGGAGATAGGCAGTGGTGGCCGCAGACTCTTGGTGCCCACTTTCCTCTGATGCGGGATGGGTCATTCCAGTCCCCATCTGGAAAAAAGTAGTCTACCCCTGCCTTACATACTCAAAACTATCACTGCAGTCAGCAAGCATTTTAGGTACCCAGGGAAAGCATGGCGCAATTTCATTTACTTCGCTTGTATGTATTGACCGGGCAAGAAAAGTTAATGTCTGAATATTTGGCCTTTAAATACATTTTTATATTTTTTAATTCTAGTTAAAAGAATAAGAAGTGCCATGTACTGGATCACACTATTAGTCTATCTCGTGTCACGGTGGCAGTGAGTGGATGCTGAAAAGGAGTGACCAAGATTTTTCCCTTTCCTCTCCCACTTGCAGCCTTCAGCATTTGAAGTCCAGCTGAACTCTGGATAGTGATAGCAGAAAATAAATAAATAAATAAATAAATAAACCAAATTGAAAGGAAATTTAAATTCCGTAATGGCCCCCTCTGCCTTTTCCCAAGGGAAATCGGAGGAACAGGGGAGAGAGACTAAGACTGTTCTGGAGGACTGAGTACAACTGAACAATAATTTCTTTGCAGGGGAGTTAGAATCATAGAAAGTTAGGGCTCGAAGGGACCTCAGGAGGTCATCTAGTGCAACCCCCTGCACAAAGCAGGACAATCCCCAAGCAGATCATCCCAGCCAAAGCTTTGTCTAGCCGGGTTTTGAAAACCTCCAAGGATGCAGCTTCCACCACCTCTCTGGAACCACTGTTCCAGTATTTAATATCCTAGTGAGAAAATTCTTCCTAATATCTAACCTAAACTTCCCTTGCTGCAACTTAAAACTGTTGCTCCTTGTTCTATCATCTGCCACCATTGAGAATAGTCTAGCTCCATCCTCTTTGAACCCATCTTCAGGTAGTTGAAGGCTGCTATTAAGTCCCCTCTTCTGTAGACTAGATAAACCTAGTTCCCTCAATCTTTCCTCATTATCTTGTGTGCCCCAGCCACCTCAGCATTTTTGTTGCCCTCTGCCGGAGTCTCTCCAATTTGCCCACATCCTTTCTGTAGCGGAGAGCCCAACACTGAACGCACTGATGGCTCGTATTCAGCTTATTGTCCACTGTAACCCCCAGGTCCTTTTCTGCAGAGCTGCTGCCCAGCCAGTCGGCCCCCGGCCTGCACCGGTGTATGGGATTGTTCTTTCCTAAGTGCAGGACTTTGCACTTGTCCTTGTTGAGCCTCATGAGATTTCTTTTGGTCCAATCCTCCAATTTGTCTAGGTGTCTCTGAATCCTAACCCTACCCTCCAGCGTATCTACTATTCCCCTCATATTCATGTCATCTGCAAACTGGCTGAGGGTGCACTCTATGCCATTTTCCAGGTCGTTGATGAAGACATCGAACAACACCGGCCCCGGGACTGATCCCTGGAGCACTCCACTTGATACTGGCTGCCAGCTGAACATTGATCACTACTCTCTGAACCCAATTCTACAGCCAGTTTTCTACCTACAGTACATTCATGCAGCCCATACTTGCTTAGCTTGCCTATGAGAATGTTGTGGGAGACTGTATCAAAATCCTTGCTTAAATCAAGGTACACCGCATTACTGGATTACAGTAATTACTAGACTGCTATTAAGAGCAGCTCAAGCAAAACCTTCCACTGAGAGGTCTGGCAAAAGCATATGGTCACAGTTCAGGGTCTGTTCCTTCCATTAGGCACTAACGTCCCACTGAGCTCCTAGGCATCACAGTATTGAAAGTACAATGGGCAACACTGGCAACAGGGTGCAACAAAGCCATCTCATTTAATGCAAATTCCAGTACTGTAGCCCCCTTCCATCCCCCAGCTTAGAGGTCATGATATTTGTCCAATAAAATGAAACAATGTAATGTGTAGCCAGAGGCCAACACCAGCCCAGGCTCGTCTCTACTCGCATAGCTGTGCTTGTTTTCTGGAGATTTTATTATGGCCACATATGATCTGTGTCAGAAAGGATCACTCGAGTAAGTATATCACTTTGTGCACGTCACTGAACGTGTAGTCAAAGAAACAAATGGGTGGGCATAAGGGGAGAAGGAGGACACTCGTCTTTTAGTTTAGTGCTCTGGTAGCTCAGTGGTTAGGGCACATGCCCAGGGAGAAGAACAGTACTGTAGCCCCCTTCCATCCCCCAACTTAGAGGGCAGGATTCAGCCTGTGGTTCATTAAATATTCTTGAATAAAATCTTCTTCCCTCACCTGTCCTGTCTAAATGGGGATGCTGTTGTGGATCCTGGCTCTCCACCAGCTTGTTCCATCTCCTTCTGTCATGTCCATCTCCACTATATCTCCCTCTCTCTCTCTCTCATCTTCAGTCTACCTCTTCCCCTACTCCTTCATAGTGCCATTCTGATCATTTCTTTTACCATGTATTCTTCCAGACTCCTTTGAACACACCCATACCATGCCGGTCTTCTCTCTTGTACTTTCCTTTGATGCCTCCACTACCATCATCAATCCTCTGATGTAAGTATTCTTTACTTTGCTCCAATGGATGTGTGGAGTGGTGGAGATGGATAGTCTCATCTCTGTCAAGTTCAGTGTCCTTTCTTGAGTTTCCTTCAGGGGTCAGGTCTCTGCTTTGTACAATAGCACTGGACTCGCATGTCTTGTAGACTCTCCCCTTCAGCTTCACTGATACTCTCCTGTCCCACAATATTCCTGCTGCCAATTTCCAGTGTGTCCACCCTGGTGTTATTCAATGGTTCAACTCCTCATCTAACTCTGCTTTCTGCTGAATGGCTGACCCCAGGTACTTGAACGGGTGAACTTGCCAACCATGTTTCTCATCAATTATCACATTTCCAAGGTCAGGTACCACAGAGATATCACAATGCATATATTCCATTTTGGACTGGCAAATCTTCATTCCTCTTCCCTCTAGCACTTCCCTCATGACCACAAACACAAATGGGTTCAAAGCTGACCCTTGATATACACTTACCTTCACCTCAAAATTCTTTGCCTCTTCTGAACTGCTCCTCATTTTCATTGTACATTTCCAACACATGCCCTTGATGGTTCTGATATATTCCTCCAACACCTCCTTAACTCTCAGACACTCCCCTATTTCTTCCCTTAGTCTTTATCCAGGTCAATAAAAACAAAATGGATATCTTTACATCTTTCCCTGTATTTCTTTATCATGTCTTATCGTAAAAAATGAATGCATGATACTTTATCCTGGCATGAATCTGTACTGGTCTTCTCCAATGACCACTTCAGTCCTTAACTGATTCTTCACCATTCTTTCCCACACTTTCAAAGTGTGAGACATCAGTTTGGCTCCATGATATTTGCCATAATCCTAGATAATAGCATTACATTTATGCTTGAATATTAGCACCACACTCCCTCTCCATTCATTTGGCATTTTCTCTGCTGCGAATATTGCTTTAAACAGCTTCCACAGAATATCAATTCTTCTTCCCCCAAAACTTTCCAAACTTCTACTGGTATATCATTCTTAATTTTGTTCAGTGCTCTTTTCACCTCCATTCTGCTGATGTCAGGCGTCATGCTTTGGTTTTCTGCGGCAAAACAAGTTCTTGCTTGTGAACTTTTTGGGTTCTCTTTGTTCACTGGATCTTCAAAATAGTTCTTCCACCTGTCCTTAATCTCTTTGTTCATCAACAGTCTCCTGTATTCATCACTGATTGTTTTCATGTGTCACATCCCTTTTCAATCTCTCTTTTCATTTAGTAAACCTCTACACTTCCTTCTGTTCCTCTTGATTCTAGCCTTTGGTACATATTGTCCATTGCAAAATTTTTGGCTTTAGCAACGGTCTTCTTTACCCTCTTCCTTTACCCTCTACTTTGCCTGCTTCAAAGTCCAGAGGGTCCCCTGTATCTTTCCATTTCCTACATTTCTCCTTCTCTTACTGCTTCCTGGACCTCTTCATTCCACCAGCATGCTTTCTTCTGTCAGGCATCTTTCCCAATGACACTCCACAGATTTCTTTTCCCACTTTCCTAATCTCATCTGCTGCCTCTTGCCACCAACTTTCATGGTCTTCTATTTCTTCAATCCGTATTTCTTCCAACACTCTTGCTCAAGAGCTCTCATTTCCTTGTCCTGCCATAGCCTCCACCGCCTAATTTTCTGAACTCCTTGATATTTAATATGCTTCACTCCTTTCACCCTCATGTGCATGACTACCATTCTATGTTGAGTGGTAACTTCCTCTCCTGGGATCGCTGTGCAGTCTTTCACTCCTTTCCAATCCCATTTCCTCATTAGCAAAAAATCCACTTGAGTTTCTCTACCACTCTTGTGATCAAATGTTCATTTCTGGAAGAATGTATTTGAAACTGCGAGTCCATGAGATACTGAAAAATCTACTATCCTTTGTCCCTCCAGACTGAGCTCTCTGAATCCATGTCCCCTGTGGATACTCTCACAGGCATCTCTGCTTCTCCCAATGTGTGCATTGAGGTTTCCCCGCACAATGACTGCTTCAATGTCTGGCACCTGTTGCATTACCTCATCCACCTTTTCCCAGTTCTCCCCTACTGGATTCCCTATGTGTGGGGCATACATGCTCATCATACTCATCAGTTGGCCTCTGCTGTACAGTTTCAGTCTTATAACCCTGTTGTTCTTCTGTTCAACTTCCAAAAATTTGTCCTTCAGTTGCCTGCACAGATGATCCTGGCTCCATTTCTTCTCCCATCTCCACCCTTCTAAGAGTTTAAATCCTCCTCCAATCTGTTTCCTGCACACATGCAATATGTACTTTCCTCCTTTCCAACAAGTCTGCCACTTCTCCCCATCATATTCCCCACACTGAATGTCACAGCTCTCAAATCCTTTCTTTGCACTAGCTTCTTTTGCCACATCAGTCTTTTATGTGGTAGCCCTTGCCCATTTCCCACAGAATCCAGGTGTTGATCCTGTGCATTCCCTACAGGATATGCCTTAACTAGGTTTGTTCCTTGGATCTGCATCATGATTTGGCAGAAGTTTCTACAGCTGGATGCTCTTCCTGGCACTAACCCTCCCCCTTTACCTGGGGTTGGGACCAGCATTGGATGGATGCAATAGCTCATCCATGGCAGTTATCTCTGGATAAAATTGAGACCTGAAAAGGCCTGAAAGTGTTTACCACTTCTCCAAACTATACAATTGGTCCAATAAAAAAAACCCTTGCTTCTTAGTTAAATTGGACAGAGCAGTGGAATGGCTTCTGCTGTATTGGGACCAAACCTAGAATCCTTCCAGGGTAGCATTCATCTCCCTGAGCCTCCAACTTGTTCCATCTTTGGCCCTAGAGGGCTAGGTTTAAGAGGGAGGATAGAGGGTACTTGAGAAATACATAGCCTGTGGCCTTATTAGAATACATTCCTGAGAAGGGAAGCAGGCAGCACAGGTTCAAACCATTTCTTGATAAAAGTGGTCCAGAATTTTTATTTCCTGCTTATTAGGCAAGCACACTTACGACTAGAATCTGGAGCTAAAATGAGTGTTGTCCTCTTTGCCATTCTAGTGTTCTAACTATGCCTTGGGGTACTTACACTGAGCTACTTACCTACCTGGCAATCCTATTCCATCACAATATATGCAGCCATAGTTGAGCTTTTTGAGCATGTTCAATAGAGAACTGCAGGTGGAATGATAAACCCCACATAAATTACAGGGTTTGTCACTTAAGCAGCTATATTCAGACACATAAAAAACACTTAGATATGTAAAGGTGAAATAGAATTCAGCCTTCCATGGCTCTAATATTTTAAAAGGCATTATATGCTTTTATATATGCACGCGCATACACACAGCTGCTGCTGCTGCTATGATTCAGTGGTAGAATCCTCGTCTGCCACGTGAGAGACCTAGGTTTGATTCCTAGACACACATATAGCTACAGCCATCAAGGCACCAGATGTCCGGACTTCATTTGGCCTTTGGATACTGTCTCAATAGTCTAAAGAGAGGATGGAAGGTCTGGACAGCCTCCACTCCTGCCCAGGCACATGTATTGAAGGTCCTGGTGACTCTCATTCATACATATACCATGATCCAGAAGGAATGATGGTTGCCTATTATACATATATCATATTCACATGTACTTTTATACAATTAAATATATATTTTTGACATCTTAACTCTTTTTTAAACTTACATATATTTAACTGGAATGTTTAAATACATTCAGGGAAGAATAACTTACCAGCCTTATTTGTACGTTGTTTTTCGTTTGGGAATGTTAAACAATACACATACAAAAAAGAAATCTCTTCACGAGCCACTTGAAGGCAAGCCTGGGTAGGATGCATGGAACACAATACCATTTCAGTAGTTTAGACAGGAACAGCTGGATTTTTAAAAGAACCCAGCTTCAGTTTGGGTACCTAAATAAAGCAGTCAGGTATTCAAAAGTTTTCAGTATTCAGTAGATTTCAGAGCTTTCAGCTGGAACTATTGTGTACTGAGAAGTCTGAAACTCTAGCCACTTTACTGAAAGTGATTAGATCACATTTGCTTAGAGCAAACTAAGTGTAGCCAACTAAATTTGCAGGGTGAATTTAAATTCATCCCAGATTCTCTGACTCATTTAATTATAATATTTGGATTAGACCTCTATAGGACAGACTGAAATGTGTGCTTCTGCTCTAGCCCTACATTTTCCAAGATCAGAAATAGCACTTTTACACGTACTTGGCAGGGCAATTACCACACTCCATCAGCTAATTAAGTCTGCTCTAAGGTGTGCTCCTGTGCATTGGAGCAGCTTCTGTAGTCACGTGTAGGCACTCAAAAAGATCAAATCTACGTAAAGGATCTCAAAGTGCTTTAGGAACATGGAATGTCACAAAGTGCCTGCAAGTTACGATATCAAAGCTAATTAATATTGTAATTCTGGTGGTATTTGGGATCTGTTTATGCAACATAGCTGTATTGTATAAATATCCAAAACTAGCTATACATGAGTTAGCATTGCTGTTGCAAGCAACGTAGCCCCATTAGCATAGAAACCTATATTAGCCAGGTGGAATACTGTGAAGTGGTTATTAATGCTCTCATTACCAAAACTCGCTTATTTAGCTAGCCAAGGTGCTACATGGTACCTCATGTGCAGACATCCCCTCAGCCAGCTGTCCTCTTTGTTTCCACTTGCTGAATCACAGTAGAAGTAGCTGAATATACATTACATGGACTATTAATAGGTATTAAAGAACTGCCACAGGCAGATTATGCAGTTGGAACTAAGAAAGCATGAGAAACTTTCTATTCAAATGCAGCATATTCTGAAGTAGTTTGCCCCTGGTTATCACATTTAAGTGAGTTAACTATGGCAGAGAGGATATAGAATGATTGACAGCCAAGTGAATTCATACATCCTGACTTCCTTTCCTCTGTCCTATTTATCACACTCTCCTTTTTAAGCAAAACTATATTTGGGAGAAAGCCACAAAAAGGGTAAGGTTTATGCATCTGAGACACACTTTTAATTACTTGGGAAAACTTAGAGTGAGAAGGAAGTAGGAGAAGATCCAGAGGGAGTGCAGTGGCATGGCTGCACCCCCTTTCAGGCTGACCATGCTACTGGAGCCTCTGGGTACTTCAAAAAAGTCCTGAAAGCAGAAGAGAATCCTCCCTTCCCCTCTGTCCTCAGAAACACATCCCCTCCATTATCCTTTCCTCACTTCCCTCCCTGCAGCACCTTTCCCTGTTGTTCCTAGGGCAGGGAAAACCTGATGTTACTCCTTAGCTGGGAACAGTGACAGTGAGAGCAGAGATGGGTGGAAGACTGAGTTCCCACTCCCTGCACCTGCTTCTAGGTGACTGGGAATTGTGTAGGAACCCAGCCCTCAGTCCACTGACATCGCTGTTACTGTCACTCAGTGCAGCCCCTACATAGCCTGGCTGGAGGGCAGGAAGGCCTTTGAAGTTTGCCCCACCACAGGCACAGCAGAAAAAACTGTAGGGATAGGCAGAGGAGCATGGTGGGTGGGGGAGAGAGAGGAAGGGACATGCCTTTGAGCATGGAGGGGAAAGGAGGGTGCAGGGAGAATTCTTACCTTCTTTAAAAAAAGTCCCCAGAGGTTCCTGCAGTCTCATCTGCCCTGTCCACATTGTTGGGCTGTGAGGGAGGCTAGAAGAGGGGATGCAACCACCCCTGCAGATTCTGTGGCTTCTCCCCCACCCCCTTTGCCAAATCCTGGATCCACCCCAGCAGGAAATATTAAAGTTATGAAAGAAAGAGAACGCACAGTATAGAAAAGGAGGGCCCAATCAGAATCTTTCCTCGCTTTGCAGTAATTCCCTTTTCCACATTAGTACTGGAAAACTATGCGTATGTCCACACTGAGTCTTAACTACCCCTCAGACTGCCTCCCACTTCACAGGCAGGTGTAGACGTTTGGTTCCCCAGGGGCAAGTTGCAGTGATACACCTTGCATTGAAGCTACCTGTCCTCAGGGAATGCCTGTGTCATGCTCACTTTCGAGCATGGTAAGTTACCCCAAGGGCAATAGAGGAGGCTGGGGCCAGCACTGTGCTGGCCCCAGCAGCCTTACTTGGGTTCTGGGGGCTTCCCGGGGCTGTAGTTATGGTGATCCTGATGAGTGGGGCCTGGTTGGCAGCTGCAGCCTGACTCTGGGCAGCCCAGCTCTGTTTTTCAGCAGCATACGCTGCCAATACATTGCTGCTCCATTTTTTCCCCATAGGAAAAAAAAAAAACAGTAGCGCGTGCACAGGCAGCATGTCTTTGCAATGCAGAGAACACCTGACTGTGTGGTTATGTGGCATTGCAGACGTGTTTGCAGTGCCACATACCACATGGCCGCGCTCGTTTGGATGTGCCCACAGAATCCAAATCCAAAAAGGTACAGTAAAGATGTTCGAGAGCCTTCAGATCATTAACCTACTGCTGACGCTCTGAAACCCAGAGATGAAAAACTCCAGAGTTGTAGCAGGGGTCATATCTAAAACATCCCCATGCACCCTGGTTCAGAGCATGCAAAGCAGAAAAAAGTAAGTGGTGCTTATTTTTTAGTCACAGCCATCCAACCTGCATGGAGCACAGTCATATTTGGTGTGTATTTTAACTACTTAAGGAACCAATTACCAGAATATTTAAAGAGGAAAAAAATTCATGCCATTGATAAATAATATTTAAAAGAGCTTCAAAGAAGATTTTGCTTTTAGACATCATAGAAGTTAAGCACCTTTGATTTGGAAAACTATTTATAGCTCTTCTTCCCTCATCTGTCTTCCTTTTAATATGCTCTATATCAGCTGAAAAGTGTTAAATTCCCAGAATTTCCATAAAGCTATATACAGTACTAATTTTGCTGAAAACGTTGTCTTATGTAACTGGTTGAATCTGCTTGCTATAATGTAAAGAATTTCTAAACACAGATTATCTTTGGTCTAAAATAACTCTTCTATTATTGGCATTAGACTCTCCATATTTCAGACTGTTACATATTTCAGTTTGTTATATCTTTCTGTAATAAAGGACTGTTTTTAGCACCCAATTTTATCTGGACAAAAAATTCTACATTTACTCTGAAAACCATGGAGCCTTCTGCAAAAGCATGAAGACTATCTGTCCAATGATATGTGAAGTACAGGTCATAAACACATTGTCCTGAACTGAAATCATAACTTAACAAACATTTATTTGCATTCCTGTTACAAACAACTTGTTACAACCTTTCTAAATAGTTTAATTGCCTTAAAAATGCATTTCTTTATGTGTAATAGAAATGGGATTGCCTATTATGTGGACACTATAAAATGTATTACGTCCTTCTTGAGCCACTTCCATACATTTAAGCACTTTGATTTCACAAATAATACAATGTTTAAGTATGTTGCTTGCCATTTATTTAGAAACCAGAACTAAATATATGGTTACATATATTTGAAATGAAAAATTAAATCCTGGCATCATTGAAGGCAACAGAAAGACTCCCCTTAGTTTCAATAGGGATATCATTTTGACCAATGTTTTTCGGTTATGAATTAGTAACAGATCCATCCTTATAACTGTGTCTAACCAACTTTCATGATAAGCTAATTTAATTTGCACTGAATTTGCAATATATTTTAATTCTTAAAAGACTATCCAGGCAGATGACTTTCCAGTAATATTCTTATAATTTTCAGTTTGAGGTTAAGAAATAGGTAATGTCTTGTGGGTGCATTCTGAAAGAAATAATCACATTTATATTCCAGTGGAATAAAAAAATATTTTTCATAGGAAACTTCTTAATAAAACAAATTAAAAATTATGCCCATCTTTTAGCAACATTTCCTCAGACAGACTCAACATATGTATATGTGAAATTTGTTGGATAAGCCCAAGTTCAAACAGACATAAGAGCAAGATTCACATGTTGAAAATGTACATTATATTCCAGCTTTCATAGTGCCATCTTTACTGCTAATATACACTACCTTTTCAAAAAAATATAACATTTTTTCTTAACATTCAAGAATAGAGAAATCTGGCATTAAATAGAAATTTGCTGACCCAGTCAAAACTTCAAGTCGGACAAAAATATTATTAAGATTTTAAGGCTCAAAGTGCAGACCACATCCATTGCTCACATTAACATCATTTGCTCTACTGAACCGCTCCTGTAGTTCAAAAGTATGATTTAGTTTTCTAAAGAATTTGCTGAGTAAGTCTTCTCCCTACAAAAGTGCTACTGATCAGCAAGTTCTTATACAGCAGGTATAGTTTTGCAGGACTCTTAAAAAAAAGTCCTACACCTGGTCCAAGCATGGTTTTGGTTTTTTTTAATAGTGTAGCTTTTCAGTAAGGAATGTGTCCTCCCATCCCTTAAATAGCTACACAGAACAATCCCTAATGTAAACATTGTTATACCTGTACAGTATAGCTACCAAGCATCATCCATTATGGGAATATGCTATACCAGTACAACTGTGTACACATTAAGGGGTTGTATTTCTTGAATTATATTGGAATGGTATTTGCGTGCAACCAAATCCTTTCAGCAAGTTAAAACAACGGCAACAAAGCAGTACTAATCTAGTGGTACATTTGATGATAAAATCTTCAATGTTGTATGCTAAATCTACATTAAACCAGACTTAAGTATAACTGAGGTAGCTATGACCCACTATGCACTTTAACATTTGCTGAAATGAAGTGCCAAACCAAATGCATCTGTGGTATAAACCTATAAGCTAAACACAAGGGATAAGTTTTGCTACAATGGTCAGATACCTGCAATGAAACAAACATTAGCTTATAAATATAGACACTTGTTTCATAAGCCATCTCAAGCTTTACTCTTCTTGATGCTCTCTAAGCGTTCAAATTTATTACATCCCTGAAGGTGCAACTTTCACTTGTCCTGCGTGGGAGTTGATTCAAGCTGGAATGCATCTGAATCTGCAATTCAAAAGATGAGAGCACAAGTGACAACTTCTGTCATTTTAAAAAGGTATGGCCAAATGCTATAACGTTTTCCTTTCCCAAAATCAAAAAGTAGTCACAAACTCCAATTCTATCAGCTGACCAGGAGGAAAGACAATACTTCATACAAAGTCTGCAGTGCACACATGCTTTGTAATGCTTCTTTTGCTTGTTACTTGTATTTAGCATGGTAGATAGCTGTTAAAGTACTAGCAAATAAAGCTCATGTTAAGTGAGTAGCACATGGAGACTAAGACCCTCATTAAGCCGTTAGACTGGTCAATGTAGACTGCCCCAGTACCTATGCAGAAATTCACTGAAGT
>JAGPOW010000261.1:145325222-145344958 GCA_030014935.1 Caiman crocodilus | reverse complement strand
CTGCCTGGCAACTGACTCCCCAGCCCAGCCCCCAGCTTCTTTACTTTTCATTCCATCCAGGAAGAGCACACACCAACTGCTGAAACTTCCTTAGCCTGATGAATGGTTTTTGAACCTGAAAGTTTGCTTAATAACTATTTGGGTTGGTCTAATAAAAGATATCACATTCACACAAGGAATCTTGTCTGCCTAAGGAACAATTAAGTAATTTGGTCCCTAAAGCTCTGAAAATCTTTCCTGTTTATGGGTATGAAAAAGCTATAAGACTATTTTACCATACCTAGTTTTATATCCAGGCTTTGATTAACACAGATATTTGTGATATGTTTCCTCACAAAATGTGTATAAGTGAACATTATCAAATTTAGCCATAAAAATAATACCAAGCACGTTTCATGTAATCAGAGTTCCTTAAATTAAAAATGGATGGATGAGCTACATTTTAAGTTAGAAAAAAAAGTTGTCTTAATTTTAGGGAAATGTGAATTCATTTTTTAGAAGTTGGATTTAAGTAGAAAAATAAAATTCCTCTTTCTTCTGTATCAAGCAGTTGAAGAAACCTTTTTAGTGGCAAAGAATCTTGGAATCGTCTGAAGCTACAAACGGATATTGCCAAATGAAGCAAATCAGCTGTGCTGTGATGCGATGCAATGCACTTCATTGAGCAAAATGCACTTCACCTCTTGTCCCACCCGTTGATGGTATAGGACAAGGGGCAATGCGTTCTTCCGAGACTTGAGAGGCTTGGTCCTGTAACCCCCAGGAATTTCTGGGCTAGATCTAGCTGTAAGAGCACCTGCCCATCTCTCCCTGCTTACCTAGAGCTATACCTATGATCTCGGGGGGAGCGGGGCATGTCTGGGCAGGCAGGGGAAAAAGTGGGGCTTTCCCTGCTTACCAGACCTGCCCCTGGAATCTCCAGGGGACCCATCTGGGTAAATGGGGAGTGCTGGCTAAGCAGGTCCCAGCATGCGGGCATGGGGCTCCAAGGATTCTCTGGGTCCTTTACCTCCAAGCTGGGACCCACGTGAGCTTTCCCTAGTCATACAGATGCACCCCTGGAGACCTCAAAGCGTGTATCCATAAGCAGGCAATCTCAACTTCACCATATACAGAAAGACATCCCAAGATTTCCCTGCAAGCAGGGAAAGCCAGAGAGTGCTCTAGGGCCTTGAGGGGTCTTCAAGCCCCTAGCGCACCTGCCTGGGGCAGCTGGAGACTGCAGGCAGCGCAGGTTGCCTTCACTGTCCCACCATAGAGCTAACAGACATCTGCTTCAATGAAGAAGCACATTTTATTGCTACCTTTTGTCATACCACTGATTTTTCCTCTGATGTAGTCCAACAGAAGATAGGGACGTCACTCCATTTTATGGTGGCACATGCAATGTCAGGCAATGTCTGTTTCTACCATGTAAAAGTCAATCAGACAGCAAATAGCAAAGAAAAGCAGTCTCCAGGGTTTCTGAGACAACAGCCACTATAGCAACAACAGAGAGAAACAAAGCTGGGGAGCAATCAGTTGCCACTTGCTTTCTGCTAATGGACACAGTTATTTATTTGTAAAATATTAACTGCTCTGGTTCATGCTTTTTGATTTTAAGCCATCTCACAGAAAGTCAGCCATTTTCTGTATGTTCTGTTCTAGGTTCCCATGCCAGGTACTTTAACTTTTATTCAAAGGGATATTGATAACTTTAAAAATACTGTAAATAAATATTTTTACTTGTTTCTTATAATAGTTTCCATTACTAAGAAAAGGTATTGTTAAATGCTTACTTTCCATTCTACATATTCTACCTATTATTATGCTTCTCCTACCTCAGACAATGATGAATTAAGCTGGTTTCAATGGGTGAAATTTGCTCCTACATAGAGGGTCAGCACAAAATTCAGGTATCACTTTTGTCTGCCTATGTGATATTTAAGTGACACAGGGCATGTCTGCAGGAGACAGTGACTGTGCAGTAGCCTGATACTACTACCCAGTAGCATTGGATGGCAAAAACCATGCCGAGATGCTATTGCACAGTAGTATTAGGCTACTGTGCAGTAGCACCACTTAAAAGGCATTTGCCAGCCCTACTGCACAGTAACTGCAGTTACTGCACATTTAGTAAGTACTTGCTTATACAAGTACTAACTTAATGTGCAGTAATCACTGTGCAGTAACATCTCACATAGACGTGCCCGAAGAAACCTTGTGCTGGCTATTTATAACAGGGTGAGTTTCACACACTTTCTAGTGTAAATTTCACATTTAGGATCTTATTACTCAATATTTGGTCTTCAAACATCACCTGGAAATGGTTTCTAAACAACTGTTTCTCACTAAAGTTTTAAAAATAGTAAAAATCTGTCCTTAAATCTGGTGGAAAGATTTGGGTATGCATTTTGTGACCAGTTTGTCTTGCTGACGTGCTAAAGTGTTCATTCAGGTTATGCCTTCACTGCAGGGTAGCTTGGGATGGTTACCAGTTACCAAGAGGGGCAACAGAGCAAACTGTCATGACACCCAAATAGCTGCAAAGGCTGTATCTCCTGATAAGCCAGCTAACTTGAGTTTTAAATATACACCTTAACAAAATTCAGGGTTTGTGTATGGATACAACCTGAGTTAGAAGCAACACTTAGAAGAGGAGTTTAACCTTCAAGTGAAAACAAACCATCTGAGGCATTTAAATTTTCTACAAGTGGTACATGAAATCTACATATTCTTAAGCATCTGTATTGTCATCTCATCTCTGATATTATACTAATCCTTCCCACGTGTTAAATACAAAATAGCTGAGTCTAAGGTTTGGTTTTGGCACGCAGAATGAAAGAGAGGAAGAAATCTGAGCAAACAGTGACTCAGACAGCTTTAGTAATATTTAGTAAATCTTCAATTTGGTGTACGTGTACTACTCATGTCTATGGTTTCTTACATTACTCTTTAGAGAATTCCAAAGATAGTTTCAAATAGCATGTGATCTCATAACTAAATGCCAAGGAAGTTTAAATTCAGAGTTTACTATATTAATCATAGTCATTGAGGAAGAGAGTTTTCTTCTTCCATGGCATGGGACTAAGGACAAGTCCAAAAAAAATTCATGACTGGTTCCCAGAGCAGAAGCCAGAGTCTTTAACTAGGCACTTTAACTCCTTCTGCAATGTGTGAGAATAGCTGCCACAAAATAGGACTGACAAAAAAACCCAGGATACTGAGTAGGCACCTGTTAAAGCTAACAAGTGGAAAACACAGGAATAAGTCTAAAAACTTGCCTCTTTCTAGGGCTCAGGTATCTTCACTCAGGACTCATTGTCTGGAAGCCTGTGTTGGAAACCCAGGCCAAAACCCCCAAACTGAACAAAAGTTTGTTCTTTCTTTCAAAATAAGGCTGCTGATGCTGCTGTTTCTGTATTTTATTCAAATGACCAGTGGTCTTAGTGGGAGGGGGATGGAGGGGCAGAAGGGAGGCATAATGGGGGCAGCCACCCCAAGCTCCGATTTCGGGTTTTTTTTTTTTTTTATGAAAACACATGCCAGGTCAGTGCCCTAACCAGTAAGTTAGAAAATCATGCTCACTTTTGTGGCTTTTCTTCCTAGCCCAATGATTCTAATGCAGGGATGGGCAATTATTTTGGGTGGAGGGCCACTTACTGAGTTTTGGCTAGCTGTCAAAGGGCCATATGAGTAGCCCTGCCCCTTGACAGAAGCCCCGCCCCCCAGGGCACCATCTTGGGATCAGAACGCACACGCCCTAACCTCTGACCTTTGCCACTGGAAATTCCTCCCTTTGCCCCGGAAGTATTCCTTTGGGGAAGATGGTTTGCCATCTTAGGGGAAAAAAACAAATCACATACTAAACAAAAACAATAAAAATCAGAACACCCATAATAATATATTTTAATTGAATTAAAAATATATTTTTCTCCTGATTTATGTGCATTTTTACTGTTTATGCAGAAGTGATTGCATAATAACTCAAAATTCAGTCTTACTCTTTTATATGGTGTGGGGTGTGCGGGGGTATCAGGGACTATGGGTGGGTAGGCATGGGGTTTGTGGGGATGTGTGGGTGTCTTTGTATGTGGGTATGGCAGCCATGTAATGCAGAGTGCCCGGCAGGCAGGCAGGGAGCAAAGTGGGGAAAGCAGCAGTAAGGGTGGAAGAGACACTGCTTTCCCCACCGCCTGTAAGTTGAGGGGAGAGGAGAGCTTTCCTCTGCACCAAGAAGCCATTTCTGCCCAGCTGGTGAGCCCCAACAGGCGAGCCCGGAGCTGGCATGGATCCTGGGCTAGCAGCAGTGGCAGGGAACAGACTGGTGTTCAGCGCGGTGAAAAGCAGGTGCTCCCCCACACTCTGCCAGCACCCTGAGCTGCAGCCACATGGAGCCCAAGCAGGGCTGCCTGTGCACGCTCTCTGTTGCCACTGCTGCCCTATGGGGCAGCCCAGAGGTGGCGGTGACGTGGCAGAGAGGCAGAACAGTCCCGCGCGAGCTGCAAGAGGCTGCAACAGGAAACACCAGCCATGGGGAGGGGAAGGGGCTGCTTTTCTCTTGTGCTGAGCTCCGTCCCCACCACCACTGCTCAGCCCAGACAGGCAGTGCAGGGCACATGGGGTTGGCACTGTGCGCCCATCCCCACCTGCACTGCGGGGCTGGGGCAGGGGCACTGAGAGTGAACGGGCACGCAGCCAGACAGGAGCATGGGACCCATGTCAGTGTCCTAGGGCCAGCGCTGGTAGCTCCCAGAGCAGGGCAGCAGAAGCACGGGGCCCTGGCCAGCAGGGGCTTTATGGAGCTGAGTCAACTCCCTGCTCTCCCTGCTGGTGCAGCCCAGCCCAGCTCCACAGATCCTTGCCAGCCTGCACCTTGTGCTCCTGCCGCCCCTCTCTGGGCCCTGCTGGTGCTGGCCCTGGGACACTTGTGCAGGCACCATGCTCCCACTTGCTTCCACTCCCCCCACATCTGCCCCTGCTTTCCCCACTTTCCTGCCCACCAGCTACTCTATACTACATGGCTCCCGGCTGCATGGCTGTAGGATATAGCAGGGGTCCTCCTCTGCCTCTTCTTACCTCAATTTCCTGCTCCCAAGCCAGCACAGGCACAAACAGCCCCACAGTCCCAGGGCAGAAGCCCCTGCTAGGCGATGGCTTCCGTCTGGGGGCAGGACCCAACCTGCCGTGGGTTCTCCTGGGTCCTACTGTCTCCTGTCATCTTTGACAGGAGCCAGGGGCAGATAAATACTAATTTTCTAAAATTTTTAGGCCCCACACCATATTTTGTCCACCCCTGTTCTAATGCAATCCAGCCAAAATGGAATAGCAGGGAACAAGTGACCTCACCTCAGAATAACCTATACATTGGTAGTTAGGATGCTTTCTAGGGAGGAGTCATATCGATATATCTAACCTATCAGGTAGAAGAGAAAAATAACCTAGGTCTCCCACATCCTGGTGTTCTAACCACGGACCTATTAAATGAAAGGTTCAAGCACTAATGAGTCCTGATGGGGATTAGGCATTATATAGATACTGACCTGCTCAGTCCTATTAAGACTGACATGCTTCTGGGGTTACCTAACAAGGTTCTCCTGATGTCTGAAATTCTTTTAAACACATAGGTATGTATATGGGCTTTAGGTGACAGTTAAGTGGGGATTCTGGGAATTTTGGACTTCAGTGTTCAACCCCACTTCAGGAGTATATATGCTAGATGTGCAAAGGTATTTAGGCACTTAACTCCCATTTACCATATCTACCCAAATATAAGGCGACTCCAATTCTAAGAACGCTCTCTCAATAATTAGATTCTATATATGGAAAAATTATAAATTTGATGCAACTTTCCAGGTACAGAATCTAAGTCGTGGAGGCTGGTTTTGAATCTGTTCCCTCCTGCTGCCATATCAGGGAAAATAAAACAGGGTGGGGGGAGAGTAGCCCTTTTGCCCTCTGCTCCCCTAATGTCTTCCCCCTTCAGCTTCTTCCCTCCTCCTCCTCCTCCTCCCTGTCAGACCCTGCTTTGCCTGATCATGTAGAAGCAAGGAGCAAACCTGAACAATCTAACCTTGAACACACCAGATACACACATTAAAGTGCTCCAGTATCTGGCATAGTTTGGACTGGTTCAGGGCGAGGGACAACAGAAACAAGAAACAAAGACAGCACTGCCCCCTAGTGATTCCATTTGGAAGTAATAATCCCAAATCCAGTCCCTACAACTGTGCCTAGCTAACAAAAGTGGGGATGTCTTGCAATCTCCCCCAGCCCAATATGCCCACATAGCACAATGAAACAGTCTGGTTTCAAACTAAGAATGAATTTTTAAAAAAAAAAAAAAAAAATATCAGTGGATAGTAACATGCCCTATCCCTAGAAACAATGGCTTTGAGCTTCAGCAGGGGAAATTTAGGTTGCAGATTAAGAGAGTGGAAGAGTTTCTGACTGCGAGAGGGCAATCAAGCATTGGAACAGGATATTTAGAGATATTATGGAATCTCCATTTGGAGAGGTTTTCAAATTAGACAGACACTGGCTGGGAAGGTTTAGTCAGGGATGAACCTAAATGTTAGAATAAATGACTTTGTGTGGTCCTTCCAGTCCTACCTTCCTATGATCCCGTTACAGAAATTAAAGCTTGGCTCATCTCCTTTCTAGAGAAATTCCACATTCGCACAGGGAAAAAAAAGTTGTATTTATTGATAGATGATGATGATGATGATAATGGTAATTCCCTATAATATGCACTTTACAGAGGCTCTCCTATGGATGGAGAAACTGAGGCAAAGCAAGGTAAAGTGAATTGCCCAAAAGTATGGAGCAAGCCAGTGGCAGAACAGGCATTCACAGATGTTTGGGTCAGAAGGGACCTCAGTAGATCATTGAGTCTGACCCCCTGGGTAGGAAAGAGCACTGGAGTTAGATGACTCCAGCCAGGTACATGTCTAGCCTCCTCTGAAAGACACCCAAAGTAGGCAAGAGCACCATCTCCCTTGGAAGCCCATTCCAGATTCTGGCAACACTTACTGTAAAGAAGTTCTTCCTAATGTCTAATCTAAATCTGCTCTCCATCAGTTTGTGGCCATTGTTCCTAGCTAGTCCAAGAGATGCCCTGGTAAACACAGCATCTCCTGTTCCTTGCTGCCCTCCCCTAACAAATTTGTAAGTAGCCACAAGATCACCTCTCAGCCTTCTCTTGCGGAGGCTGAAGAGATCCAGGTCCCTCAATCTCTTCTCCTAGGGCTTTGCCTGCAGGCCCCTAACCATATAAGTGGCCCTTCTCTGAACCCTCTCGACGTTGTCCACATCCCTCTTGAAGTATGGCACCCAAAACTGGACACAGTACTCCAACTGCAGCCTGACCAATGCCACATAGAGGGAAAGTATCACCTCCCTGGACCTATTTGTCATGCACCTGCTAATGCATGATAAAGTGGTTAGCTTTACTGATCACTTTGTCACATTAACAACTCATGTTCATTTTGGAATCAACTATGATTCTGAGATCCCTTTCTGGTGCTGTGCTGCTGAGACAGTTCTCCCCCAGCCTGTAAGTGGGTTGGCAATTCCTTCTCCCTAGGTGCAGCACTTTGCACTTGTCTTTCTTGAACTGCATCCTATCCTGTTCAGCCCACTTTTCCAACCTGTCCAGATCCACCTGGATTCGTTTCCTACCCTCTAGTGTGTTAAACTTTACCCCATAATTTGGTATCAGAACTCAGGACTCCCGAGTCCCAGTCCAAGCTCTGTCTGTTTAACCAAACTGCAAAACAAGTAAGGAAGTAGTAGTATAATCTATTTGTATTTTTTGTTCCTCTTTCCCAATATAAGCTTTGGCTAGGGAGAACTACAGTGCAGAGGATTATGATAGAAAAAGAAGTTTCTAACACTGACATAACAAAAGCTGTCATGTTAACTGTTCTACTATCATGGTGCTCTGAAGGTATGGAGACTCATCCTTTCAAGCACAGAAAAAGGCCATGCCATCTATAAACCTAAGGACAAACTTGAGCAAAACAGTACTTTCCCTTATACAAATGCCTGAAAATTAATGAAGTGGTACAGTAGTCTTAGAATATGCCTTGACTGCAGAGTTAACTCATGTTCTCACTTGACTGCTGCCTCTTACCCCTCTACTATCTTCTTGCCCAAGTTTAGTGGTGTTTTCAATCAAAGGTAGCTGGCTCACCTGAGGCAGTATGCTAAAAACTAAGGCTAATGGCCTGCTTTCATTTGGATCAGTAGTCATTGCACTGAGGATGCTGGCTTAATCATTCAGACACAGGTAGTCAGTAATCTGAAGCCTTCCGCAACTGTCCCCGAGTGCCTGAAAGTTCTTATACAATTAACTAGGAAAGAATGCTAAAGTATCTCAGTTATTAGACCACAAAGAACTGTAAAACATTTTCCCAGAAGGCACAGCAACATATGCCATTGAGGGCAACACAGTCACATGGGTATGGTTTAGGATTGTGGCTTCTCGCACCCTAGTTGAGTCGACAGTGAAAATTAAGAATAGGTCTACACTTGTATGATAAGAACAGCAGCAAAAGATGAAAGTTTTTTTTAACAGTCCACTTGAATGTCAGAGATCTTACCATATCAAGAACCAACATGGGATAATAAAACTTTGAAAAAATTAGAAGCAGTATAAATAACTGGTTGATACGGAATTTGTGCTTAATCTTTGGCAAGAGATTTCTAGCTCAAGATTAAACACTGGCCTTAACAATTAAGTAGAGAGGCAAAAATTAGAGGGAAGATGTCTCTAGTCCTCAGTCTTCCTTACTAAAGGATAAAGATCCAAAATATGTCTTTCAATATCAGAAATAATTTTGTTTCTAATAATCAAAAGACAAAGGCATAAAAACTTGAAAAACTAGAGCTAGAGCCCACTTGGGAACTATATGTTTTCTAATCTGGGCTGACTAGGAACCCTTGGGGGTTATAGTGTTTTTGCCTTTGCCCTGAAGGACGTCCTTAAGGATTTCTTTCTATGACACTGCCAAACAATTTTTCTAACCGAACAAATTGCCTCAAGATGCTGGACTTGAAAAAGGCACTTTGTTTTCAATTCTTTAACCAAAGATTATGACCTGTCACTGCATTCAAAGCCATAAAATCCATCATAGCAGATAACTTCATATGATCAAAGGTAACAAAGTATCATAAAGTATCTATAGAAAATAATCTGAAAGATAAAAGATTGGAAATTTTATTAAACAGCTTTTTGGATCCATTTGTAGTTTCAAACATATAGGTTTCAGAGCCATGGACTGAGAATAAAAATTTATTATTTAATGCTTCTTCCATTTTTACACTGGAAGAATTTGTAAGAAGGCTTGTCCATCAATACATAGAAACTAATTATAGGAGAAAGTAAACTAACAGAATTGAAGGTTCTCTGTGATGTTTCAAGTTAAACAGGATTTTCCTCGTAAGCAAACACCAGAAGACCATGCACAGAAACAGCAATATGTTTTCTTGGTTCTTGTACAGGCTGTGTACACACATTCATGTAATCTGGGAGAATTCTCCCAAGTTACTTCTCCTGGTCTGTACCCAGAGCCCTGAGGAGTAGCATGTGAGTGCTAAGACCCTGCCAAGTGGAGAACTTGCAATGTTGACATTGTGCAACCAGGGTGGGGAGGTGGGCCCCATGCACACATTTCGGAATACTCTGCAGGCTCCCTTAGTCTGCCTGGCAACAGGTGGCAGCAGTGCATAGGGCAGCCCTGACTGGCTAACACAGACTGTTTGTGGTGTCAGCACATACAGATATTCGCTCTCCCAGGAGAAACTCTTCTGCAAGTAAGTGAATCCTTGTTTTGCCTAGGTTATTTTTCTCCTGGAGCTGCCATTTTTAGTCTGGGAGAAAAAGCTTGAACATCTGTACACTCGTGATTTCTTCTGGGAGAGTAGCAACTTTCCAAGGAGAAACTGAATGTCTATATGAGGCCCCAGACAAAGATACTGTCTTCAGAAAAGGCAGCCATTTCTCCAGCCATACACTAAAGCATGTTTAATCATACAAAGTATTTTGGATTAAGTAACCTCTCACAAATTCATTGCTTCTCCAACCTGTCACAGATTTCAGAGAAGAGTTTGCATTCTTCTATAGGGTCCCATTCACACAGGATCTTTAGGAACAAGTCCTGAAGCAGAAATTACGATGGATATACAGATGCAGGACTGCAAGGGCAATCAAGCAGGAACCAAAATAGAAGTTAAAAATTGAGAAAGTTACATCAGGAGCTTGGTGACCAACAGTTCACTAAGGCACCCTTGGGGAAGACCCATTTTATCAATGGATAAAAACTCCTAGAAGGCTGCTTCAGGCTTAATACCAAGAAAAACTCCTTCACAATCAGGGTGGCCAGACTATGGAATCAACTCCCTCCAGAAATGGTGCAGTCACCTACTCTGGAGGTTTTCAAGAGGAGACTAGAACCTCACTGGGGTCACTTGACCCCAGTTGTCTTCCTCCTTAGAGAGGGTGGTGGGAGGCTGGATCCAATGATCTGCGAGATCTCTTCCAGCCCCTAAAAATCTGTGAATCTATGAGCCATCATCAGATGCCAGCCTTTGTCAGGCCACAACCATCCAGCGTCAGGAAGGTAGGCTTTGATTTAGAAATTTTCAGTCCTATTAACTTGTAGTGAAAGTGGTGGTGCAAGTTATATATTGGTTATTAACTGACAAAAAAGCAACAAGCAGTATAGCCTAACTTATTCCAATTTTGCATTCAGTGACTGTATGAGATGAATGTGACTTGCACTGATTTTGTCTACTGTAAGCCAAATTGTGTCTGTGGTATAAACAGGCCCAATTTTCACTGAAATCAACTCGAGTTGTGCTTGCTCCCTTCATAGATAAATTCATTATTTGAAGTACTGAAAATATTGGGGTAATGCTTAGGAGGGTAGAGGGATACATATTATTTTCTCTCTTCTGTTTTCATCCCTGCAAATTCTGTTATCTCTTACAATATCTCAGAAGTAGTTGGTATGGGAGTTTGAGCATCTCCTCAGGGACTTCAAAGACTAGAAAGCTCAGGAAAAAGCTTCATATCCCTAAGACATCACCTAAATTATAATTTAAATCACCTGACAAATGTATATTTGTTCCTATGGAATAAAAGGATATCCTTGGTCAGGTTTTGAGTGGACAGGGATCTTCAGTACTAACTGCTATATTTCTCCTGAAATCAAAGGAAGTTATGAGAAGCTGATGCCTCTGAAAAAGATCTGGGTTCAGGTATACCAAACAAAACGTGTAAAAATGGAGGTACAGAAAATAAGTAAGCATTTAAATTCCCACCGCAAGTAGCTCCTGTCCAGTCAGGCCTGCTCCAAATCAGGAGGACAAAAGCACAATTATTTTCACTCACACATTGGTTGTAACTATTTTGTAAGTAAGCAGAAGGAACCTGTTTCCAGAACTGTCAATGCAGCACTTTTCAGTAGTATTTCCTTAATTTACAATAAATATAAACCCCATGTAATTATTTGAACACCTGCCTGCTCCTAAAAAAAATGGGGCTATATCCACAAAGAGTGAATAAAAGATCTAAAGAGTTAGTAGTAGTAAGTAGAGAATGTGTTTGGCAAGAACTCTGCAATATACACAAACTGTACAATGCAACTGGTAAATGCATTCCTGGCCAACAATATAGGGCAGTAAGGCTAGAAATAACCATTTAAAATAACTCGTATAATGTTAATTAAAAAAAATGTTCTTATCACCTAAGAAACAAATAAAAAGGTTACCTAGGATTTTTTTCAGAAGTTTTATAGAGAAAGTTTCTAAATCATACCTTTTTTTTTTCTTTGTTCTCTTTATCCTCAGCATCCCTCTGCCAAACACTTTTCACATCAAAATCAAAAGGCCCTTGTTTTGTTTCATAGTTACTATTTTGTTGATCAGACTTAAACTCTTCATGAACCATGTAGTCTGGCATTGAGGAGACATAGGTTCTGCGGAAAAAAGGTCAAACACTTTTACGCTATAAATCAGAGGTATCAAAATACGGCCTGTGGACTGGATCCAACCCACAGTCACTCTTTCCTGCCAGGACACCAGAAGGTCACTGGAAGTTGGGCGATATGGCCTGCCACAGAAATTGGGGCCCTTTGGCCATAGCTACCAG
Organism: Caiman crocodilus; assembly: GCA_030014935.1. Classification (NCBI taxonomy): domain Eukaryota; kingdom Metazoa; phylum Chordata; order Crocodylia; family Alligatoridae; genus Caiman; species Caiman crocodilus. The sequence continues at coordinate 145,332,825 of JAGPOW010000261.1, read as the reverse complement.
AGGCAAGCTTGACTCCCTGTCATTGCCACCCTAGACCCCGCTCTCAGATTTACCACTACCACCAGATTCCTCCTCCAGTCAACAGATCCTGCCTCCAGTCCATCACTGCTGGTGGATCCCTCCTGCTTTCAGACCCCCACTACCAGTGGCCACAGCAGCTTCCCCCATGCCTCAGGATCGATCCTGCCTACAAAAAGTTCCAGAGTCCAGATCTGGCTCAGGGCCCCATACAAGTTTGCCCCCCCATTATAAATAAATTATATTTTCATTGAAAAAAATATCAATTGTAAACATTAATAAACTGCCAAGAAACACAGAATGGATTATAAAACAGTAAATAGCTTCCACAGAATCATAGCATACTTACTTAGATTCATCAGTTACTGGTGTTTTAGTGTGGTGTGTGTACCAGTCAGGTAGCGCATAAGTTACTGGAGATGCCTTTCTTGTAGTAGGTGGATAATATTTCAACAAATCTTAAGTTCAAAAAGAGAATGAAACTATATTAATGCTGTAATATTTTCCATGGGTATGGAAAATAACTTTGGGCACATAAAGATGAAACAGTTATACCAGTATTAGTGTAAGATGGTATAAGATATTCCAATATAACTGTCATGTCCGTCTGTTCCTGTACTGGCTTAAGCACTTCACTCAAGATTAAAGTTCCGTGGTGCAGCACACTTATATTGCTGTTACAGTGGACAGGCAGAGCAATTACATCAGACCAGATGATGTGCACTCTTGAGAGGCAAATCTGCTCTCCCTTTTTTTAAATAATGTAATGTTACATTGGTTCGTGGTTTTTTTATGTTGATATTGTCTTTTAGTGACAATTTCTTTAAAGGAAAATATATTTGTATACATATGTATGGTATAAAATTCAATAGGACAACCAGAATTTTACAGTTTTTTATTCCCCGACTAGATAATCTCCCAGCAGAGACGATCTAGCAACCTAGTTGGGGTAACTTGCTACTGAGTCTCCCAAGTTCATTTTCCTATACTATTCTCAACTCTCAGTTGCAATATCTCAGTTGCATCAGATATTTTGTATTAAATGTACTGATACACAGTTGTACAATTCAACGCTGAATTATGCATGTGGATGTGTACTCCTCATTTTACAAATTAGGAAACATTATTACTCTGTGGAAAACCTGTAATTTAGGAAGTTATTCCTTTCTTTTTATTAAGCTGAAATCAAAACAGGTTTGAAATATTAGGGGAAGCATTTACTCACAGAAACTGAAAATTAGATTAAAAAAAAAAAAAACCTTTACAACCTTTATCAACCTTTGGGATGAGACCATAGTTAATGCTAAAAGGTGCATTTTTACAGTTACCTACTTTTCAAAGTTCAGTACTCCTATAGATCCTCTTTTTGGTCCAATATATAAAAAAGTGTTTAGATTCCCATATCATGCAGATAAATTGACAATAATGGTATACTATAATTAGATTACATCAAAATTAACATATCTAGGTTTCATCATGAAGACCAAACACTTTCCTAAATTGAATTCAATAGAATAGAAAAATAATCCTGGTTCATACTTCATATATACTTTAAGTAAGATCTGAAAAAAGCAATTTAACTTTGAATATTAGGGAAGCTAGGGTTGAAAACTGTTAAAATTTAGACAATGAAGTATCAGGGTTATTACAATAAGGTGTAAGGCTACCAAAATTAAAAAGTGAATTGCTAGGTTAAAAGTATGTTATTGTTTTCTTGAGGACTTATAATATTCCATGCTCTACATTTTCCATTGCTCAATTTTCAGCAAAATAAAGATTTTAAATGTGATTAACTATCACTAATTAATAAAAAGGAAATGAATTGAGGTTCACCAGGTTGTCCTCCTTGCTTTGCCAGCTTCACATATTCTGAGTCACTGTCTTTTATCCATTTTCTGCGGCCTCCAAATGTAATTTCATGGAGCCTTCCAGTAAAGTCACCCAATCCTGGGATCTGGGATTTTGGAGGGAGTGGGATTTCTGACTTCTCTGATGGTTTCAATGGTACATGGCAGTACCATTCTATAATCATTAAGAAGAACATTTTTATTTACACATTTAAACTTTTAACAATGACATAATTTTTACTGTTGTCGTCTGGAAAAACAAAGTCTAGACTAAAACACGATTAGATAAGTTATGCTTTTATGAACGAAAGATACAATATGCTTGCTAGGAAAGAAATAGTATTTCCAACTCCCACATGCTCACAAATACTGAAAGAATATTCTGCTACGGTAAGTTTGAAAAGTTTAAATTGTTACTTTAAATTGTCACTGAACGGTGCTAAAATGCAGTATTATATTCAGAGATTTACGCCTGTAAATATGGAGAACCTCTATTATATGAAAGTAGGAATGGAAAGTACAATTCTTTCTTTTTCTTTCTACCTTTCTCAACATCTAAAAATAATGAAAGGCAGCGCCAACAACTGCTATACCTGTTTCAGTAATCATTTAAAATGTAACCTACAAAATATGATAAAAATTAAGTGCACTGAAACGTGCCACTTACACAATATGTAGTATTTCTTCTACTTTAAAAGGATGGACAAGCCATTCCACATTGGAAAACTTCCACGGCATTAGCAGGAATGAGGCAAAGCCCTTTGCTTTTGAACTTTTTGGCTTTCAGTCCTTTCAAAAGGCATTTTCTTGCATGCCAATCTCAAAGGACATTGAAACAGTTTCTCTGAAGGTTGCTCCCCATTTCTGTGATTTAAACTAATAATAATTCCCTTTTTCCCCTTAAGAGTCTCCTTAAATATTTATGTAGAAACCAACAAATAAGGAAAATGGACCGACTCTAGAGAAAAGAGCTTAAACCAAGCTTACATAGTTCTGCTCCAAATCCTAAACACAGACACGGAAAGACAGTGTCTTCCAAATTTACAACACTTTTCAATGTTACTTGTAACCAGTCTAGACAGAACACATTTCAGACTACACTGTGTTTTTTAAGTTGGCAGTGTCCAATTAAATATATATTTCACTGGAATCAGTTATAATCCACCTACTTGGCACATCTACACGTTCATTAATGCACAATCGTTACTGTGCATTTAATTTAGTACTTGTATAACCGTGTCCTTGTAAATAAACACGCAGTAACCTGAGATACTGCACAGTAGCACCACTGAACGCCTTTTTAGCGATGAATGCCTTTTAGTAGCCTAATCACAGTGTGCAGTAGCATATTAGCACTGTGTGTACTGTGATATGTTACTGCACAGTATGATTAGGCCACTGCACCCACTGTCTATGGAGGAAGAGTACAGAAAGTCATTAAAAACAAAACAGAACACTTTTGTTCAGTGGCAGGAGCAAGTTCACCACACGTAGTAATTGGTCCACCAGGAGTGAGTGTTTCAGGTGCCTCATTATAGGTAGTCTTTGCAACCTAGTTAATTTGTTAGGTAACCAGTGGGGTGTCTTCCCTGTTCTGCCTCCGCCCTGCACCCTCAGAAATTTGTGAGAGGGGCAATCAGCTGGGATCAGTACAAACTACTGAGCTGGTGAACTAGGCAAGAACCACGGGTCGCAAAATGAAAGTAGCGTGGAACCATTTTTAAACTAAGGAGCAGCGGCTCTTTTTCATGCCGTGGGTCACCCGCAAGTGCAACTCGCTACCCCCAGGCTGGCAGCACCAGTCCTTAACTATGACATGATCATACTGGAAGCTCCAGACGATCGTATTTGCTGAAAAACTATTGTACACCGAAAAACGTCTAAGATGTAAACTTTTACATCTTTTAAGATGTAAGAAGCGTGCAAACAACCCTTCTTATTTAGTTTATATTGCTCACTGCCTCACCGACGAGCGAGAACGGGGTCACCAAAATAGAAGCCTTTCTATTTCGAGGCGAGCTGTCCCGAGGAAGCGCTGACCGTGAGCCCAGAGGCCAGCGCGGGCTCTCTGAGAGTCACTCGGGAGGCGCCTATGCTGCCCCTACGCCTTGCCCCACGGGGGCCGGGACAAAACGTCGGAAGAGAGTGGGCACCTGCCGCGCGCAACGGCGGAGGGCGGGCTGGCGGGGGATACTTGCCGCAGGGCGCGTAGCGGGCGGGAGGCCCGGGCGGCTCCTTGCGCGTGCTCCTCATGGCTCGGGCCTGCAGGGGACAGGCGGGGACGCGAGGCGTCGGGACGAGGAACCCGTCCCGCGCCGCCGTTGGGCGCGAGACTCCCCGCTCGGCCGGGCCGTACTGGGCGCGCGAGGCCCGCCGCCAGCACTACCACGCGCTCCGGCGTCGCCATGGCGATGGGGACGCTTTGAGGGCCAGCGGGGCAAGAGGCGGGGCTGGGGGAGGGAAGCAATCAGCGGCAGCACCGCCCACACGTCACCAGGGCCCCGGGCACTCCACGGCCGTGTCCCGCCCCTAGCGTCATCGGGAGCGCCAGCCAACCGGCTAGTCGGCCGTTGCACCCGTGAGGGCGGGGCGGGCGCGGCGCGGCGGGCTCGCTCCGGGGCAGCGGGGAGTACGTGGATGAGACGCGCCCTCCTGGTGCCGGTGTGGGGTAACCGGGAGCTGCCTCAAAAATCAGGCTTAGTTTTGAGCACTTCAACTGTTACCGATTGTACAGGGGTTGAGATGATCGTACACGCGAGGGGACTTGTGCACCTGCCAGTGCCGAGGCCGCACAGTGGCACAAGCACTGCTGTCCACCTCACCACCGCCTTCCGGAGCGCCGCAAAGCGGGGGTGGCTCCGTTCCGCTTCCGGAGCCCGAAGGGGGCGGGTCACAGCAAATCCCCCAGGGCCCCTGCGGCCCGCCAGAGCCCCTCGCCCCTCTCAAGCAGCGGACAAGTTCTGCCCGACTCCAAGCTCTTGGTCCAGCACCATCGTCTCTGTTACTCCCCTTAAAGCAGTGCCTCCCGCAAAAGCCTCTGTCGCTTGGTCTTGTGGAGAGCTAGTTTGCCGGTTACGTGGCTGTGCTCCTAGCCAGGCGTTTCCCTGCTTCCCATTTCGGGCTAGCAGCTGCTCAGTAACCTGGGAAGTGCGGGACACTAAATCCGAGCTGGTGTAAGACGGGGGCAGAATGAATACCTTAGCCTACCAGGGGCTTGTTCCTGAATGCCAAAGCTTTCCCATTTCATGGCAGTTGAATGTGAAGAGTTTGCTATCAGGCAGGATGTGCGGGCAAAGCCAAACACCCAGCTTAGGGAGAGCAGCAACCGCTCGGTCCAGAGCATCAGCAGGTGTGGGGAGTGCTTAGCACCATCCTGCTGTGGCTTGGGGCCTGTGGGTACCGGCAGTGCCAGCCTTTTTGACGGGTGTGCCACAAATTATCCGTGCATCATCCTCGAATGCAACTCTGATGCTTTTCCTTCACTCAGTCTATTGCCCTGCTGTGATCACGTGGCCCCGTGCTCCTTCCCTGATCTGCTCCCTGCCCTGTCTTCTGTGTTGCTTGTCCCCTCCACAGTCTGCCCTGTGCCATGTCATGGGTTGGCCACCTTTGGCCATCCCTAAGTGGTTGCTGGACTTTGAAAGAAAAGCCCAACTGTTTCAGCCCTCATCCCTCCATGAGATGCAGTGTGAGGGGATGATTTGTGGCTAGAGAGTTGAGCTGAAATGAGCAGCGTGTCCTCATCGACTCCTTGCCCCACAGCTGCAGAACAGCTGTGCCAGAGACCCTTGTTGTTCAGCAGAGCACCGGTCCCCTGCCGTGGGACAGGCCAGTCCTTGCGCTCACTCGTGAGGGTTTTGACGTCCTGAGGGCAGGAATAATTTTCCAGTCTTTTTCACCCCTTCCTCTTCCTCCAGCCCCAGGTGACAGCTGGCTTTTTACCTTCCCCCTCAGGTCAGGCGGGAGAGGGGTAATACACAGAGCCCCATGCTCGGGCGGGGGGGAGGGATGGGGTTGGGTTGAGGGAAAATGACTTCCACATGAATTAGCCTAGAGCGGGCTTGTCCAACATACGACCTGCGGCCACCATGCAGCCCGCCAAGCCGTTTTATCTAGTCCGAGGCGGCAGTGGCGGTGGAGCCGCGGCAGACCTGCACCAGCAGCAGCAGCAGCAGGGCCATGGCGAGGCGGGCAGGGCCAGCCCGCGAGCCCCAGCGGGCAGCGAGGGGAGGGGAGGGGAGCTGCTTACTCCCATGGGGCCCAGAGGAGCAGCCCCACGCGGGAGGCCAAGCAGCGGCCACTGGCACTGCCGGCCCGCGCCTGCCTCCTCACCCACCCTCTTCAAGCCAGCCCCACTGCCCTGCCCTGCCCCACAGCAAGGCAGCGCCTGCTCCCCCGGCCAGTCTCCCCTGGGTACTGTGACTCTTCGGGCCTGGCCTCCCGCACACGAGGACCCAAGGGGGCTGCTTCTCGTGCTGCTGGGGAGGGGAGGAGCCCGGCCAGGTCTGCACCGGCCAGCAGAAATGGCGGCGGAGCTGTGTGCCCCTTGGGACTGGACGAGCCTGCGCCAATCAGTCCCGAGTGGCATACGGCTCTGCCACCGCTCCCGCTGGCCAGTGCAGACTTGGCCGGCCTCCACCCATCCCCAGCAGCACATGGGAAGCCGGCTTCAGCTGCATGCTGCTTTTCCTGGCCGGTGCCAACCTGGTTCTGCCCCAGCGGGTCCTGCAGCACCATGTCAGCCCGGGCATGGCACCGGCAGGTCGGGTGGGCCCCAGGTTAACCCCAGCCTGGCCCCACAGTTTCTCCAGGTCAACCCAGTTTTAGCCAAGACACCATGTCAACCCCTGCAACTTCACTGGTGTCAAAGGTCACGTGACATCACTTCTTGATATGATACCACTTCCTGTGATGTCTTTGAATATGGCTCGCTGGCCCACTGGGTGATAAAATGTTTGTGATCTGGCCCCACATTCAAAAAGGTTGGACACCCCTGGCCTAGAGCAACCTTGCACCGTGACCATTTGTACTGCAGTCTAGGAGAGTCTCCCAGAGTCTGAGTCAGAATCTGAAGACCTGCATTCTTGCTCTCAAAATGTCTCTTGGTGGGCACTGTTAGTCTTTTAAAGCAATAACAAAGAAATATATATATATATTTAAATAATTAACAAGATGTTTGTGTTCAAATCTGTAGGTGAAAAAAGAAAGGTGATATTTAACAAAAGGCAGTCTCAATACAGACATGTTCCTTGGTATTTCTTTAATGGAAAGGGCAGTTCAAGACTGGACATTTTTTGGAAGTAGCATAAGGCCTTCCTATACTGGACAAGCATTTAGTAAATGAACCTTGGCTGGGGTATTGTTTGGGACATTTCTGTTTTGTGTTGAGGCCTTAGTTCCGTTTTAAGTTATCTTGTTCTGTTGTTCCTTGTCCTGTTTCGTAAATTATTCTGTTCTCTTATTGTAAACTGTCCTGAGCTTTCGTTGGGAAGGTTGGCACATACATTGAATAAATAAACAAACAGAGGTTATTTCAAAGCAGAAGTCACAGCTTGTAATTGGTTTCTTTATTTTTGTAATGCTCTTTCCTCTGGATCTGTTGGCTACAAATGTCCAACTCAGGATCCTTAAAATTGTGGTTTATTAGGCAGATTGAAACACTGTAATGAAGTTAAATCATAAACCTTGGGGCTGGTCCCCCCTCCTCACACACACACACACACACACACACACACACA
>JAGPOW010000261.1:145312542-145323814 GCA_030014935.1 Caiman crocodilus | reverse complement strand
TTTCCTCTGTTCCCTTTGGACATGCCTGTACTAGATCTGAGCCTGGCACTATGCTGTACTAGCATGTTTTTTTTAGAAGTTCTGAGGATGTTTTACAGATACTGATGAACTAAGCTTTGCTAAAGCCCCATTAAGTAACTATTTCCTTTTAACCTATAGAAACTACAGTATTTTGCTTAGGCCACATCAAGCAGCTGGTGGAGCAAAGCTTAGATATCTTCTTCCTAACTGCAAAGCCAATGTCTTAACCACACAAACTCATTATCTCATATCTAGCCCTCCTTATCAAGCAGTAGTCGCATTGTGACGCATGACATTCCTGTTGGGGTTATTCCAAGAAGGCTGTAGTCCAGTGTACCTGACTTTGATGTAAGCAACTATTTTTTGAGTCACTCTTAAAAGCACAAATTTTGGGTGCAACACTGTAAGTTGAGTATATGTAATGTGTGTACCAGCAAAGCAAGATAATAGGAACAGTCCAAATTTTCCATGTATTTTAATTGAATGGAACTATTTGTTTGAATATAAATGTACAGAAAAGTAAAGTTTTCTCTGTTAAAAAGGTTATATTTTTATGTTTGCCTGTCTCTTCACCATGTCAACTGCAGTAGTTGTGTCAATAAAAATGTAGGGACAAAAAAAGACTAATAGAAAGTGCGTGTTTTAAACTCATACCTTGGAAGTACCTTGGATTAATTTTGTTCTGTTGCTGCAGATCTACTTTAAGGAAATTCCAATGGTTCCAAAGTTAATTTCGGTTTAGATTAACATAACTAAGAAAAGATATTGTTTTCTTTTCCCTTTGATTCTAGTGTAGATATTTCCTATGCATCGCCACTGAGTCCAACAGAGCACAAAATCAGGAGAGGACTGGGAAACATGACATCAAAGAACAGGCTGAAAGAAATAGGACTATTTAGGTTGGAGAACAGAAGATGTGGTGTGAGGGAGGGAGATGTGATAAGTCTTAAAAAACAGAAAGGGTGGTTATATGCAGAATGGAGAAACTATTTTCTATGGCTGCAAAGGACAAGACAAGGAGCAATGTTTTTATATTGTAACAAGGGAAATTTAGGTTAGACTATGAAGAACTTTCTTGCTCAAGGTGGTTAAGCTTTGGAACAGACTACCCAAAGAGGTAGCTGATTCTCTTTCGACATTTTTAAAAACAGGTTAGACAGACTTGACTGTGATAGTTTAGTCAGGGGCAATCGTGCCTTGTACAAAAGTTTAGACTAGATGATCTCATGAGGTCCTTTCCAAACCTACTGATCTATGATTATGTAGCAAAGAATGTTCCTGCCTGAGTTCACATGGCAGGTCATTATTTACTGAAAGGAACTCTAGCTCTTTATTTAGAGAAACTGAGCTTGCTGTTTTGTTGTTGACCACAAAATAAGTTGAGAGCATAAGAAATCTATGGTACGTAGTAATGTGTTGCCCTGAAAAATCAGGGATAGTCAACTGCTAGCAGTAGCCTGCTGTTCAGTATGGACCGATGGTAAGTATGATCTGAAAAGTTAAATCATCCTTCGTATTACTCATCCCCTTTGGAATATCATAGCAGAACACTATATTCTTTATTTATAATTCACTTGATCCTCCTCCTTTTTTATAGGCAAGTATTTACCTACCAGTGCTGAAGACCATGAAGGATGTTGTTGAGAGAATGAAAAGCCTTGGCACTTCCATTGTGAGTACAAACTGACCTCCTGATACCTTGCAAAATAGCACAGCTGCGTCCTTTACCTAGAATACTTCCCTGGTATTTTGGGTGCTGATCCTTAAATTGATTTCTGTCTTTCAAGTGAGATGTAAAATTGAGATCTTGAATGTAATTGGTTGGAAAGTTGCCAGAGGATTGATATTCCATCCATAAACAACAATTTATTTAATCCAAATGTTTCATCTCAGGTTTGACCATTTCTGCTAACCCAAGGCAGATTTCTGAGGTGACCTGCCTGGATTCCTGGAAGATCTAACCCAGGACCAGGGAGTAGGGTCCCTAGCTGCAGGACATTTGTTGGCGGATCTACTCCTGGAGTTGCTGCTGTGCTACTCAGTGAAATTGACAGCAAGCCACTGTTTCTATTAGCAGAGAAACTGATTTGGTCTGATTCAGACAGAAAACATATTTCAAAAGAACAAAATATACCAAAACCTACATATCTTTTTTTTTATCAATCTAAAGTCCTGCCTGGGCTATAACAGCAGGAGGATTAATGCTAGTCTGATATAAACAAATGCTGCAAATACTGTAAATTTGCTTAAATGTATTTGTGTTTGTAGTTCAAGTGGGTTCAGTGTAACTATTCAGAGGTACAAAACTAAACATGAATGTATCTGTCCAGAATTTAGTGCGTCGTATTGACCATACTATCTGCTTCAATTCTCTTTGTAGTATTTCAACTGGAAATTTGCATTTCTTGCCTCACGTGGTTGCACAGAATTGCTGAGCATCATTTTAAAGATGCTGGGTTCCCTAGCAGGGTTGGCAGTCTTGCCACATACTTGTATACCCCTAACTTCTCACTCAGGAATGTTAAGTGGCTAAAGTATTACTTTTCAAAATGCTTTGACATCATCTGAGGCAAGGTGCTCTAGAATTGTGAGGTATTAGCAGGAGAGTACATTCAAAACTTTTTCCATGGTAACCAAAGAGTGACTTACAATGCATATACCTCATGTCAGTCATTCTGACGTTTTTGAGCTATGACAGTCATTGCTACCGAATGCTCTCTCTGATATTCCTGTGATTTTCAAAAAGATAGAGCTATCTGATGTTTCCATCCTTAAAGCTAGAGGTCAGTGTTGTCTTTGCTTTGTTAGGAAAATTGCTATGATTCAATGTTGTGAACAGGATCCATGTGATAGAAAGGATTTTTGGAAGCTTTTAAGTAATAATTTGTTTTCACTTGGCACCCTTTATTCCAAAGGATCTTGTGTTTTGTTGAAAACTCTGGGCCAGGTGAACTACTTCATAGCCAATGACAACACTTCCATAGACTTAAGTAGTAAAGGATCAGCAGTATAGAGATCTTTTACTCATACCTGACTTAAGCCCCCGTTCAGTCCTGAAGTTGTTTAGCACCTAAATGCTACATAATAATTGTTAGCGCTAAGAATACTGAAGAGAAATCTAATTTCTTTTCCTCTATGAAAAGAAATTCCAGATGTTTCTCCTTTGTTCTCCTCTCATATTCCTCAAATCTTAGTCAAGGGAAAAAGTCATTGGGGCAATGCATTATTAGGAAAAGAAGGCATGATGAGTCTGAAAACTGCCTTTCAAGAGTTAAGCATGTGTGAATCTGAGCTTCATCAAAAGTCTCCAAGACTTATGGATCCAAGTTACTTTTCAAAATGTAATTTTAGGGTACCTGTACATAAGCATGGAGACTGCTTCAACATGCTATAATTACAGCATGTTGAAGAAGACTCAATTAATTGTAATTAACACACTCCATTAGCCTCCCATGTCTTGTATACCAGTGCTGCCACTGCCATTTTTAAGCACAGGAACACTGATACACAAGATGTGGTGGTGCTTGAATTAGACTCAGCTTTCCCCTCTAATTAAAATGCCCCCTCCCCCCCTCCATCCCTGGAGCATGTGTAAAAGTGCCTTTAGTTCCTAAATCGCATGAGCACTTTTGAGAATGTTATCTGTTCTCATCATAAGATAAGCTGCTGCCAACTGTATGAGCTGTGCTTTGTTTTATTTTCAGATTAATGGCATGGTTGGGAAAAATGAAACTTGCTTATATTGCAGGTGATTGAAGCAAATCTAAGTAGAGAAATGAACTTAAAAATAGAAACTGATTTAGCATCTGTTACAACTCATTTTAAAGATCTAGGAAATCCTTCATGGGGTAAGTCTTCTCATTTTGCCTCATGAAATATTCATTTTATCTTGCTGTTTAGGTTTTGGGATTGAGAATTTATATGGAGAATAGCTTGTTAATACCTGGAGAAAGTAACTTTTCATATATGCAGTCACACATTAGAATGATTCAGACAAGAGATGTTGTTTCTCATTCCTTTCACATGTTTGAATTATAGTAGAGTAATGAATCATTGATAAGAAAGTAAGTGATCTGAGGGGAAACTTTTTTTTCCAAAGAGAATACTTATGAATTTTGTAGGAGAAATGGGATTTTTTTTCCAGCCATCCTGGAGAGAACCTATTTAAATATAAACAAATATTTGCCAGCTAGCATTGAGACTCTTAGTCTGTTTTCTGTATGTGGTCCTTCTGGTTTGTACCATTTCAGTATCAGAGGGCAACTCTCAAAATTCTACTCAGGACCAAGACCCAGAAATCATGGCTGAAACATATGTAGACATTAGGAAGCTCCAGCAGCTACTTGCTGGACATCAAGTAAATCCCACAAAAGCTTTGTGCAGTACATTCACTAGCTTTGTCCTTAGCAGAAACCATTCCTTATCATGCTTACAAGGTGTAGGACAAAATACTGCAACATGCTCAGACTGCCATGTAATCTTATTTCTAAGGCTTTGAAAGATAATTTAATAAATGCTCTTTTTGCACAAATTTAACTTTTTAATTTTCAAAGGTGACTGATGATTTTGGTGATCACCTTAACACCATAAAAGGAATCGGATTATCAAAAAGTGTTGAGATTTGTTTCTAGGAAGCAGGGAGGCCTTTTCACAGCATCCAGTTAAGTACCCAACTTTTGAACCCTGAGGCTATGTTAGATGGGATAGGTCTTTTTTGTTAAGCAGACAGCATACAATTAGATAGTCCAAGCCAGAATTATCATCTCTAGAAAATGAGAGTGGTTCTAAACTGAACTTCCCTGTCAGGAATATTTTAGTATTCAGGACTGTTTTTCAGATCCACTGATCAACTGATTTTCACTCACCATTAAGTATATTGATAAAACGGGATACATTCAGTATCCAAAAAACAAAACAAAAAATACACACCTTTTGTTTTATAGTGTGAAAACTCAAGTGCTGCTTCAAGCAGAGGTTCTGCATCATGAGCTGGTCTGATTATACCTCCTACTGGGTGCATTAACAAGTGAAAAGCTTCTGGTGATTCATCCAATCAGGCCTTTTTTTCCAGATATTGTAAGCAAAAGGATAGTCTATTTCATTTTGCTTCATGAGGATGTTTCTCTTCAGTATTTCATTCCAGCACTTGTGTGAAAACTCAGTCTCAGGACTTTTCCAGAGTTAAGGCCTTGCCTACAGACCCTGAAACAAACAGCATGGAGATCCAGGCAAGTGCTATGCTTTGCAAGTAGGCAGTTATTGCTGCCTTGTCACCCAGCCCAGGAGCTCATGCCTGACCAAGTCTTTCATCTCCTGGGAAAGCAGCAATAAGCTTTCTCAACTGTAGATGCTGATAAAGTGGTGAGTTCGGTGAAGGAGGCGATTGGTATGGCTGTGCTTTATTGCCCTTTTCTGGGTGCATATCTTCTTCCAGATGTGGATGGTCAGAGAACACTGTAGACCATAGTGGTGATCCTATGCAGTTATCCCACTCCATCCCTTGTGTCCTTTATATATTGGTTCACTGCTTTGGTCTAAAAGTGGGGAAGACTTGGCTATTCCTACAGTATGGAAGGGATGATTTACAGAGCCAGTCTCCTGTACCATTTAGTGTAACAATGTGCTCAGGTGTCTGGATTTTCTTGCACTCTGATGAAAGAGTTGGGGGTTATATTGTCCAAATTAATAGTTGCTATTTTGTGAGCTTTGTAGTAAAGAGCTCTGCACACTCAAGTAATGTGTGTTTGTTTTTGATGAAGAAGTATCACACAAGGATTCATGGTCTATGTGAGCATGTATGTTTGGTAAGTTGCTGTATTCAGCATCATTGTGTATTGCCAGTCTTTGTCCAAGTGCTGTACTTTCTAGTGACCCTGGTCTGCATTTCTGAGGTTCAGATGCAAACTGTAGCCACTATCAGGATCTTGGAACCATCTGCCACTGAAGCCTCTTTGGCTAGAAGGGTCTTCTCTGGTGCAGCTCTCATTCCAGTCTTGGCAGTGATATAGCGAGTCCTCTACTTCGGTGTTCTTTAAATCAGCTATTTAAAACCTGATCTGAAGGAAATCAAGGAATAAAAAAAACAGGATAACAAGAAGTCTTCCAAGCACTCTGACCTAGTGGTTGGTGACTTATGAAGGGGCTCAGCCTGCCTTCTCCAGTGTGCAGATTACATAGAATTACTTCTCTTCCCTCCTTCTCTTCTTTCTCCCTGTTCTCTCTCACAGGTCTGTCTTCACTGTTTTCTTGGGCACATGCACAGAATCACAAGTGTACATACATTGACTTTAAAAAAACAAACCAAAAGGGAGTCCTGAATAACCTATTAAATAGACAGATGAAGTAAAAGTGACAAGCAATTGAAACATTCTCTTCTCTTCCTTGCAGAGTAGCTCCCTGAAAGTATGATGGCAGATTCCTCCTTGGTTTGTCTGATCTCCTCTAAACCTGACAGTTAATCCCAAACATAACTTTCCCACCTCAGTTTTCACAGGCAAGGTGAGCTATGGCACCTGACAGCACAGTTTGGGGAGGATGTGAGCATCCAATAGTGGCAAAAGAACAAGTTAGGCACTGTTTAGAAAAGCTGGACATGCACATGTCCATGGGGCTGAGAAGGATGCACCTGAGGGTGCTGAGGGAGTTTGCCCATGTGATTGCAGAGTTGCTGGCCAGAAAGGGAAGAACAGGATCCAGAGAACTACAGACTGGTCAGCCTCACCTCAGTGCCTGGGAAAATCATGGAGCCTCAAGGAATCCATTTCTAACCAGTTGGAGGAGAAAGCGATAAAGAATGGCCAGCGTGGCAAATCATGCTTGACCAATCTGATTGCCTTCTATGACAAGATGACTGGCTCTGGATGTGGGGAGACTAGTGTATGTATGTGATATACTTTGACTTTAGCAAGGCTTTTGATATGGTCTCCCACAACATTCTCTCAGGCAAGCTAAGGAAGTACAGGTTGGATGAATGGACTGGAAGGTAGGTAGAAAACTGGCTAGATCATCAAGCTCAATGAGTGATAGTCAGTGGCCTGATATCTGCTTGGCAACAAGCATCAAGCGGAGTTCCTCAGGGGTTGGTCCATTTTGTACAATATTTTCATCAGTGACCTGGAAAATAGGATGAAGTATACCCTCAGCAAGTTTGCAGATGACATCAAGCTGAGGGGTGTAGTAGACATGCTGGAAGATAGGGCTAGGTTTCAAAGAAACCTTGACAAATTGGACGATTGGGCTAAAAGAAATCTCACTCGGTTCAATAAGGAGAAGTGCAAAGTCCTTCACTTAGGATGGAACAATCCCATGCACCAGTACAGGCTGGGGACTGATTGGCTAAGCAGTAGCTTTGTAGCAAAGGACCTGCGGGTTACAGTGGATGGTAAGATGAATATGAGAGAGCAGTGTGCCCTTGTTGCAAAGAAGGCTAATGGCATACTGTGCTGCATTGGTAAGAATATTGTCAGCAGATCAAGGGAAGTGATTGTTCCCCTCTATTCATCACTGGTGAGCTTATATCTAGAGTACTGTGTCCAATTCCCCCTCCCCCACCACTACAGAAAGGATGTGGACAAACTGGAGAGAGTCCAGTAAAGGGCAATGAAAATAGGGGATTGGGGCACTTGACTTCTGAGGCGAGGCTGAGGGAACTGGGCTTACTTAGTCAGGAGAAGAGAAGACAGTGGGGAACTTAATAGCAGACTTCAACTACCTGAAGGGTGGCTCCAAAGAGAATGAAGCTACACTGTTCTCAGCGGTGCCATGTACCAGAACAAGGACCAACAGTCTCAAGTTGCAGCAATGGAAGTTTAGATATTAGTACCCTCCTAGTGAGAAAGTTTTTCCTAAAACACTGGAACAGGTTGCCCAGAGAGGTTATGGACTTTCTATCTCTGGAGATTTCTAAGACTGAGCTAGACAAACCCTTGACTGGGATGATCTAGTTGGGGATGGTCCTGCTTTGAGCAGGGTGTTGGACTAGATGACCTCCTGAGGTCCCTTCCAATCCTATCTTTCTGTGATGTCACTTAAGGCCTGGGCCATAGCCACAAAGACTACACTGCCCTTCCTCCTCCAGCTGTCCATTTCGTCTCAACCTTGTGCTGGAAAGGCAGCACGAAGGTACCTGATGCTTAAGGGCCAGGGAAGGTTCTGGGGTACAACCGGGGAAGCAATGATCAGGAGAGGCTCTGCCTGTTCCCAAGTGACATAGTGATAGCCCCCACTACTGGTCCTCATGCTGACAACCAGGAGGCTGACGTTGGTTCCTTGTTCCCAATTCCTTATTTCTGGATCCCAGGGAAGAAGGATCCAACTTCAGCCTCAGGCCTGCTGTTTGGCTTGACTAGAAGTCTCTTCCTGGGGATGTTTGGATCGTCCATGTTGCTCACTTCTGTGTGTGCATCCAGTTCTGTCCTAAGACAGCTGTAATACAGAGCTCTGTCTCCCCTCACATTTCATTTGGACCATGGGCGACTGGTGCCGCTTAATACTCGGGGAGGACCAGCGGCCGATTGCTGACTGGGGAAGGGGCCCCCAGTGGCTGATCGCCACCGCTGGCACAAAACTGGTTTTGTGCTGGTGGCAGCAATGGCTGCTTCTCTTGGGGGGCACAGCCATCACAGGGGGTACACATGCACCCCCCATGCGTCACTAATGACCTGGACAAAGAGTCTTAAGGATCGCTAGCATATGACCTGTGAGACTTTGTCTATCCCCATGCCCATGTTGGAGCTGTGATAGGGCTGAGAAATCATAGCCATTAGGGCTAGAAAGGACCTCCATAAGTCATCTAGTCCAATCCCTTGCCTGAGGTAGGATCACTCTGGAAGCTGTGCCTACTCCACTTCTTCCTGCCCTGTGTCTTGCCCCTCCTCCTTCCCCAAGGCTGTGGCATGATTACAGCTTCCAGCCAGGACCCAAGGAGCTAGAAGCTGTGCCCAGTCTGCTACCACTTCTCGCCCCCTCCCCAAGCCTGCGGCATGGGCCTAGCTTCCAGCTGGAGAGGAGCTGTGCTGGGCAGGGCTTTGGCAAGGAGCAGAGATGTGGAGAAGTGGCAGAAACATGGAAGCAGTTTCCCTGGCCCTGGTGTAGCTTCCCTCCAGCTGGAAGCTGTGCTCACTGCAACTGGGGAATGGGGGCCTGGGAGAAGCGGCAGTGGCCCGAGCTGCTCCCAGCTGCATAGCTCTGGCAAGGACATAGGGAAAGCCACTGCTGATGTGCCACAGAAGTCACCTGGCCCACATCAAACTAAAGCCATCCTGTTTTGGACCAGTTGAAACCTGAAGAGGAGGAAGGGCAAGGCACAGGGCAGGAAGAAGTGGAGCTTGAAAAGGTTGCTGCCCCCTGGTCTAAGATGAAGGTCTTCTTGCATATGTACTGGCCTCTTGCTGTTTTACCACTCCATACAGGAAGAGCACAAACCATCTGTAGCTGCTTCCTCAGCCTGATGAAGGGTGTTTGTGCCCGAAAGCTCGCTAAGAAGAATTTGTCCAATTATTTGAGTTAGTCTAATAAAAGATATCAGATTTACCCAAATAATCTCTTCGATCCTTAGGTACCCAGCCTCTCGCTGCTTTGAGTACCAATTCTGTGCTTACCTGGACACATGCTCCTTCAGTTTCACAGTTTAGTCTGAAGATCCATGGGACATGTTGTTTTACTCTCAGTCATAAGGAAGCTTGAACAGAAATTCTGTGCTGTTTGTATTCAGCTGTGCAATAAATTTGTGAGGGAGAGCAACTTTTCAAAGCTGTGCTGAAAATAAACTTGCTGGACATTAGTGTTTTCATTGCACTTGTATAGTGCCTGAAAATCATCACTTGATGACTTTTGGTCAATGCTAATCTGGGTTTGAGCTTGTGATATAGAGGTGGAAGACTTCATGTCCATTACAGTTCCTCTGAACAGTCCGGTTCTCATTTTACAAGAGGTGATATGATGATATTCAAATTTTGGGGTTTAAAATCAACAAGTAGTCTGTATAAGAATTCATGTTTCTCCATATACGAGAAAATTAATTTAGCAAATTTTATTGCAAGAAACATGAAACTGGCAATTTACTTAGTTGTTGCTTGAGAGAACACTTGACTGGTTTCGACTGGAAAACTGTCCTTATTGCTCAGCTATTGTAGAGTCATGGAACAAAATATCATGATAGCATTATCTTAGATCCCAATTCTTCAAATGTGTGTCTGTATATAACTTAGATTCATGAGCAGACCATATGAATTTGATAGAACTGCTTGCAGATTGTGATGTTACATATGTATATGAGTTGCAGGATTTGGCACACAAAAACTAACAAGGAGTTTAATGGGAAGAGACTTGATAATACACAGATAAATTCGTACCTCCAAAGCAAAACTTCATTTCCATTTTCTTCAAATATCAGTAATTTAACTCTTTTGTGGACCTGATCCTTTTTTCAGGTACATCACACCGTGTGCTTTCTACATACCTGATTTTCTCATTAATTTCCAATAATAAATTATAGTATATTCTATTTAAATTAATACATATAGAGAGTCATAGTGGATGGGTCGGTATCAACCTGGAAGGGTGTGGGCAGTGGGGTCCCGCAGGGCTCGGTCCTTGGACCAATACTCTTCAATGTCTTCATCAGCAACTTGGATGAGGGAGTGAAATGTACTCTGTCCAAGTCTGCAGATGACACAAAACTGTGGGGAGAAGTGGACACACTGGAGGGCAGGGAACAACTACAAGCAGACCCGGACAGGTTGGACAAGCGGGCAGAAAACAACAGAATGCAATTCAACAAGGAGAAATGCAAAGTGCTGTACCTAGGGAGGAAAAATGTCCAGCACACCTACAGCCTAGGGAATGACCAGCTGGGTGGAACAGAAGCGGAAAGGGATCTTGGAGTCCTAGTGGACTGCAAGATGAACATGAGTCGGCAGTGTGATGAAGCCATCAGAAACGCCAATGGCACTTTATCGTGCATCAGCAGATGCATGACAAATAGATCTAAGGAGGTGATACTTCCCCTCTATCGGGCACTGGTCAGACCGCAGTTGGAGTACTGTGTGCAGTTTTGGGTGCCGCACTTCAAGAGGGATGTGGATAACCTGGAGAGGGTCAGAGAAGGGTCACTTGTATGGTTAAAGGCTTGCAGGCCAAGCCCTATAAGGAAAGACTAGGGCACCTGGACCTTTTCAGCCTCCGCAAGAGAAGGTTGAGAGGTGACCTTGTGGCTGCCTATAAGTTCATCACGGGGGCACAGAAGGGAATT
>JAGPOW010000261.1:145265425-145298323 GCA_030014935.1 Caiman crocodilus | reverse complement strand
ATGCTTAACTTGAGCTCTCTGGACTTGAACAATCCAGCCTGCAGCGTTCAGGAGGCTCCTGAAACAGCAGTGCCATCTTCCTGTCACAATCCCCAGTGCTTAGGACCCTTCATTCATTCCTGCTCCCTGAGCTTCTCATGCTTCTGCCTCTCAAGTCCCAGAACCGTGTGAGGCTCCCTTTGGCCCACCTCCTCGTAACCACTGCTGGGAATCCTTTTCCTGAATAGGAAATCCTCCCTTCTGCTTTTATTTCTTCCCCTGCCTCTCCAAACAATACATGTGTGTCATCAGGTATGTGACGTGTAGTAATCTTTCATTTTTCCTAAGAGACAGGAAACCTTCAGGTTTCTTTTTTTTTCTAGGCATCAGAGAAATAATGTTGATTCAGGTGTACGTGCCTGCTTCTCTATAGGTTTGAGGCTTCTTTTTTCACTTTGTAGAAAGGTGGCTACATCTTGCCAAACTGTTGGGAAACTGCATCTTGTTTTTCTTTGGGTTTTTGTGCTCTTTGATTACCGGGTGGGGGCCCAGGAAAAGAAAGGCAGGGGTTTCCCACCAGGAAGGCAAGACAGCTACAATGTACTGTGGGAGGGACTGTGGCACCCGAGGGTACTATGTTAACCTGCTGATCCTGTTGTTAGAATATGTGTACCCAATGGTGGAGGAGAAGTGTGGATGTTGCTCTTCTAACTTGCAACCTCAGCTGTTGACTACAGTAGCACAGTTGTCATTCACAGACTTTTCTGGTCTCATTTTGTTTTTCCACTGTTGAAACTGCAGCACTTAGAATTAGACCTTTGGAACGGAGGTGCCAAGAAACTTCCATAACATTTATATTGTGCTTGGAGAAAGTGAGGGATTTTCCCATGAAAGAGAAATTGTATCAGCATTAATATAAAAACTTGATCTGATGCAAATGCATGTGAAATTGGCTGTTCCTAAGGAAAGCTTGAAACTCAAAACTAGTTACAGTACAGAGAAAACAAGTGAATATTGAAATTTGTCCCACATGCTGCATTGCATGATATTTCAGTCACTAGATGTCACTGTTACATCTCTGAAGCTTGCTCTAGTATGGCCACCTTGCCTGTGTTGAAATGATCTGAAGGGAAAAGAACCAAAATTGCACAAGCTGTTTTCATTCACCAAAACACTCCTAAACCTGTTATGAAGTTGTATTTTGGAAACACATAGATTTTTTTTCACTTAGAATTGAAATAAACACCATTCTGTCTTTTTATTGTTTTATTTGGAAGGCAGTGATAGTCAGTAAATTGTGCTAAATACAGTATGCGCTATGCTTTATTCCTGCTCATTTAGAAATGTTAATAATATTAGATGGACATGATTTAGAATAAGGGGCTTAGTTGAGTGAGAAGGCTGGCATAGTATTTTTTTACTCAAAGATATGAATTTTAATATACCATCTTAAAGTATTAGAGTATTTGTACAGGCAGCTTAACTGTCTCCACCTTCTTCTATAAAGCGCTTCGTGGTAATCAAAGAAGGGTGAACAAATTCAATACGAGATTCAGCATAAATGTAAAGTCATAGGGATTTTATTTTTAAGTACTGAATCATCAAAGAAAGTGACGTGAAGGGTAGGGATAGATTGAAGCACTTCAGAAACTGAGTGCTTCAGCTCTACACAGATGTACAGCCCTCACCCCCCCACCTTAGGAACATTTCAAAATTCGCATGGCAGCACGCAGTAGCCTGCTCTCTAGCCAGGAGGTACAGTAAGGAGTTGCTTTGTGCTAAAACTCCACTCCTTTCCCAGGGTGGCAAAGGGATGAAGTGGGACAAGCAGCCAGTGAGTGCTCCAATTCTGTGCACTTGGTTTCTGGTCTCCAATCATCCGGAGCATACTGTCCTACCTCTCCTCCCCTGGGTCCTTTTCTGCAACTAGGAGACCAAAGGCAGAGAGGTATGCAGGGATTTCTTGGCTCTACCTCTGATGACAGCTGAATTCACAGGAGAGTGATATTGGTGTTCTGCCCCATCACCCATCTGCCTGGGGGTGGGGATGGATGCTGGAAGACAGATGTAATAGGGAACACTGCAGAATGAAGCAGTTCAGAGAAGTTAAATGTTTTTCCAGGTTCTTTTTTGTCTGTTTACTCGCCCTCTGAAGTGCTTCAGATTTTGTGTCGGTCTGTATCTGGACATATTTGTATTTGTATATGTCCAATTCAGTGCAGGGTCTGCAAAGCCAGCTGAGCCAGTTTAGGTATTGGAAATAGCACAGACACATCAGCGTGGTGCTTTTTCTGAGATAATTGTCGCAGGTGACTAGCAGGATACAACAACTTTGACTGATCTCTAGTGTAGCTGTAATGCCACCGATGTAATTTCTGAAGTGGGATCCTAGAAGACCCTGTTTTTTCAGTTTCAGGACATTCACTTTGAGATGTTCCTGTGATTTGGGAGGGGGAAGGGAATTAAATCTTTATCCAGGAAGCAGGAAGGTTTCCATTGACAGCAATGTTAATACGTTGGGGAAACGAGCCAGAAATGAATCCAGCTCTTGTTGATTTTATAGCTAATGAGCAGTGTAGATGCCACTGAGAACAGCTTGGCAGTGCTTTTAGTTCTATCATTGCTTTTGTCCATATATTACTTCTTACCAGGGTTTTAAGCAACCTACCCATGCGAGTGGTTAAAAAGCAGGCTTTCCTACATCTTTCCTAAAAATCACATGGATGATGCTGAGTTGTCTAGGTCATCGGAGGCTCCAGTTCCAGGTTTTGATAACAATGGCAACTAACTAGTTTGTGATTCATATTTTAGAAACAAGTGTATAAATGTGGACCCTTGGACTGCTGCAAAATATGTTTTTCTGTTGTGCGTGCTAGTTGGGACAGTTAGCATGAAAACGCTCTCCAATTGTAGATGGCAACTGTAGGGCTGTCACTGATAGTGTAACACAAGCAACTCTGAACAGCTAGATTCTATTCAGTGGACATTCTCTCCCTCTTTCCCCCAAATAATCCCTGGAGGAGAGCCCTCTTGGCTACTCAGATAAATGTCTAAGGAAAGAGCACCCAAAGAGAAGCTTGGAGGCCTTTTGATGGTAGTTTATGAACCAATTTAACCTAAATCAGGGAAGTCTGATACTACATCCATCCAGATTTATCATAAACCACTTTCAAAATGTCCCAAACTGGTTTATGTGCACTGAACTTCTGTTGTGTTACAGATTTGAACCAGTTTCTGATCACTTCATACTGGTTTATGGGCATGTGTAGATGAAATGAGGGGCATGTGTGCATGGCACTTTAAAGTGGGTTAAATGCTTTTGCACTGCTTTAATGGTGTTGGTGTTTGCATGTGTTGCTGGCATATTGCAGGTTAATTCCAGCTGCTATAGCACATTCAGCGGCATAATGCACCTTAAATGACTTTGGGGCGCAGCAAACTAAAACACCTCCAACAAGTTTTAGTTTGCTGCCCTACAGCCACGGAGTGAAGCACTGGGTTCCATGCAGCTCAGGGACTGTGCAGGCAGCAGCCGGGGAATGCCGACTCCATCAAAGGAGACAAAAAAAAAAGCAATGAGCCTGATCTTTCTTCTTTTTTCCCCCTTGGAGCATGGCTGCCTGCATGAGCTGCGCAGGGGCCCGGTCCTTCCCTCAGCGGCTGCGGTACCCCCCTGGGGCTGCCTGAGCTGGGTGCCTGTGCGCAGGTGCCTCCTGGCAGGGGAGCTGCTGCTGCTGCAGAGGGAAGCACCAGACTTCCCCTCAGCCCAACCCAGGGACTGCTCTGCTCGCTGGCAGTTCGCACTTCCCTCCCAACTGCTGGTGAGGCAGGTAAGACACGGATCTACATAACACAGGTTTACTTCACCCTAAATTGAAGCAGTGTTTTTAAAAACCCACTGCTTCAATTTAGGACCCATATTTCATCTACACACACCCTATGTGCAACTTTTGTCCCTAGCCCATATGTCAATGATGTCATAAAGTAGATACCACTTACCTCCTAGAATTAGATACCCTAAAATGCTTTTTAAGCCACCAACATACAGAGAGACTAGAGAAGTCCATCTTATAGCTGCATGGGAAAAGGATGTGAGAGTTCAGATTCATGGTGTTGCTCTTCCCCACAGTGTTATCTTTGTGAAGTACTGTTGAGCTGGATAGTAATTTACGTTATCTTTTTGCTTCCCATCTTTAGGTGCTAGTTCTTTGCTGCCAGTTGAAGTTCCGCAAAATCATAAACGTTTCATCTGTGACCTGTCTCAAGCTGATCGTCTTGCACTCTACGATTATGTTGTCGAAGAGACAAAGAAACAGCGGTCCAGGTCGCAGTTCACAGAAAATGACAGCGACCTTTTTGTGGATTTGGCAGCTAAAATCAGTCAAGGTTTGAGAAGTCATCCAGCTCTGGAGTCTGTCTTCTTAAAATGTTGCTTGTGCAGGCGGGTGGATTTGGTTGAAAGCCTATTAACATTTGAATGTGTACAACAATGATCAAAATTGTAGGTTTGGTCATTGTAGTGTAGTGAAAGGGCAAAAAAGGTGGCAAAGTATCACAGAAAAGAGTCTGCAAATACTCTGTACTTTCTACTTTAAAAAGAAAATGATGGCATTTAAAAAATCAAGATGATGCCCTCAACTTCCTGCAATGGAGTGTTCTGTGTATACCCACCTGTTGGCTGTAATTTTGCAATTTCCTCCTTCCTCTGCTCTTTTGTGGTCCAAGCAGTACTATGGCTCTTCTGTTCTACCTGCTGCCTTCATCTTGACAAGATGAGGGATCCTGCATGGAGCACTGACATTTAGAATTTGAATGTAGGAAAAATGCATGGCCTTTTGGTACAAAAGAAATCCTTGAGGAAGAAATAAACCAGCAATGCAGCTCACGACTTTCCCAGTTATTATTAGGTCACACCAATATGTGTTTCTCCTCAAACACATAGACTGTCTCTGCACACGTATTGTATGTGCTTCTGATTACCATGCACAGATCCCATTGTAGGAATTCTACCCTTTGACTTCTGTATGCAGACTTCCACAGTTCAGTAATGCAGGAATTGAAAATGAGGCTGTATTTCAGAGTTACTTTCTTTTGCAAGCTGCTGTAATGGTCTGGCTCAGAGATCACATTTTAAAGGGTTGTATAGTTGCTTTGGTGTTTTCATCCCTCTCGTGGAATTGCATCATCTCCCTAAACAGGTTGCCATGATATAAATCACTGGTGGCCAGTCTTTTTGACAAGTGTGCCCCAAGTTAAGTCCAGAGTACAAGTGTCACTCTAGTAATTGGTCACCTGCATTGCTTAGTGCTGTCAAATCCTATTGCCTCTGTGGCAACATTGAATTTGATGCCACCTTCCCTTTCAGGTTCTCTGGAGTTCAACCCTTGATCCAGCACAGTTTCTGCCCTTTCCCAGAGTGCTGCTCTAATGCCCTTCCCTTCTCTGAGTGCTACTCCAGCCTCAACTGCTGTCACTGGTACCCCCTTTAACTCTGCACCTGGGCCTAAAGCCTACTGCACCAGGTTCCAATATTACTTGCAGCATGTGTGCTGCAGGTTGCCCACCACTGGTATAAAGGGTAATACTGCAGAAACTTCTGTTTATAAGAACTCTGCACAAATTTACCTGTTGTGGCTCAAAACAGTATTCTAAGACACAAGGGCTACACTGTCTTAAGCTCTGATGTGTTGCACCCAAGGTTGGTTTTGTCTTGATGTTGTCTAACCATTTATTTTATCCTGGCTTTGTTTCAGATGATAGTCAGAAAGGTCCAAAGTCTCATCTGGAAATCCTGGCAGAAATGAGGGACTATAAAAGACGCCGGCAGTCATACAGAGCTAAGAATGTTCATATAACAAAGAAATCATATACAGAGGTGAGTGTCCAGTAGGGGACTGAGTGCTCCTATGGACTTTGGAGTGCTTGTTCCAGCATAGTACGTACCCCTCAGCATGCCTCATTTGGATGAGTTTGAGCTGTTATAATTATACTGCTGAGGCAGACAAAGCTAACCTTTAAAAGGAACTGATTTAACCCAACTAAATATTTATATAAATATGCTGGCAGTGGCATGGATCTTGAGAGGAACAGCTAATGTTGTAAAGCATCTCTCTTTCCCTGGGGAGGCTGCCAGTGTTTCCTAGTGTCATTGGTGGTTGGTCTGTAATTTGTTCATTTGCCAACTTTGAAAAAAAGCTATTAGTGACTTAAAAATAGTTGAGGCTTAAAACTCTGTTTTCCCTATCCCAATTTCATCACTAATGCTTGAGGCTTTTAAAAATGAATTTAAAAAAATCCAAGCCCCTTATGCAGAGAGACCTACTTAACTTGCTCTCTTGCAGATCTTGCAGAAACCACCAAATCTGCAACTGTCCACAAAATCAACTTAAAAAGAAAAACTTAAAATGCTGGCTTCCCAGTGCGGGGAGCGTGAAGGGCTACCAGCATGCTAAGACGGCGGCCACCCCCTTGTCCCTCCTCGTCCTCGGGCCTCTCTGACAATCTGCAGCTTGGGGTGGGGCTGCGAGGAAACGTCCATGAAATTGGCCCTTCATACCACAATCAAACTGCAGAAATTCCTATGCCTAGCCATAAATTAGTTCCTTCTTTTCTTGTGTCCCTGTGACAATGTATTTAGCAGAATTCACAGATTTGTTGGAGTCTGACATGGTCATACCATTAGCGCTTTTGCTATGGCCTCAAACTCGCAACCTCAGGGCTTCTAACCTCTTACCCCAGTGTCCACACCAGAGCATGGTATGAATTAAGTAGGTGACAATTTATCCATTGAAGTTTTTGTCCTTCAGCTGTGAGCAGTGAGATTAGATTAAATTATTCTAATTTATTGTCTCTTCCTGAGCTAGCTTGGTTAACAGAAACATTTGGGTTCAAAAAGAGAAGTTTTGTTACAAGTTCTAGATGCATCATTACTAGAGGTGTACCAATATATTGGTCCCATATCAGCGATAAAAGGAAAATTGACAGTATAGGCAGTTGGCATTTTTTGGCTGATGTGGCTGGTAATGTCACTGATAAACGCGCCCATACATGTATGCAGCTGCAGTGCAACGTGCAGGTGGCCAGGAGCACAGCCTGGTAGTGTCCGGCTGATAAGTGTGTTGTAGGGGGAGGTGCAGACCGAGGCCCCCGTGGTGAGGGAGAGAGTGGGGCTGGGGTGGGTGCTACACAGTTGGGGCAGGGCGCAGCTCATCCTGGGGGCAGAGGGGTGGTTCCCTCTGCTGCATGCACTCTGGGAGCTTATGGGAGGCATGCACTCCTGGATCTGGGGCAAGCAAGGGCGGGCTGCCACTGTGGGTTGTGGCTGCGCTGGGCTCTTCCCACTGGGGGGCTGGCCAGGTTGTTTTTGGTGCAGGTGGTAGCAATGGGAGGAGGGGGCTACAGCAAATTTTATCCCCCTCCCAGCACTGCTTTTGCCTCGAGCACAGCCTGGTCCAGCCCTGCCCTGCCAGGAAGAGCCCAGCATAGCCCTGGCCCCAGCCTGCAGCAGCAACCCACTCTTACCCCACATGCAGATCTGGGGTCACATGCTGCCCAGGCCCTTCCAGGGTACATGCAGCACAGGAGTCCCTCCCTGTGCCCCCAGATGAACTATGGGTCCATTCCACTTAGTGCCTGCCGCAGCCCCACTCCTTCCCTCACTGTGAGGGCTTTGATTTCCACCACCCCCTTCGCACAACAGTCTTACCAGCTGGATGCTGCTCTCCAAGATGCCAGGCCACATATTGGCAATCGGATAGGTATTGGCCAGTATGGTCTCCCTAAAAATCAGCCGTCGGTATTGGCCCATAAAATCTCTGTCAGTGCACCCCTAATCATTACAGCTATTTTGAACATTTAATGTTTTTTTATGCAGGAAAGTTCCAGCAACCTTCATATAAGATCTCTTTCAAATGCTTTTATTAGAGTGCTTTTCAGCAAATTAGTTTTTCCCCACTTGTAATCGTTTAGCCTGAGAACCAAAAGGGACAGCTCATCTTGTGTCAAGATAATCCCCAGTTCTTGGCTTTTTTCTAACTGCAAGTTTTCTTCTCATTTACTTTGGTCTTTTTCTAATCTCTTCCCAGGTGATTCGAGATGTGATTGCTGTGCACATGGAGGAACTCAGCAGCCACTGGCAGGAAGAGAGTAGGCTGGACAATGCAGAGGTGTGTGAAGGAGGAAAATCTTCTGTTCCGGCAAAATCTTCAGGAAGGTAAAAGCAAATACACATGGACCTCAGATCATACACCCAAATGCTTTCTCTACAAGACACAGTTAACCAGGACATGTACAGCACCCCCATTCTTAGTGATACTGCAATAGTACAATAGATGCTGAGTTGGGGGAGAGACCTGGTGGCAAAGTAAACTGTATAAACACATACCATGACAGTCCTTGCCTACGGAGCTTACAGACAGGAGGTGGGAGAAATAATGCATCTAGGGTGCTTTACAGAGAGGGAGCTGTGGAAATTGATTGACTTTCCTAATATCACGTAAGCAGTTGGCAGCAAAGTCAGAAGTGAATGCTGCTTTTCTGAGTCCCAGTCCAGAGCTTTAACTGTGAGACTTCTATAGGACAGCTGGAGAACAGCATTCAAAAACATGGTTGTTAAACCCCCTTCAAATTGCAGGGTGGTTACAGAGCTGATGTGGCACCTAAACCTACATTTTATACTTCAATTTTTTTCCTCACAACCTGTCAAGTCCTTTTTAGTTGCAGAGACTTATGTTCTCCAGGTGAGGGGGGGGCACGTGTTAATTAGAGCGGCTCTTGGGACCAAAATGCAACATCTTTTGTATTCACTGTCCCATGTTTCAAAATGGCACGGGTGCTTTAACTAAAGCTTGTTTAATCAAATCTGCTTCAACCCATTCTAATCAGAATGTGCTGGAGCTTGTGTAAAAGTGCCCTTAGGCACTTTGTCCTACTATTGCGTTTGTGTATACTGGAGAAATACTGACAAGTAAGGAGGTTTAAAAAAAGAAAACAGGACTTCTACTGCATGCTTTATGTATGTACATCACTGTCAGTGTCACTGTCCAAGGCTTCCCATTATTCCCAACGTGGACTTCGTAATTGGTAACATACATCTGATTTGTTTGCCTTCTACAGCAGAATGAACTTGGGGGGAAGAAATGTGGCTTGTCATGTGAAAGAAGCCAAAACTAAAATAAAAGTTTTATTTCCAAGCTTTTTAATAGCACAAACATTATAATATTTGTATAAAAGTCTCTTGTACACTGAAATGCTGCCTCTCCTTGCTCAGAAGAAACAGGTTAGATGGAGCTGGTAAGTATTCCAATAGCTGCAGTGATTCTGAAGCTTTTTGTTACAGCTGAGAGCATTTTTTCCCCCATCAGAAAGGAAGAGAGGAGGTCAACATCAGTGGACTCTCGACAATCCTGCGGCAGTTCTAAGGATACTGATCGATCTAGACAGAGGAGAGATGCCAGCAGAAGCCCCGAAAAACGAAGGAGAAGTCGAGAGAGGGGCAAGGAGAGAGATTCCAGAAGAAAAAGAGAGAGGCAAGTCCTACCTGATTCTGGCCAACTAATTTGTATGTCACTGACTCTGGATGAGAATTACAGTGTAATGCAAGAACGCAGAGGAGTTTCTTGCAGAAACCTTAAGGCTCAGTTTCAGGGGAAACCTAGGGGAATTCAGACAATGCCAGAATGGAATAACCTAGAAGAGTGGAGCTAGTACTTCTGTTCCTGCAGAATTTGCTGTGGGAACTTGAATAGCTGGTATAGGTGTTAGGGTATAATCTTGAATGCATAGATGGCACCTCCAACTACATCATGTCCCTACCAGGATGCTGGTGTACTGGCTCACTACTAACCCAGAGAAAAGAATGTCACATTCCTCACAAGCAGCACTGGGTGTTCTCTGCTCTATTTTAATGTGAGCTGAATATTATGGATTAACCACACCTTGTATTATTGATTGTCAAGCCAATGCCATTTATTAGACTGGTCATCACTTCTACCATTTGCTTTACTTGGTGGTTTTCAAACTTCTTCCAGTCACAGAACTGTTTCATATCACCCCTGACTCCATGGGCCGTGAGAGTTGATGTGGAGCCAAGCAACACAGTGTGGCAATGGTGGCTTGCTGCCTCCCAGCCTGCTTGGCCTTTAACCCCAATCTCTTTGTGGAACCTCTCATGACCTGTCATGGAACCCCTGGGTTTCATGGAACAGTTTGAAAACCACTTGATTTACTGATAGTCTGTCATGTCTGATTCATCCATACCTTTTCCCAGTTAAATGCCTTCCTGTGCTTCAAAACACCATTGGTCTCTAATTAATATGTGAGGCCAAAGCAACTGGCCGAAATAAAGAATGAGAAGCTCATAGTACTAAACCAAAGGGAGGACTGTAACCCACATCTTGCAGCCTTTTGCACTTCCATGGAGTCCCAGACAATCCCCTGCGACATGGCACTGGGGCAGTTGTCAGTGCCAGCATGGCCTAAATCAAGATCTGGGATTAAGCACTGTTGGATAACAGGAACTTCATCAAAACACGTTTGTGTATATTCTTGCCAGGTTCTCTGGCTTTTGTATAAAGTGCATGTGGGTATGAGTTTCTAAACCAGAAATAATTTGATGGTGCACTTTGGGAAAGGAGTTAGGGGGTCTTCTTGTCTCATAAGTTTGAGTTTTTTACACAAAGGTTGGATGAGCAGTAGCACAGGCAGCCTGTGTGTGGCACATGACAGCCTGGGGAGGGGACAAGCAGTATAGTAACAGATAGGCTAGGGGACAGAAAGCAGAGCAGCAGTGAGGAAGGGACAGGAGATGAGTCGTGTTCAGGAGAAGCATGCACACAAATTGCTTACTGTGCAGTAGACTAATTAGCTACAGAGCAAATGTTGCACATTGACAAATGCACCCCTCTTAGGCTGAAGTAATTTACTGTGCAGCAGGATAGTACGTGTAAATACAAGTACTATCCCACTGTGGAGTAAAAAACTGGCTGGTTGGGGCATGAGGGTGCTTCAGTGTGGGGGCTGCCTGCAGGCTAGCCCTGCACTGAAGCACCCTCGTGCCCCAGTCAGCCTCTCCACTGTTGGTGATGGGTTAGGCTGTACAAGCAAGTGTATGTGCACCCCCTGAGATTGGCCTTGCACTGCCTAGAAGCACCAGCTGTAAAACTCGAAGTGCTGGTGGAAGTGCATTTCCTGTTTCGCCGCTGGTAGTTCCTGGTTCAGCAATCGGCCACTGGTGGACCTCCCTATCCTCCTGTCGGTGATCTGGTGCCCCCCCCAGACTCGGGGGCACCAGTCACCAGTGCTGTCCACAGCATGTTGAGTGGAGGGGAGCAGCCCTGGGCTATCAGACTGACATCTTGGCCCTCTGCCAGTCAAGGCTGTTCCGACCCAGCTCAGCATGCCTCAGTCCTGAGCATGTATGTTAATGCACATCCAGCAGCAATAAACTTTGGTGTGATAAGGACTGGACCTTATTGCATCACATTAATATGCATGTGTAGACGTGCCCAGGGAGAGTGCAGGGCTAACTTGTGGTACACCTGCCAAAAAGTTTGGGCCCCCACTGCTTTATACGATTGGTTCTGCAAGATGGACAGTTGCTTATGTTGGAATGGAGTATTGTATGACCAGCTTTCAATAACAATTTGCTGGAAATGTACTCTTAGTTTAAGAAGAGACTAGTTCCTAAAGGATGTGATTAAATGGAAAGAGCATTTGCCAATCTCGTAAGACTTCAGGCTTCAAATGCAATGAAAACTGAAGGAACAAATGCTGTCTGTTAATTTGGATGTAATGTTTGTATTGAGATCCCAGCAAGACATCAAATGTAATGACTTGCTGTTGTTTAATTTTAGGGATGAAGACAAATACCTGAGTCACAAAAGAAGAAAATAGGAAAAGGCAGCTGTAAAAGCAATGTCCATTGTGTTCATTGTTTGTGTAATGTAACAGACTGAAATTGTACAAGTCAGAAGACCTTTGCCTATCAGCAGCATGTTGGCAAGAGCAGCACCTTCATTACATTGGACTCACCACCACTGTGAGTCTACCAGCATTATGCTTCTGTGAAAGTATGGCTGTAGTCTCATGTGTTGGAGTTCTTTTTATATCAGAAATTGATATGTAATCTGTTGCATGACATGTGACTAATAAATTATATTTATTACCTTGTTTCTAACTCAGTTGAGGTCTGTCTGCTAAGTGGAGTAAAGCAATGAGGATAAAGAAATGTTGCAGATTCACTTGCATTGTGAGGCTCTTCTCTCATCCAGGGCTTCAGTCACCCCAGCAGAAATTTGCAACTTGGAAAAAGAGTGCAAGTCAGGGACAGGGGCAGCAGAGTTACTATACTGGCTTTGGAGGCCTGGGTCCCAGGTTGAGTCACAAGTGACAGCATGTGGACTACTATCATTCTATTTCAGCAGCCTCGTGTTGAGTGCCAATGTCTCATCTGGTGCACAGGCAAAGACTCTGGAGCAGGCATGAGGAAGGGGAATACAGCCCTATCCTGACTCAGTTTTCAGTGGAAAGCCAAGGGGACAGCCACAACATCTGGCTGGCTCCAGTGAATTCCTGAAATGCTGCAGGTGTGACATGAGATAGGCGCACACACAAGCAAAGGCATCTGCTAAAATGTCTCAGGGCTGGCATAACTCTGGTTTGTGGCTCAGACAATCGCACTGTGGGATTACTAAGAGACTGGTAGTCCTCAATGGCACATTCAGTAGCAGAGAGTGCTGACAACTTTATTTTAAGTTCTGCAACATGAGCTAGCCATAGGCTGAGAAGGTCTTGGCCTAAAGGGGCTGGAGAAGCTACCACAGAGATTTGTGAAATGCAAAAGAATGCCTGTTGATCTTGAATGAAGTTCTCCGAACCTCATGTTGCACAATTTTAGTGAGCACTGATTTTTACAATTAAAATGTTCATTTAATGTTTTGTTCCTTCCCATGTAGTTTCAGTGAAGATGACCTTATTGAGCACATTTTATTTCAGAAAGGTGATAAGTGGTCTAATAACAATGTTATGAACTACAAAATACAAAACACAAAGAGTATTCCATAGCCAGAGCTCTGCAGTGTGCTTGTATAAATTTCATACTTGAAATCAAGAGAGAACTTGCATGTGGTTTATTCCAGAACAGCTGGCCAAGTACACAGATTGCAACAATATGAAAATAAGGAAAAAACAAAGCAATACATATTTCCAACTAAATTTGGGGTGAAATTTTGGAGACTAAAATGAGCCCCCAAAAGCACAGGAAAAGACTTGTCTGAACTGCCTGAGCAACGGAGCCAGGAGGACTCCTCCCATTCTCCCAATCCAGGCCATGAGGCAACAGAGGCCCTTAGCCAAGGAGTCTGCCCATGGCAGAACAGAACCAAAGCACACCTTTTTCTCTCTCTTTTGTGTGGTGGCAGATCTCAACCTTCAAATCTATGAGCCACTGTCTACTATTGTCGCTCAGTTTGCGGATTCCATCTGCCCAGTCTGGGCGTTTGTAGAGATTGCCCAGACTTCTCAACTTCTCAAGTAACAGCTGCGCTGTTTGCTGGCCCACACAGCAGCTCAGATTTGAAAATGAAGACCTTTTGCAGCCAGCTATTTCTGAAGGTGGGATGTTTTTTCAGTCCAAGCAGCCTGGCCTGGGTCTTTGATTTGGCACTGGGGTGCTCTCAGTAACTTCCCAGGCCCTATCTTCCCTTCCCTCAGGAGCCCCCAGTGTCTGGTCTAGGTCGGGGGTTTTCCCAGCTTGACCTCCTCCGGACCCACCACCTTCCCCCATCTGTGTTCCCGGTGCCTTTTCCTGGGAGCCAGAGCATGGGGAGAGCTCCCATTAGGTGGACTGTACCTGCTGCTGTGCTGGGGATCGTGCTTCATTGCACAGGAATCCTAGAGCCCAGAGCCCATTGCCAAGACGGGTAACATCACACTCCAGGAGCTAAGCCAGAAGTCAGGGGAGCTGGAAGGCCTGTGTCAGAGTCCAAGGGACCAGGATTCCCTGACTAGATGCAATGCCTAAATATTTTAAGGCAGAGAACCCCCCAAAAAGTCCCTGTGGGGACTCTGTGACACCTGTCCAGCACCAGGGACCATGAGGAAGGAGTCTGTGCAGATGATGGCAGGGTCCCCCCAGCTAAGTCAGCTCTGGGGAGCACAGATGGTCTGTGTGTGGCTTAGCCCAGCAGGGTCCTTCCAGCAGACATTGCCAAGGCAGCCTCGTGAGCAGGCAGTTTGCAAGGTCTAAGCAGTGTGCCTGACTGCTAGAGGAAAATCCTGTGTGATGAATGCAGAAGGAAGTGAAATGAATCCCAGTCCCCTGGCACCAGTTTCTGACTGTGCACACCCCCAGAGCAGATCATATGGAGGACCCACCTCTACGTCTGCAGGGATGACCTGTGCCAAGGGAACCCGGACACTGTGGTTGCAGCTGTAATATTGTGGTTTCTGCACATGGAGGTGTAATGATTCACTTCCCTTTTCTCCTGTTTCTAGGTTGATTTTCTGTGGAGTCAAGCCTCTACCAACTGATCCCAGGCCATTGAGGATCCACATCCCCTGCTTCCTGCCACTTTGCTCCTTTCCCTGCCCTTCATTTCCCCTTCTCTGCAAAACACAGCCGGCATGGATGCAGCACCCCCAGCTCGGGTACAGCCTCAGCATGTCTCTCTGTCTTGCTGTGGCAGATGCTGGCCTTTCAGAGGCCCTCACCCCAGAACCATGCACAGGGTGAATCCTGAAACCACTTTTCAAGGCTCCAGGGATCCTGTGGAGGCATTTGAGAAACAAAGATGAATTCCTGGGATGGGGCTCTCCCTGTGAGTCACTGTCAGGAAACCAGCTTCCTCAAGGAAGGATGATGACAGAAGTGTTCCCTACTATAGACACAGCCTGTGCCAAGAGAAGGAACCTTACCTCCCCAGATGGGTAAAACATCCATGTGCCTTGTTAGCAGAGCCATGCCCAGTTCTGGTCCCCACACTTCAAAAAGGAGATAGAAGATCTGGAGAAAGGCAATGAGGATGATTAGCGGCAGGAAGATGCTTCCATGTGAGGAGAGACTAAAGAGGCCAGGCCTATTCAGTTAAGAGATGCTTGAGGCGGGGGAGCATGAGAAGGGTTTACAAAATACTAAATGTTGAAGAGAAAGTCTGTAGGGATTTACTGTTGACTGTTCTTCACCAGACAAGAACTAGGGTTCACAATACAAACTTACTAGGCAGTAAGTTTAAAATGAATACAAGGAAGTTACTTTTCACCCAGCATGTCTTTAAAGGGTGGGGCTCACTGCCACCAGATGCAGCAGAAGCTGCAAGTTCAGCCACATTCACCAAGGGATCAGACACAGTCTTGGAGGAAAGGGGCATTCACAGCTATTGAGCACAGGAATTAGGGGTACACCCTCTGACTCAGAACTTCCTAGACCTTAAATGCTGGAGGCTGCAAGTGAGACAAGAACAGCGGAAAACACCCTGCTTAGACCTAGTTCAGTGTCCCTTTCAGCCTGCTGCAGTGTGGCACAGGAGACTGGGCAGGGTGGACCTCTGGTCTGACCTAGTCAATGGCCTTGTTCGTGTTTTTACGTGTCCAGTAGTCAGGCTGGCAGACTTCAGTAATTCAGACTAAAGCCCTTAGCTGTGTAGGTTCTGCAGACCCCTGGGGAGGTGTCTGGTGGAGGAGGATAAATAGCCAAGGTTGTAAGCGTTGGGTTAGGTATGACAGCAGTACTCCCCAGTGTGGACTCGCTTCCTGCTGTGTCCGCCCAAGGGCTTCGCAGAGGCAGCTGTCACGTGGGAAGTTTCATGTTCATGTCCAGGGTAACCAAGCTGGCAAATCTTTCCAGTGCGGCATAAGGCTACGTGCACTGGCATTTAAATCTCCCTTCCCCTCGCTGTGCTGTCACCGATCAGGCCTGCGCCGTTTCATATGGTCACACTCTAAGGACCTGGCTGAGGGTGGACTGGCCTAGCAGCTGGGCTACTAGGAGAGAGCAGGACCCGGGGCAGAGTCCAAAACAAGGGCCAGCCAAGGTTCAAAGACCAAATTACTAAAGATGAATGGACTTAATAAAAACCAGAGCCCAGAAGCAGAGCCGGGGATAGTCAGGATCCAGATCACGAAAGCAAAACTTGTGGCTGACCCGCAGCCTGCTGCCACGGGTAGAGCTTGCTCTCACCGCTACGGGCTTTGCGAAGGTCAGGATTTCTCCCCATGAACTTAGCCAGTGCCAGGCGATGCCCAGGCAGGTACAAAGCCCCTGCGCCAGGCCACAGAGGACAGGGCAGTAGCTGTCCCTTGCTTTTTCCTGCACTTTTTTCCAAGGTGGCTTTAATGCCTCCCACTCGGTCTGCTCACTGCAAGGCCTTCTCAGCGCAGCCACGTCCAGCGATGATGAGTCAAGTGAGGCAGAAGTCACGCGAGTGCCCCAGCATCCTCGAGGGTAGGGCCGAGCCGGGACGGAAGGAAGCGCTCGGAGGCCTGTTCCCGGCCCCCTGGCATTACAGCCGGGGGGGGGCGGTGCTCAGACCACACCGGGGAGCGTGTCCCTGCCCGCCTGCGGGTCAGCAAAGCCCTTTTTGCTCCCGAAGGAAAGAAACCTCAGGGTGTCACGGCCCCAGGCCAGGCACGGAGCACCGCGCACCCGAGTGCAGCGCCCGCCACCCGCGTCCCTGCCCGCCCCTCTCCTTGCAGCGCAGCAGCGGGACGGGAGACGAGCACAACCCTCCCCTCCGGCGCGCTCAGCGTGCGTGTGTCTCTTTAAGAACCGGCGCACCGCTCCACCCCGCCCTCGCACAGTGACGCGCCGAGCATGCCCGCAGCGCTCCCGGCTCTGGAGGCTGAGGACCATAGAGTGCCCCAGGGCGCCGGAAGAGCGGTTAAAGGCTCCCTTTACCTTTTAACCAGGTAAAAGGTAGACTTCGGATTAGCATCCCGCACGTGCATGTCGAGTAGTCGACTATTAATGATTTTTTATGTGCGAGTTGTGGTGCCACAGAGCTCGTGATGCTGCTGCTTGTGCTTCCAAATCTTCATGAAACCATTTGAGATCGTTTCAAAAGTAGTTTTTAATGGGTTCCCCT
Organism: Caiman crocodilus; assembly: GCA_030014935.1. NCBI lineage: Eukaryota > Metazoa > Chordata > Crocodylia > Alligatoridae > Caiman > Caiman crocodilus. Next base: position 145,281,266 of record JAGPOW010000261.1, on the reverse strand, counting down.
TTGCCTACCAGGAGGGGGAGATAAATACACTTTATACAATAGAAATGAAATGTCCAGGTTCTTCGCTGCTATTAAGCCTTTAGAAGCAAAGCGTCAGGCGGGAATCAAGTGTATGGAAATTTTGAAATATGGGGAACAAAACGCATATTAAAAGGATAACAGTAGGCAATTCCGATTGTAGCTCCTGATTGTGGGGTTGTTAGTGAACAATATGGGACTGAGATGTTAGAAATGAGGTAGCAATTGAGTACCACATCACAGCCAGGAGCTGAATAGCATGACCGGGCCCTCTGCACAAAAATGTGAACAGTTAATTTGCATGTGTTCTTATTTCCACTAGTGTTTTCAGCACAGTTGTCAATATAACACTGGCCTGTGCTTGGTCTAGTACAAAAACCAGTTTCCTTGTTTTATTCTCAGTGTACAAAGACTGTAGAGGAAGAAGATTTCTGAGCTCATTTCTGTTCTTGGTGCTAAGCAGAGTGTGGAAGTTCCCAGTTCATGTTGATCATAGCTTTTTAAAAGCCCTTGAGAGAAGGACTGTCATTTTACAGCAAACACTAAAAACTTCTTAAATGTTCTGAATCATACTCTTCGATTAGGATTGAATCTTGAACTTGCTTGTCTCGACTAAAACATATCTTTAAGTTCTCTAACTTTTCCTGTATGCCTTTCAAATACTGAACAGTAGCCCTACTTCTGTGTAGAGTAGAAGCCTGCAAAGTGCTATCTAAGGCAAAACTACGGTGTTACTCTGATCTCTCCTTTCAAATGTGTATTGCTAATTAACAAAACTTGACTGTGCATATGTATATCTAAAGAAAGCCTAAACTTCTAGAAGGTTACCACTACTATTGCACCTAAAATAGGCTGGCAAGGATGATTACTTTTTGAAACATGAAGCCACTTGCAATGACAAAATTTGCAAAATCTTCGGAAGTTCATAATTTCTTTTACAGACTTCTAGGAAGCCATTGTTTTATAACTTCTACACTTTCCTTGTCTCGATCCTTCTATGAGCACAGAAAGATTGAAATTGATTAAAGGTCAGCCCATAACTTTCTAGACATTTAAAAATAATATATCATATTACTGTTCTTGTACAGATTGTTGCTGTATATTTACAGGAATTATTTTTGCCATTAGTAAGGCCATATTAGTTTGAGCCAGGTTTGGAGCTTGATTGGAGGCGGGGGAGAGAAAAGTATTTTCATTCTAAACAACTGAGAAGTTTACCGTTATTTTAAATAGATGGGTTAAACTGAAGCTTCATCAAACCAACCCAAGCCATCAAAATATGCATCTTAAAATAGCTGGCTTTTTATTTACAGGCCACTGGAGAGAGAGAGTGTGCACTCACGAATACTTCATATAGAGATGAAAGTTTACCACAGAAATGACATAGCCTTTAATAAATTAGTTGCTAGCACTAGCTTCGACTACTACATGTGCACTTAAATGTTGAGTATAATCTGCCCCCCTCCAAGACTCAGTACAAAGTTGCAGTGAAATGGCAGCTAGTGTGGGATGAATCATGGAATAGTTGGATATTAAGATTGATTAGAGTAAATTAGTTGCAGGAAATTGAATTTCTATTCCTACAAATGGAATTGTTTTTCAAAAGTCCAGGCTTCAGTATTCATGAAGGGGTGGGACTTGCTGATGAATGACTGCAGGACCTACAGTTCTGAGCTTAAAGGTGTGTTTAAGGAAAGTCATTTGGTGAAAACCAACATTACATAAATAAGTTCGAAGTAATCTCCTTTTTGATGCAATATTTATGTTCTTTCATGGTAGAATGAAACATGACACTATATGCAGTTGGTGCCGGGAAAAGAAGCTTCGTTGCATTTTAACAATACAATTGTGTCTACTTTGGCAGTATTTTAAGGACTCCAGTTTTATTTCATGCTAAGGTACATTTTTAACCTTAAAAAAAGAGCTGTTTGCACATAAAAATCCTGGCTTAATTTATTAAACAGTAACAGTTGGTAATGGGAGGCAAATAGCAAATCAGTACCTTTAGAAATTTCCAGAGTGAGAGTACAGTACCTGTATGTGAAATCTTTTTTTTGGCACACACTACAGCATATGTGGAGAGAATATTGTCACTTGAGGAGCTGATGCAAAACCAAATGCAGATCTGCCTTAATATGTACTGGTCATGTCTACATGTGCAATTAGTGCTATGTGATTTTACTGTGTAGTAATTTACTGCAGAGTAAGCCTGCCCTGGGCAAGTGTCTACATGTGTGGCCACTTGGGAGCAGATTTGCTGCTCATAGCAGTAGCCTGCTCCCAGCCTCCTCTGTCCTTGCATTACCCCCTGCAGTAGCCAGAGTGCTGGGAAGGGGAAATTTCGATGGGCACTTGTACACAGTGTAGGTTCACAACACGAAACAGCGCCAAAAAATTGCCATTTCGCTAGAAAGTCACTTCTGAAAATACACATTGACACTTTTTATCACGGTAGATTTTGATTTATCATGGTAAATTAGACCACCTCCATCCGGCATGTTTTATTTTTAGCATGGCCAGTTCCAGCAGGATTATTTTTATCATCATAGTTTTGTGAAGTGTATTCGCTCACACAGCTAAAATTGCCATTTTCCCAGTTCTGACACGATTTGTCCACCAGGTGCTGCTTAGGTTCACTGAGAAATCTATGTAACTTCTGTTGTAATGCAGCCGTTACACGTCAGGTGTAAAGGATCAAAATTGTTCTTATTACGTGGTTGGGCCATTCACCTCCTGATTGAAGAATCAGGTTAATTGCAATTAATTTTTAGTGGACTGAAACCTTTTCTTGCTACTAAATTGTAATGTAATTGTACAGAGTAGTACAATTGTAATTGTAATGTGTTGTACTAATCTGTGCTGACTTCCAGTTCTGTTTCTCTCACAGGCACTACATTCACACTGCCATATGCTATATCCTCAGATCATGTAAATGTGTGGCCTATTTACCACAGTTGCCCACAGCGTATTGCTTCGGAGCACTGTTGGGAGAAGCTCACAACACTCAGGCAGTGGGCAAACTTTGAGGGGTGGCCAGAAGACCAGCAAGGTCCCAGCAGGAGGCAAGACCCTCACTCCCCCACTCCCATCCTGCTCTTAGACATGCGGTAATTGGGAATATTTGTTCTAAATTGTCCACGCTTCCAGTTACAAAATTGTGTCAACCTAGCCCCCACATGCTTGTGCCACAACCCCCCACAGCATTATGGAGAAAGGAGAGTCCAGGCCTCCTGGGGGTGCTGTCTGAGGGGTTTGGGGGGGCTATTATATGTGGCTGGTACACCCCAGAGCTGGACACGTCACAGCTCTCCCCATACACTGTTATATGTGGCTGTTACATCCCAGAGCTGGGTGCATCACAAGACCCCCACCACCAGTTTCTTAATTTCATTTGCAGTAATTCTGTTGCAGGAAAACAATTGGCTTTGCTATATTGTCCACTGTGTTCTCCATGTTCATGGTGAAGCTAGGCATCCTGATGGGTGCACCTGACCTCGGGTGGCCCATAAGCTGGTGCAACCGCTGTGGCCCATGTTGCCCTTGCTTGCCCATACCTCTAGCGATCCTCCTTTGCACATTGCACCAGCACCCAAGGGTGTCCTGATTTGCAGCACACACACAACTGTATGATACCAAAACTTTTATTTGCCGAATTTAAGTTACAACAACCAAATGAACAATGGTCATGAAATAATCAACCCCCACCCCCCCAAAAAAATAGTCCTGCATCCAGTAACTCAAGAGCATTGTTCTTCACTTCTGTGAAAAATTAAAAGTGCAAATCATGATGATGCCTCCTCAGTAGTGTCGTGGAAAAAACTTGCTGTAGAATTTGGAATTAGGTCAGGTAGAAACTTTATTTTGATAGCTATCGGAGAGAGACCCTTACAGGAAGATTTCTGCTGTGGCCTCTCTAATTCACATCCAGGGCAATCAATGTTTGTAGATTCAAGACAAAGGGTAGCCTAAACTCACTTTTCCCGCCTTGGGGCTATCTGTCTTGTGTCCTTCAACACAGTTTAATGGTCATCTTCCTCTTATCTAAGGAATTTCTCTTTCCCCGCTTGAGGCCTTAGCCATCTTTTGCTTCCACATTTCCCCCCTTTGAGACTTACAATTCTCATCTTATTCTATTTCTATTCCCATGAGTCTCTCTATTTCATCTTGCATCTTTCTATATCTTCTTTCAATCTGCTAACATCTTTTTAGTACCATTATTTTAGTTTCTGTGGTGTGTTTTCTTTCATTTTCCTTCCGCTGATTTTGTTCAGATATTTGCAGGAACATTAATCTATTCCCTGGTTGGGTTTGCTTAGATATGTAGCCTAGACAACAGCGTATGAGCATGAAAATTGCACATATCAGGACAATAATAATAACAAATATCAATAATCCATGAATAATGGTGGATCCTAAGGAGCCAAAAAGGGACCTAAACCATGAACTTAAATTCCAGTCGTCTGCCTCATGTAATTTGGCTGCTTCCTTTTGAATATGTTCAGCCAAATCTTGTATTTTTTCGGAATTATCAGGGATGTAAGTACAGCATTCTTTACCAACTAAAGCACAGACTCCTCCTTTGCTGGCTAACATGTAATCTAAAGCAAGTCTGTTTTGTAAAGTCATCTGTCTTATTTCTTTCATTTCATTATTTATTTCGTGAAGACCAATAGCAGTAGCATTAGCTATCTTCTCTGGAGATGCTGCAACTTTTTTTATTTCAGACATGGCCAAGCCTGTACCATAGTTGGGAAACATGATTCCTCAAAATCTCTGAAGTTCTGTAATTTCCGGCATGTTGCAAATCTTTCCTTTTGGCAAGTATGATCTAATAGCAATAGCGGGATATATTGCAGAGACATAGCATGTTCCTCCCTATCCAGAAGGAAGGTGTTTATAGGCCTTGTCTCCACATGTGAAATAATGGCCAGCCAGAGCAGTAAACCCATGGCTATCATTACAGCGTGGTCTCATCATCCATTGTGTATAATAACCTGAAAATCCACTTTGTTTGGGAGTATAATTAAATATCCAGGAACCATTAGAGAACCACGCCCCATTTATCTTAAATTCTATCTCACATTTACTGATTCCTACTGAAAATTCAGATCCGTTACGGGTCCAACAAAATTTTCCCAGGGTGGCATAGGCTAACCATATATAATGAAATCGGTTACATTTTAAAGCCTGCCAGATTTCATTTCCTTTAAAATCTGAATAGTAAGGGGCCGACATTTGTGTGGCATTTAAAGATGTTGATATCATGGGTATTCCCCTGGTAGAATGAATAGGGGCACGACTGCATACCCAACGCTGAGAAACATTTAAGTCCTTTGCAAATAGGTAAGATAATTGGAGGAAAACATTTTGGTGATGAAATAGTGACCTTCTTGATCTATTCTTCAATATTAAGTTGTTTATCATGTTTTCTTCAGTTACTAAGTCTTTAGATTCGTGTAGGATGATACAAACAAACAAACAAACAAACTAAGAATTACCCAAGTCATGATCAACCAATCCCATCTCGGGAACCAGGAACTAGGTGGAGGCCTTTTTCTTTTCCCGGAGGGCATAGTGGTGTCGTGGGGGCACATCATCTTCACTCTGTGGTGGTAAATCCTCTTCATCAGTGAGCATTATGCTCACCACTGGTCCTGAATACTTCTGCTGGCAGGTGCTGAGCTCACTACCAGCTTGTGGAGTCTTTCTGTCCGGTTGGAATTCAGCTGCTTTGGGGTCCAATGGAGGTGAAACCTTTTTACAGTGTGAGGCGTGAGTCCATGTCTGGTGTCCTTGGCAACGAATGGCAGTGTTAGTGGTTAGGAGCATCTGGAAGGGGCCCTTCCATCTGGGTTGGAGTGAGGTTTTTTTTTGATGAACCTTGATATATACCCAGTTTCCAAGCTCAAGTGAATGGCATGGGACGTCTGCAGCGGGTGACAGTGCTTCCTGAACCTGGGAATGAATAGATCTGACACATTTCATTAGTGCCTTACAGTAATTTAAAACAGTTTCATCATCTAACTGAAGTTTAGTCTGGTGAGGAAATGGGGATGGTGTAGTGGCCATTCTCATGGGACATGCCATGAGAAGTTCATGCGGGGACAGTCCATGTTTTCTGTTGGCAGTGTTTCTAATGTGCATGAGTGCCAGTGGCAATGTATCTGGCCATTTCAAGTTAGTTTCAGCACAAATTTTAGACAGGCGTGTTTTTAAGTCAGAGCTTTTTCGCTCTACTGCGCCACTGGATTGGGGATGGTAGGCACAGTGCAGGTGCTGGTGTATGTTCAGGGACTTACAGATGTTTCTAATAATCTGCCCTGTAAAGTGTGTTCCTCGGTCGCTGTCTAGTGTGAGTGGCAGGCCAAATCTGGGGAAGAATTCTTTCAAAAGTTTCTTTGCTACAGTGGTGGAGTCTGCATGTTCACAAGGATAAGCTTCTACCCAACCAGAATACATATCAATAATGACAAGAATATATTCAAAAGAACAACATTTTGGCATTTGAACAAAGTCCATTTGCAAATTTACAAAAGGTCCCCATGGTGGGGGGGTGCGCTGCTTGTCTAGTTTTAACCTTCTGACCGATGTTATGGGCAAGACAAATGGGAGAAGTGCTACAATACTGCTGTGCCATAGAGGGAAAATTTGGGGCGAACCAATCATGCTGTACTGTCGCAATCATCCCCCTTTTGCTTGTCTGGGCCACCGAGTGGTCCAGACGAGCAAGGTAAGGTAGCAATGCCTTGGGCGCTACCAGGCGGCCATCCGGGGAGCGCAACAAGGTGTCAGGATGCAACTGACATCCTTTGTGCAGCCAGTCTTCTTTCTCAAATTTTGGAGACTGGTCTTGGAGCAGGGCCAAGTCGGAGAGATTGGCCAATGGAGACTGGTCTGTTAAAAGGCAAAGAAAAATGTCATTAGGAGCCTGAGGGCCAGAAAGGGCCGCATTCCTAGCTGCATGGTCAGCTAGGGCATTTCTGCGTGTGACATCATCATTAGGGATTTCATGGGCTTTACATTTAACAATAGGAGAAGGCAATAGGAGAGCATGCAAAAGAACATTGACATAAGAACCATTACTAATCTGAGTCCCAGTTGAAGTAAGGAATCCTCTTTGTTTCCAAAGTTGACCAAAGTCATGTATGACACTGAAGACATATCTGGAATCAGTGTAGATGGTGGCAGATTGACCCTTAGCCAAGGTACATGCTCGAGTGAGGGCTACCAGTTCAGCCACTTGAGCAGAGCAGGCATGAGGCAACTGGTAAGCTTCTAAAACTTGGTGTTGATCACAGACTGCATAGCTAGCAGTGATCTGTCCCTTGGAGTTTCTAAAGCAGGATCCATCTACATATAGCAGGAGATCTGGGTTCTGTAGTGGTGTATCTTTAAGATCGATACGAAGGGTCAAAAGCTGGGTAGTTACAGTTAAGCAATCATGAAGTTCTCTCTCTGATGGGGTAGAAAGTAGGGAAGCAGGATTCAGGATAGAGCAACATGTTAAAGTTCCATTGTCAGCTGAAAGAAGAAGTTTTTCATATTTAGTAAGTTGGGAGTTAGACATATGTTGTGTTTTGCCTTTCAGGAGCAGGGCCATAACAGTATGGGGAACAGAAACAGTTAATGGGTGTCCAAGAACCAAGGAATCAGCCTTTTCAACAAGCAGGGCAGCAGCAGCTACAGATCAGAGACAGGGTGGAAGTCCTGCTGCAACAGGGTCTAGGGCAGAGCTATAATAGTCAATGTGGCATTGCTTGTCACCATGAAGCTGAGTGAGCACTGCTAGGGCAATGCCATCTCGTTCATTGCAGTATAGGGTAAAGGGTTTCTTGTAATCAGGAAGTCCTAAAGCGGGTGGTCTGGCAAGGGCTTCCTTGGTCTGAATAAAGTCTTGTTAGGCTTCTGGAACCCAAGGTAGTGGTTCGGAAGTAGAATCAAGGGTAGGGGCCTGTAGGGGTTTGACGATGGAGTCATAACCCATAATCCATTGCCTGCAATACCCAGCCATCCCTAAAAATCCTCTCATTTGTTTCCAGGTAGTTGGTTTAGGGACTTGGAGGATGGCGTTAATTCAGGATTTGGACAGGTGTCTTTGTCCTACTGAAATATCATGCCCTAAATAATGAACTCTGGGTTGGCATAACTGCAGCTTGGCTTTTTAGAGGCCTTATGTCCCTGAGAGGCTAGGGCAGTGAGTAGGGTGAGGGAATCCTGTTTACATGCTTCCAGAGAAAGTGAGGCCAGCATAAGATCATCCACATACTGGATTAACGTGGAGCTCCCCTTGAATTCTATGGCATCTAAATTCTTTTTGAGGATCTGGGAAAACAAGGTGGGACTTTCAGTATATCCTTGTGGAAGTCGAGTCCAGGTGTACTGAAGACCTTGGTAAGTGAAAGCAAACAAAAACTGACTGTCACAGTGAATAGGAGTAGAAAAGAAGGCAAAACAGAGGTCTATTACAGTAAAGTGAGTAGCAGTAGCAGGAATACAGGATAGTGTAGTGGCTGGGTTGGGAACAACAGGGAAAGTAGGTAGGACAGCAGTATTGACAGCACAAAGATCTTGTACAAAGTGATAAGTATCTCAACCGGGTTTTTTAATAGGAAGGATAGGAGTGTTGCATGGACTACAGGTCAGGATGATGATCTCTTGTTCGAGGAGGGAAGTAATAACAGGTTGAATGTACCCTCCTCGGCTTCTTTAGAGATAGAGTATTGTGGAACACAAAGGAGAGGTTTGAAAGGATTGAGAGTGATGTGCACAGGTTCTGCGCTGAGCATGTGGCCCACCTCTTTGGCGTGAGTAGACCAAAGTTGTGAAGGGACTTGAGCCAACAGTTCCTGTTGCAACAAAGAAGTGTCAGCTTCAAAATCATCCTCCAGTTGTTCTTGTAACAGCCAAAAACTTGGTCTCCCTTGGTTCCGGCACTTCTAGGTATATGCCATCTGGGCAACAGTAGATGACATAGCCCAATTTACACAACAGATCCTTTCCCAAAAGATTTACAGGGGTAGAGGGCCTAAGCAAAAAGGCATGCGTCTCAGAAATGGGACCGATAGAGACAGGAAGGGGTTTGGAAACAGGGTGGGGTATAGGGTGTCTGCTAATGCCAACAGCATTAACAATTTTTTCAGAAAGAGGTATGTTAGAGAAATCAGAGGCTTTTAAAGTGGAAAGGGAAGCTCCTGTGTCTACCAGGCAAGATATAATCCTGTCGTTTACAGAACAATTAAGAAAAGGACCAGATTGGTTGAGTGAAATAAGTGGGGCGATGATGTCATCCCTCAGGCTGTCCTATGCTTGGGTAGGGAAAGGAGGACTATTCTGAAGTTCAGCTGGTGCAGTGAAAACTGAGAGAAAAATATTCTTGGGACCCTTGTGGTGCTCGGTACTTAGGTATACCTCCGGGTCAATTTGGGCACTCTGACTTCCAATGACCTCCTGTTTGCAATAATTACATTGAGTGTCATACATGGAGAGGTTTATAGCCTGGCCTGTGCCCTTACCCCGTCCTCTGTTTGGCATTCCCAGTCCTCTTCCCCTTCCCCTTCCTTGTTGTCCGCCCCTACTGGTTTGAAGTTGCTGAATCTGGAGGGCCATCAATCTAGTTTCATTGCTATCCTTAAGTCTTTCTGCCTTATGGAAAAAATGTTGCGTGGCTGCCAAAACCTTCTCTAAAGTTTTGGCTTCCCAGCCTATAAGCACAGTTCGCGTTCCTGCTGAAATTTTTGGTTGGAGTCCTTGAACAAAAGCTGCCACTACAGCCTGTCGGGCATTTTCAGCAGCATTAGTCATGCCTGAATGGCGATCGAAACAGTTTTTAAGTCTTTCCAGAAAGTCAGCTGGGTTTTCATCCTTTGTCTGTTTACAAGAATTAATTTTGGTCCAATAAGTCTTTTTGGGACAAACTTCAAGGACAGCTTTTAAAAGGTCTTCCCTACTGAGCCCCAACTCTGGTCCAGTGCCGGGATCCTGTGCTGGCCATTTAGCCTTTTCTAACGCACGTTATAAGGTTTCACAGGGTAATGCAGCACGTAAAAGTTGGTTCATATCAGCCCATGTCGGGTTATAACAGTCAATTACTACTTGAAGTTCTTCCTGGAATCTTACAGGGTCATCTCAAATCTTAAGGACTCTCCATACTAAATTAAACAGATCAGTAGTGCTCCAGGTAGCATGTACAGTTACTATCATTCCCCCCTCTTGACCTACACCTGGCATTTGTCGGGGCGCGGCCTGGAAGGCTTCCTGGCCACTACGGATGCTACTCCTGAGATTGTAGGGTGTCTTAGATGTGGTGAGCATTGGAGTTTTGTAGTTCTTCTTGCCCGATACCTTTTTCAGGTGAACTGAAGTTAGAGTGTGCTCATTGACTTGCCAGAGCGTTGAGGTGCAGGGATGTGGCAGTGGTTCTGAGATGGAGGAAGGTGGAAAATAACCTGGAGGGGGAGCTGACGGCCTTGGTTTGTTTTCTGGTTCAGATGCGGCTGGATTTTCAGCTAAGGCTGGATTGATACAAAAGTCTAATATGTCTTCCAGAGGTTCAGTTAGTGGGGTTACTCCTTTCAATACTGGGTATAATGGACTGCAGTTTGAATTTAGGGGAGCGGCCAATTTCTGCTGTGTTTCCTTTAATTGTTGTTTAATTTTTTCCTGCGAGTCTTTCAGGCTCTTGGTCTGAGACTCAGTGCGCCTTTTTGACATCTTTTCATACCAATCAAAAAATGCAGTCCACTGGCATTGAGGAGTTTTGGATCCACGGGACTCTAACGTCCCTCCTAAGTGCACTATTTTATCTAGATTGAATGTGCCTTCCTCAGGGAACTGCTTGGAAGGATCATCCATGGTATACCAGTACCACTTATCCAGGTACTTGGAAGTCTCGGGAGAATAATGTGTGTACATATAGTACGCTGGAGTTCCCTTAGAGGGGACTGGCACTTGCTTTGAGTGTCCTGTACCCATTTCACAATCACACAGGGAAAGACAAGACAAGGGAATAGCTTACTGAGGAAGTCCATGCCGATCCAAACTTCAGCCCGCAGTGCTACCAAGCTGTGTTCTGGATTTGGCAACGACTCATAAACAGACAGTTTATCTACTTGGTAGAATAACCTACTTGGTGGGGAAACAACAGAAGGAGTCTGCTAAAGTCACAGAAACCTGCTCGTAGCCCCATCTGATGACCGAGGCTACAAACCTTCTTGTAGCCCTTTCTGATGACCGAGGCTACATACCTTCAAGCAGCGGATCTATAGTGGCTCATGAGTGGAGTGGGGGAACACGACACAGGGCAAAACAAGAGGGTGAGGGACCAGTGAAAAGTTCACTGAGGAGGAGGGAAGGGTTGATTTTTACCTCTCAACCTTGGCACCCAGTGACTATTCTTTCACCACACACCCTTGCATTTGAGTTGTGCCAGTCATTGCCCAAACCGGGCTCGTGTACGTCTCGGGGCGGCTGCACATGGTTTCAGAATTTGCCCTGGACCAATTCCAAATCACCATTCAATCAAGGTCACAATCTTATTCCCATCACCCACTCAGAATTCCTAAAGCCCAGCATTGTGCTGGATGCAAATGCTTGTGCAACAGACAGATTTTCCCTACCAGTTATGTGCGCTTTCCAGAGACAGAATTTACCAGATTAGTATGACCAGTCTTGGTTCTACACTGACCTGTAACGAAGGTTCGAATCCAGCTACCCAACATGAGCAGGAAGCCTATGAGCAGTCCTCCTCCAACACCCCAATAGAGATTTAAAAGGCTTCTTACCTTTATTGGTGGTGCCGGGGTTCAGCGGGGAACGGCTCATGGTCCTCCGAACATGTTGGCTGTGGATCCGAGTCACGGCACCATTTAATTGTCATGGAAAAAACACGCTGTAGAATTTGGAATTGGGTCAGGTAGAAACTTTATTTCAATAGCTATCGGAGAGAGACCCTTACAGAAAGATTTCTGCTGTGGCCTCTCTAATTCAAATCAAGGGAAATCAACCTTTTATAGATTCAAGACAAAGGGTTGCCTAAACTAACTTTTCCTGCCTTGGGGCTATCTGCCTTGTGTCCTTCAAGACAGTTTAATGGTCATCTTCCTCTTATCTAAGGAATTTCTCTCTCCCCCCTTGAGGCCTTAGCCATCCTTTGCTTCCACAGTAGTAGTGTGCTGCTTTCTGTGAAAGGAAGAAAGAAAGGAATTTTGCTTTTTTTTTCACCCGTGCTAATGACATAATTGAGATTTCCACAGCACTTTAATATAAAATACCTAATCAAGCACTGTCCTGATTGATAGTATTGTGCTGCTGTTTGCGTCACTGCAGTACATGTTGATGGATGAGGAACAGTTGGGAGGGGAGATGATTTTCGGTAATTAGCTGAGAAATGACATTTAGCACTCAGGCAAGTCAAAAATCTCAACTACAAGTCAATGGATTTTAAGACTTGAAAAGTACCCCACAACTGGGAAATTTACCAATGTCTGGCACTCTGCCTCTCGGTATTGGTCCTGAAACAGCAGCTGGCAGTCCAGGGATTTGAACTGGTGTAGAGCTAACAAAGGGGGTGGGGTGCAGGACAATGTACACAGTGGGAGTATTCACTATATAACCACTTTGGGTGGCATTAGCACTACCACTTTTTGAATGGCTATGGGTGGAGAAGTGGGTGACCATGTATGTGGCAATGGCAAACGCATTCTGTTTACGAGATAGCTTGAGTGAATTAGGGGGTGGGGGTGGTTTGACTGAATTGTACACCCTGTGCTCTTACCTGTGTTGGAAGCCATGGCATGAGTGGGTGATTCTGTGGGTGAGCAGGTGGATGCTTGATTTTTGTGTGGTATGGGGTTGTTATGCGGGCCTTATGCTCGTTTATGTAAGGTGCCCTGCCCTGCCTTTCTCAAGAGATTTCATAGATTTCCTTTAATAGATTTCATAGACATTAGGGCTGGAAGGGACCTCGGAAGATCTTTGAGTCCAGTTCCCTGCCCCAGGGACAGATAGTCAGCAGGGGTCATAGGATCCCAGCAAGATAAACATCCACATTTATCTTGAAGGTGTTCAAAGTAGGTGCTTGAACCACCTCTGGCGGCAGTCTATTCCAGACCTTGGGGACTCGGGCAGTAAAGAAGTTCTTTCTTATGTCCAGCTTGAAACGGTCATGGAAGAGTTTATGACTGTTTGACCTTGTCATCCCTTGGGGCGCTCTGGTGAACAAACGGATATTGGCTGGTGATCAGTGACCATTCATTATAGTCCTTTGAGGTGAGAAATGTTCTGAGCAAAAGGCGCAAAAGGTCCATGGAAATACTTTGCAAGAAAACCCCAAGGTGACTGTCACCCTCAGTAACACCCATGCTCGTGATGCCAATTACAGGGTCCCTCCCTGGTTCCCCCACCCAGCCTGAGATTACATGCTTCCACAGTGCTCTCACAGGTGTCAGGGTCTGCGAACTTGTAGCCTCTCTAGCATGGGGTTGAAACCCAGGGTCTTCCCTCCTTGCCATGTTCCTCCTCGTTGTGGTGCTAGCTGGGACTTCCTTTTCCTAGGACCCCACACCAGGGTCTTCTGTCCTCCTCAGACCTTGGGGCTCCCCTGGCCACCCCATGGTCCCCAAGATATGGAAAGCACTGTTTGGCACACCTATGGGTGCACCTGGCCATGGCAAGCCAGCAAAACTATGCGAACACTTGAAGTCAGGTGTTTTTAGCCTTTCCTGAGTACCAGCCTTTTGCCAAGTGCCTCTTTGAAAGCACAAAAGCAGGCTTCTCTCAGCACTAGACGATTTTTCTCCTTCTCTGATGTAGGGTGACCCATGGGCCCCTATAATATTGAGTGCTTGGCAAGCTGGCCCATGGTAGCACTAGCCCTGCGCAGCCTTGCACACTGCCACCTCTTAGCACCACCGAGGGCTAGCCAAAAGAGGTCCACCCTAGGAGCTTCATACCTTGTCTGTCATCCCTACTTGGATGCTAGTTTCAGGGTGTTCCCCCGAGCAGTTCCTGCATTGGCATAACAGCTCCCCCTGACAGTGAGCCCCAAGGAATCTTATTCTATCCCTGCCACCCCCCTTCCCCCCCACCTTGTGCCATGCTGTTGCCGCTTGGGTATTCCTTGGGTTTCCCAGTAGGTTAAAGGGCCTTCCCTGTTGTTTCAAAAATAATTGCAATTGATGATAGCAGAGGTGGAAGAAAAAGAGAGATATTTGTTGTTTATATAAGTAGTCTTTAATGATTTATTTACTGTAACTCACATAAAAAACAACTGTTACAGGATTTCCGAGGTAAACAATTTTCAAGACAGTTCAGCTTATTGAACCAAGTTAAACAGTTATGTTTGTAGAAAGCAGAGTAGACAGAGGGGACACCCCAAGGCCATTGGGGCAGATGGCAAAAATCAGCACTTAAAACATGCTCTATTCATATTACTATCAGAGCTATGGGCAAAGACACGATCACTTAATTAGGAATATTCCAGCTGAGGGGTGACAGTTGGGTGTAGGAGAAAAATGTTTCCTTCAATCCATCTTTTCTTTCTGTTTTGAAGCAGATCATTCCACTTTGTTATTTGGGTGGATGCTCCCAAAGGCCGTTAGGAGACCTTAGCCCAGTGCCATGTCTCCCAGTTCATGGACACTTAAAAAATGCAATATTCATATATGAACAAGTAGCACAAGACACTAGACCTATGCGAATGGAGAAAGATTTGATTCAGATTCAGCCAATTCAAATGCCATTGTTTCAATTCGGAGATTTGGATTGTGAGGGGAAAACTTCGTCCCCTGGGTTTGTTGGGCGGAGGCTCAGATGAATAGGCCAATTGAAGTTTAAGACTTAGTTTATTAAAGAAGTCATTCCTGGTCAGCGTCCATGAGGTCTGACCCCGAACATTGGCAGAGAAAGGGGTAATATAGGAAAATGTGACATCATAAGCATAATATAGCAACAGTATAAACCAAACAACATTAACCATGACGCAGACAAGTCTGCACATGTCTTCAACTTGTTGCTGGGGAAAGAAAAACTAGTTGAAACCAGTCTGTAATAACTAGGTCATGACCTAGTTTCATGACTTGCTCACAAACAAAATGGCAGACTGGAACCATTTTGTTTTTTTCCCCTTCATTTCCTCCCTTTGATCCTTTTGAAGGAGGATCACTCTATTTCTATTTGGTATAGGTCTGTCCATAGTTTCTCTAACTCTATTTTGTTATTTCTTAGTTCTAACACCATGCTTTTAACCGTTTCTTTGGAAATAGATGAGATAGTTTGTTCAGGCTTTTTAACACACAACTTTGTGCAACATAAAACTAGCTGCACAATTACATACAAACTTAACCCTAAAATGAAAATCATACACAAAGCAGACATTATTTTCCCAAGCAGACCTTTGAATAATCCCCTAGGATCTAACCAAGCAAACCAATCTACTGAAGAATCTTTGGGAATGAAGGCTGGTTCAGCAGCTTTTGCAGCATGAACCATTGCATTATTAACTTGGTTTTCTGCTAATTCAAAGGTACTATGTACATAAATGCAACACTCTTGGCCTATTACAGCACAGGCACCCCCTTCACATGCTAAAACATAGTCAAGGGCTAATCAGTTCTGCGTAACCATTAGTCGTAAATTATCTTGATTTCGGGCTATGATCTTTATAGCGTTTCCCAGACTGGCTATGGCAGTTTCAGTTTCTTGGGCCAATATTTCAACTACTGCTTGTAGTCGCAGAGTATATCTTCCCAAACAGGAGATAGCTGGACCAGTAATTAGTGGAATTATTCCTGCTACAGAACACCCAATTAATTTTCCCATGGTTAAA
>JAGPOW010000261.1:145253695-145265325 GCA_030014935.1 Caiman crocodilus | reverse complement strand
ACCATGTAACAATGTTAGCAAGAGCAGGAATCTCTGTATGGAGCAGGTCCCTGAATGAATCATGGTTGATTGTGTAACACAGTAGCTAGTCTGGATAAGCATGTTAATGAGTGGCAATTAACACCTACAAAATCAGAGACCAAGGAGAAGAAAGAATCAATAAAGAGCCGGAAATTCCTGGAAACGTCATTGTTAAAGGTACAGAAACCCCCATTTGAACTAATTAATGCTGGAAACAGTCCCTTGGGGCTGAAATACCCCATGATCAAGCAGCCTCCAGACATCTGTTCATCATGGCAGTGAATCAATCAAAATTCATCAACAGACTCCTGAGACTGCACATACGTGCAGATGCGACCCCTGGGGCTGACAGCTACCATCCAGCAGCTACCAAGAGGGACGTCCCTTGGGGTCAATGACCCTGGATTGGGTAAGCCTGAGAATTGGGGAGTCACCAAAGTCTGCCAGAGACAGATAACAGGCAGTGAAGAATGACCCACAATGGTGCCCTCTTGGACCTGACCAGCACCCTGCCTGTCCAGCCAGAAGGACCAGCTGGGATAGGTATATCTTGACACCAGTGCTTAGTGTTCAGAGCTAGCTACTGTGAGTGAGTGTGCATGAATGTGTGTGTGTTTGAGGGAATCAGCACCAAGGTTTATGGTCTGACTTTTGCATCCGTCCAATAAACTAGAATTTTATGATGATCCTGTGAGTTGGTCCTTTGTAGCCAACACTTGCATAGGCAACTTTACTGTGTACATCCTCTTCTATAAAGCACTTCACAGTTCAAAGAAGGGTGAACAAATTCAAGATGAGAGTCAGCACAAATATAAAATCACAGTTTCTTTTTTTTTTTTTTTAGTACTGAATTGCCAAAGGAAGTGAAATGAAGGGTAGGGGTAGATTGAAGCACTTAAGAAATGGAGTACTTCAGCTGCAGACAGGTATACAGCCCCCAACCTCAAACTTGGGAATGCTTCAAAATTCCCATGATGGCACAAACTAGCCTGTTCTCCAGCCAAGAAGTACAGTATGGGGTTGCTTAATGCTAAAACTCCACTCTTTTCCCAGGGTGGCAAAGGGACAAAATTGGAACAGGCAGCCAATGAGTGCTCTTCTGTGCACTTGGTCTCCCTGGTCCCTTATCTCCTGGAGCATACTCTCCTACCTTCCTCACCCACACCACTTTCTGGAACTGGGAAGGAGGTACACAGGGATTTCTTCTCTCCACCCCTGATGTCAGCTGAGTTCACAGGAGAGCTCTCGTTGGCTGTCTGCTTTATTCCTCCATCTGCCTAGGGGTGGGGATGGATGCTGGAGGACAATGCAGCCCCCTGTCATACTCTATAGAGAATGAAGATGTAATAGGTAAAATGAAGCAGTTCGGAGAAGTTAAATGTTTTTTTCCAGATTCTTTTTATATCTATTTACTCGCCTTTTGAAGTACTTCAAATTTTTGTCTGCCTGTGTCTGGACATTCATATTTTTATTTGAATTGCTTTGAAAGTTGGGCTACTTCCAGTTCAGTGCAGGGTCCGTGGAGAGCAAACCGCGGACGGGTCCACGGAGACAGCTGAGCCAGTTTAGGTCCTGGAAACAGCACAGCCACATCAGCATGGTGCCTTTTCTGAGATAATTGTCACAGGTGACAGGCAAGGTACAGCAACTCTGGGTGAGTATTAATGCGGCTATACTGCCACCAGGGTAATTTCTGAAGCTGAATCCTAGAAGACCGTATGTTTTCGATTTCAGGATATTCACTCTAATTGTTCCTATGGTTTGGCTGGGAGGGGGGGCAGGGAGGTGAGAAGGGAATTAAGCCCTTATCCAGGGAACAGGAAGGTTTCCATTGACAGCAATTTTAATACATTGGGGAAACAAGAGCCAGAAATAAATCTAGCGCTTGTTAATTTTATAGCTAATGAGCAGTGTAGATGCCACTGAGAACAGCTTGGCAGTGCTTTTAATTCTGTCATTGCTTTTGTCCATGTGTTACTTCTTATCAAGGTTTTAAGCAGCCTACCCATGCAAGTGGTTAAAAGGCAGCCTTTCCTAGACCCTCCCTGAAAATCTGCAGGATCATCATGGATGATGCTCAGTTGTCCAGGTCATTAGAGGCTCCAGTTCTAGGTCTTGCTGACAATGGCAACTAACTAGTTTGCAGTTCATATTTTGGAAGCAAGTGTATAAACATGGCCCCTTGGACTGCTACAACATATGTTTTCCTGTTGTGCATGCTAGCTGGGACAGTTAGCATGAAAACGTTCTTTAATTGCAGTTGGCAAGCTGTAGGACCATCACTGATAGTGTAACACAGGCAACTCTGAACAGCTAGCTAGATTCTATTCTGTGGACAGTCTCTCCCTCTTTCCCCCAAATAATCCCTGGAGGAAAGCTCTCTTGGCTACCCGGATAAATGTCTAACAGAAGAGCAGCCAAAGTGAAGCTTGGAGGCCTTTTGATGGCACTTTATGACATGTCAGTGATGTCATAAAGTAGATACCACTTAGCTCCTGGAATCAGATACACTAAGATAGTTTTTAAGCTACCAACTTCAAGACTAGAGAAGTCCATCTTGCAGCTGCATGGGAAAAGGATGTGAGAGTTCAGATTCATGGTGTTGCTGTTCCCCACAATGTTATCTTTGTGAAGTACTGTTGAGTTGGGTAGTAACTTACATTATCTTTTTGCTTACAGTCTTTAGGTGCTAGTTCTTTGCTGCCAGTTGAAGTTCCCCAAAATCAAAAATGTTTCATGTGTGACTCGTCTCAATCTGATTGTCTTGCACTGTAAAATTACTGTACATTGTTGAAGGTCAAGGTCACAGTTCACATAAAATGACAAGGATCTTTTTGTGGATTTGGCAGCTAAAATCAGTCAAGGTTTGAGAGGTCATCTAGCTCTGGAGTCTGTCATTTTAAAATGTCACTTTGTGCAGGTGGGTAGATGTGATTGAAAGCCTTTTAAATTTCGAATGTGTGCAACAATGGCCAAAATTGTAGGTTTGGTCATTGTAGCAAAAGGACAAAAAAGATGGCAAAGTATCCCAGAAAAGAGTTTGCAAATACTCTGTACTTTCTACTTTAAAAAGAAAATGATGGCATTTAAAAAATCAAGAAGATGCCCTCAACTTCCTGCAATGGAGTGTTCTGTGTATACCCACCTGTTGGCTGTAATTTTGCAATTTCCTTCTTCCTCTGCTCTTTTGTGGTCCAAGCAGTCCTATGGCTCTTCTCTTCTACCTACTGCCTTCATCTGGGCAAGACGAGGAATCCTGCATGGAGCACTGACATTTAGAATTTGAATGGAAAAATAATGCATGGCCCCTTTCTCAAGAAAAAAAATTCTTGAGAAAGAAATAAACCAGCAATGCAGCTCACAACTTTCCTAGTTGCTATTGGGTCACACCGGTATGTGTGTTTTTACTCTAAAACATATGCTGTCTTTGCACATGTATGTGCTTCTAGATTACTATGCACAGGTGCCACTGCAGGACTCCACCTTTTGACTTCCGTTTGCAGACTTCCACAGTTCAGTAATGCAGGAATTGAAAATGAGGCTGTATTTAGGAGTTAGCATCTTATTGCAAGCTGCTCTGTTGGACTGACTCAGAGATCACATTTTAAAGAGTTGTACAGTTGCTTTGGTGTTTTATGTTTGATCCTTCTTGTGGGAATCACATTATCTCCCTAAACGGGATGTCATGATATAAATTGCTGGTGCCCAGCATTTTTGACAAGTGTGTCCCAAGTTAAGTCCAAAGTACAAGTGCCAGTCTAGTAATTGGTCATCTGCATTGCTCAGTGCTACCAAATCCCATTGCTCCTGTGGCAACACTCCCTTGCTGGTCTTGTGGAGTCCAACCCCTGATCCAGCACGGACTTCTGCCTTTCCCAGAGTGCTGCTCTAATGCCCTTCCCTTCTCTGAGTGCTATTCCACCCCCACTCCTGTCACTGGTACCCCCTTTAACTCTGCACCTGGGCCTAAAGCCTACTGCACCAGGTTCCTATACTACTTGCAGCATGTGTGCTGCAGGTTGCCCACCACTGGTATAAAGGGTAATACTGCAGAAACTTCTGTTTATAAGAGCTCTGCACAAATTTACCTGTTGTGGCTCAAAGCAGTATTCTAAGACACAAGGGCTACACTGTCTTAAGCTCTGATGTGTTGCACCCAAGGTTGATTTTGTCTT
Source organism: Caiman crocodilus (assembly GCA_030014935.1). Lineage (NCBI taxonomy): Eukaryota > Metazoa > Chordata > Crocodylia > Alligatoridae > Caiman > Caiman crocodilus. The sequence goes on along the minus strand of JAGPOW010000261.1, from coordinate 145,261,129 downwards.
GACGTTGTTTAACCATTTATTTTATCCTGGCTTTGTTTCAGATGATAGTCAGAAATGTCCAAAGTTTCACCTGGAAATCCTGGCAGAAATGAGGAACTATAAAAGACGCCGACAGTCATACAGAGCCAAAAATGTTCGTACAACAAAGAAATGGTATACAGAGGTGAGTGTCCAGTAGGGGACTGAGTGCTCCTATGGACTCTGGAGTGCTTGTTCCAGCATAGTACGTACCCCTCAGCATGCCTCATTTGGATGAGTTTGAGCTGTTTTAATTATACTGCGGAGGCAGAAAAAGCTAATCTTTAAAAGGAACTTGTTTAACCCAGCTGAATATTATATACATGTGCTGGCAGTGACATCTATCTTGAGAGGAACAGTTAATGTTGTAAAGCATCTCATTCCCTGGGGAGGTTTCCAGTGCTTCCTAATGTCATCGGTGGTTGGTCTGTAATGTATTCTTTTGCAGACGTTTTGGAAAAAAATCCATTGGTGACTTAAAAATGGGTGAGGCTTAAAGCTCTGTTTTTCTCATCCTTATTTCATCACTGTTTGAGGCTTTTAAAAGTGAAAAAAATAATTAAAAATCCAAGCCCCTTATAGATTGGGATCTACTTATTTTGCTATTTTGCAGATCTCACAGAAAATACAAAATCCACATTTATCTGTGAAATCAACTTAAAAGAAAAACTTAATCAAAATAAAATGATGGTGCCCCAGGGCGAGCATGAAAGGCCACCAGCATGCTAAGATGGCGGCCACCCCCTGATCCCTCCTCCCTTTGGGGCCTCTCTGCCAATCAGTGGCAGGGCCAATGGGGCAGGGCCGTCAGGAAATGTCCACAAAATCAACCCTTCATGCCATGACCAAACCTCAAAGATTCCTATGTCTGGTCATAAACGAGGTCTTTCCTTTCTCATGTCCTTGCAACAAGCTATTTAGCAGAATTCACAGATTTGTTGGAATCTGACACGGCTGTGCCATGAGCTCTTTTGCTATGGCCTTAAACTCATCATCTCTGAGCTTCAGGTCACTTGCCTCAATGTCCACACCACCAGAATGGGGTATGAATTAAGCAGGTGCCTACTTATGCAACGCTGTTCTTGTCTTTCATTTGTGAGCAGCGATATTAGACTATATAACTATTCTAATTTACTGTTCCCAAGCTAGCTTGGTTAACAGGAACATTTAAGTTCAAAAAGAGAAGTTTTGTTACAAATTCTAAATATGTCATCAGTTATTGGGAACTTTGAGAGTTTTTATATGGGAAAATTCTAGCAACCTGCAAATAACATCTCTCTTTCAAATGCTTTTACTAGAGGGTTTTTCAGCAAATTACGTTTTTTCCCCTCTTGCAATCATTTAGCCTGAGAACTGAAAGGGACAGCTCATCTTGTACCAAGCTAATCCCCGGCTCTTGTCTTTTAACTGCAAGTTTTCTTGTCATTTAGTTTGCTCTTTTCTCATGTCTTCCCACGTGATTCAAGTAAAATTCTGGCTTCCTGGTGGGGGGAGCATGAAGATGTGCACATGGAAGAACTCAGTAGCCACTGGCAAGAAGAGTGTAGGTTGGACAATACAGAGGTGTGTGGAGGAGGAAAATCTTCCATTCTGGTAAAATCTTCATGAAAGCAAAAGCAAATGCACATGCACCTGAGATCACACACCCAAATGCTTTCTTCTACAAGACACAGTTAACCAGGCCATGCATAGCACCCCCATTCTTATCGATGATACCCATTCTTAACAAATGGAAGTGTGAGGCCATTGCTTAACTCAGGATGGATGGTTACTGACACTCAGGAGAAAACTGAACTCCTGAATGACTACTTTGCTTTGGTATTTCATCAGACTAAGAGGAAAATCATACTAGATAAGGTTCAGAGTGGGCATGGTGGGAATGACTGCCTTCCTACTGTTGATGTTGAGCTGGTGCGTGATCAGTTAGAAAAGTTAGACATAAGTCAGCAGGACTGGATGAACTTCAGCTGAGAGTGCTGAAGGAACTGGCCAAAGTCATCATGGGACCTCTGGTAAAACTCTTCCAAATCTCGTGGCACTCAGGGGAGGTCCCTGAAGACTGGAAGAAGGCGAATGTTGTGTCCATCTTCAAGAATGGGAGGAGAGAGGACCCGGGCAACTATAGGCCAATTAGCCTATGTTCTATCCCAGAGAAAATCCTGGAAAAATGAATCAAGGAGTCTATATGTAATACACTTGCAGAAGGTAGGATCTTGAACAACAATCAGCATAGCTTCGTCACGAGCAGGTCTTGTCTCACCAATCGCATCTCCTTCTACAACCAGGTAACTCACCACCTGGGTAAGAAAGAGAAGGTCAACATTGTATACCTAGACCTCCAAAAGGCCTTTGATCTGGTATCCCATCATGTTCTCAGAGGAAAATTGAAGGACTGCAGTCTTCACTGCTCGACAGTTAGGTGTGTAGGAAGCTGGCTGCAGGGCAGGGCCCAGAGAGTTCTAATGAGTGGATCAGTGTTGTCCTGGCGAGAAGTGGCCACGGTGTCCCTCAGGGGTCCATGTTTGGTTCAGTGCTTTTCAACATCTTTATCAATTGAGTGTGGGGGTGAAAAGCTCACTGGCTAAGTTTGTGGATGACACCAAGTTATGGGGGAGCGTGATCACACTTGAAAATAGGCAGAAGATACAGGCAGACTTAGGCTGGTAAATTGGGTGGACCGGAACCAGATGAAATTCAACATTGAGAGGTGTAAAGTGCTCCATCTGGGGACAAATAATCCCCAATTTACTTACAGACTCTGTGGCCCCAAACTGACTAGCACCACAACTGTAACGGACCTAGGGGTAATAATAGACCGTACTATGAACATGAGGCATCAGTGCAATGCTGTAGCACTGCATCGAAAGTGCCAAATATGGCACAACACCTGTCGAGATTTGAGTACCCTTTCTGCCCCAGGCCTTTACTGGCTCTGCGGAAACAGAGCTCATAAAATCTTACCCTGGAATTGGGTAGGAACATGCACTCTTGGACATGTTATCCCTGGTTTCAAAATGCATAATGCAATATATCTGGAACAAGCAAAAAATTTCAACCATCACTCAAAAAGGGCAGTTAACCCCTTAGCTACCAGAAACACAGGGTTCCATCAATGTGTAAGAGCCTTCATACCGTGGCCTGGAGTAAGAGAATTGGAACTAGCCATAATTAACATTTCAGCCACAATGGAAGCTATGGGAAATGCCACTACGGATGCAATTCAGGCTGTGCAAGAAGAGATCTCTCAGATCTCACAAGGAACTATACAACACCGCATAGCCCTAGATTACCTGTTAGTATCCCAGGGAGGAGAATGTGCCTCAGTGCACTCCACCTGTTGTGTCTATGTCAATCAAGATATGGCATTTTTCTACCTATACAGTTAACCTACTAAAAAAGAAGTTAGATTGTCTTATCTGTTGTCATGTAAAGTAGTGGATCGGCCCAAGGCTGTAGGGGAGCAGGAGACCTCGTTGGGGCACACTGCTATGTTGTGCAGAGGCCCCAACACCAGCAAGGGAGCACCTGAACACAAATACACATACACACACAAAAGTCACACAGTAAGGGCACACCTTAACAGACACACAGGTACTCCTACTTGAGAGGAAAGAAGGGCCTGACGGTGCAGTTGGGCTAACTGAGATGCTAATCATGCTACAGATGCTGACTGCTGAGTCACTAAGTTACTTTACCTGCTGCCGTTTAAAGTAGTGGACTGGACTAAGGCTGTAAGGGAGAAGGAGGTGCACTACCATGTTGTGTAGAGGCCCCAGCACCAGTGAGGGCGCACCTGAACACACACACACACACAGTGTCACCCACCAATGTCATGAGTTTTGCCTGTCAGCAGCCAGAGGTGCAGGGCCCCAGAACCCTCTCCCCGGCACCTATCTCCTTGACAGCTGGCAGGCTTTGTGGCTGGAGCAGAACCTAGCAGCCAGGCCTGCAGTAGTTTTCACCCCCTGTGGCCTAAGACAGACACAGTCAATTGCACAAGCACCCATGTCATGAATTTTGCCTGCCTGTGGCCAGAGGTGCAGAGCTCCAGAGCCCCCCTGCACCTATCTCTGTGACAGCTGGCAGGCTTCATGGCTGTCGGAGGGCCTAGCGGACCTGCAGTTTTCACCCCCATCCCTTAACACACACACACTGTCACCCATGCCGCGAGTTTTGCTTGTCAGCAGTTTAAGGTGGTTTCCCAGAAACGCCTGCATCTATCTCCTTGAAACCTGGCAGGCTTTGTGGCCTCAGCAGGGGCCACCATCCCTGTAGATTTCACCCGGCTATGGCTTAACACACACACGTAACATGAGTTTTGATTTCAAGACTTTCAAGTGCAGTTTCCCAGAAACCCCTGCACCTATCTCCCTGAAATGTGGCCAGCTTTATGACCTCAGCAGGGGTTACTATCCCTGTGTTTCATCCGAATCAGCCCCAAAATGACAAAGTTATAGATATTTCATTGATTCCCCATTATACTCTATGACCGAGTCTCTGAATCAGTACCAAATCTTCCAAAGCTGATTCAGCTGAATCAAATCAGAGTAGTGATCCTGAAGGGGAAAAAACCAAAATGGTTCCAGTCTGCCATTTTGTTTGTGAGCAAGTCATGAAACTAGGTCATGACCTAGTTATTGCAGACTGGTTTCAACTAGTTTTTCTTTCCCCAGCAACAAGTTGAAGACATGCGCAGCCTTGTCTGCGTCATGGCTAATGTTGTTTGGTTTATACCGTTGCTGTGCTTATGACGTCACATTTTCCTATATTACCCCCCTCTCAGCCAATGTTCAGGGTCAGACCTCATGAAAGCTGACCAGGAATGATTTCTTTAATAAACTAAGTCTTAAACTTCAACTGGCCTGTTCGCCTGCGCCTCCGCCCAGCGAACCCGGGGGACAAAGTTTTCCCCCCAGTTTTCTGGTTTTAGAGGTGGGATTGCGGCGGGACACCGAGTTGGCAGCTTGAACAGTTGGGGGCACAACTGACACCCGTGGCGCCAAAACTCAGAGGTAAGAGATCCTAATTAAAAAATCTCACTTAACGGGTCTCAGTGTTCCCTAGTCTGGACAAGTAACATTTTCTCGGAGGTAAGCGCTCCCTACGTTACTTTTATAAGTATAAGACTTAGTTTATTTTATCTGACTGACTGAAAGATACTTTACTTGAAAACTGACTGAAAGATTTGAATCTGACTGATTTGGGGTCCTGACAGGTAGACTGTTCTGATTTTGTCTGGGAACGCCTAGACTTTTCTGTTTATCCCTTCGCTCCTCTAACAGTCTGTCTGTCCTGATAACTCTGATTTATATTTGAGAGAGTGTCCTGTGTCTGGCTCACGGGCAGCCACCCCAAGTTGGCTGCTTGCAAGCCAATCTTGAAAGCAAGGGCTCGTGTTCCAGTTTGTGCATCCTTTTGTGTCTCTGGCACCGGGCATCGCTCTGACGAACCCACTTCCCCTTCCTCTTGTGTCTCAGATAAATCTCTCCTGGTTTTGTTGTATTATCCTGATAATGGGTCAAGGATCTTCTTGCCCAGACCCAAAAACACCTTTGGGGTATATGTGTAAGGAACATGAAACTAAATTGGGTCCAAAGAAGCAAAGGCGCTTAGTTAAACTGGCACACGCTTGGAATGGTTATGCCTATAAAAACTCTGGGTTACAGTTTCCTGATGAGGGAAACTTTGATCCTGATAAATTAAATGACCTGAGGGGATTCTTAGAGATACCTAAGCCAAAGCAGAGGAAATATTGGTACCTATGGGATAATGAAGCTTCAAAAAGAAAACAAAAATCTATTGAGACTAGTCTCAGAGACTAATGATAAATTAAAAAAGCAATTGGCTACATTAAAGGAGGAAAAATTGGCTCAGCCTCCTATAAGAGAAAAATCCTAGTGTTCCACCAGCTCCAAATTGCCCTCCAACATATACAAACCTTTACCCTATTATGCTAGCGCCCAATTTTACCCACACCCAAGAAGATGCAGAAGACCTACTAGATTCCTGGGTACCTAGTCCTGTTCCTCCTCCTCCTGCCCAAATAGTCAGCCCTGCTCCTCCCGCTGCTGAGCTCGCTGTTCAGCTACAGAGCCACCAGCAAGCCTACTTTCTCCCCCAGCTTCGAATAATTTAGACTCCGATGATGATGACCTACCTAGTATGCGAGATGTTAAGAAAAATTTAATGTCTAAATTAAGACCCTTATACGAGGTGAAGAATATCCAAAGAGGTTCAAATGGGCAGACTGTAATAAGCTTACATGCCCAAGAGGGACGAAGATTGATTGTGACCACCTTCGGAGACCCACAGTATTTTAAGTCAACTGTTCTCTGCCCATTGCGACAATACCCACCTCAAATACCAGGAGGCCAACGGACTGTAGTTCATGTCCCTTGGACTGCTAGTGATATCACTACCTTTCGTAATACCTTTCCAAAACTCAGAGAAAGCCCTTCTGATTTTAGAGATAAGTTGCAGCAGGTCTTTAGCATTTACAATCCCACTGTGTCTGATGTAAACTGGCTCTTAAATAGTCCATTAAATCCAGAACAGAAATGACTCCTAATTGCAGAAACCAGGAATATTCCAAATGGCACCCCTTGGCCACAAAATGATTACAATTATGAAGAAAATCAAGGACTGCAAAATTTGCAAAATGCTAGAGCTACTTTGCTAAACGTCATTACCAGAGTAGCTCAGATTCATCTAGATTGGACGAAAGTAGAAATTTGCAAACAAAATCCTGACGAGCATCCAGCCGATTTTCAAAATCGACTTTGTGCAGCAATCCAGACATGCCGGCATTGATCCTGCTGCAGACAACATGCAAGTGCTGATAGTCACCACCTATGTAAAGAATTTACAGCCGAAGTTACAAGAAAAATTATAGCAGTTGGTTCTAGGCTGGAAAGGAAAACAAATGACTGAAATTGTTCGGGCATGTATCGATTTATGGGAACAACAGCAGGCAGAAAAGAAAAAAGAAAAGCACTTAAGACTAACCTAATGGCTTTGAAAATTCAAAATTTAGAACAAAAATGGCGTACCGATCCTCGCCCATACGCCCAACCTCGCAAAGACTTTTGTCCTAGAGCCCCAATGTCCGATCAGAGCTCTCACCCAATTTTAGCTTCAGACCAAGTGCACCTCCTTTTCAGCTGCATTCCCAACATGGACCGCGTCCAGAAGATATTTGCAATTATTGCAAGCAAAGAGGACATTGGAAAACAAGCTGCCCAAACCGGCCTCAACCAGTCCGTTCTTTAGCCTTCCACTCTCCAAAACCTCTCCAATGACGGTTTTCAGAGGCTTCTGTATCTCCTGATTGTGCCTTGCTAAATTCTCTTGTAAAAGCCTCTGAAGATGCTAGTGTAACTATAGTAGTCAATGAACAACCTCATGATTTCTTAGTAG
>JAGPOW010000261.1:145211919-145253595 GCA_030014935.1 Caiman crocodilus | reverse complement strand
ACTTGTTCCTGCCATTGGCGGGGGGTCAGACTAGATGGCCTGCTCTAGGCCCCTTCTGACCCTAGTTACTATGAAACTATGAAACTATGAAACACCCTGCTCACCAGGCCTCGAGTGGCAAGTCAGAGCTGTGCACATCAGAGAAGTCATTAACCTGTAGTATGCGACTCTGCTCACAGTACGCACGTCTACACGAGATGCTAAATGTGCAGTAGACTAATTCTATATGCTACTGCGCTATTGTGCAGTAGAATTGGCTCCTGCACATTAGCATCACTAAAAAGACATGTGCCAGCACTGCTGTGCAGTAGCACTGGTTACTGCACATTTACTTAGTACCTGTTATTGCAGGTACTAAACTTAATGCACAGTACCCATGGTGCATTAATGAACATGTAGACATGCCTACTGTTCTAACTTTGAAACCATATAACATATCCTAAACTTAGTTCATGTGAATGGTAACATCTGATGACGACTTTAGATTGAAGTCAGCCAGAAGCCAGGGCAGAATGGCACCACACAGACTAACTCATCCAGAAAGACATAAGTTTGTATCACTTTTGTAGGCTGTAATGGAGGGCAGTCTTATTTATCTGAATAAAAATAGTTATTTTATTTACCACTCATTCTGGGTGTTCTTGATAGCTGGTAATACTGGTTTTGTAATATAATGATAATATGTATGAAATAAATGCAAGCATTATATATAGATATATATAAAATGTTTTTATTTATTATACATTACAATATAGACAGACAAATGTTACTACTATTACCAGTCCACAAGGACAGCCAGAATGAATTATGATGAGTAAAATATATACAAACACAACACACACACATACGCACATATAGTAGCATCTGTGGGACAGTATACTAGCTGACATTTTCTAATGAGTGCCTTAAGTCTAAAACGTTTGAGGATCATTGCCCTAGTCAAAGAACAACTGAAGTACTACTCTAACAAAGGCAAAGTTGCTCCTAGGGACCTCCACAGTAGCATAATGCTTTGTGAAGGTATGACAACAGAGAGGATCTGCTTTTTCTTGACTGAAATGGTTTAGTCATACTTTGAGGAAAGGGATGGACTAGATGACCTTGTGAGATCCATTCTAGCCCCACTTTCCTATGATCCTATATGTATAGGTTCATACAGGAAATGTACCATCTATATCATGCTTGTATTTATTATTTAAACTTGATGCTTTTACTGTTTCCTTCCTGTTAAAATCTTAGAAATAAAAGACTGACTTGTGTCATTTATTTAATATGTATAGGGGCATTTATGCCACTAAGCTTATGTGTACATATATAAATGTTATCTGTACTAGATCTATTACAAAATTGCATACTTTCTGTACATAGTGCCTCACCAAAATAAGCAGCATCCTCAAGTAGAGCAGAAACCATTTCTGAGGGAACCATTTTTGGTACAATACACAAATATACTAGCTTTCTGTTTCTTTTATATGCAAAATGTAATTGCATTTGTTCATTGCCATGTGAGCAATAACAGATATAGGTATCTAATAAGCAAACAACCCCGAGTTCAGAACCTATCAGTGCTCCAAACGATTGTGCAACAAATATATGCATGAACTAAACCACAACTGCAAGTGAACAGACATCCTATTAAAGTTAGTGAGAGCTATGGACATGCATTCAAGTGTAAGCCATGTCCCAAACCTCAGGACAGATAGCAAATATATACTGTCTTTCGCCTCTTCCTTATACTACTCCACCTGGCTGAGTTTGTGCCTATTTGGGCCTCCTCAGAATGAAACTAGTAGGTACTAAATTTAAAACTAACAGCAGGAAGGGGGTTTTTTGCACACAGCTTGTAATTAAAGTGTGGAACTCATTGCTACCAGATGTTGGGGAAGCTGACAGTTTAGCCAGATTCAAAAAGGAATTGGACACATTCTTGGAGGAAAGAGGCATCAGTAGCTATTGATATGGGAGTTGGGGATACAGCCTTTGAATCAGAACTTTCTAGGCCTAGACTTTAAATGCTGGAGGCTGTAAGAGGAAGAGGAACAATAGAAAAACCTCTGGTCACACCTAGTTCAGTCTCTCTTTCAGTATCCACTCTCTGCCACTGTGTGATGCAGGATACTGGGCAAGATGGACCTATGGTCTTACACAGCAAATGGCAGTTTTTACAAGTTCATCAGTACATTTCCTCACCATCATAGAGCACCTTAGGATGAATAGTGGCAATATTACACCTTTGGTAGGGTCTGCTGTAGGCAGTTGCCTTTCTTGGAAAAACATTTTTTACTATTTTGAGTCTCTGTGGCTGTGTTGATCATGATTCTGTGCAATGCCAAAAGTCCTTTCAAACACAATCCATCCCATTCTATCTCAGGCTTCTTTCTTTTCCTAAAGTAATTGTTGCAAATATTTTAGACATAGTTTTTATAGCTCATTAGTCTCCAAATAGCACTTTGAGTCCTTACAATACAAAATTGATAGTTTTAATTAAAAACTTTAGAGCCCAAACTAATAAAAATAAAATCTGTCAGGAAATTTTCTCCCATATTAGGAAACAAGAGTTATAGAATTGCAATTTCCATTGCATTTATTTAAAATTGATGCTGGTGGCAAATTTACCAAATCAATCACTTTTCTGCATTGCAAAATAGAGATATTTGAAAATAATGTTAAAGCTTTCAATGTTTCTTTACTACTCAGGTCAAAGGACTTTACTACAAATCCCACATCTTAAGCAGTCCCATTAAAAACAATAGTATAATAAAACTGTACATAAGAAAGAGAGGTAGCATGTTTTTTTAATCCATGCTGCATTGTAATTTCTCTCCACCTCATCAGTCATTTTTTTCTTTAGAATTCTTTTAATAATATAACTTCCATTTTTCTGCTTAAAGCTCTAGCCTTAATGAAAATTTTAAAAGCTTTTAGGACTACCAGAATATATGACAAATGTAGCTCTATGAAGGAATTTTGGAAGCAAAAGCATATCTTATAATACAAAAAAAGAAAAGATCTATATATCCCTACACCAAAGCAACAAAATCTTCTTGGGGTAGCTTCCTAAATTTTACACTGCAGTTATCTTTATTACAAATCATTTGCTCAGTATATTTTCTAATCAAAACCCATGTCATTCAATTGTAAAATACATATTTGAGTGAAGAGTAGCTGTGCTCATTCAGATGAACCCCAGAGACAGAGAAACTCCCCTTTAGGTAAAAGCATTAAGAATGCAGTGTATCTAGAGAATAATTCAAATTATAGTGAATATAACAAAAACAATCAAAAACACTTGAGTTTCTCATTACTCATTTCCAGATTTTTTGTAACCATTGTTTTAAACAGGTTGGAAAAGAGGCAGAAAGGGCCAAATTCATCTAGGACTTTGTGGTAAGATTGATTTGCAATTGAATGAAGCAGAAATCTTGAGTTAGTTTTAAGGGAAAAGCCAACTATACTCTCATTCAAACATAGATTTTCAAAGTTCAGAAAGCTATGAAAACTATTGTGTGTAACCAGAAGGAGCCCTTTGCAATATCTGAGGCAATTTTATGAAAAAAAATATTGGAATAGTTACTTTTCATCTGCCCCAGATCTCAGGTCTACATTTTCACTTCAGACAAACCCAGAAACATGTTCCTTCACATTGCTCTTCCAAGCTCCGGTATTTCTGGTTCTCTTAAAACATCAAACCAAATTCTGAAGGCTTTCCTCTTACAAAGAACTTGCTTGAAATCAGTTATTTGTCTAATTATAGACTGGACAAAAACTTTAGGGTTAGGCCTCTGATTATTTTGTTTCTGCTTTGCAATGGTGCCTAACAACACACTGAGCATGTCTACATGGGAAGCTAACAACACAGTAGCCTAAGAACACTGTGCAGTAGCACATCACAGCACAAACAGTGCTAATACGCTACTGCACAGCATGATTAGGCTATTGTGTGGTAGCAGCATTTAAAAGGTGTTTGCCAGCACTACTGCACAGTATCTCTGACTACTGGACATTTATTTAGTACTTGATTATACAAGTACTAAATGAAATGTGCAGTGACCGCTGTGCATTAATAAATGTGTAGATGGACCCACTGAGAAATGTATTTTTCTTTTTTTTAAGCTTTCAGAAACATACCTTGCAGACAAAACTCTGGCATGATAGTAAAGTGAGTTCCAGCCCTGGCTCTACTAACTGCATGTTGCGTGGCTCTAGGCAAGTTAGGAACAGATCCCCAAAAGTATTTAGGGGCAGATTCTGTTCAACCTATCAGGCATGTAAGTAGAGTTGGGCATTTAAGTACAATTATGTTTTACCTTGCTCAAGCCCCTGAGGGGGTAAAGGGACCCTCCTCCTCACTGCTTTTATGTGACTCAGCTTTAAGGGTCAGATGATCGTATGTTACTAAAGGACATGCAATGTGGATTTTCAGGGACTTGAACAAGGTGTAACAAAATCACACTTGAGTGCCTGAATCCACTTAGGGCATGTCTACATGTGCATTAATGTACCATAATTACAGCACATTAAGTTTACTACCTGTGGGTGTCTCTACACAAGTGCAGAGGCTCCTCCAATCTGTTGTAATTACAGCGTGTTGGAGCAGACTCAATCAAATTGAGTCTGCTGGAGCATGGCAATTACTGCACTCCAGCAGCCTCCTGGGTCTCATGTATCAGCATCCCCACACTTAAAAATAGCAGCAGGGGCACTTGAACTAAAGCTTGTTTAAGCGCATTTTTAAGCACAAGGATGCTGATACATTAGATGTTACTGTGCTTTTATTAGAGTGGCTCTCAGAGATGCTCTAATTAAAGCACCACCCCTACCCCCAGAACACATGTAAAAGTAACCTTCAATAACAAGTACTAAATTAATGCACCATAATTGGCAATACACATTCCCTTAGATGCCCAATATGTGGAATAGAATCTGGTCCTTGAAGCTTAAACTGCAACTTGAGTGGAATTTAAGCACATAAGTCCACGAGTGTAATTCACAAACGCTATAGAAGCTATAGGGGGAGAGAGATAGGAAACAGATCAGTCTGGATAGGTCCCTCTGTTGGCTTAGAAATGGTATTTAAAGGTTTGTTTTTTGGGAATTGACTCATAGATAGATATAAATATATAGATCTATCTATCTATGCATTACAATGGTTTAAGATGGGCAGCAGCGATTAATTAATTTCTAAAGAACTTAGGTCTCATACACAAAGTGCCTCATAACCCTAGAAGCACTGTCTAATATAACAAGGCCAACAATAACACATAGTTTGGAAACCAGTCTGGGAACCAAGGGAGTATGTAATATACTGCCCATAACATGAGATAAAAGTGGTACCAGCTAACAAAGGCCCAGAGCAGGCGGGGGTGGGAAGCTGAGTCCTGGTTTTGGGGGAATAGACCAAAGCTATGTGGACATGTAAGCACAAAGAGACAACTAACCATAGATAGCCATGGATCAAGAGTCATCAGGAGTCATCAAGAGGGAAGGAGAATACAAAAGCAGATACTTGAGAGTAACCAAGGGTCCCTCCCTGTCCCTTCTCATCACTCCCAATCCTTCTCCCCAAGAGGGATCCTAATCCCTGTTCCCAGAAAGGGTCTCTGAGCCCACCATGGGCAAAGGGCATACAACCAGCCCATCTTGCCCACCCTACTGGAGAGGAGGGGTGTGGGCCTCGGCATCCCACCTCAGACTGCGAACATGCCAACACCTAAGACAGAGTCTCAGAGTGGAGCCTGCATCCTGGCCAGATGCACTTTGACTCTGATGACAGTCCTAGAAAGATTTGGTAGATACATTGAATTGCTCGATTGTTTGTATTTGTTTCTTTTCTGTTATCAGTGTGTATCAATAACTTTGCCTCTTATCAAATGGAAAGATTGTGATCAGTCTGAGGGTGGATGTGATGCACAGGATAGTAGGTCAGGTGTACTTTGACTCAGAATGGCATTTCTTAAAGACTTAAGTATCTAAATGTATAGGTGTTTAACTCCTCTTTGTGTGCCCAGGACTGCCACTATCTTGACTGAGCCACGCACCTCAACACCTGTCTCATGACTAAAGCCATTTGGGAATTACCAATAAGGTGTCCCTTTAGAGGTCCAGTTCACTGGGCACACTCAGAGCCCATCTAGCATACACTAACAGCATTGACCTCAATACAAAATGCAGCAAGTATGTAATTTGTTTATGTTTGTATAATCTTGAAACAACTTAGGCCCACATCATGCTTGGTCCTCAGCAAATGTATGCTGAGTCTGAAGTGAGAAGCCAGATGCAAAGAGCTGTCCCCCTCGCCCTTATTTTTTTCCATGGAAGGACCAGATACTCTAGGGTTGGGAAAATGCACCCTACTCTGTGTGCTAACAGTATTGATGGCACCAGCCTCCCCAGAGCCGGCATGAAAGGATGAGATAAAAGCGGAGCTTTGACCCTGTCAGCTTTACAAGTCAGCAGAGCTTATTTGATAAAATGGAGAGTGCAGACTGCATATGGATCCTCTAAGAGAAGCTATACTTCAGGCATTTGCATTGGGGTGCCTTGCACCCTAGCCCCAACACAGAGCTATGCCTATAAGCAAGACCCTGTGTATTCATGGCAAACTGATCTCAGATTCTCTAGTAAGGCTCTGGTTTCCATAGAAAATGCAAAGTGCGATAGCAGCATCATTTGAATTAAAAAAGATGATTTTTGGATTAAATATTAAAAAGAAAAAAACTCAGACTTTGCAGATGCTTTTCTATTAGGTATTTGTTATTAACTTTGATTTATTTTATAGGTTCTGCAATTTCAATATACCATGCATGCTTCTATTATCACCTAGCAGGCACATCACTGGGATTGTCATGGAGGGAAAGATGTAGATGTTGGCACCTTTGAGATCTGGAGGCAGTTTGGGATTCTGAAATAAATGCATGTATTACCTCAGTGCCAAAAATGACCAGTAAATAATATTGACAATAAAATTGTCATTATTAGTTTTTGGATTTAATGACCTATTGGTTGAATGATACATTTCACAGATATCAGAACTTAGGTTTCAGGGAGCTTCATGTCCAGAAAAATCAGGTTGTAGACCAACTCCCTTTGAGATATGGAAACAGTTTGTAGAGAATGTAGGATTTATTCCCCATACTGCTTCTCTTCAGAACACACCAGCACATTTCCTGCTGTGAATGATGTTGAAAGGTATCAGTGTCTTGCTCCCTTGTGGTCACTGATGCTAATGCACAAGCCATTACAGATAATTGCTGAAACTCCCTATAGACAAAAATACTGATTCCACAGACTATTCTCCAACTCAAGAGACTTAATGCTATTGTGTGCAATAAAGAATTCTTCCTCTCTAAGCTATTAGGCCTTTCTCAACTTCTTTTCTGTCAATAAGCAGCTACACAGAAGTAGAAAGAAATAAGGGGAAATTCAGGCTATCTGCTGAGCACTGGTGACACATAGGGAGTGTACATAGGCGCATGTGCACCGACTGTGGCAGTGCACCCCCTGCAAAAAGGCGCCACCAACACTGCCCGTGGTGTCTGTGGGTGGTTTCCACTCACCACCACTCTGCCTCTCCTCCGACAGCATCTACAGGCAGTCTGCAATCACAGCTGGCCATCGCCATCATTGCTGGTGGCACCTGTAGGTGGTTGCCAGTTACCAGTCAGCACTCACCACCCTCCACCCTCCGCCACTGACAGCACTGTGGCTGCCTGTGGGAGCTCCCCCCTTGCTACTGCCACACTCCTGCTGCCAACAGTGCCACTGCCACCTGCAGGAGCTCTCCATGCCCCCCCAGCCACCAGGGGCACATGGCATTCATGCTGCTGAGAACAGGCAGACTGAGGCCTAGAGAAGATTCCTAGGTAAAATCTGGGTGTGCATATGCCTGAACGAATTTTAAGTGCCAATTAGTGAGCTCCTGAGTTAGGCATGGGGAGAGAAAGATAGCAGGACAGCTGGTTCTTAGGATAGGATGATAGGACATTTATACACGTGCTTTGGGAGGAGGGCATTTGAATTAGAGAGGTTCCAAGAGCCACTCTAATTAAAGCGCCCGGAGCACCGCATGTATCAGAATCCCCACGCTGAAAAATGGTAGCACGGGTACTTTAATTCAAGTGCGCTTTAGTTAAAACACCTCTGTTCCCATTTTTCAGAGTGGGGATGCTGGTACACATGACACTGGAGTCTGCTGGACCACAGTAATTACCATGCTCCAGCAGACTTGATTAATCAAGTCTACTCTGGCATATTGTAATTGCAGCACATTGGAGCAGCCTCAGAGTATATGTATAGGGGCCCATAGTGCCTAAACTATGGTGTCAGCAAGTCTGTGGCCTGTACACCTAGTTCAAGTGACTATATCCCTAATTTTTACCTGGCAAATTGCTCTCTGCCTTTGTGAAGCTGCTTTGTGATACGGATGAAGCTGAGAGTGCCTGTATGTAATGGGTTGCTACTTTTCCACCACACTTGGACTTGCATACAGTGTACAAATGAAAGAGTTCCAGTAAGACAGTACCTCACCTCCCATCACCGATTTCAGCTCCAAGCAGAACTGTAACCTCCCAGCTCCAAGTTCTGTCACCATTCACCGAAACAGCAACACTTGACATTCTTAGTCTTCTTCTGGCAGAAGCTGGAAGTCCCATATCTCACTGTGGTAGGGAAATGAGAGCATGAAGACTGTGTATTTTAGCATGCATTAAAATTGGAAGTGTAAAGTCTTTACCTAGACATTTTAGACACTTAGCACACCTTTAACAGCAGGCCAAGTTCCAAAACTGGATGACAGTTTTGTTGGTAGGAATGGCTCAATATCTCCTTTTATCTTCACCTCTTTATCCACCTTTAAATTTTCTAATAAGTAAAAGGCATTTCAATAGAAAAAAATAGTTGTAGTGGTCATGAATATGTTTACACCAGAAACTGATGTGCTTACCCATATTGGGTGATGCCTTACTTTACTCTGCAAACTGTCCTATTTACTTCAGTGATGGGTCCTTTGCATTGGAGTATTACTCAGCATGAGTAGAGTCACAGGAGAGGCATGAGTAGAGGCTACTGGAGACTCATATGACCACCCCTTTTGTAACTTTGACCAAAACACTGTCAAGCTAGGAACATCTTAATGTCATAGGAAAAGATCAGGTATGGTTCTTTATTATGTACAGTGCATAGGAAGATGGAAGCGTATAAGTGCTTGGTTCTGCCGATATTCTGAAGGACATTGGAGAATATTATATTGGGATAATGATTATTTCCTCTTACTCATACCTTTTTAAAATGGCAATTGTTTTGTTTTAGTTGAACTTAACTGAAGCTTCCTTGAATTTGGGCCTCAGTCTCATTTTTTTGTTTTCCACTATTCTTCTATCAGAAAGTTATGTAGTGCTGGTGTAGTTAATCTGTGCTATTATGTATGGAAACAAATATAATTAAATCTGTGGGCACTAAATGAGAGTGATCTAAAAGTGCTGATTGGACCAGTTGTTTGGTTTACAACAGACTGCTGAACCATGCAGGCTGTCAAACATGTCAAAGAGGAAGGAACAATATTCAGGCAGGGTTTGTATCCATTGAAATTCAGCAGACAAGGCAAGAGTATAGTGGAATGTCATTCATACCTCAGGACTGTGGGAGTTCTTATAGGCAAGAAGTGGGGCTTCTATTTTTTTTCCATTTTGACGGGAAGAAAAATAAACCCAGTATCAATATATGTTAATAGTCTAAATAATTTCCTAGTTCTATAGATGTAGAAATAATAAAGCAGGAATCCATGTTGCTAATCTTGTTTGACTTCCTTGATAACACAGCCCATAAAGCTTCTTTGAATTAATTTGTGCTTGAACTACAGTAGGTCTTCTAGCTAGAAACATACTATTTGATTTAAAAATCACCTGATATGAAGAATTCACTTATACTGTTAACTCATTCCAGCAGTTATTTATTTTCGCTGTTAAAAGCTGGTACATTTCTTCTAGCCTGAATTTGCCTAGCTTCCACTTCTAGCCATTAGAACTTGTTATATTTTTGTCCACCAGATTGAAAAACCATGTGTTATCAACTTTGTAAACTGTGATGCTCTACCTTCTGTTTGAGATGCTTGCTAACCTAACCTCCAAGTCATTTACTACCAGGATTGTTTTCTAGTCTTCTCCTCATTCTTGTAGTTTTTCTCTGAAACATTTCTTTCATCTATGAATAGTGGACACCAAAGCTAGATCTCATAGTCCAGTAGCAGTCATGCCACTACCAACTAGAGAGGTAAATAGCCTCCTAAGTCCTGCCAGATATTCCCCTACTTACATCTCAAAGGGTGACTTTAACCCTTTTAGCTATAGCTTGATATTGAGAGCTCACTTTCAGCTGATGATTCAATTCATCACCAGTTGAGGATGGAAAGGAATGTCTTTCCCCTTCTGAATGCTATTAGTTTCTGTTTCTCTTTTTCTTTCCTCTGAGCTTTGGAAACATTGGGAGCTTTGGGAGCCTTTGGCTGCCTGAAGGGTGGTTCCAAAGAGGAGCTAGACTGCTCTCAGTGGTGACAGATGACAGAACAAGGAATAAAGGTCTCAAGTTGCAACAAGGGACTTTGAGTTAGATATTATGAAAGACTCTCTCACCAGGAAGGTTGTAAAGCACTGAACAGATTACCCAGAGAGATGGTGGAATCTCCATCCTTGGACATCTTTAAGACCTGGCTAGACAAAGTCTTGGCTGAGATGATATAGGTGGAGATAGTTGTACTTTGAGCGGGGATTAGACAACATGACCTCCTGAAGTCCCTTCCAAACCCTAATTTTCTATGATTCTATGATTGGCCACAGCTAAAGCTGGGGAATTTGACAAGTGTGTGCTGATGCTCCTGCTAGTAATAGATAACCTGGAGATTCCTGGCTAGAGAATGAGGCTTGGAGGGAGCATTTGGGGGATTCCTTAGTTTAACAATTGCTTGCAAACTCAGGGGACTGCACCCAATATTCTATGACAGTGATCCTCTACCAGAACACCGCAGGCTTGGCCCAGCCTGATCAATTTCCCACCCCCATTGCCCATCCCCCTGTAGGAGAAGGTAAGTTTAATATATAAATTAGCTTTTGAAATTGCATGCTATCCAATACACAAAAGTTATGGAGAGGCACCACAAATCAAATGATGGGTTCCTTGAGTCCAAAAAAGATTGAGAAGCAGTGTTCTAGGAGGTCTCCTCCCGTTCTATGATTCTTTTTCAGAGATCCTGCTTCCCAGACTCCCCAGGTTGTAAATCAGCATCCTGCTTTCCAAGATGTACAACCTTATGTTGCCTATAATGAAATATACTATTTGATTATGGCCAACCTAACAGAAATCCTAACACGTGACCCAGATAACTCTTTATCAGAGAACTAGCTTTATTACTTACCAGTTTACTAATATTTTTGTTTTGTTTTGTAAATTTTCTGGCTTTTTCCAAGGCACTGAAATGTCAAGTAAAATATGACCAAGAATTGATTCCTGCAAAACCCCACTAGAAGCACTTGCTTAGTGATGATCCCCATTTTACAATCACACCAGGATACCTATCAAGTTAGCTAGTTTTTAATCCATTTTATCTTTTATCATTTTAGTTTCTTAAATAAAACATAGATAAGGATACTTCATACATTAAAGTAGCAGGACTAATATTTAAAGTATCATATGGCAGTAATATCTGATGTAAAAACAAAGTACTAGCAAGAAAATAACATGAGTTTTTTGGGAGTGGAGAGTGGGAGGGAAAAAAAGATCTTCTTGTATGCATTCTCCATCCATTTAAGTGGTAAAATGAGGTGGGGGGAATGGGGTATTATTTTAGGTCTGTTAGGGAAATTCCCAAAAGGTAGTTTGCAGTCGGTTGCTTACAAAGTTTTGCATTACTGTTGCAACTTTCTAACACTGAGGGCCCAATCCATCTCCTTTCGAGGTCAATCGAAACAGTCCTATTAACTTCCAGGGAGTTGAAGCAGGCCCCAGAATCTTAAAGCCTATACATTGTAAAGTTATTTCAGATTCTTGGATAAAAGTTACTGTATTGTGTAAGCCCAAACTATGTTATTTGTCACTATTCATAGTTTGTATTTAAATAAGGAAAAGCTAAGAGGTTTCTTATCATTTTCTTGTCTGTTTTTCTGGTTCATATGAATCCAAAACTGAGGGCATGAACTCAACTAAACCACACTAATAGAAATTCTCGAATACCCTTTGGACTGAAATCATGATGTTCTTTTCAGTGGAAAGTGACTGACAACAGGCTTTGTTCTCTTTTACTAAAGAGGGAATTTGAGTTAAAACATACCCCTCTCAGCTCAAACTTATATTTTCTCCTAATAGGGCACATAACCCCTGCTTTGTCTCTATAAACCAAATGATTGATTCTGAGTCACTTTTTATGGAAGAGTTACCTTGGGAACAAACCCATGTACCAGCTGTGTCACAACCATCATTCTGCAATTAGATGAACCAGTCCCCAGGCAGAAAACAATGTCACTATTTAACAAAGGTCAGAGCTTTCAGGTCAAAACAATACAGGTTTGTACTTTAGACTGCAGTCCTCAGTTATTCGACAAAATGCTGCAGAACATTAGAGGAAAGGGGAAGGAAGGGCTTCTTTAGTTGCTATATTTAGTTGCTCAAAAGAAAAAAAAATTAAAGCTAGCAATTGTAAACATCAGTATTTTTATATTCAATAAAGTAATTTTGGTATTTATGTGATATCAAATAACAGAAGAATAGCAAATTCAAGTTAATAAGTATTTACAAACTTCATGGTGTTAAGAAATATGGGCCCGATCCTCACTTAATTTTTTGTCAGAAGGATAGCAAAGAGCTAGTACATTTCATATGGATTTTGTTGTTTTTGGATGATTCCTGTTGAAATTTCTAGAAGCTTTAAGTCTGTCTCATTTTGACAGATAGATGCCATCCTAATTTTCATGCATGAGAATAGCATGGAATCATAATTAATTAATTTTGTGAATAATTTTAGTTTCAAACAGCTCAAATTGTGATGATACAGAATAGCATATGGAAAGGGAAATGAAAACACTACGCACAGATAGATATTCACATTGCACTATTCCTTCACACTGTCCTGGATGACCTTCCCTCCCACTCCCTACCTACCCCCCTTGTGGTTTAGGTTTTTCTTTCTGTAGCCCGGCAGTGTCCTAGCCTGGATTACCATCCATTTCAACTTCCATTTTTTATTACATTTCCCACTGATATAATCAGCCAAAAATTGATGACCATGAACAGAAACAGTGTTAGATAGGGCAATAAGGAGAGAGCAGAGCAATGGTTTTTTGAGCAGGAGAACAGTATCATCGGAGAGAGCAGAGTGGAGCATCAGGCAGAGGAAGAGGATCAGAGTAGCACTTGGGGAGGGGACAGGGCTTACCCCATGGCATAAGAATATCTTATAAAAAAAAGATTAGCCTCTGGTGCTCTAGGTCAATGGCTTCTCCAAAATGATTCTCTAAGCAGAAAAAATCCTAACTGTAACCCAACATGTGCTGGTTCTAATTCAATATGCATCAGATACCAAGATGCTGATATATTTATGCCAAACTCATTTTCTCTTAGTACATCCAGAGAGGACACTTTGGATCAGAACCTAAACATGATCCTATTCCACCTTACACAAGTCCCTGAAAAACTCTCGGCCACCTATTTTTGTACACACCACTATCTTAGGCTATCACACAAAGGACAAAGTAGGAGGAGGATCCATCTGCCTATTGCCTTAACTATTTTTCATGAGCTGGAGCAGAGTGAACTAGGATCATACTTGGGTGCCTAATAAGTGGAATAAGGGGTGACCCTTCACAGTAATATACAGTAAGGGACAGTATATTGTAGTGGCTCTGGAGAGACTCCCAAGGTGCTTGGGAGCTGAGGAGTCACAGTCTCTCTAATGGATTCCCTGTTTCTCTGGGGAGGAAGCAAATGGTGTGATACCTAGACTTACTATGGTTCATGCTCCCTGCTGGAATTGTAAAACTGGGCACAACGTGGTGGAAGGCAAAGCTTCTCTGCTTCTCTGGTCATTTCACACAAAAACGTGGTCCCAATGCTTTGTGCACTCTTCAGTCAACTGCAGCAATGGAGTGTACAGGCCCCTAGGAATACTGTGTGTCACATTCTGAGGGAACAGTATTTCAATCAGAAAACCAGAAATGGCATTGCCACTTCAGCTGGAGTATACAAGCATGCAGGCAAATTGTGAATGCAATATGATAACTCAGCCAGCTTATGCAATCATGCAAAAAAGAAGAACTCAACTCAAACTTATCTACCAGTCTAGAAATGGCACTGTCAGAAATCCAGCTCCTACTCCCCACTTCCCAAAACCCCCTCCAAAAAAATGTAGCTAGTGCCACCCACCCCATTCTGACTAATAATACTAAGTCTGACTGAGCGGATAGGGTTTTTCAATGATTTTCCCCCATGGTGGTGGTGTTATTTATTTTAGTAAGTACCCAAGTGGTACAATAGACATGATGTAAAATTTGAAATATGAAATGTAAAGTAGAGGGATATGCCTCTCTGTTTATGTGAAAATGGCTGAAGGAGCTTAAATAGGTATCACACAACTTTGAGCCATGCAAGAACCTTAGACCAGAAGTATGGAGAGCCCTCCTGACAAACTAGCACAACACAAGCAGCTCTTCATGGGAGAAGCAGCATCCTTAACTGCATTATAGTTACAAAGGGATGCTCCTATGTCACTAGGTGTGGCCATTTGTCATACATCTCACATCTCAAATAACCATGCTAGTTCCAAGGCTGGCATGGCAGTTCAAAGCTACTGTACTCAAATCTAAGATGAGGTGTGCCTCCCCCATTACCTTGGGAGAGAAAAGCCCCTCATCTCACATTTGTGTGCAAAACAGGTGGGAAGTGGGGAAGCAGGAGGTTGCTGCGGCTTTGATTCTGGCTCTGAACCCAGATTAGGGTCAGAGTCCTATCCACAGCAGCCGCCTGCTCCTCCCTCTTCACTTGCCCTCTGAAGCTTCTGCCCAACCCTCTTCCCCCACACTTGTTGTCAGGCACTGCTCAGCTCCAGCTCAGGCTGGATTCCCTCTTGGGCATGGACAGGGGAACTGCATTCCTTGCCTAGCCAATCAACAGCACCACCACTGGTGCTGCACTTCCACGTGCTGTGCTCCAGGGAGGGAACAGAGCTTAGGCACTAGGGGTGTGCAAAGCAGGCCATATTCTAGTTGGATTTGACCCAAATCAGGGACTGTGATTTGATTTATCGATTCGGATCACTGTCCCCAATTCAAGTTGGCCAAATCCAAATCTGAAGATTCAATGCTGATTCAGAGAATCAGCAATTTGGCCATAGATAGTTTTAAATGATTTTTCTACATGTGTCAAGGTACCAGGTGCAGCTTGTAAATGCTGCAATGCTGGGGTGGATGGAGCTTCCCACAGGAGTTGTGGGGAGACCCAGTGCGCTCAGCAGCAAACCTGCAAGAGGACTGGTAGTACTTCCAGCCCTGGAAGGTTCTGATTCAATTCAGAGAGATTAAAGGATCCCCTGATTTGATTCAGATCCAGAGACTCAGCCACTGACCTGGGCCAAATCTCTGCCAAATCGAATCAGAGACCAAAGCTTCATATAGCCCTACTGACATTAAAGGGGGCAGGAGGAGGGAAGAGGCAGAGACTGGGGGGGAGGGGAAGAGACTGTAGGGGGCTGTTGAGAGAAGTGGTCAGTAGTAGATGGCAAGCGGGTTACCCAACGCCCATGCACTATGTTCCTTGCTGTAGGGGAGGTGGGGTGGGGAAGGAGGGGAATGAAAAATTCAAGACAGCCCTCTCTGATAATTAGATTCTATACCTGGAAAATTATAACAAATTTATAATTTTTCCATATATAGAATTCAATTATTGGTATCATCTTTAATTCAAGGTCATCTTACATTTGAGTAAATACAGAAGGTTATATAATGAGGAGATTTGAAGGGAAAAGCTTGCTACCATTTTGCTCATCACAGTCTGACAGCACCCATTGAGGAGATGATCCATAGCATAATCTAGGTTGCTCTGCTGATGAGCTAGTGGTAACATGCCTTATGATTTTCAGAGCGGTATGGTAGTTTTTGCTCGATTTTGTTGAGCAGTTTATCTGCCGTAGCAGGATGGTTGATGGTAGGAAATGGGATATTGGGGCTTTGTTACATGTTACACTGCAAGCTGCACAAATGTTCATCGGTGTTAGTGCTAGCTCAAGTTGGGAGCAGACACATGTTCAGGCCAGCAGGACCTGGAGGACTGAAAGGTAAGAACTGCCCCCTCCCGTTCCAGGCTTCTCCCTGCCCCTTGGGGCTCCTCTGTTTCTCCCCTACCCTGGGGCATTACTTGTGGTTGCCTGCAGTGTTTTAGGGGAACAGGCAGGGGAGGGTTAAACTGCCTGCCCAGCTGCCCCTGCTGCTCTTCTGGTCCTGAGACCAGCTGCAGTGGTAGCCAAGCAGCCAGGTTAACCCTTCCCTGCCTGCTCTCCTGGGATAGACAGTGCAGGCAACAACAAGTAAGCAGGGAGCAGGGGGCAAGAGGTAGTGAGCGGATCTGGGGTGCTGGAAGTGGGGTAGTAGGCCCAATCCAGACTAGCAAGAGAAGGGGGGGATAGGTGGGTTCTTTAAGGTGTTGCCAAGAGTGGCTACACCTTAGTGTAATGTGAGCTGGGGAGCATGAATCGGAGATAATTCCTCCTTGGTGTGGCATAGCTTTGAGCCACATTAATTAGTGCTTAAAACCAGCTTCAGATGTTAATGTGTAGACAATCAAGGAGTTTAGAGTTCCAGAAGCTACCCAAAATTACCGTGTCACAAGGCCCTTAGAAAGTACTGATAACCACTTTGTGAACCCGTCCCATAAAAATACCACCAGTTACTTTTGTTGAATTGAATTGTATAGCAATTAGTTTTGTGTGGGAAGAGTTCAGTCTCACAGTATTCTCTGACTAAGAAGCAGAGAATGTCTTGTCTGTACAGTACATGGATGTTTGCTTCAAATTCAGGCTGCAAGCTTATTTAGAAGCCCATTTTTGCTTTTTTCTGAACCACCTTCAGTGAGGTGTCTATAAGAAGACTGTGATCGAGAGTGACTCCTAAATAAACTGTCTTGTATCAGCCATTTTCTATTCTTGATTAATGGATGATTCGTGCATGAACTCCATGGGTGTCACTGCTGGGCAGAGAAGTACAAAAAGGAGAGGAAGACCATTTTCACATCAAACCTTCCTTCACTGACCTCAGGAAAGATGCATATACTTTCTCGGAAGAGAGCCCCATGACCTTGAAGGTGAATGAAAAAGGTGCAAGATGAAGTGGAACTTGAGATTTTCCGCTGGATCCCATTTCAAATACCATTTCACCTACCTCTAAATTCAGATAGCCTTCTGCCCCAGGTCTGACACACTTAATTTCTTAACGTGTACTTGATCTGGGTAAAGGCTCTGACTAGGACTTCATCAGGAACCCCCATGGAGCATATTTTTCCTGTTGCGTACATGTGGTGTCTTACCCAGGTCTAATGGCTCTTCTAGCTGTCAGAGTCAAGCAACTCAGTGTCATTTCTCCATTGTAGACAGGTCATGTTTGTAGAATTATGAGCCAATTTGCTCTTTTCATCCCACTAATACTAGCTGCTTGCAGATGTGGGGAAACCCCACCCCACCCCACCTTCCAAAAATCAACACTTTAAAGTCAGTGCGCTTCCCACCAAGCCCAGCACATTTCTAGAAGAGGCACTGCATTAGTTAGATCCAGCTCTCTCAATGTCTGTATAGATCAGGCACTTCAGTAGGGTTTTTTGGGTGCTTTTACTGGAGCTTTTTGGGTGCTTTTATCTAATAGCTGATTGAATCAGTTATTAGATAAGGGTGCCAAAAAGCCCCAATGAAGTTGTAAATTGACAGTATAATTTGCAATTTCCTAACATGACCCTTCAGGTCACACAGTAATCATGGGTTAAATGCAGGTCAAAATAGACATTTTATGTTATTTACAACATGATAAGCAGGGTCACATGCAGCCTCTGACTTCCCTTTTAGCCACTTCCAATACCACCCACATGCTATTCAATTTTTCTTGTCAGAGGTCTCAACAGTCCTCCCTAGCCTTCTTTTGGTAGCTGTCCACAACATTTTCACCCTCTGAGTTCTCACATTCTTGGCAACCAAACTGCAGTTGAATTCTCCTTTCCTCACTCCTTGTATAACTTTAAAAGGGAAGAAGTCAGAAATGGGGGTGGCTGGAGCTTTATCCCAGCCTCCTCGCCCTTTAGGCATAGATCTTCCTACTCTGTGACACATGCTCTTAAATTAAAAATCTGTAGCAAAAGAAATATGTGCAGGTGAGCACATCCTATTCAGAGACTGTGGAAGGTCAAAGATACTAATGTGAATTGGAGGCAGGGCTGAAGTTCAATCTAAATAAAAAATAACAATGGTGTAATGGAACTTACTAGTCATGGGTGGGGGGGGTGGAAACGAGATATATACAGAAAAGAATTAAATCAGCTCTGAAAGAACCATAAATTCAATTTTCTTGAGAATGACTGGGATTAACAACAACAAGAGTGCAACATCAAGAGAATGCACAGGTATTTGAAGCCATAACTCCAGGGTTAGATTTCACAGATTTCAAAAAGGGAACACAGGAAGCCAAAGACAAATAATAATTTCTACAAGAGCTGCAAAAGAGACACTATAAAGATGAATAACAAAGGCATGCCGTGCCTGAACCAATTTAACATAGAGAATACTTCAAATACCAGATTTGTTCTAGTATATAGGTGATAGAAAATGACATCAAATTACATTTTTAAATAAAAGGGAAGAAAAAAATGGGGCTATTCTCAATTTACCAGTGTTCAGCACTCCTTATTTTTATGATACATTTCCCCCTTAATTGATATGGGAGCTGCAAAAGCATTCTGATGATTTAGGAGTGGTAAAAACAGATGTCACCAAACACAGGTCCAACCACAGATGATCCACTTTATTGTGTGAAACATGTCTCCCATTGTCCTGCACTGGGCAGGGAGCTAATGCAGGACAGCAGCAGGTGATATGTTCCTTTGGATCCTGTGGATTTGCCACATCCCTGCCGCCCTAGCCCTCCTTTCCAGGATCTGCACCAGGTTCTACACTGACCAGTGCTTCATGTGGAGGCATGGTTATGTGGAGGTCTCAGTGTGGGACAAAGTGGGGGTGTGGGATGGTGCAGGACCCAAGGAACCCCCAGTGCCCCATGCTTCCCTGTCAAGATCCATACCAACCCATGCTGCCTTGTGAAGGAAGTAACTGGCACTGGCACTGGCAAGGAAGGAAAGGGTGCCTGGGGAATTTCTGGAGCACCATGCCTCCATTCTGGGACCTGTGCAGACCCATGCTTCACACAGAGGCACAGACCAGTATGGATCCTGGCATGGAGGTATGGCATTCTGGGAACTCCCCAGGCCTCACACTAACCCATGACTTCTTGCTGAGACTTGTGCCGACTTATGCCTGTCACAGGGCCCAGCATGGAAGCACGGAGCTACACATGTTCCACTATAGAGTCATGGGGTGCCAGGGATTTTCCACATCCTGTGCCTCCATGCTGGAACCTCCCTCTCTTACATGATACATGCCCCTGGGGATCTCAGAGTGGGTCTCTATATACAGGAACCCCAACTTCCCCAGCTTAGAGAGAAGCCCAAAATTTCCCAGCATAGGCAACTGGTAGGGGGGTGCACGGGGGTGCACATGCCCCCCCAGTGGCTGACTCTGATGCTGTCAGTAGGGCAGGTGCCCCCCCTACCTCCCCCCAATAGGGCTGCCACTGTTGGCAGCTTCTGTGGGTGCCCCCCCAGATTCAGGAGGCGCCAGTCATTCATGTTTCCTAGGGTGCATCCCTGTAATCAGGGGAACCCAGGAAGGTGCTTCTGGGCTCTGAGCAGGCTGATCTTGCCTGGAAATTCCTGAAGTGTGCAGGATCAGGTTTCTAAAGCCCCAGAAGCACCTGCAGTCTCCTGCCACAGAACAAAGAGATGTTCACTGCAATGAAGCAGCACTTGTTTGCCTGATAAATTTCTGGAGCTTTTGTTGCAGCCACTAATGTGGCATGATAAAGGGTGGGAACATCTATTTTCTCACTGTTGGTGTTGCCATAAAAATTTCGGCACATTGCTACAAATGTGTCATTCCCACAGATGCAACATCAGGCAAGGTCAGACAACATTTCTATCCTATAAGTCTCTCATACGCTTTTGCAAACTCAGCCCATGACAAACTGTGGTCCACTGGTGTTTTCCTATTCTCAGAGGTCCAACTGAAGTACAAAATACAGTACAGCATTGTTCTTGGGATAGTGCAATAGTGCAGTCTTCGCCCATTTGAGATTTGGACTAATTAGACATCTTGGTATCATCTGAAACTGGGAAAATCCAGTTGCTAAAAGGGATTTTTTTTCTGCTTTCCTTTTGCTCTTCCTAGCAATAAATTATGGAGTTGCAGGCAGAAAAGACTGTTTGTCCTTCCAGCCAGAGGGTAAATTCAAAATTAATTTGTAGTTGCTAAAGAGGAGGGGATTATATACAAAAATAAACTGCAATAAGTAGTGGGTTGGTTAAAAACCTTATTTACCCCTAGACTGGAACTGGATAATATTTGGAGGCATCTTGATGAAACGAATGCTGCCTGATCCATGTGAATGAGTAGGAAATAAGATGCCTGAGGGTCTTGTCTGCATATTGTTACTGCATTACATACACAATAAATTGTGACATCTTGGTATACTGGGCAATTGAAAATATTTGAACAGCTCTGCAACTTCAAAGTGAATCATAACATACTGAACCTTTATCACATGCATTTCAATTCTTTTTACTTTCAACCAGCCAACCAACCAACCACATTACATAGAACACAGTATAGAACAAAGAAGGAACTATAATTAACCATGTATAATAAAGTTACTGAATCTCAGAGGGGTAAACCCCAGGACCAGATGGCCTAGTAGCCTAAGAAATTATGGAAAATGAGAAAAGAATTAGCAATTAGTTGAAGAACTGATTACCAGCAGTTCTTCATAAAAGATTAGGGGAATCCTTGAGGCTGGGAGATAAATAAAAAATGAAACTTAGGAAGGCAGGTGGTACAATGAATTAATGCAGTCTCCTGTCATCTCTGTAAGGTCTAAGCACAAATCACAGTTATGAACAGGACCATGCAGTTTAATACTGTTTTCTGTCTCTCTTGAAAAGAGAGCCATGGCTAGAAAGAAAGAGTTGCAGGCCAAAACTGCAAAGGATTACCCATGGAAGCTTGCACATCAATTGACACTAGATAGCAATGCTAGCCCCCGACTTCCAAGAGAACTGTTTTACTTTGTTTTAGAAGAAATACAGGAAACCCTTGCTATTCATGGGTTTTGCATTCATGGTTTCGAATATTTGTGAATGCCAAACCACACAAAACCTACATCTTAAAGACACTTAAAAGAGCTCCTCGGGAGCTCCATACTTGCTGCCGTCAGGCTCCCACCACTGCGGTCCCACCATCGCCAGCACAGCCCTGCCCACCCCCACAGCCGCCGGGGGCACTGTGCTCATGAGTGCAGACAGCGTTCATGAACGCAGTGCCTTATTTACGGATTTCACCATTTGCAGAGAATATGAGAACATATTCCCCGTGAATAGCAAGGGTCTCCTGTAAATACATAAGAGGGATTCCTGACTGCTCAGGTCAATGTGGAATATCACTCAATTTGAAGAGGAATTGCAATCAGCACCTGGAAATGGGAGAAAATTATTGTCAATATTTGTCAACAATGCACACTGTTTAAAAGAAAGGGGAAGTCATTCAGAAAATGAATCCTGTACTACAAAAGAACTTATTTGTTTTCAGACTATTGAGACCTATTTGTGTGGTGGGCTATGGGCAGGGCTTCTAAGACTGATAGCAATTTATATCCAAGACACACAACTATTATTTTTTATGGTTGTTCTTGATGTTGCCTTGTAAAAATAAAACTGTGCTATTTAGATAGACATTTTTTGTATTTTTATGACTTGAAATAGTTAATATTGTCTTTAAAAGCCTGGAGTGTTTGAGATATATGACAAAGACAAAGGAATTATGGCAACATGAAGAGGTAAATTTCTGTGTTTGATAGTCTGTCATAAAGTGTATTTCGAACCAGCTGCTGTGAGTTTGATTTCAAAGCTGTTTTTGACAGCATGTTCCAATTATATCCATATTGAAAGTCTTACTGTTTTGCTAGAGTGGCAAGGATTTTTTTTTCTTTCTTTCTTCCTTTTTAATGAGGAATACAATCTGTTCCAGTATCCTGATTTAGTTTATTTATTTTTGGATTTCTGAAATGTGCTCTGCCCACTTCGTCTGTCTCAAGGTGTGTGTACCAACAATAATAAAGTAATACACTCTTGAGAATCAAGGACTGGGGGGGGGAAAGAGGTGAGGGGCAGGGAAGTGGGTCCATTCATACCCAGTTCACCCGCCATTGCTCTGCAGGAGAGCACTGTATATATTCAAATATAAGACAAGCCCCACTCCTTTCTTCCCCATCAGCATGGGGAAAAAGACTTTTCATCTGACATTTTCATACAAAGAAAACTCACTAATTATATTTTATGTATCTTTGAACTATTGCTAAAAGCAATGCAAAACAGCACCATTTTGTTTCAACTTCTGCTTCACCATTCTGAAGGGACAATCTTTCATTTTGGCATTTCATTTCATTTTGAAGCACTGTTCCATTTCATTTCGTCGAAACTGTTTCACTGTTTTGATGCATTTCAACATTTCACGTATAGGTTATAAGGATGAATCATGAAAACTTAGCACTGTCATTTTTTGCCTGATTGAGATGAAAATTGCTGGGATGGTAGCCCAATCTGAGGGCATGAAGCCTGCCAAATTTCACAGCATTACATGTACGGGTTTCTGGGAAACTGCACCTCAAGTTGCTCACAAGCAAAACTCATGCCACTTGCCAGCAGCAGCAGCCTCCTGCCATCCCGCACGCAGATCTGGGGGTCTGCACCCCTGGGAGGGCTGTGGGGCTGTGCCTCCCTGGGGTGCAGGCCCCTGGATCTGCACTTGGGATGACAGGAAGCTGCCACTGCCACCTGGGACCAGCACTGGGCACAACCCGCGCCCAACACTGGAAGACAGGTGCTGCTGCTGGACCCAGGCAGCAGCAGCAGCCTCCTGTCACCCCGTGCACAGATCTGAGAGCCTGCGACCCCAGGAGGAGTCCGGCAGCACTGGGAGGACAGATGGAGCTCGTGGAACTGGTGAAGCTACTCAGAGTGCAGCCCTGGCTCTCCCTGACTCCCCCCGCTGGGCTGTACTCTGAGCAGCTCCACCACTGGCTCCTCCAGTGCCTCCCACTACCGGGCTAAACTCCACAGAGCTGGTGGAGCTGCTCAGAGCATAGCCCTGGCCAGTGGCTCTCCCCCACCTCCCTCTGCCAGGCTCAGCTTCCTGGGGCTGGCAGAGCCAGTCGGTGTGCACCCTGGTGGCAGGAGGTGGGGGAGAGCCAGAGCTGCACTCCAAGTGGCTCTGCCAGGCCCACAGAGCTCAGCCCGGCAGCAGGAGGCAGAGCACAGCCCTGGCTCTCCACTGCCTCCTGCCACTGGGCTGAGCTCCACGAGGTTGCAGAGCCACCCAGAGTGCAGCCCAGTGGTGGGAGGCAGGAGAGATCCAGGGCTGAGCTCTGACTAGCTCCATCAGCCCCATGGAGCTCAGCCTGGCAGCAGGAGGTGGGGGGGAGCCACTGGCCAGGGCTGCGCTCAGAGTGGCTCCGCCACTGGTTCTCCTCTGCCTCCCACCACCAGGCTGAGCTCCATGGGACTGGTGGAGCCACCAGGAGCACAGCCCTGGCTCTCCTCATGTCCTGCCACTGGGCTGCTTCAAAACTCGAAATGTTTCAAAATTTTGAGTTCCCTCATTTCATTTCAAAACCTTTTGTTTCATTTAGATTTTGCTGTTTCGAGCTCGAAACACATCAACACAGCTTCAAAACGAAACACTCGTTGAAATTTTTCACAGCCCTAGTGCTCAGTAATGGAAACCAACTATATAGCTGATTGTATGCAGCCAACGTTAAACATGACTATAAAATACACAGCCCACATTGCGCAAACATGCTTATGGTAACCTGCCACAAAGTAAGGCTAGTGCAACTGATCTGAATGAGAGATATATGGTAGTGCCCAATGAGCACAGTACCCCTCAGTGCTGGTTGTTTTAATTCATGGTGAGCTGAGCATCAAAACATCTGATTGTGATAAAAAGCATGCTATTAACATGTTGACAAACACAATTTAGCATTATGTGTAACCAAGGGAGGGTCGTATTTAACATCATGCCATTGGTACCTGTTCCATCTGCCAGTGCTTTACATTGGCTTCCTTATGTATGCTTATATATATATCATTAGAGCCACATTCTACCACATCTATTAGGCATCTAAGAAGACTTAAGCTCCTAAGTGTTACACATTTTCAACCACTAACTTTATAGCTGGTTGGCTCTTTTTATAGCTGGATAGTAATTTTTATTATGAGATAATTACTTTGCATAAGTGGCTGGTCTAAAATTAATGACATGATTAACCAGTTAATTGTGTGATAATTATTTTGTACTTTTGACTGATCTTGCTTTGCATGTGTGGTGCGTCTAAATTCCTTGCAGGATTTCCCAGGATAGACCAGTCTAATAGTAAAAACAGTCAGGGCTAAACCCAACTGTATCTTCATGTATGTATGAAATGGCAATTTAGAGCATCAACTCACAGTTTGGATTCTGTTTGCATTCATGACAGAATAAGATTGTCCAGGCATATGCCTATCTGATGAAAGTAAAACAGAAGAGAAAGATAACCTTTCCATCTTTTATCCCAGGGAGCACAAGATCCAGGTTCCCAATCCTCCTTACCAACAGTATTGAACCACATCCCTCATCCCATATTATTCTAACCAAAGTCTGGACTAGGCCAGAGGTGGCCAACCTGTGCACATAGCACAGGCAGCCTCTTTGTGGTGCCACATACCAGATAAGCAGGAGTGGGAACAGGCATCATACTGATAGGCAGAATAGGAAGCAGAAAGCAAAGCATCACATGGGGAAGGAAGCACAAGGAAAAAAGAAGAAAGCAGAGTAGGCAGATGAAGGGAATTGGAGTGGCACTTGCAGATGGTGTGGGGCTACTCTTTGGCACATCTACCAAAAAGATTGGCCTGAACTGGACTAGGCACTGCCAAGAGTGCTTGCCAGCCATCCTTTTAGTAGCAATCAAGACAATATGCCTGAAATAGGTACCATTATAACCGTTAGGTAGCTAGGTAATGTAATCCTATACCTCTGCCAATGGTTTGCCTTGCCTATTTACTTTGCAATGAATCTAATTCTACTAGGATTTTGTAGCACAGCTGATAATGTAATGTAACCCTTCTGCTGGACACCAGTCAGCAGCAAAAAGGGATGGGTTTGCATTTTGGGGTACCCCATAAATTATACCAGTGGCTTGAAGCCCTACCCAGAAATCTGGGAACATTAAATTTGCTGAGACATCCCCTATAAACAAAACGCACTCCTCACAAGCAATGTAAACAAAAACTCAAATTTCTTACAAAAAATAAGAACGAAAAACCAAAAGAAAACACAAAATACAATTTTTAAACACTATTAACTACCAAATAAAGTCTATAGGTGACACCCTCTTAGGGAAGCTTTACCTGTGCCCAGATAGTCTGGGACTTGGGGTTCCCCAAAGGTTAGTTCCAGGGGCCTGTGGGCCTGCACCCCTCCACCTGCCCTTCAACAATGGGCTGGAGAGGGGGGTCCACACCAGGGAGTCCTATGGGTTCACTGCACCACAGGAAGCTGCTTGAGTGTGGCTCCTTCTGCATAGCAAAGGGCTCTGTTGCTTCTGGAGAAGTGGTAGAGCACTGACCTCCACTTCCACATGGTGTCTTTGAGGGGTTAACTGTGGCTTTTGTCAGCATCCAGAACCCCCAAATTCCTAGTTCCATCCCAGCTCTCCTGGGCAGAAAACTACAAAAGAACTTGAAGGAAAGATCAGGCCTATCTTGGCTTGGGCATGAACTACAACTAGCACCTGACCACACTGTTTGGTTGAGACATAAACTACGAAAAGGACAAAAGGAGGCCCAGACTTATCTCTCTGGGCCTGAACTGAGCAGCAAAATCCAGCCAGGCCTATATTGCACTGAGGCCTGGATCAACAAGATCCAGTCCCTGCTCACTGGCTCCCTGGACACAGGCTCCAGCAACTGGGAATGGGAGCAAGGTCACCCCCACCTCTGGTGTCTGCTCTTTAGTGAGGTCCCTGGAGTCTCATGTGATTGAGCTCCAGGCCAAGGTAGGCAGACTTTGTGCCATCAGGGCCCACAAGCAAGAAAATGATGACTACTATAGTCAGGCTCTTCTCTTGAAGAATGAAGGAAAGAAGATAGAGGAGAAGGTGGCCAACAAGGAGACTGGCCAAAAAGACACATCTGAAGATAAGTCAAAGAAAGTTGTCTCAGGCTCCAGGACATGTAAGGCTAAAGCTGTCCCTTCCCCTGGCACTGCACAACAGGTATGCTCCCCTCACCATGCATGAGTAGGCTCTGATGGAGACACTGGAGGAGGAGGTGGGTAGTCAGCAAACTGCCACCCCCAAGAGGAGACACAGGGTATTGGTGGTGGGAGTGTCCTCTGGGACACTGAGGGACATCTGTCATCTAGACCCCCTAGCCCATGAAGTCTGCTGCCTCCTTGGGGCCCACATCCGAGTTATTGCAGAAAGGATTCCTAGGCTCGTCCAGCCCTCTAACCACTATTCCATTCTCTTTAACCACATGGGCATGAATGACAAGGTCAGGAATAATCCAGACTAGGCCATGAGTGACTACAGAGCTCTGGGGGAAGGGATCAAGGGGTTGGAGGTACAAGTAATCTTTTCCTGTGTGATTCCATTTGCAAGCCATGGACCTAGGAGGGAAGGATGTGTTGAAGAAGTGAACCAATGACTTTGATGGTGGTGCTACTAAGAGTGCTTTGGTTTCTTTGACCACAGTGCACACTTAAAGGAGAGAGGACTCCTGAGAAAGGACGGCAGCCACCCCCCACAGAGGGGTAAGTCCCTGTTCTCAGTCAGGATGGCCAATCTTCTAGATAGGACTTTAAACTAAAATCACTGGCGGATGGGGAAACACTGACTGAAGCATGTCGGGGCACTGGCACACAAGAAAGTTCTGAAGTCAGGGACACTAGGAGAGCCATTTTTGCAAGAGCTGAGGGAATGGTTCGCCCTCGGTGTGACAGGAAATCAAGGGTCTCAATTGGAGGACTCAGGTGCTTGTACGCTTGGGGAACAAGCAGGAGGAGCTAGCCCTCCTACTCCCCAGTGAGACCTGGTGGGACTCCTCATGTGATTGGAACATAGCCATAGATGGCTACACCCTGCACAGAAGGGACTGAGTAGGAAAGAAAGGTGGAGGACTAGGTCTCTATGTGAGGGAGCAGTATACCTTCTTGGAGGCTGACATCAGCTCCAAAGAAGAGCGACTCGAAACCCTCTGGGTCAAACTACAGGGGGGAAGGGGGATGGACAACACGATGGGAAAGACCTAACTGTAGGTGTATACTACAGATCACCAAACCAGGGTTAGGAGCTCTATCTGGAGTTCTCTCAAGAAATGGCAGAGACCACATACGCACAGAACATGGTCATCATGGGTGACTTTAGTTACCCAGACATCTCTTAGGAGGAACACTCAGCTAAGTTCGAACAGTCATGTTGCTTCCTGACCTGTATCAGACAGCTGTACCTGACTCAGGAAGTGCATGGGCCAACCAAAGGTAACCTCTCCTAGATTTGGTCTTGCCCAAAGGAGATGATCTGGTGAGCAACCTGAATATAGAGGGTAGCCTAAGTGACAGTGACCATGAATCCATCACATTCACTGTCCATCTCAAAGCAGGCAAATCAGGTAGCAGGGTCAAAGTTCTGGACTTCAAAAAAGTGAATTTCAACAGCCCCTGGCCAATAGTAGGGGAAGCACTGCAGGACCAGGGACTGAAGGTGAAAGGAGTGCATGAAGACTGGTCATTCCTCAAGGACACAATCATCGAAGCACAAAAGTCCATTCCATATGGAAGAAAGATAGCAGAAGGGATGGTAAGCCCTCTTGGTTTAATAGGGATATCATGGTCCTCTTGAAAAAGAAGAAAGAAGCATACAAACAATGGGAGCTTGGGAGAATCCCCAAAGAGGAACAATGGCCTGCACTTGTAGGGAGCAGATTAGAAAGGCTAAGGCAGTGACTGAATTTAAACTAGCCTCAGAAATCAAGGACAATAAGAAGTCATTCTTTAGGTATGTAGGGAACAAGAGGAAAACAAATAAAAGTGAGTCCATTGCTTAACAACTCAGAACAGCTAGTTACTTACACACAGGAGAAAACTGAACTCCTGAATGACTACTTTGTTTCGGTCTTTCACTGGACTAAAGGGAAAATCATACTAGATAAGGTTCAGAATGGACATGGTGGGAATGACTGCCTTCCTACTGTTGATGTTTTGCTGGTGCATGATCATTTAGAAAAGTTAGACATTTGTAAGACAGCAGGACCGGATGAACTTCATCCAAGAGTGCTGAAGGAGCAGGCCAAAGTCATTGCGGGACCTCTAGCAAAACTATTCCAAAACCCAAGGTGCACGGGAGAGGTCCCTGAAGACTGGAAGAGGGCCAAGGTTGTGCCCATCTTCAAGAAGGGCAGGAGACAGGACCCGGGCAAGAATAGGCCAATCAGCCTAACTTCTCTTCCAGGAAAAATCCTGGAAAAATTCATCAGGGAGTCTTTGTATGATAGCCTTGCAGAAGGTAGGCTATTCTGAATGACAGTCGGTATGGCTTCATTGTGGGTAGGTCTTGTCTTACCAATTTCATCTCCTTTCATGACCAGGTAACTCATCACTTGGATAAGATAGAGGAGTTTGACATTGTATACCTAGACTTCCAAAAGGGCTTTGATCTGGTATCCTATAATGTTCTCATAGGAAAATTGGAGGATTGTGGGCTTAACTGCTTGACAGTTAGGTGGGTAGGAAGCTGGCTGCAGAGAGTTCTAATGAATAGATCTGTGTCATTCTGGTGAGAAGTGGGCAGTGGTGTTCCTCAGGGGTCTGTGCTTGGTCCAATGCTTTTCAATATCTTTATCAGCGACTTGGATGTGGGGGTGAAGAGCTCACTGGCCAAGTTCACGGACAACACCAAGTTTTGGGGGAGCGTGGTCACACTTCAAGATAGGCTGCAGATACAGGTGGACCTAGACAGGCTTGCAAGTTGGGTGGAATGGAACCAGATGAAGTTCGACATTGAAAAGTGTTCCATCTGGGGACGAAGAATCCCCAACATACTTACAGTCTCGATGGCGCCAAACTGGCAAGCACCACGACTGAATAGAGATAATAATAAATAGACCATAGTATGAACATGAGCCATCAGTGTGATGCTTTAGCCAGCAGGGCAAACAATATTCTGACATACATCAACTGATCCATCTCAAGCAAAACAAAGGAAATGATTCTTTCACTTTACTCAGCATTGGTGAGACCCCAGCTGGAGTACTGCATCCAATTCTGAGTGCCGCACTTCAACAAAGACATGGACAAGCTTGAAAGAGTCCAGAAAAGAGCTACCCATATGATTCTCATGGCAAGCCATATGAAGAAGGGTTGAGGGACTTGGGCCTCTTCAGCCTAAAAAAAAGAAGGCTGAGAGGGAACTTGGTAGCAGCTTGTCACTATATCAGGGGAATACATCAAAGGCTCAGCAAACAACTGTTCACCAGGGCACCCCTGAGGAAGACCAGGGATAATGTCCACAAACTCCTGGAAGACTATTTCAGTTTAACACAAGGAAAAACTTCTTCACAGTTAGGGTGTCCAGATTGTGGAATAAACTCCCAACAGAGATGGTGCAATCACCTACCCTGGAAATCTGCATGAGGAGACTGGACAGTCACCTCATTGGGGTCAACTGACCCCAGTTGTCTTTCCTGCCTAGTGCAGAGGGGCTGGACTCAATAATTTTGTGAGGTCCCTTCTAGCTCCTTACACTCTATGAATCTATGAACAACAAGAACTGCCAGGTCTCACCCGGGCTTAAAAAGTGCCAGGCTCCACCCTGGCCTAAATCTGCCAGCCAAACATACAGCTGGGGTTCACTTACACAATGAGGCTGAAATGCAATAGGTCTGAAACAACAAAAAGGGCCTAGGCATATAGCTGCAGCCTGGACATCCAGTCTCAACCACACCACTGTGTTGAGACACTAAATTACAAAACAGAGGGGGCCAAGCCCATGTGGCCAGTAACTGCCAGGACCCCATTCCTACTCAGTCTGCTCCAGGGATTAATAACCCCATGGTACTATCCCGCTCAAGGCCTGTGTGGCCAAAACTGTCAAAAAGACTGCCAGGACTCCATTCCTAATCTGTCTGCTCCAGGGATTAATACCCCTATGGTATTATCACACTTAAGAAAAGAAGGGGAAAGAGGGAGCAAATAGGGGTCTCAAACTCCAAGACAGAGTTTCTCTCTCTGTACCTGAGGCTTTCCCTTCACATAGCTTTTGCTTCCCTCTCCAATGAATGGGGGGAGACCCTCACATGGGGAGCAGTTTTTTCTGGCTTCCAATTCAGATGTGCAGCTTTTAGCAGTAGGCCTGCACAAAGCGGCTAGTATTCACTTCAGATTCGGCCAATTCAGAGGACAATGATTCAATATCATGATTTGAATCACTGTCCCAAATAGATTTGGTCGAATCTGACTCGGAGATTCAGCTGCCACCAAATCAGCAGAATCTCCATATCAAATGGACCCCATCCCCTGCCAGCTCTGCCAGCCCCAATGTCCTGGTTCTTTAAAAAAAAACAAAAAACCCACACTCACTGGCTGCTGCCAGGTGGGGGACAATCCCTGCTGCATCTCATTGCCCCACACTGCATGGGGGGTTCTGCCACAAGCCCCCAGAAGCCCAAATGACTGCTGCAGTATTTGGGTTTTGTTTTTTTGGTTTTTTAAAGAGCCAGGACACTGGGGCTGGGTGGGGCAGCCATTGACATGGTGGGGAGAGCGGGCAGGGGTCCACCCAAGGTCCCCTGCCCCCTCCTCCCCCCACCACCCCCTACTTACCAGCATGGAGTCTGGGTCCAGCTCCCTGCAGCAGCAAGTGGGGACTGCCTGAATCTCCAAAGCTCTGTGAATCTTTCTGAATCAATCTGGAGAGCTTCAAATTGATTCAGACCTTTTTATTGGTCTTGCAATTCGATTTAGATTTGGAGATTCAGCTGCCGAATTAGGCCGACTCTCCTCCAAATCAAATCATCACCCAAAGCTTCACACAGCCCTACTTAGCAGCCCCAAGAGAAAGAAAGAAAAACATTAGTTGAGTTGTTCTTATATACCTGGTATGACATCACCCAAGCTTTGTCCAATTAAGGAGTGCCACATTTCAGCCTCTCTCTTACCAATCTGCCTAAAGAATCTTCTGCTTCCTCTGGCCAATGGGGCCAGAGGATTTTACATGCTTTGCACAGATACAGGCTCCAGCTTTCCATGTGCAGACCACATGGCCCGAAACAGGGGCCATTTTGCCCACATAAACACATGCACAGTATACGTGTTTATCTGAGGCTACTGATCAAAGTGCTTCAGCTGACAATAGCTGGTGTCCTGGAAAAGGTACATACTCTCAAACAAAGATAGATCTGAGAAAAGTTCATACCCAAAAGAAAAATTATATTATACATGCCTACCCAGGCACCGTTGGAAAAGAACGTTCTTAACTTTGGTGTATAAGAGGAATTTCAAAAGAAGCTGGGAATACAAGAATACCTTCATCTTGCAAACTTCTTAGCCCAACTTGAGATGAATTCTCTCAATTATTGAGCAGAAAGCACTACATTAGTCTCTTAAGATCTTTGCCCACTGGATGTGGGGCATAAGCGTAAAGTAACTGTACAGTAGAATTGGCTGATACAAAAGCATTCTGGAAATGTAAAATTACATAGGTCTGGATGATTATTACCAAAGCTGCAAAGATTTTTAAAGTAAAAAAATGCTAAATTAAAAGGGGGAAACAGCCCTTAGAGAGAGAGAGAAATCAAAAGGTGTCAGACTTTGATTAATGGTTATAATCAATGGAATAAAGCTGATCTGGATAATTCTGCAATGGGTCCCACAGGAATTGATGCTAATGCTATTACATTTTCATTTAGCTTTACCTCTTTGTTAATTTAATTGAGATGCAGGATATTAATAATATTATTGCTATATCAATATCTTAATTGGCTGAATTAGGTTACAGAGATAATATGAACATTCAGCAGTGTATTCCTTCATCAAGGGGAAATATTTTCCTGCATGTCTAAATTTCCACAGCGTGAAACTTCTTGGAGCTGCAATATATATGTAGCTGTTTCTGTCATAACTTCAGTTCAGTTCCTGAGTGTTAAGTGATATGCAGAAAGGATTTGAGAAAGTCTCATTTTCCAACATTAAGCATCATGTTATGATAAACTTGTCCTTGCCTGTTGGAATACCAATCCATCTGTAAGTTAAAAAGTGAAGCACTGTATACATTTTCCTGCAAGGTTCTTATTACAGTATTGATTTGTTATCACTGGTCTCATAGAAAAGAATTACCATGTAAATGAGAACAAGGAAGTGCAGAATAAAGCAATCTCTCTCCCAGACCTGTGTAAAACAAGAGGAAATCAGGAACACTAATCTATTATAAATGATTTCAAATCAACAAATTAACATTAAATTCCTATATAAAGAAAAAAAAAAGAGATAGCAAAAGCCACAGAATTTACAATATTGTCATTTCAGAATAAAGTTGGCAATGCTGTCCGTTTATAGTAAAAACATCTCTTGTTTCATTCCCAGAGGACAACATCTAGTCAAAATAAAGTCTAGATGCCATTAGGGCCATATAAGATAGAGCAGATTTATGGATAATACAGTCAAGCATGCAGTGCCTTCCATCTGCTAATGCAATGCAATTGAAACAATCAGGAAACGATAAGAATTATACTGTGTGGCCTGATCCTGCAAGATACTGAGGACACTCCATTCCATGGGAATCGTGTACAGCAGGAGTGGCATTCTATTCTTTTCTGGTCACATAAGTGTCCAAATCTGGTCACCTGCATGGCATTTTTGATGATCAAAGTCGCAGAAAAAACATTTTCACACAGGTTGTTATTCTACTGCTGCATGTGGATGACTACACAACACTTTGTAGTCATGCAGACTGAGCTGGTGTGGTACTGGCCAGGGCACATGCATGTGCTCCTTGTGTCTTAGGCAGCTGGAACTGAAGATGGCTAAAACCCATGACTACTGGGCTTAGATTCAGGAGCCAAAGAAGACAATGTGCATTCTTTTGCCCCATGGCTCAGTGTCTAGGTCATTGGGTCCCGTCACCTAGAGGGGGTTTAAACAAAGACCTGCTTCTGCTGCCTTGCACTGCATCTATCCATCACACCACAGTCATTTGCTTCTCTGGGGCTCCTTTTGAAGTTGAGCTACTAATATACTCATTGGAAGAAAGGCAAAATGTACCTTTTCCAGGACACCAGCTATTGTCAGCTGAAGCACTTTGATCAGTAGCCTCAGATAAACACGTATAAGAAACACCATGAAAGACTCATATCAAGTGTAGTGCCGAGGGGTCAGTCCCAGGACCAGCTTTGTTCAATATCTTCAATAACAACCTAGAAGATAGGATAGCATGCACCCTCAGCAAGTTCGCAGATGACACAAGTCAACCCAGGAACTTCTTTTCTACACTAGTAGCCATCTCATTGAGATGCACACTCTCTGGCTGCTCATTTCTTCAGGGCCCCACATCTCCCACAGACTTCCTTCTCATGGCTGTCCAAGGGACCAGCTTCAGAAGAAGTAACAAAGAGAAGCCTGTATAGTTTTTAAGCTGTGATGTGGTAGTTAGAGTACTGTAGAAGAAGTCAGACGCCCAGCTTCAAACCATCTCTGCCCAAGGGGTGTGGGCTTAGAACCAAAGACATTTAGTTTTCCGGCAACCATACTGGCTAATGAGATGTTTGGGAGGTGGGGATGATGTTTCCCACCATGTTGGCAGGGTGTCTGATCAGTCTAGGCAGCCACGTGTGCAGGTATAGAAATCCAATGCATATGTAAATGGCTTTTTTGAAACTTAAACAACCACACAGACAATCAAATCTAGTCAGCTAGGTATCCAGAAAAGAATAGAATGCCATCCAAAGTGCTCGGAAGTAAAAATGTCTAAGGATTGGACCCCCCAGACAAGAATACTTGCTAATAGTAACCAACTTCACCATGCTATTGTGCAGCCATTGTTTTGCTCTTTGAAGGAAGGGAATCGATCTGTGTGTTGAGAGAAAGAACCAGCTTTCCTCTTTTTCCTAGAGGATGCTGGCAATCTTTTTTAAGGTACAACAAAATGTCAAAGGAAGCTGAACCCTGAGCTGCAGCTCTGCCTGCCCACTAGTACGGGAGGAAGGAATGTTGACCATTAGGCAGACTCATACATGCATGTTTTAACACCAGAAATTAACATGACCCATTGAATCGAGTGAAGGGAAAGACCTTGTCCATTGTACACCGTATTCTTTATACTTTCATACACTCCATTTCCCTGCTAAGAAAGGAAGCATTTACTCTTATACATTTGAAATAAGAGTTTTGGCTGGTCTAGTTTTAAATACATCAAGCAATAAGTCTGCTTCTCCCTCTCTCCCTTTTGGTTGTAACTTGTCTCTCCTTTAGTTGTAACTTAGCCAAGTTACAGAGTGTGCTTTTTAAAAAAATATTGCTTTATATTCCTACATCCCTCTTATAACTTTTTTTCCTCTTCTTTCTAGCAGTCTTTCTATTATGTCAGTATCTGTCTGGTTGATAGAAAGGTTGTCAGGGCTAAATACCATGGACCAGGTGCTACTGAACAAAAGCCATTTAAAGAGGGTCAATTGTTTTAATCAGTTGTAATACAATCCTTCTGCCTATGGAGCCCAAAGTCATGTTAGCTGCCCTACCCCACTGCACTCTTATGAACAGGTTGATACCCACAGTTCTCCTAAAGTCTTTCTGAGAAACAGAACTGGTCAGGTTTTTTTCCTCCTTATTGGGAACACGAAGACAATTCATTTTCCTTATACAGTGTTAGAATCTAATGTTGGAGAGGAGGCTACGTTCCACTCTCCTGCATTTATGGTTGTTCTTCAGGAATAAAACATCCAGTAACAGAATCCAATGAGCTTGTTTTGAGATACAGTGACCCAAAGTTTTCACTTAATTTCTTGAAAAAGTGTAGCAGCATTACATATATTAATTATATACACTGTGGTTGGATCATTTCTAGGGGAGGTGTGTGTGTAAAATATATTACACACACACTTGTATAATATGTGTATACACACACACACACAGTATGCATATATGTATAATGTATATATACAAAACACCACATACGTATATATGCATGCACGCATATATATACACACATCTATATACATACATATACACATATACACATAACACATACACACATACATATACATACACATACATGTGTGTGAGCAGATGTATACACACACACACATATTATGTATGTATGTATGTCTGTATTATAAATGATTCATCCAACGGTAGATGGATGTTGAAATTCAAAGGCAGGATTGACTAACTGATACCTCACAGCCAGGAACCCAGTACATTGGAGTAGGGAATGTGAATGGATGACAGGGCTAATGAGAGCAATAGGAGGCATATACAGTTCAACTGGAACAAATGAACCAAAGAAGGGTGCTAAAGACATGACAGATCTTATGTTAACATGCATAGTTACCAATCTAAATCTGCAGTCACAAAGCAAGGAGGGTAGAAAGGAGCTGAAGAGAATCCAGCTTTGTTTCCAAAATACAATTACATCTAATTCTAATACATATGGTTAGATATACACACGTCTGTAAAGGGAAAAGAGTGGGGAAAGGGTTAGGAAGACCAAATCATGATTGGAGTTGCAGCTAGCAAGGGATGTAAAGGGCAACAAGGAGGACTTCTACAAGTATGTCAGTAACAAGAGGAAGATCAGGGAAAGTTTGGGTCCATTACTGAATAGGGGAAGCAACCTAGTGACAGATGATGCAGAAAAGGCTAAAGTACCCAAAGCATTTTTCACCCCAGTCTACACAAGCAAGGTTAGCTCCCAGACTACTGCACCTGGCAGCACAGTTTAGGGTGGAGGTAAGCAGCCAACAGTGGTGAAAGAACAGGTTAGGGGCTATTTAGAAAAACTGGACATATACAAGTCCGTGGGACCAAACAGGATGCACCCAAAGGTGCTGAGGGAGATGACTGATGTGATTGCAGAGCCTCTGACCATCATTTTGAAAACTCATGGCAATCAGGAGTGGTCCCAGATAATTGAAAAATGGCCAACACAATGTCCATATTTTAGAAAGGAAAAAAGGAGGTTCCAGGGAACTACAGACCAGTCAGCCTCACCTCAGTCTCTGGAAAAACCATGGAGCAAATATTCAAGGAATCCATTTCTGAGCACTCAGAGGAAAAGATGATGATTAGGAAGTCAACATGGGCTCAGCAAGGGCAAGTCATGCCTGATGAACCTGACTGGCTTCTATAAGGAGACAAGTGGCTTTGTGGATGCAGGGAGACCAGTAGAAGTGGTATACCTTTGATTTTAGCAAGGCTTTTGATATAGTCTGCCACAGCATTCTTGCAAGCAAGCTAAGGAAGTATGGACTGGATAAATGCACTGTAAGGTGGATAAAAAACTGCCTGGAGCATCAGGCTCAGAGGATAATAATCTCTGGCTCGATGTCTAATTGTATCAAATGTAGTGCCGAGGGGTCGGTCCCAGGACCAGCTTTGTTCAATATCTTCAATAACAACCTAGAAGATAGGATAGCATGCACCCTCAGCAAGTTTGCAGATGACATCAAGCTGGGAGGAGTAATAGATATGTTGGAGGGTAGGGCTAGGATTCAGTGTGACCTAGACAAACTGGAGGATTGAACTAAAAGAAATCTCATGAGGTTCAAGGAGGAGAAGTGCAAAGTCCTGCACTTAGGATGGAAGAATCCCGTGCACCAGTACAGGCTGGGGGCTGCCTGGTTGGGCAGCAGCTCTGCAGAAAAGGACCTGGGGATTACAGTAGACAATAAGCTGATATGAGCCAGCAGTGTGCCCTTGTTGTCAAGAAGGCTAATGGCATACTGGGCTGCTTTGGCAGGATTGTTTCCAGTAGGTCAAAGGGAAGTGATTATTCCCCTCTATTCAGCATGGGTGAAGCCACATCTGTAGTACTGTG
Organism: Caiman crocodilus; assembly: GCA_030014935.1. Lineage (NCBI taxonomy): Eukaryota > Metazoa > Chordata > Crocodylia > Alligatoridae > Caiman > Caiman crocodilus. The sequence continues at coordinate 145,216,141 of JAGPOW010000261.1, read as the reverse complement.
TTCAGTTTTGAGGCCCTCCACTACAGAAAGGATTTGAACAAATTGGAGAGAGTCTAGTTGAGAGAAACAAAAGTGGTGAGGAGGCTGGAACACATGACTTCTGAGGGAGCTTGGCTTATTTAATCTAGAGAAGAGGAGACTGAGAAGGAACTTAATAGCAGCCTTCAACTACTTGACGGGGGGGTGCAAAAGTGGATAGAGCTAGACTGTTCTCAGTGGTAGCAGATGACAAAACAAGGAGAAGTGGTGTCAAGTCACAGCAAGAGAATTTTAGGTTAGATACTAAGAAGAATTTTAGTAGGAGGGTAATAACCATGCACTAGGAGGGTAATAACACACTGCAACAGGTTACCTAAAGAGGTTGTGGACTCTCCCTCCTTACAGGTTTTTAAGACTCGGCTAGACAAAGCCTTGGCTGGGATGATCTAGTTGGGGCTGGTTCGACTTTGAGTAGGGGGTTGGACTAAATAACCTTGTGAAGTCCCTTCCAACCCTAACTTTCTATGATTCTGTGATTCTAAAAGAAAAGCCCTGAGAGACCCACTCAAAGAACCCTTACCTCAAGTATGATGGGAGGCTCAGCCAAAGTGGTGAACCTGCTGCCATGCTTCCACAGCATGTGCTCTCTGTAGATAAGCGGGTGAAAGGCACGGGAGAGTATTTCTGGCCCTGTGGAGGGGCAGTTGAGGGAGGACCATGCCCAGCAGACAAAGGCAATGCAGGGAGTCTCTGGCAATGCCAGCAGCTGCCCATGCCAGCAATAGAAAAAGGAGGCAGATCCTCTGCCTAGAGTATTCAGAGGCCCAGTGATCAACCTTGTGACCCATTGGAATAGGAATCCCTTGAAGATGGGCAGCCAAAGACTAAAGCAGCAGAACCCCTGACAAGCGGTGCATGAGTTAAGGGGCCTCCACCCAGCGTGTTTCTTCCCCTTCCCACTTTTGCTGATGTTGTTTCTTTTCCAGTGGTGGTAGAATGAGTGGGGGAAGACCTCTCCTCCTGGAAGTATGCTCTGAAGGTTCTCGCCCTGAGAAGCCAACCCAGGGAGAAGAGCCCAGGGAGAAAGAGATTTTTTGTTTGTTTGTCTGAAGACCTGAATTAATCAACACAGGAGCCCAGAAAGGGACATTGGCCTCGTTAGACTTGTTTGCCCATGTAACTATTGGATTAGGCCCTCTAAGGGACTGAACTGGGCCACTTAAACCCAGGAATGGGGGATGCTTTAACTTTATTTTTCTTTTCCTTTGTTACCCACTGGATGGTATAATTGGGTATTTAAGGGGCCAACCTGGCCGTATTTACCCCAGAAATCCAGGAAAAACTGATTTAAGGCTGTTGGCCTGGTGGACTTGTGATGGGCTGATCTGATTGTTGGCAAATACTTGGCCCAGAAAAGGTGAGAGACTTTGAGAGAACTGGCCTTAGGTGGCCCAAGAAAAGGGGTTAAACTCTGGGGCACCTGTTCAGTCCTCCAGTGCTGAACTTTCAGTGACCTCAGGGTGATCTGGGCCCCAACACCAGGAATTCTGGAAGTGGTAAGGCTGGGGTGTGAGGGGATCTGGAGATTTACGAAGAAAACCTTCAAAGGAACCATCAAGATCTTTGCCAATCCAACATCCAGCTCCTAGTAGTTAATAATACATCAAGACGTGACAGGCAACCAGAGGACATTGGAAGTTAGTGGTAGCGATATGGTCTGGTGCTCCAATGGCTATACAGCACCCATCCCCAACAATATCAGAGATGATACTATATACTACACACACACACACGTTTTATATATATACATATACACACACTATATATAGTATATGTTATAGTACTCTGTGTGTGTATATATGTGTCATATATAGTATCATTTATGATATATACAGATGCACCATATATATATATATAATATATATATATATATATATATATATTAGTATCATATGTGAAATAATATCAATCATATATAACCTATTGCTACAAATGGCCTCTGTGCCAAAGGATGGGCAGGATGCCAACATAACAACCATCTTTAAAAAGGCCTCCAGACATGATACTGGGAACTAGAAAACAGTGAATCACTTCCAACTGGCAAGTTGGTAGAAACTATAATGAACAATAACGTTGGTAGTTACATGGACATATGATCTGCTGGGAAAGAGACAACATAGTTTTAGTAAATGGAAATTCTGTTTCTCAGATCTCCTGGAGTTCTTTAAGGGTTTTAACAAGTACAGGGACAATGGGCCATGGGTCATATTTTGGCCATCCCTTTTATAGATAGTTTTCTAAAAATGTCAACTCAGTGTGCAGTCAAAAAAGGCCAATAAACTGTTGGATATCATTAAGAAGGGAACTGAACACAAAATGGAGAACTTCATACCATTATACACATCCATGGTGTGCCCAGATCTTCAGTACTGTGTACAGTTCTGACCCCAACATTACCAAAAGGATGTTGTAGAACTAGAAAAGGGCAACCAAAATGATTAGGGACATGGAGCAGTTGCCAAACCAGCAGAGACTAAATGTGAGGGTTTGGCTGAGATGTAGGTGGCTAGGCCTGCGGTAGGCTACTAGGAGCAACCTGGGGGTCAGCCAGGTGGGGACACAGGTTATGGGAGCTGAGAGGGGATATCCAAGAGACATATTCCAAGATATAAGCCAAGGTCAGGAGCTAGGAGTCACAGTTTCATAGTTTCATAGTAGCTAAGGTCAGGAGAGACCTGAACAGATCATCCAGCCTGACCCCCTGCCACAGGCAGGAATGAATTCTGGGGTCTTGTGAACCCAGCTATGTGATTGTCCAACCTCCTCTTGAATATGCCCAAGGTAGGGGCAAGGACCTCTTCCCTGGGAAGTTGGCTCCAGATTTTGGCCACCCTAACTGTAAAATATTGCCTTCTGATCTCCAACCTAAACTTATTCTCCATCATCTTATGACCATTGTTCCTTATCACCTCAGGTGGTGCTGGGGAGAAAAGAGCTCTGCCTATTTGCTGTTGATCCCCCTTGATGAGCTTGTAGGAAGCCATCAGTTCCCCCCTCAGCCTCCTCTTGCTAAGGCTGAACAGGTTCAGGTCCTTCAGTCTCTCCTCATAGGTCCTGTCTTGCTGCCCTCTCACCAAGCGGGTGGCCTTCCTCTGAACCCTCTCCAGGCTGGCCACATCCCTTCTGAAATGTGGCACCCAGTACTGGACGCAGTACTCCAACTGCGGCCTGACCAAAGTCGCATAGAGGGGAGTATCACCTCTCTGGACCAGCTTGAGATGCACCTTTAGATGCATGACAAGGTACGACTGGCCTTGCTGGCTGCGATCTGGCACAAGATCCCTTTCCGCCTCTGTGCTTTCAAGAAGGGAACTTCCCAGCCTGTATGTATGCTGTGGATTCCTTCTCCCAAGGTGCAGCACCCTGCATTTGTTTACATTGAACCCCATCCTATTCTCGTCTGCCCATTTTTGTAGCAAACAAAATATCTAGTTGCAGCCTCTCTCTCCCCTCAAGTGTGTCCACCTCGCCCCACATCTTAGTGTCATCATTAAACTTGGACAGCGTACTTTCCACCCCCTCGTCCAAGTTACTGATGAACATGTTAAACAGTGAGGGCCTGAGGACCAAGCCCTGGGGTACCCCACTACTCACATCTCGACAGGTTGAGTACAACCCGTCCACCACTACTCTCTGGGTGCGCCCCATCAGCCAATTTTTTACCCATCCAACTATGCAGGTATCAATGCCACAGTCGCTTAATTCATTGATGAGGGTGGGGTGAGAGACAGTGTCAAAGGCCTTCTTAAAGTCTAGAAAGACTATGTCCACAGCGACACCATCATTCAAGGATTTAGTTATTTGTTCGTAAAAGGCAATCAGGTTGGTCTGGCAGGACCTGCCTTTGGTAAAGCCATGCTGATTGCCCCTAAGCATGATCTCCCCTGCAGGCCCCCCACAGATTTGCTCCTTGATGATCCTCTCAAAGAGCTTCCCGAGCACCGAGGCGAGGCTTACAGGCCTATAGTTACTTAGGTCCTCCTTCCTCCCCTTCTTAAAAACAGGGACCACATTAGCCAGTTTCCAATCCCCTGACACCTGGCCAGATGACCACGAATGCTCATATAGCTGGGCCAAGGGCTCTGCGATGACCTCTGCCAGCTCCCTCAACACCCTTGGGTGGAGGGCATCTGGACCTGCAGATTTAAAAATGTCTAGCCCTTCCAGAAGATCCCTAACTACA
>JAGPOW010000261.1:145107341-145204007 GCA_030014935.1 Caiman crocodilus | reverse complement strand
AGCCCACATCGTAGCACCAACCCCGAAGGCGCTGGTTTACAGCCTCAATACACGCCTCGTGCTGCTGTCCCCGTTGCCACACCGGTAGAATGGAGGAAACATTCAACACTGTTTTGGGCTGGACATAAGGAAAGAATTCTTTACTGTCCAAGCCCCCAAGGCCTGGAATAGACTCTCCAGAAGTGGTGCAGGTACCTACTCTGGACTCATTCAAGAAATGTTTGGATGCTTACCTTGCTGGGATCCTTTGACCCTAGCTGACTTCCTGCCCCTGTGGCAGGGGGCTGGCTTGATGATCTTCAAGGTCCCTTCCAGCCCTAATGTCTTTGAAATCTATGAAAGTATGGGGCTCACTACATGGCCAGGGTTGGTGTGGCTGGTGGCTCTGCATGGTCATGGCTATTGGCAACTGCATATGTCTCTGGGCAGTGTCATCAGACAGTGGGGCATAACAGGTGGGCTCCCAGCTATGGGCCCCCCTGGGCAGGAGCAGGCACTGCTGGCAGCTGGTAGTATCATAGCTGGCCATGACTTATGGTGGGGGATGATGCTGTGGAGCTGGCACAGCAGGTGCTGGCCTGGCCTCCCTGAGATGCTAGTGGAGGGTACAGCTTAGGAGTATGGTGGGACAGCCTGCTGGACACCTGAGGGGCCCTCCCCCAGTGACATGTCACAGGGGTTGCCAAGCTGGGGCAGGGACTCAGGCAGGCCACCTGTGCTGCTGTAGACAGAATGGCTGCAGCCTGGGTTCCAGGGCACAAGCATGTCTATCAGTTGCACATAAAGGATGAGGTCTTGCAGACACTCCCTAAATAACGATTGTGGTTGGTGATGGAAGCCCACTGTGCCCTCAAGATCTTGACCTTTATGCAGCACTGCCACAATGACTGATTGTGCCTGTGATCCCACATTCAGGCTGACAGCCCTTCATAGGAGTGGGTGTTGGAGTGCCCATTCTGCTCAAACTGGCACTGCGCCTGCACCTCATTCCCAGCACCACAAGGTCGCCAGTCTTCTCCATGGACCAGTTGGAGAACCGGGTGCTGGGCACAAGTGTGGGCACAGCTGCAGATGAGGAGGACATTATCATGGGTCCTGCACTGGCTCTCTGGATCCCTGCACAGCTGTCCCTATGCTGCTGGGCCTGGGAAGCTGCCCAGTGCAAGGACCTGAAATGGGACTGGGAGTCACACAGCAGAGGAAATGCCTTGCAGCATCTGCAAGCTCAGGGCAGGCTGCTAGCTGTAGGCAGGTGGAGCTGGCCTCAGCACTTGGCCAGCATCAGGGGGACACAAAGGCATGGAGTGGTTTCAGGCTCCCTGCTGGACTGCCCCAGAGCTCTGAGCACCTGCAAGCTTGTAAAGGCCTGAGGCAGGAACTGCCTTAGAGGCAGCCCAGCCCTGTGGCATAGAGGTTGCCAGGCCACAGAAGTTGCCACAGAGGTTGCCAGGCCAGCACCCTAGAGCTAGCCTCAGGCTGATCCCTAGTGTCAGGGCTGACACGGGAGCAAACTTGCTCCTGGGTCATGCCTACATCTATGTAACTGCACAGTAACTAACCACAAGTAAATTTGCTACCTGCATTTGCATTTGCATTTGCAGGTAGCAAATTTGCCTGCAATTAGGGGTTTTTACAGTGCAGTAAGCATGCACATGTATAGATGTGTGTGCTTACTGTGTAGTAAACTAAGCTACTGCACAGTTAAGCATCTCCAGCAGATGCTCCCATTGTTATCTGACCCTTAAGACTGTTACAAAAAAGGGTGAGAAAATGAGGATATCCCACACCTTTTGCATTAATAGTTTGTCAGAGATTTGTGCAGGGAGGAACAAAACTGCACTTAAGTGCCTACTTTTATTTATTCACTTAATGGATGGAATTAAATCCAGCTCCAGGTGGCCCACTTCACCAACTGAACTCTTCTCTTACTAATAAATATAGGCCGCATCAGTGATAAACCTGATTCCCTTGAAGTCCTTTAATCAGAATAATCTGAAATGAAGGAGACCTATTAGCTCATCCAGTCAATCCCTTGCAGTACAGTATTGTCTTTAGCAGCATATTTTCTACTGCTTTCACTGAGTCCAGCTGCTTGTTCTGTAAATCATTCACCCCCTGGGGTTTGCAGCACTTTAATATGCTGTTCACTGAGACTATCACCTTTTACATGTGTAACTGATAAGAGCTTCCACCTCCTCATAGGATTACAGGGCTAGAAGAGTCCTCACAAAGCCATCTAATCCATCCCTCTGATTAAGGTAGGATCACACTGAACAAGCCATCCCAGCCAAGTGTCTGTCCAAACTGCTCTTGAAAATCTCCAGGTGTGAACATTTCACAGCATCTCTAGGTAGCCTTTGAGTGTTTTACCACCCTCATACCAACATCTCCAGCCTAAATTTCCCCTGCTATATCTTGAGGCCATTGCTGTCCCCTACAGACAAAGAGAAAAGCCCACCTCCCTCCTCTCTGAAATCACTCTTCAGGTATTTAAAGACTCTTATCAAATCCCCTGTCTTCTCTTTTCCAAGTTAAATGACCATAGCTCTTTCAGTCTTTCCTCATAAGTCTTGCCTCTGAGGATCCTAACCATTTTTGTTGCCCTGTGCTGTACTCTTTCCAAATTGTACACTTCCTTCCTGAAACTTTGGGCTTAAAATGACACAGTACTCCAGGTAAGGCCTCACCAGTGCTGCATAGAAAGGAAGAATCACTTCCCTTGATTAGTAAGTGACACTTCTATTAATGCAACTCTGGATGCTGCTGACTTTTTTACAACAAGAGCACATTGGTAACTCATATTCAGCTTACAGTCCACCATAACCCCCAGGTCCTTCCTGCAGTACAGCAGCCTAGCCAGTCATTCCCCAGTCTGTACTAGTACATGTGGTACTCCCAATTAATCATAAGGCACAGAGCTGGTGATATGAAGGGGAAACTATAGACTTGTAAGTGGAGCCTATTAAGGCTTGTGTGCATCACATTTGGAGTCTGTATTAAACAGATTGCTACAGTTCTAATAAAGCTAATGATATCAATTCTCTATATGCCATCTCACATATTCAAAGCACTTTTCAAACACTGGAGTACTACTGGTAAGTCTCACAACACCCCTTAGAAAGAGTCACTTAACCTTTCCACACCTTAATTTGCCCACTGAAATAAAAATGCTATTTCTTTCCTATGTTACAAGAACATTGGAAAGAGGCAAAGGATTTCCATGGAAACCAGGCTGGGCTTAAGCTCTATTTGTTTGTGGATTTCACCCCGGGTTCACAAAGGAGTCTTGAATGTGGGTTTATGCTGTTTAAGTCCCTCACAGCTCCTTCTTCTCCCCAAAGCCCAACAAAATCTCTTTCTTTAACTCTCAGTATCTTGTTTTCCCTTCATCCTTCTAGACCTGATGACCCTTCAAAATCCCTTTCCTTGAATCTTCATGAGAGACTGACACATGCATGGAACTGTGTATATATGCTCTCTCTGCTATAAAAGGTCTTTTGAAGGCTGGGTATGACACCTAAGAACACGGTAGTAGAAAGAGCCCACTGGACAATCATGTCCAGTCCCTGCATTCACAGGCAAGCACTAATCCAAGGAATCCTCATAATTACCACTTCAAACCCTCACAGTCAGCTAGAAGGCCCATTACCCAAAACAGAAAGAACAATCTATAACATGCTGTAACTTCCCATGCCTTTCTCCTGAGTGTCGTGCATGTGGACTCTTTAAGAATCTCACCGTGGCTTCTTGGACTGCATGGCTAAGCTAGTGGGAGTGGCCTTGAGTTGGAGCCCCAGGAGTCTCGCCTGCCATGTCTTTGATGATAAGAGGTTTTAAATTGGAGGACGATGTTTGGTCCTGTCCCTCTGGTTCTTTCCCTTGGCCTTCCTTGTGACCACCTCTTCTTGGGGCTCCACCTCCCTTACACCCCACCTAACGCCAACCGTTATATTGCTTGCTAGGGCCGAAGGTCGGGGCCGATGTTTGGGCCCTCCCTGGTGCTCAGTCCCTTGGGCTGTGGTTGTTGACCACTAGTGTAGCTAGTGCCAAGTGCTCTCCATGACCCCTCTCTGCTCTGTGGTCTATGTGGAGCTGGGTTCTACCTGGACTGCCGCCTCCCTTGATGTGTCGCTGCTTCCCTGAGTTTGGTACCTGCTGCTGGTTGTTTGGTTCAGGGTCTCGTCCTTGCTGCATCTGTCGCTGTCCCAGTAACTGGGGCTACTGGCTCTGGCCCACAACAGGTCCGCCAGTGGCTTCTTGGGCCAACACTGGCCTGGTATTCTCTCCACACTCCCTTCCTGAGGGAGCCAAGCCTCCTCCTGCTGCACACTGTCCAGCCACTCTGACCCTTCTGGGACAGCTGGGGACACGCCTTCTGGTCTCCCTGGCTCCCTTCCAGGGAGCCTTTTCTGCCAGCTGCAGCTGCCCACCCAGCCAATCGCCCTTGGCACAGGTTTTTTCTTTGATCTTTGACCATACCAGCTCCAGCCGCCACGGTTTCACTTTTGCCTTCAAACAGCTGCCAACACAGCATCCTGTTGCCTCTCCCCTTCTCCTGGTAAGTTTTTCTTATACATGCCAAAGCTAAATGCCCCACCACTGCAGCAACAATACAATGATTGATTCATATATGATCAGAAGATCCTAGGAAAAGGACCATGTCCCATACTACAGAGAAAGGAAGGCAAAAATCCCCACAGTTCTATTCTGTCCTGAGGGAAATTCCTTCTAGATTATGAAGGAATTTCTTCTAACCCAGAGAAGAAGAGCAAGACCCTCTATCCAAGAAGTTTGGGGTTTTATTAGTGCTATTAGGGGCATCAGTATGCTGCAGCCAAAACCCCCTAGCCTTAGCTGTGGTCTGTGTTCTAGTGCCTTAGAGCAGTGGTTTCTAACCTGTGGTCCACAGACCCCTAGGAGTCCACAGACTATGTCTAAAAGTCGGTGAAAGATGACTATGATTAATCAAAAATATGTGAATACCCGCACTTACAATTCAAAGGAGTTCATACCTCCATTTGAAATTTCCAAAGGGGTCTGCAGATGAGAAAAGGTTGTAAACCACTCTCTCAAAGGAAGGCAAATTCTGAGCCCACCCCCCTTCACCCCTCCCCACCCTCCAGTGTTGAAACCAGTAGTATTTCATAAAGGGGAAACAATCTCAAATGGTAAATCAGCAAAAGCCCAGACTCATGGGATTATAAAACACCTTCTGTACCACAAGAGCCACCTTATTACCCCAGATGCTTTTCAAGGATTCAAGAAGGTTGGAATGCAATCACCTAAGTGAGGCACCTACGTCTATTTACATGAAAAATACATGGAATAGGATTTAGCCAATGCTATTTTGAAACAAAGTTAGCATAGTCTTAGTAGTCCTGAGAATGCCTGTGAACGGTTGCAGGTTACCACGCAAGATTCTTAATAGGCAAACTTAGGACTGTAAAGGTATGCTTGCAACACTCATGTACTGGTAGACAAACATCCAGAAGTGGATACTCTGATAGGTCTATCTAGAACATGAATCTAGGGGGAAAAATCCAAGAAGAATGTATTAAGAATAATTTGTGCACATCATCTTAATGAGTACATTAAATGTTGCTGTAATGGCATATACATATTCTAAAATCATGCAGGGTAGAATAGCATCCATTTGCTTTAATAATATTAATATTATGCTATGTTAATATTATATAATATAGCTTACTGCTATTTCACATACCTGACAGAAATTGACACACATTGTAATAATATACTTGGAATGTTCCAAACTCCAGATGAAGCTAAAATGTCAGTTTTATCTGCGTGATATACTATTGCACGAAGCAGGAATCTCTAATTATAACTCATACCATGCTAAATCCATTACTAATATCTTAGTTGGAACATGTTCCTTAAGCATAGTATATGAATGACTCTCTCATAACAGGTTGGTATATTCCTTATTTCACACACATAGCAACACACAGTTTCAGTTTCTGCTTGGTGTGGGTGAAACATGTTAGATAATAAGAGATGGCTCTAATGAGTAAGGAAAAAAGTGATAGAGTGATGTTGTAGCCACAAAGGTCCATGAATTATATGAGAGGCAAGGATTTCTTAGGATGATATATTTTATTAGACTAACCGTAGGTGTGATAGATTTAGACAAGCTTTCAAATACAAAGCATTCTTTATCAGATGACCTGAATAAAAAAAGTTTCATGGAAAGAAGTCCTCCCCTTTTTCAGGAAAAAAAGGTCATCCTTTGCTTGACCCCTAGTCAAATATGACATCTTATGGGTTAGGTTGTAAAATGTTACCACTACATTTTACTACAAATCATGCTGTGATGGGGGCACACTCGGGGCCGGGTCTCATGCTGGCCCACCCACCTGTCTCTCTGGGGCAGTCTGCCCAGTCTTGCCTGCCATGACTTTGTTGTTCCCATAAACTAGTGATATAATGTGGGGAGTTTCCCATTCCCAGCTCCAATGCCAAAGGGTGCTATCTACAGCTCTAAACATCCCCTACATTGCAGCCCATGCCTCACAGATGGCATCCACATCATGTAATCGTAAGCTCCACCATGACTGGTGCTCCAGGGTCTCACAGGGACTCTCACTCCCTCCATGGAGCAGCAAGTCATTGTGCTTAACCTTTAAGTCTTCCTTTCATCCAACTCTTGGCCTCCTTGCAGCAGAGGACTTATCAGGGTCAGGACTTGTCCTTAACTCTCTGGCTGAGTCCCTTTCTCAGCCTCTAGCCCAGTTACAGCCTCAGAGATCTGAAGACATACCTTGGCCTACTCCCCCCACCTGGGCTTCCTACTGTGCCTGCTCTAAAGCCTCTACACCACACCCCATCCTGGGGTCTTCTCACCTTTCTGATCAACTATTCACAGGGCTGGCCCTTGCACTGTCCTTCAGGCTTACTTCCAGTTCAGCCCTACTCAACACATCCTTGGTACTACCCTTCAAGCCTATTCCCCATTCAGCCTTACTCTGTGTGGGGCCAGACTCTACACTTCATCCTACCCGCTCTGGGTTCTCTGGGATCTTGCATCCCTGCTGGGCTCAGGTGTCATTCTGCTTGCCATGCCTGGCCCCTCTACTCTCACAACTCTCTGACCCTAGATACTATGATCTGACCCTAGATACTATGATACTATGATAACTACCTCCAAAGCGCACCCAAAGACAGGGGCTGGGGTTAAGGCACCCACCCACACCTTTCACCAGGGAGGCAACTGGCCTGGCATTTCCTTGGGGTTCCCACACCACTAGGAGCCCCACCAGGCCATCTTTCCCCAGCAGAGCACAGTTTTAGGTCATGCCCAGGATCAAGACCCTCTTGCTCTTGCCTTCTAGATGCCCCATGCAGCTTAACCAGGCAATATTTCTGCCTGCTGGCAGCAGCAAACCACAGCCTTTATATCCCTTGTTCTCAAAATGGCTGCCACTGTCAGGAACCTGGCAGCTGCCTGATTCTGCCCTTAGGGTGGCAGGCACCCAAAGGTGCACTACCACATATGCATATAGGTATTATTTTATTTTGATCCATGTTGGTTCCTAACTTTGAGTTTTGAGTTTCAGTCTGCGACCTTTGCCAATACATCGCGTAGAGTGCCTCCAAGGTGGATGAGGCTGTTAGCTTGAGGGAAAGTCATTATTGAGGAAAAACATTAGTGGCCCGTTTCACAAGTGTTGGCAATTGCACATCAGTCATGGATGTCCATGTTCATGACAGCAAGCTTATCACCCACCGAATCTTGCTGAGCCATAGAGGATCACATGAGTATCTAACCCCTCTGGAACAAATAATTCTCCTTTCTAAATCCAACAGAATAAAAAAAACCCACAAGACTACCTAAGGGCAGCCATGGAACAAATCAAAACCTGATCTGCAAGTAGCATAGTAAACATAACACTGAAGAACTGAGCTGCAGTAACCAAGATCCCTGACTTCCTCATGCACAGGTGTTCATCATCATAAACCTTCTGGACTTTCAATATGGCATCAGTCCTGGGAGGCTGGTAGCCTCCAGGGGTGGATTGAGAGGACATGCAGTGCCACAGACACACTCACTTTTATTCCTGTTCCACTCTGCAGCTGGACTGTGGGAGCCTGATTGACCAGCACAAGATGGGATGAGGCTGGAGGGTAAGAGTCAGAAGAGGAGTGAGTAGGTAAAAGGGAATCCCAGGGGTTGAGGTCCACAGCAGAGCACAGAGCAGCTAGCATTGGGGGTGCCAGAGGGAAGAGGAGGTAAGTGTGTCCAGTGATACCCTGGGTACACAGAGCTGCCTCTTTTCCCCCCTCCAGCATTCCCTGCCCTGGCCACTCTGAACAGCATGCTCCACTGTGGGTAGGGAAGGTACAGAGACAAAGCTGCACTTTTCAGCCTGGCTCATCCCCTTACTTCTCACAAGCTTCCAGGGCTGAAAGGAGGGGCCACAGTCTCCTGGTTCTGTGACAGTAGGGGCTGCACTTGCTCCCCCAAGTACAGACTGGGGGCTGGGATCCATCTCGTGTTCTGTTATCCCCACAATCTCCACTCCTCCAACTCCATGGTGCCCTGCATGTGCCACATGTGTACAGCCCAGCCCCTGGTCCCTGCTCTGTCTGTTTAGCCCCAGGGCTGGGGTTCAGTTGGGATCACATTGCGGGTAAATAAGGGTACCAATTGACTCTTTGGGTCCCAGTCTCTAGCTGTGACTTGAGCCTAGGTCTAGGTGCTATACTGGAAGCAAGTGGGCATAGGGCCATGTAGAGACAGGGAACAACCTGCAGGGGTTACTATTATATTACATTTTATGTTACACTAGCTAATTCCCAATAAGGATGATGGTGGGGGGCAGGGACAGAGTGCCCGCCCCCCTGCTCCAGGTCCAGCCCCACTCCACCCCCGGCCACTCTAGGTCCTGGTCAGCCATGCTCCACCCTGACTTGCCACCGCTCTGGGGCCAGCCCTGCTCCCTTCCCCCCAGTTCCGGGTGCATCCCCGCTCCACACCCCAGCCCTACAGCTCTGGGTCCAGCAATATGTGCATCAGTATAGAAATTAGAGTCTTGTTATTTTCCCATCTCTTCTCCAAACCATATTTAAAACACTTAAAGAATGTTTTTGTTTCACAACAATACTAATTCAAGTCTTTAGCTCGTATTTTTCAATTATTAAGAGTGGGGCTGATCTAAAACTTTCTATCAAGTTTTTTGACAGAAAACAAAGGTTTTAAACTAGATGAATGTTCACAAAAAAACAGACTTTCTTTGGAATTTTGTGACATTTTTACCAGAGCAAAACAAAGAACAAAACATTTTAAAAGATAAACCTGAAAACTTTGTTTTCCTAGAAATGCTAGGTTTTTGAGTGAAACCTAAATTTTTTTCAAGGGAAGTTAAAACAGGTCTATGTAAAGCTGGCAAATTATTAGTGAGGACAGGATGCATAAAGAATCCATACAGATAATAATAAAAAAAATCGTAAAATAAAATTTGCAAAAGCCTTAGAAAATCCTCACCAGTAAACTTCATCTGAAAAACAGGCTTTCATTTGCATTTATCAGCATGCAAGATTCAAATCTTTAAGCCAAATAACAGGAACTAGGAGAAGTCTGTAGGTAATATATCAAGAGGTTTGGTATTTTTATCATTCTCTAATCATGCAGCATGCTGTTGATTTTATAATAAGAAATCCCCAAAAGAGTTTAGAAGACAGCTTCATACACCAAATGTATAGTACTTTGTTCATAAGGACACAGTTTCTTTTATTCCCTCTGATGGGTAATTCAGAATTCTTGCCTTCTCCCATCTGTATTTGATTTACATGTCAGACAGTTTCTGCCTTTCTAAATTGCCTATTAATTCAAGGGAAGGAGGAATGCAATAAGAGCCCATTTCAATAATAATAAAAAATACTGTCAGGACATAGAACAACATATTAAAAGAGTCAGGACATCTGGTCACCTTATTATGTGTGTCAGATCAGCCTTGGTTCAAGTGCATTGGTTACAAATTATGGAAAAGCCCATGAAGGGCAAATATGCACCAGATTGTGGCTGAGTTGGGGGCTGAAATTGATGTTAGACTTCTTTTTTTAGCGTGCTCAGATTGTAAAGAAAGCCTGCAAGATATAATATTCAAGGTTTACTTCACAAACTGAGCTGTGACTTAGAAATAGTCAGCAAAGGCATTTCACACATAACCTTGCTGTTACATTTAAATCGGTACTGGAAAAAAAATAACAACCTTTCTCTCCCTTCCATCTTTGCAAGGTTTTAATATTATTTGTGTTGCAGAAGACACTACTATAACCTCTCCTGGAAAGATCCAGATCCAGAGTTCTTACTGAACCATTAGCAGTTACTGGCACTCTTTCTACATGGAAGTCTCTAAGGACCCAAACCAAATTAAACCTCAAGGCAACCCCATTGACTTTGATGGAGTTACATCATGGGTGAAAGTATTGTTTTCAGTAGATCTTATTCAGAGGATATGTCTATTCTACTGCTTAGTCCTATACCCAGACATTCCTATAGCCCAAACTCATTGACCATTTACATTAAAGCCTCTTAACTTGTACCTTGTTCCTCCACTCCCCAGCCCTGGTGTCAATCCTACCTGTTGGGAGAATTGAAAGCTCATGCACACCATTACCTGAGGCAGAACTTCCCTTTAGCCTGACCTACCCCTACATCCTATCAGAACTCATCTGAATACTGCTTGCCACAAGCACAGGAAATCCATCAGCAGCAATCACTGAATATCTTTGTCCTGACTTTTGGCTGTTCTGCCTCTGGCTTCTTTTTTCTACTATGCAGAATTTAGACAAAGCCCAGGAAAGATTAGTAGTAGAAGACTGATTCTTAGAAAGAATGTCTGAAAAGTGGTAACCTTTCCTAAATAGAGTCCTTCTAGGAATCAGCCTACCCCCTGGCTGTATCTCCACCGTTTCTAGCATGTAATTGCCATGATGTAGTGTGGCAGGGAGAGTGGCTCATGGAGCTGAGGGTGCTCCTTGGGGTTAACCCTAAATATAGATATAGATACAGATATTTCTATCCTCCATCTTAAATAAGGAAAGGTGTCTCTTTTTCTGGTACTATTATGTGTCAGAATTGACAAGAGAGTAGAAATAAGTGGGCGCATCTGTACATGTGCAACTGAATATATTCAGGCTCATTTTAGAATAAACTAATCCTGATGTCACCATCTAAACATGTATTTAAACATGGTAATTTACTTCACTACTGGATACCACTTGTATCTGACAGGACTATCCAGAAGCACAGCAAATTAGTCTACTGCACCCTAATTGCCATGCATGCATAAACGAGGAGGCTTTACTGCGCAGCAAATTAGTCTGCTGTGCAGTAAAGCACCTTGGGTAGATGTGTGTAGTATGGGATATGCACATCAATGGGTTTATTTTCTCAGTCCCTCTCAGAGATACAGAAGTACTATTATTTCAACCTTATGGATGGAGAACTGAAGTATGGAGAGATAAGTTACTTGACCAAGATCACATTAGAAATCTTAACTGTCAAATCACCCTGCTTTAAATACTTTGCACTGATAAAAATGTCTGAAGGCAGAACTAGAAAAAAACTGAACTGGCCTTTCATAAATATACACAGCAGCACTCAACACAGAGAACAAAAGAGTGAATGTATTTATAGGCTGTGAGTTTAGACACCTAAATCCCACTACCATTTCTTGTGGCTCGGTGGCAAACAGTTTATGGTCTTTCTTTTTTTTTTTTTTAAGTGAGGGACTCATTCAGCAACTCAGAAGGCAAAGTACCATTATAGAGCAGACAATTAGCTTCTGTTTCTATTGATACTTCTTCTTTAGTGCTCTGATAAACTTTTCTCATTGTGTGTCACTTTGTGCTTACTCATAATGGCTGATAAACAGGTAACATTTGAACTATCAGACCACGGATGTTAATTTCTGGATGGGCAAGTTATTTATAATGTTTTGGTAGTGCTAAAGTGATGTTGTAGCCATGATGGGAATTTTGTGAGAGGCAAGGATTTCTGTCTGTGATATCTTCTATTGGACCAACTGTATGGTTAGGATAAATTGAGGCAAGCTTTCAAGTTAGTCCAATAAGAGACATCACCACAGAAATCTTGCCTCTCATTTATAATGTACTTTTTGCTGACAGTATGTTAGCTAGGACTGATTATTTGCCTGTGTGTTAAATTCTGCATTGTTTACAGCATAGTGGCTGCTATAGGTAGCATGTGATACACCAAAAATAAATGCATAAATCATGCCCACCTACCTCTCTGACTTGTTGTGGTACTAACTTGTATAAAGCTCTGAGTCTGCTTAATGTGAACTTTAAATTTACAAAGGTGTATCAAGAATTGCTAAAATCTAATCACACCATCCTTCAAATTTGGTATCATAATCACCTGATTCTGTATTATTATCTAGTATCTTAATAGGTTTCTTTTTCACATCTATGTTTTTATTCCTTTCTAGTCCCTCACCCCAGATTTAGTCTCTGCTGCAGCTGTTGTGATATTTTCAGTGAAGATCTGGTATTCAGTTAGACTCTCCAAAGACAGCAAAATCCTTCAGATGCCTTCACATCCTCAGTATCCATTTTAACCCTTCTATTCTTCCCTTTTTGTTTCCTGTATGGTCTCTCACTAAATACGGTCACTTTTTTTCTTTACAGTAAAGATGCTTCCAGCTGTTCCTTACTCCTCATGCACTTAAATATCTTTGTCCATCTCCCTCACTGAATATTCTGACTTTCTTTTCTGGTCTCCCTTCTTCTAATCTTTTCCCCCACCAGTCTATACACAATGTTACCATTAATATCACCTTTTCATAAGTCTACAGCATCTAAGGAGCATCACGATGAAATGCTCAGTCCATGCATGCAACCCCCATCCAAGACAGCCAGGCATGCATCACAAGTTCTCTGTCTTGGGTATGTTTCTGTTTGTGTGCATGCCCAGCATTACAATAAGAAGGCTATCTGGTCCTTGTATCTCAAATGACC
Organism: Caiman crocodilus; assembly: GCA_030014935.1. Classification (NCBI taxonomy): domain Eukaryota; kingdom Metazoa; phylum Chordata; order Crocodylia; family Alligatoridae; genus Caiman; species Caiman crocodilus. The sequence goes on along the minus strand of JAGPOW010000261.1, from coordinate 145,191,005 downwards.
TCTCTATTCTTGTCTTCCTGGAATCCTTTATACTGTCTTCTCACGAGCAATCCCTTATGCTTCCCTTTTCTAAACTATTCCTTTTTTTTCTTGGTTTTCTGTAGCTAAAGTTTAAAAATAAAAATTATAGACAGTGAACATGTTTTACCTATGCTTTGTATAGCACAGTGCACATATGGCAAGCAAGCGATTTTGAATAGCAAAGATAACCATGACAGGGGAGTACTAGATGTCTGTTGAAGTGTGCTTTCTAGGGTTTCAGGAGTGCAGCAAGTAATGTCTCCTACTGACATTCACTTTGCTTTCTCCATTGTCCAGGTCTTGGATCTGGTTGCATTCATTATCATTTTAAACTAATCAGGGAGGAAGATTTTCTTTTTTTTTTAAATTATCAAAAAGCAATCATGGGTAAAATAGTGGAGAGTTTGTTCATCCAGAGGACAAGGCAAAGAGAATGGAGAAGGAAAGTGAATGCATCTGTATTCTTACACAAAAAGAGACTGAATAGCAGAAGGAAGGCCAGAATAAGAAAGCAAGAAAAAAGTGTAATTACTCCCCTAGGTGTCTACTTTAAAAAAGGTCAGGAAGTACAGGTAATAAAAAGAAGATTATGAGGTACAGCTTTATGAAGAAAATTGCAACCTGACTGGTATTATGCAAGTGTAGGAAGATGATCCATACAGCTACAACTTCAACAGTGAAAGAAATGCTGTGATTACAAGAGACAGGGGAAGGAGGGGAAGAACTGAGAGTGGGAGGAGGAATGGGTGTTAACAACAAAGGCAGACATAGAAAAGTAGAAATGGAAAGAGATGATTATGGCTCGGTGCAAAATAAAAAGGATGAAAAGGATCTGAAATCAGCTTGTTGCAGACCAAACTTGATGAAAACAATAAAGTATTTATTAAATAAATAAAGAAATAGCAAAATTATCAGATGCAGCCTTTAGCCAGCAGATGATTTTTAGCTGCATCAGACTTACTCAACTTGACCCATGGCTTGAAGTTTGCAGTACGAAGGCAGCTCAACCCAAATTCACTAAGCATGGTTCTTGTATCACTCCTAGGAAGCTGAATACACGACATCTTGCAAGTCACCTCTCCCAACTCCTCACCTCCCTTTGTCCCAACAACAGCAAGTCTTATGCCCAGCATGTTCCCTGAAATATTGGAGTGGATAAACTCCTTTTGCCTAACACTGAACTAACATGGAGGCTGAAGTTTTAAATATTTAGTTCTGCCCTGCACTGCCACCGCTACCCTAAAGGGCAGTGCGGAGGAGGCAGTGATGGCAGCAGAGATGCAGGGCAGCCTGGTGCGGGCTCCAGGCAGCTGCAACAGGGAACTGCCTGCAGCAGGAGGGGGAGAAGCTGCTTCCCCCACAGAGAACAATGGCTTTTGTCCTGCGCCACCACTGCTGAGACTGGGCAGGCAAACCCAAAGCAGGTGTAGTGTTGAGCCTATGCAACACAGGTCCCCATTGGTACCGCGGGGCTGGTGCTAGCAGAATCAGCAGCTGAAAGGAGCCACCTGGGCTGCCTAGAAAGGCAGTCCAGCTGCAGAGATACCCCAGCCCCGCTACATGTCAAAAGGACAGTAGGATACACCATGGCTGGACTGTGCCTGGGCCACATGGGACCAAGGAACCCTCTGTGAGCCAAGCAAAGACTGAGGGATCCAACCCGCAGACTGTATTTTGCATACCACTGGTGTTTAGTCATCAGTAGGCTCAGGATGTTCAAAGCAAAGCTTTTAATGACATCTCTAACAATATCTCAAAGTTGCAGCAAGGAAAGGTTAGGTTAGATATTAAGAATAACTCTCTTGCTAGAAAGGTAACTGGAACAGGCTTTTTATAATCAATTTTATGCTGCACACAAATTGATACAGCATGGTACTGTGCTGATATTGCCATTATCATTATTCCTTCTGTAAACCAAAAACATGGGTTGTGGTGTTTTGGGTAATCCTTTATATTCACGTTTAAAAAAGCATAAGAATTCTGGTTAATTAGTGTAAGACTTGTGGTTACTATTATGAAGTAGCTACTATGAATGTAGCAAAAGATGAGACGATTGTGTTGTTTACTTATGTCTGCTGACAAGGTCTTTTGCACAGACCCACCAGACCAGGGACAGGATTATTTAACCTTATGACTAGGCTTTAACCAAGCATTTAGTATTGGAAAAACTTCGGTTGGAGGTGGAGAAACCACTTCCTGTACCTGTCTGGAGTGACACATTTGAAGGAATGAAAAAAAGAAAAACAATGAAGGAACAGAGGTGGCAAAAGTGGGAGAATGGGGAAGTGACAGAGGGGATCTCAGGGGAAGATTCATAAAGCAGCATAGGAAACTTTGGGTAGAAAAAGGAGAAAAAAAAGTCAGATCTCCATCTCAAACCACAAGAAAACAGGACCTGACATTGACAGGAAAGGAAAATTCTGGGTATGTAGCTTGTCCTTGCCATCTTACCCAATTAAGCCCCCTCATCAGCTTCCAAAAGCAACTGACCTCTTACCTAGAGACTTTGTTCATAGGCAATCTTTTCCCTGTTCCCTACTTAGGATCCAATTAGTTGCTTGCAGCAATTTTATTTCCATAGTGAAATACTTATGCTTTTTAATTTTACTTGTGTGTCACTGCCCCTTGGAATCCCTGCCTAATACAAATGCAGAAGATTAACAGAAAAGGCAAAGAACGCCACATCCAAAATGGAATCTGCAATCTGACACCCACGCTCATTAATAGCAAACCGAAGCAGGAGCTGATACATACATCGAGGCCCCAGATTGTCACAGAAAGCTTTTAGGGATGTTAAATAAATTCCTTTGTCTTAAATTTCTAATTGAGTGGACAGCTCTTGACCTTCTAGGAAGGTCTTATAGATTTTCATAATCTAGTCCTTGCCTTGTTCTGTTGTATATTCAACATTACTTTTTGACAGAGAACAGACTTGCCACCACCTTTGGCTTAGAGCAGATCGTGAGAAAAAAAGGAGAGAAAACAAGACAGAGGAATGGAAGAAACACAGACTGATAAACGGAGCAGAGAGCAATCAGAATAAGAAATTAAATCTTGAAAGATACTATCCTCCTAGGATTGTTGCCTTGATCTCATGCTCCCAAAGAAAAATGGAAGTACTCAAGATGAAAGCTATTTAACCCTTTTTCTTCTTTACTGGATAGCAGCAGTCAGCTCACACTCCTGATCTGGTTTTCTCTGTCTTTTATCTTGTGTAGCCATTGACTCATAGGCAAAGTGAGTATGAAATGCAACAACCTGGGAGAAAGGAAAATTCTGGGTATGTAGACTGCCGTTGCCATCTTGGCCACCTGAACAATACCCAAGTGCCAATACACAAAGGAGGAGGGTCTGAGATGAAAAAGTGAGATCTGCAAACTCTCAAAATTAATTCAAGCATTTTTCAAACCCTCAGACTCCTCAGGACTAACCTGTGTCTCATGATAAGGCAAAAAAATGGGGGAATAGGAGCAGAAGAGAAGGATCTTCTCATAAGGTGCTGTCAGCCTCCAATATCAGATTGTTATTATTTGTATATCCATAAAATCTAGGAGATCTGGTCATGATATTGGATCCATGATTAGGCCTGGTCCAAAACTGCAATAAATGTTAGGACATAGAGTTATTCAAAGTGAACCTGAAAAGTTTCATTTCCTTTCTGTAACTGAATCAAACTTCATGTCCACCCTGTGTGTAGAGGAATACCATAGACTGGACTTCACTATTGTCCAATGGATCACAGGCAATAAGCAATTAGCAATTAAGGCACAAGCTAGGAAAACATATCAAGGAGGGTCACAAAGGAATCAGTCAAGTGTATTCATGGATGATTTGGAGCACAATATAAACTCTCTGCTGAAGACATGTGGAGATTACATTGACTTTAGAGGACTGTAAACACTGAAGAGGACACACCAAAATTATAGCATGACCTTGTAAGCTTGGAAAGTATATATAGGACTGTAAATTAGCTTAAATTTAACATTGATAAGCATAAGGTAATAAGACCGGGAAAGATACAGACATCATTCATGTGGAATGACTGCTGCTTAGGAATGAACTGTGCTGAAAAAGAGTTGCTGTTTATGGTGGATTGCAAATTGGATTCTAGGTCCCAAACACAAAACTAAATTCTTCCTATGTCTTTATGGGATTGTAAGATAGTTTGGACCCTCATTATAGGAACACCTAAATATACAGAGAAAGTTTGTGATGGGCAGTTAAAATAAGAGAGACTAGATTTGACCTGTGGAAATAAGGCTTGATTTATGTATTGGAGATCAAAGGGGAAATAGGATATCTATATAAATATTTCAGAAGTGTTAATTGGAAAGAAAAGGGACTGTTTTGTTGCTGACAATAGGAATACAAGGAAAAATTATATAAAATAAAATAGAAAAATAGAAAAAAATAGAAAAAATAGAAAAAAAATCAGGTTAGCTAAAAAGAGTGAAACACAATGGTCATTTAGTAATGGTAGGAATGGCCTCATGTGATATCTTAGTCATTGTCATTAGATGTGATCAAAACTGGGTTAGCTAAATTTACTGGGTGCTTAGCACAGGAAAAAAGTCATGCTATGCTTAGGGATACAAAAATCACATCTTTGATTACCAGGCCAAGCCCACACAAATTAGGATTCTGTGGTAATTGACAAAGGTTTACGGTTTGACTAAACTAATAAAGTAGCCTTGATGGATGATGGCCTATGGGACAGAGCTCTGACATGGAGCTTAGAAGGCCTAGGTCCTGTCCTCAGCTTAGACAAGGGTCTGCTGAATGTCTTTCAGCAAATCTGTGCACACACATCAGTTTCACTCTCTACAATTGTGCTTACCTGATTCAGGATCTCCTGGAGAAAAAGGACTGTATGAGCTAAGTAGTGCTGCTACTCCATGGGTCCATCTGTTGAGCAGACTGGTTCAATTCAGGGCATCCCTTAACCAATATTTGGACATGCTGTTGAGCCTTTTGCACCTAATGGCCCCAAAGCTTCAGACCTGGCCCTTGGTGCTTCAAAGTCACAGGCACCACCAGCTGAACCAAAAGGAACTCCCCTTTGGTCCAAGCCAACAGGAAATGTGTTAAGTTTGTCTTATTGCCCACTGCATGTCTTAATATTTGCTGTTCCCAAGGGACTGAAAGCACCTACAGTGTCTCCATCAGCACAAAGCAGGTACAGAGTCATGTTTCCCAGATGACAATGTGACATTATCCAATTGTCTGCTATGCTACCTTTATTTCATTTAGTGGGGAGCAGAGCAAGAAGCCCACTCAGTGTTGCCAGGGCTTGCACATTTCCAGCATGGCAAGTGGTGTGCCAGACATTGCTGACTGACATGGATTTGTAAAGACATAAGGGAGAAACAGAGAGGGAAAATCTATTCAAGGCTATCACTCTCTACAAATTCTCAGTTCCTTTCTTCTCTTTTCATAAAGAGCACCTTTAAATGGCAGGATCCTTTATTTTTCTTGTCAAGCTTCCTTTGTTCAACCAAATCAAAGGAGCTTTTGCTGTCTGATTAATTGTTAGGACAGGGTTAGGCCATTTTTGCAATTTGCACATCCCTCGTAGAAAATTAAAACCCAGCATTTCCATTTTTACTGGGATGAGACTATCAGCAATTTCATCCCCCATAAGCACCAGATTGCTTCCTTTTACTAGGCTGAGCCCAGAAAATGCAGTGTTCCAATGTAAAACAAATAATAGAGACAGTAATGAACAAGACAGAAAAAGCGTCTCTAGGGGTTATGTAGCAGCATAGAAACCATGAATAAAATGAGCTCTAGGAACATAAGAAGCACTGTACCAGAACAGACCACTCTACAGCCCACCTAACCCACAGACCGATCAGTAGTAATGACCTGTACCAGATGCTTCAGAAAAAAAATAAGTCCAGCTTCACCCTATTTTTTATGTGATCAGTGGTGGGGGGAGGATTTCTTCTTGGTACAGTGCACCCATGTGTATATGCCCTGCAAAACCAGGAGGTCACACACACTATAGGTTTAGTTGGCTGAGTCTACTGTACACTCAGGAGGCTTCTTGTATCCCTCCATTTTCCCAGTAAGTTCCTTGTGTATCCTCTTCAATCCCAGAGACTCTCTGCAATCACCTTCTAATTTTCCTCATGGCCAGGACTCTGGGGGTCTTCCCAGTTCCTCCTGTCCTCATATTGGGTTTCTCCATTCCCCCCTCTCACCAGGGGCTCTGTGGTCCTTCCTTCTTCCCCATTATGGCAGAGGCTTCTGTGCCTCTGCAGTGAATTTAGTGATTTGGCCCTTCTTACAGGAGGAGGTAAATAACATCAAGGGCCACAAGTAGACAAAACAAAGTGCATGTGTGCATGACACTTTAAAGTGAGCTAAGTGCTTTTGCGCCACTTTAATGGTGTCAGTGTTTGCACATCTTGGCAGCATATTGTGCATTAATTCCAACCACTGTAGGAAATTCGGTGGCGTAATGCCCCTTAAATCACTTGTGGCACAGCAAACTAAAGTTCCTCCAGGGAGTTTTAGTTTGCTACCCCTACAACCACGGAGTGAAGCACCGGGCTCCATGCAGTTCAGGGGCTGTGCAGGATGCCCTGCAAGCAGCCTGGCAGCAACCCGTGAAGGCAGGCTCTGCCCAAGAAAAGTGGCAAGCCTGTTCTTTTATTTATTTTTTCCCCTGGAGACTGCCTGCCTGAGCTATGCTTCCCTCTATGGCTGCAGTGCCCCCGGGGACCGCCCGAGCTGGGTGCCTGCTGGCAGGTGCTGCCAGGGGGGCGGGCCGCCATGGCTGAGGAGGGAAGCATCAGACCCACCTCAGCCCAGGGACCACTCCACCCGCCGCTAGCTCACCCTCCCATCCTCACCACTGGAGAGGCAAGTAAATTAGGTATGTGAATGACATGGGGGTTTAATTGGCCCTAAACTGCAGTGGTGTTTTTAAAAACCCACTACTTCAATTTAGGGGCCCTGTTTCATCTATACATGCCCAAGATGAGCATGAAGCCTCTCTTTGCTCAGCCAGAAACATGCATCACATCATCCCTGCTGGTTCTCTTTCATGTGCTATAGTGGAGCATGTTACAGGGCACCACTGGTGGATGACTCCAGGGGTCCAGTCCACCACTGACATATTAAAAGTCCTGCACTCCCACCAGCTTTACTTTCCTGCCACACCTTGTTAAATGACTTAGGGCGCCTATACACAAGTGGTGAGGCTGCTCTGATGCGCTGTAATTATGAAGTGTCAGAGCAGACCTGATTACTGTAATTGAGACTGCTGGAGTGTGGTAATTATCATGCTCCAGATGACTCCAGCATCCCATGTATCAGCATTCCTGAAATTAATAATGGTGGGGGTGTTTTACATAAAGGTTGTCCAACAAGCTTTAGATAAAGGACCTCCAACACCATTTTTAAGTGCAGGAAGGCTGATACATAAGCCACTCTGGATGCTTTAATTAGAGCGACTCTCTGAACTGCTCTAATTAAAGCCTCCCTTTCCCCACAATTCCCAGAACATGTGTATATATGCTTTTAGGTTACCTCATCCTATAGAGGAAAAGAGGCACGTAGTTAAGACCTGGTGTCATTGTCCCTGTCTGCCTCTTCCTATTAAGTCTGTTATCAACTATTTAAGACCAAGCCCCCTTCCAGGGCCCTAGTGTCTCTGGCCATAAGGTCTCTGCTTGCCTCTGATTAACAGTCCCTTCTGTGTCTTGAGCCCAGAGCCTTGTGCTCCACTAGCTGATGAGTTAACCGCTAGGCCAGGCAGGCAGAATTCCTACTTGCATTACCTAGTCGAAGCCTAGGCCTCAAAGCATATTTCCTCTATTCCAGTGTGAGGTTACAGCCCTCCCAGGGTCTATCACCACTGAATCCAATCACTTGGCATCAATCACTCACCATATGGCCTCTTCATCTCCACTTACACCATGCCTGGTGCACTGGTTGTTATCAGTAGATGTTTAACAGAACTGCCCTTCCACTCTGGGTCACAAAGTCCACAACACAATACTTCACCCTCTGCAGGCCCAAAAGATTTAAAAAAGCAAAGCAAAAAAAAGCTTATGGCAGCTGACCCCACATCCTCGTGTCCACTCCCCATCTGTTCGGGGACCTTGCTTTCCTCCTCCTGGGGTGTTTCTCGGCTTCCTTGCAAAGGTAATCTCTCCTGGCTCCGCAGACAGGCTTCTCCTCCTTCCTTGCTTGCTGTCTACGACCAGTCATTAGGCTCCCTGGCCCTTCCCCTTTGTTGGTCACTTGGCCCTGCCTGGTCTGGCTAGCACAGAAGACTCATTAAAGGCTTGCAGTCTCTAGTAGGGATGAATCCACAGCTTGACACCAGCTGTTGTGAACCAACTTCTCGTCTCCTTTTCTGGTTTTTCACTCTTTCTGGCTTGGAAAGTCCTAGTCTTAAAGGCTAGGAACAGAAGTCACACATAAACTGGTTTAAGTGCTCAGAAACTGGTTAAAACCTGTAACAGAACAGAAGGTAAGTGCACATAAACCACTTTCAAAATGACCAAAACCAGCTGGAGGTAGTATCAGACTTAACTAATATAATTCAAACTGGTTTATGGAAATTCTGTCACAAACCCCTTCCTGGTTCAAGTTAAATCACAATCCCCAGCATCCCAGGATGCTTCACAGCCCTGGACTATGTGGTTTGCTTCAGTGGAGCAGGGACTATCTCACTCCTCTGCTGCTTAGCCTGCTACCTGCCTGTGTCCTTCAGCCCACAGGGGCAGGGGGAGCAGATGCCCAGCCACCCCTAGCCAGGGTCTACACAGCACATGGGGGGAGGGAAAGTCCCTGTGGTGGTGGCTGGACTTTCCCTCCCGCCATGTGCTGGGGGGAGGGGTACTATTACTATTAGTAGTAATATTAGTACTATGTAATATTAGGATATTACCTGCATTGTTCTCTACTCCTTTTCACTTCCAGCAAAATAACACAGTTTCTTTTTCACATACTTTTTTGGCAGAGGTCTTCACCACACTGTTCCCCCAAGGCAGGGGAGAAGGAGTCCTTCTGGCCATCCAGCATGGGGGCACCAAGGAGCCCCTGCCTTGGGGGAGCTTCCCCCCCATCCCAGTCCAGGGTCCCTCAAGGAACTGAGCTGAGGTAAGCTCCCTGGTGTCCCTATCCTGAGCTGCATAGGTAGGCATCTGGCTAGAAGGACAACGTCTTCCAGTGACAGTGAAATATTTCCCTAAGAACTCAGACTAATTCTGAATTTGCAAGTGAATATAAATTGTTCACATAGCTCTTTCTCCTTTATCAAGAACATAACCCTGAACCAGGCCTATAGAAAAAAACTCCATAAGGACCTAAACCAGAGCTGTCCAACTTCTAAGTGGCTGGAGGCCACATACCCCATGGGCTGCACCTGTAGAGGCAATGCATGCAGGCACCCTCCTGCTGCACTGCGCACATGGATACCCAACCCTCACCCTCAGCTCCCTGACCATAGGCTCTCCCACTACACGACACTACAGATACCCCGAACCACAAAACTACAGGCTACACTGAGCCGAAACACCCTCCCTGGGATAGGGGCAGGAAGTAGAAGCTGGAAGGGGGAGCCCTGAAGCTGAGAGAAGACATATGCTGAGTACTGAACTCAGTATGTTCAGGTGTGTGAGTTTAAATATCTGTGTAAGCACTTGCAGATCAGGTGCTCTTCTTGCTAAGTCACCTATTCCATTTTGAAAGTCCAGAGCTGCTGTTGTCTACAGTCCCAATGCTACAAAACCTATCAGTGAGGAACTGGGACCTTGCCAACAGTGCTACATAAAGAAGGAAAAACTCCAAACTAATCATAAAACCCTCTGGTTTATGCTCTAGATTCCTTTTTTACTTTAATTACTCCCTTAAAGATATTTTTCTCAAGAAAATCCAAGGAAAAAAAAGCTTTGAAAAAAAGCTGAAATGTATGGAAATGGATGATCATTCCATCATGTGGCTTTTATTTGTTAATTGTTTTGCAAGACAGAGTTATTTTGCAACAAAGACAAATTAGCAGGCTGTGTTATTGACTAATTTAGTCTAATTCAGAGTAAGCAAAGTAATATCAGCAGAGTTGTTTCCTATTTACCTGTAGAAAGGTGAAATTTAGAATGTGACACCCTTTTTTGGTGATGCAAAATGCCACCTACCTAAATTCCTGCACGAGTAGTATTGTAAAATAGTGTCAGGTTCTGGATATGGCGCATAGTCTAATAAACCTAATGATGGATGAAGAGCCTATAAAGAAAACCCTAATGAGCATCTGTGGGACAAAGAAAAACAAGGATATCATCATCACACACCGCTTCCATCACAAATAATCTTTAAAGACCTTCCCACAGAAATTGTTGCTAATTACATACCCCAGAGACACTAATATTTTGTTCCGAACAGCAAAGAGAAGGGTATAAATAATAGTGTGATGCCATTTTACTTTGCTAAAGTACTTGCATCTTTTTAATTTCAGACCTATAGACAGGAACACCAGGGAAAAACTGCAAATTAGAGGTTAGGAATAAGCGAGTAATTTCTGACAAATTACTTCTCCCCACCCTCAGCCCCAGTTTATTTGAGGAACCAAACTTCAACCTGTCTTTTCTTTAAAGTCAGGAAATGTACAGAAAGTGTGGGAGGAGAACTAGGATTTGGAGGGTTTTATTTTTACACAACTTTTATATTTTCAGGTTCTGCCAAGAACTGGAAAGACTAGGGTATAGCAAAATTTTATATATATAATCTTGCCAGAAGCAGAAATGCCAAAAATTGTGCAAGAAATACCTCTTTAAAAGAGTTCCAATTCTATATTGCAGGTAAAATATGTCTAGATAGTCCAGACAAATATCCATAGCTTTTTGGAGACTCTTCTGGCCTGAATCCAGCTAAGCCTTTACAGTTCCACCCATCTTTGAGAGATGCCAGACAAAACTGAGGTCTGAAAAAAATGATCAGAGAAGGGCTAAGTGAATATTTAGCCATCTGGATTTCAAACAGTTTGAATGTGAAATGTAGAAAGCTTTTTGGAAATGACTTGGCACTAGATTTAGGAAGAGGGTTTTGTGTTTGATTTTTGTGCAAAATATCCTGATTTAATTATTTTTTCCAGCTTTACAAAGTGAAAGATCTGAATGCAGTAAACTGCTTGAACATAGGTTACTGATTCTGCTGCTTCCCTTCCAGCAAATGGCACACTATTGCAGGAACTTCTGGAACAGTGACTAATTACCATGGAGTACATGCTCTTCTCTACCAGCTAGATGGTAAAGGTAGAACAGACAGCAAAAGAACAAAGTTCTGGAGACAGAATAAAGGCAACCTGGCACTTTTAAGGTTTCATTACAAGCAACCTGACAGAAATTCAGGCTGGTTCTCCATTCCAGGGTTACCATGATCTTTTTGAAGTCACGTCTCTGTTGCTTACCTCCCTCAGTTCATTTATGACTGGCCTCTTTTCTGCACTACGCCGCTCTTGATGCAACAGCCTCTACAGCTCTTTGAAATGGCTTTCCTTTGTCTCAATGCTTTGCTAGTTCTTTGCAATTTTGCATCTCAAAAACAAAACAAAATGCATCTTCTTTCATTTATGCTGAGCTATTAATGTTTTCTGCAATTCTGATGGCAAAGGCTGGTCACATCTGATATAGTTAAGGCTGTAAGACCTTTCCCACTACAATGTCCAGCCTTCCACTAGTGTCCTTGTCTATGCTCAGAGCTCTCTTAAATGCTCACCTGCTGTGCTGCATTTTTCTATGCTGGCCCTCTAACTAAAAGTTGCAGTAGAGACTATGGGAGGAAGGAAAATGTTACAGGGAAGGTTATATCAGTTCATCAGCCTTTGAGCTGCCAGTGAATGAAAAAAAAATCACATGTAAAACCTACATTTGGGGCTATGTGAAAATGGTAGCATCTCTTTAAGCCCCTCCGTTTTTCATCTCATCCAAAAGAAAGGGTTCGTAAATGCTTCAAGACTATTTGTTGTGTGGGGAAGGATGGGGACCCTAAGGAATGTCTTTTCTTGCTGATTTGAAGCACCAAGAAGGCTGAGAGCTGATGCTGGTTGCTGCTGTCAATACTGGTAACTTTTACTGACTTTAATGGGCATGTGATTTGCATATCAAAAAGAAAGCAGAACCCTTTATGTTCTACAGTGAAGAGAACTTTTTACATATTCTAATTTCTGTTGATAATAAACTTGCCCCCTAATTTTTTTTTCTTGTTCTCGCCCATTCTGTTCATTTCAAATATGGTCTGCAAAATGCAAGAGAATTCCTAAATTTTTTGGTTTGTCAAAACTCTCCTTGAATTAGAGCTGGATGGTTACTGAGACTACATATGATGCAAAATGACTCCCTGGGCCATCCAGTACAGTCATCTCCTGATCTAAGCACCAACATCATATAATTCTGTTCTTAAATGTATCCAGCCCCATCTTAAAGATACTGTATTTCCTCAGAAAGAACACACACTTTTTCCCCAAAAATAAGCTGCTGGAAATTGGGGCTGCATTTTAAGCAAGTAAATATGATAACAGTATTCTCTGCTGCTTAAGCTTCTGATGGGCAAAGGCACAATATGTTTGAGTAAGTCTGAATGTGAACCACAAGGAACAGAAAAATGAGCCATCTTGGCTCCCTAACTGCTGCTATTCAGTTCCTTACTACAAGCAAAGATCTTTTTTTCATTCTAGTTTTTTAAAAACAAGGTTCTTGTCTGTTTATAGATCACATGATATATGAGAAAATATGGTAACTAAGGGTGTTTGCATGTGCACTCTTTCCCTCTCTCTCTTTTGCCCCTATTACTCTGATTCTAAGACTATTTCAGAAGGTCACTGCTGTGATGGTTAGGAATTTCCTTCTGATTTGCTGCCTAAATTTCTTTCATGGCCAGTTTATGCCCATTTGTTCTTGTGCCATTATCCTTGTTGCATAACTCTTCTGTCTCCCCACAGCAGTAGTGTAACTACAGGTAGACAGGACATGAGCCCTAGGAATTGCCTAAGGGGAGATACTGGAAAGGAGGGAGGGGATACTCCACACTCTCTACTCTTACCTCCCCAGCCCTTGCACCATGTACTTTCCCTAAAGTAAGATGGATGGGGAGACCAGAGCAGTATGCACAGCCAATGGTGACATGTAGAGGGCACACGCAGGTGCATGTGTGCATGTGCACTTTCTAAGATTGGCCATGCACCCACTGAAAGCACCAGTTGCAAAACCGGAAGTGCCGGCAGAAGTGCACTTCTGGTCTCACCGCTGGCTCAGCAATTGGCCACTAGGGGATTCCCCCTCCATCCCCAGTTGGTGATTGGCTGCTGGGAGACCCCCTCCTGTCAGCAATCTGGTGCTCCCCCAGACTCGGGAGGCATCAGTCTCCCATTCCCACAGCTGCCAGTAGACATGCTGGAGAGGTTTAATCCTCTCACCTCCAGTTTTCTCTCTTAAATTTTGACTTTTAAACTGTCACTCCACCCATGGGTTATGGTGGGTTCCATGTGAACCTCAGCCATAGCAACTTGCCCTGGGAGCAAACACTTTTAGTTACACATCTGCCACAGTGCTTAATACTTTGGACGCAGACAGAAGTACAGCTCCCCGCTGTAACTCAGAACCCTTTGCAGGAAGCGTTCTGAGTTACAGCAAATCCCCCGGGCCAAACAGAAGTTCACTGCTGTTTCTGAAGGGAGGGGAATCTAGCTGCTGGCTGGGAGCCTGAAACCAGTTTCCCCTGGTAACAGCCCCTCTTCTCTCCCAGCCAACAGGGGAAATGGGAGCAGAAGGAGCTGGTTCTAGGGGTTCCCAAGCCAGTGCTAGAGGGGGGTGTACTTGAATTAGAGTCCCCCAACCTCAAGGGATGGCACCCCCAATACATCCACCCCACCCTCCAGCAGGGCTGAAAGAACCCCAGACCAAACTCCCTCTGCTCCCTTTCCCCCCTCCCATTCTGAAAACAGCACAGAGGCTGTGCTGCATGAACTGTATATATGCTGCAAATATAGCTGCATGAACACAAGTTACAGAAGGCACTATGCTTTGAAATGTCTTCATCTAAACCTCATGCAATTTTTGAAGCAGTCTGCAGCTGTGAATTTGTGTTTGTTTGTGACTATAGACCACTTTCTGTGATCAGATTGGGCAAAAAATGTTACTTCTGTCTGCTCCCTTAGGGTGTATTGATAGATTGCAATCCCTCTAAGTATTCATTAATTAGTTAGGCTAAAGAAGCTGAGCATCCTCTCCTGTCATAGATTCATAGATGATAGGGTCAGAAGGGACTTCAATAGATCATCAAGTCTGACCCCCTGTATAGGCAGGAAAGAGTGCTGGGTTCAGATGACCCCAGCTAGATGCTTATCTAACCTCCTCTTGAAGACCCCCAAGGTAAAGGAGAGCACCACCTCCCTTGGTCATGTGCCCTATCGTTCCAATAGGCATCTTTGTACCTCTGCTAGTTTGGATTCCTCATTCTTGAACACAGGTGACCAGAGCGTTACATGGCATTCCAGAGGAGGGATCACCAGCACCTTGTGCAGTGACATTGGCACCTGCATATCTATTCTGAAAAACCCCTCACCTGATACCTACAAGGACTGCATTTACCTTGTGCACAGCCTCTTCATAGAAGTGTTTGTCCTTTGATTGCCAAATATATCCCAGTCTTTCTCCTCCTCTGTCATTTCCACTGGATGAGCTCCTAGCTTATAAAAGAAATGATTGTTGTTAGTCCATAAATGCATGGCTTTGCACTCTGTACTCTTGAATTTAATTCCATTATTCCGGTCCTCATGTTCTATTATTCTAGTCCTCATGGTTTGCCAACCCCACTCCCTATTATATACTACTCCTCCTTCATATTGACAAAGCTTCCAAATTTCGTCTTACTGGCAAATTTCATTAACACACTCCTACATCTTCTGTCCAGGTCCCCAAGAAAACTATTAAATAAGATGTGCCTTAAGACCATTTCTTAAAGAACTACACAATTTAGTTCCTTTTAACCTGATATAGAGGCAGAATAGGGACTCTCCACCTGTGGCAGAAGCTATTTTTGCCTCCTCTCATCCCCCAGTGAAGGCAGTACTCAGGGCTACTGCCCCAGCTGACTCCCTCAGTTACACTACTACCCTGACATATAGCCTTTCTTTGTTTTATCATCTCCCTTACCGTCAGTTCCTTACAGCTTTATAATTCTTAATGCCCAATTTAACATATTTTTCATGTGGCACTGTATCAAGCACATTACGTCAAATGCAGCAATCCTGAGGTCCCAATGGGTCTACCACATTTCTTTTGTCTCAAAAATACAGGCAGTCTTCAACTTACAATATTTCAAGTTACAATGTTTCACACTAACAGCATTTATAAATTGACACCCTGTTTCAACTTTCTGATGTCAGTTTCAACTTTACAATGCTTGATCCAATGCAACGCCATGCCATGCCACGCCAGCAAACAAGTTTGCTGCATCACCCATCTCCCTGGAGACCATCTGTCCAAACTTCCTTGGACACTATCTTTAAGAAAGCAGATAAAACTCCAGAAAAACCTGCAGCTAAGACTCCTGAGAAAACTCCAGCCCAGAACCCTTCAAAAAGTCCAACCAAGAGCCTTTCAAAAAGTCCAGCAAAGTCACCTCAAAGAAGTCCTTCCAAATCAATATGATTGCTATTTATGATATAAATACATTAATGTAGCTATATTACTCATCTATAATTGATTAAGTACAAAATTCTAGGTTATTTTTTGGTGAAAATAAGATAACAGGCCTTGGTTCAGGAACCAATCCCCCATTTATAACATTGTTTCCTATGGGAAAAATTGGTTTCGAGTTACAATGTTTAGGCTTAAGAGGTGGATTTCAGGAACCAATTGTGTCGTAAGTCTGACCCACCTGCCTGTACCCACTTATTGAAGAAAGATAACAGGTTAGTCTAACATGATCTAGTAACCCCACGTTGCATTTTATCTCATTTCCCATTAACCTCCATATATTTCATGTACGATCATATTTAGATTACCATTAATCTTTATTGCATTTTTCCTGCTTACTAGGACTGACTATTCTTTCCTCATTCTCTTTTTATTTACATAGCTGAAGAACCTTCTACCTTTTGTTTTCATATCCTTTAAAATGTCCAACCCAGTGAGAATTTTGGCAAGTCTTACTTTCTCCCTGCATTTCCTCACCTTCAAAATATAGCTTCCTTTGCTTATGAATCCTTCTTTCCATTCCTTTTAGGCTTTCTGCTTAAGTATAATGACTCAAACCCCACAGCAAATTTTCTGTCTTACTTGGGATACAACTTTCTGCACTTCTGACTTAAAGAAATGATAGGTCTCCTCCACATTCAAATCCTTACCAAACATGTAGGAAGATTTAACAAAGCCCTTTGTTTTTTGCTCAGTCTATTCAGACTATGGGTCTAGATGCATAGGAATAAGGGGGAATTGTGTGCCTACTATATCCCCTCACTCCAGAGCACATAGATAGCAAGTGGAAAGAGTGTGGGTGGGTAGAGCCTTGGTTTTACTTCTTAAATGCCAGCTGACCTACATCAACATGAAGGCCATTATCATTTGTTGCTTGTGGAGGCCATTGGCAGAGTATTAGCCCAAGCCACTGGAGAAATGTGGGAGCAGAAAAGGAATACCCTGTACGATGGGGTCTTTCTGGGGGTGCAGGTTACATCTAACACTTGCTTAAGGCTACATCTAATGTCACAACCCCATTCTTAAATGTGGAGTGGGGGTTTCATGGGATTAGACTATTTCTCTGTTGAACAGATTCCAACCACAATTTAGGAAGTTTATTCAGTGACACCGCTATGTGGCAGTATCTTATGCCTCTCAAGCTGCCAATTGCCAAACATGGGACGCACTGCGTGCACCTACATGAGATGCTGTACTCAATATTAGAGCAAATTACTGCATAGTAAGCATCACTGTCTATACATGCAGATACTTACTAAACAGTAATTTGCTCTAATCACAAATAAACTTGCTACCTGTAAATACAAGTACAAGTTTACTTGCAAGTAATTCCTACTTAATATAGCACATGTAGATGGCTGACAGGGATCAAATTTGCTCCTGGTCAGCCAGGCAGCAGGGGATAGGAGATTGCTCCTTGTTCCCAGGAGCTGCCTGCTGCTGAGACAAGCTGTGCCACCAGAGCCCAGCTGGGGACAATGTCCCCCTGGCCTGGCATCAGGGAACTCCAAGTCCCAGCTCCACAATTGTGGAGCAGGCACTGGGAGATGATTGTTCCCCACCCCGGCTCTACAATCATGGAGCAGGGGCTGGGTGCAAGCTTCTAGCCTCTGCTCTATGATCATGATTGTGGAGCAGGGGATGGGAGCTTTATGCACTCGGAGAGTTTTTCACCCAGCATGGAACTGGCTGGGACCTGCCCCTGACTGGGACAGGTCCCAGCCATGCCTGGACTGTGCAGGGAAGGCTACAGGTCAGGGCAGGGGGCTGGGACCTGCCCTTCCCCTGCAGCCCTTTCCATGCCTCCTGCACCCAACTGGGGAGCAGCACCCCTGCTGCTAGGGCAGGGGGACATTGTCCTTGCCCAGGCTCCATAACTGGAGCCCACCCAGGCAGCAGGCAGCAATCTCCCCAACCCTGCCAGCTATCTCCTGGCCCTGTGTTCCCTGCCAGCCCCTGTGCTAGCACCAAGAGGAAGTCTAAAGCTCCCCCTTGGTGCTGCAGGGGGCTGGTGCAGGGCCAGAGCAAGTAGGAGCAGACTGCTTCCAGAAGCAACAAATCTGCTCCCTCATCTCTGTACATATAGACATCTGCCTGAGGTTGGTTTACTCTAGTAAACCTACCCCTCAGCATTTGCACACGTAGACACCCACTATGTGACAAAAATAGTAAACCAAAAAAAACCCATTCACACACAAAACTAAATGAGATGGGTTCTATTCCTTTACCAAAATTACTTTTTCTATGATTATTTGTTTAACTTATAAATACATTTACATAGGAAAAGATAGGAAACATCAATATTGTGAGGAACATAGGATGAAGGTGAGTGACAGCTCTCGAGATGAGAAACAGGTGAAAAGCATGCATTGGCTATTCATTTATGTAACTTCTAAGAGGATGTTTATTATATATAAAGATCACATCATAGTGCATGAACCCAAATTAAATCTGGATTCTGAGGAATAGGGGCATTATGAAATAAACAGAAAAACTGGAAACAGAAGAAAACCATCCTTCCAAGTCCCATGCAAGTTAGCACTGAAACCACAATTTATATTATTTGTGACTAAACTGGTCTGCAGATTGAAAAGAGATAATGAGGTATTCTTATATATTTCCTTTCTTGTTCATTCCAAATTTTTTAAAACATTTAAGCAAAACAGTTGAGGTTGCTAGGTAACAACAATGTACTTGCACATCCTTCTCATTTACAAATCCAAGCATTTAAAAGCAAGGAAATGTATAATTGAGAATGTAAATTTTACATTGCTCATGTAAGATGCCCAACTACCATGGTTCATATCTTCTGTGTGAAAATTTGTATAGTTCCTTTCCTGTCAAGCTACGCTGGTTTATACCAGCTGAGGATCTGGCCAATTCTGGTTGAAGAAGTGCATATTTATCAAGAAAAAGTAATGTCAATTCTGACTCAGGGAAGCTTTCCTATTTCCAGTTATTTGCTTTTCTTTGCTAGATTTTGGTGTGAATATTTTCTATGAGACACTGCTGGATCAGGAATAACATTAGTCAACATGTAAAATTCACTGAAAGTAGATTTTTTATAATCTATTTATAACTGCTGATTCTTAATAAAATTGAACCTGTAATACAATAAAAAATGTGATGACATTATTGGTATATGGTAAAATTATGTCCCTGAGAGTTTTAAAAGCTCTAATGTGACCCAGCAATATGGGTTCAATCAAATATAATCTGTGCTCCTAAGTCACTTTGGAAAATATTTTTTTTATATAGAAAACTATTCAAGATTAACCATTAGGGGTAGGTCCAAATCACTGTAAAATCAGGGGAATTATTCCATTGATTTCAATGGACAGACTATAGAATGGGTTCATAAAGGTGAAGTTTGTGAGAGTGGCAATAAGAAATTGTGCTGTAGGTACTGGAGCTCTTAGGGAAGGATGGGGCTTGATGTGCCTACATCAAAGCTTTGAATTCTATTCCTACCTGTCTCCCTCCATAGAGGGGACTCATATGTGGAAGTCCCAAATGTGGCTAAATATAGCCACATGAAACAGCTCAGCATCTCTATGATCAGCTGTTTCTAACTACAGAAACTTTACGCAGCTGGAGACATCCTATACTAAGTATCTCCAACCACCTAGAGTTTTCATAGGTAGAAAAATGTAGACATGCTCAGAATATGATTAACAGGACTTTGTCTCCAGCATGGGCAAGACTGCTGAGTGCTCCAACAGCCTTCCTACATCTACCACCAGTAGAAGGAAGGGGTAGGGGCCATAGTCACTTGCAGGGAACAAGCAGATAGGCACAGCTGTGCCAGGTACCACAGAGACACCTGAGGGGGCCCAGGGAGATTGGCTATAGTTAGATTTAAGGCACTCTGACTTGTTGTAGGCACCAGAGGGAAACAGAGGAGTGTGGGCTAGTTTAGGTAATAGATGGGTATGCAGGGGATCAGGGGGAAGCAGGGAATGGCTATGGACAATTTGTAGAAGTAGGCAGGGAATGGGAAAAGGATGCAGCAAGCCAGACAAGAGTAGAAAGCTGGGAGGAAACCTTGAGAGGTGTCAGGGGACGAGGGGGAAGAACAGAAGGCAAGGTAGGGGAAAGCATACTAGGCCCTACATGCCCATGAAAGAAATCCAAGTTCATTAGACACAGACATACACAAATGAGAAGAACTAGAAAGCAAGCTTTATTTGTGGGGCAGAAGGCAAACCTCTGAAGCCCTACAGTTTCTCTAGCCAGTTGACCTGAAGGACAATTTCCCAACTCTCAACCTCCATAGACTTCCAAGCAAGGGAGTGTCTCCAAATATCACTACAGTACCACAGCAGGAGGCCACTCCTAGGCCCCTACTATACCTACTTCATCTCAAGATTTATGAGATGTCAGTCTTGCCAACACTGTAAGACCTGTCACACAATCACCATGTGGAGCTACCAAATGAAAGTAGGGCACCATGGGTGTCTTTGCACATGCTCTGGGGTGGTGGGTGCTTTAGAGCAGCTCCTGCAAGCTGCTCTAATTAAAGCTTCTGAAACATGTTGTGTATTCAGTGTCCCGTGCTTCAAAATGGCAATGGGGGCACTTTAAAGCTCATTCGATGAGTTTTAGTTAAAGCACCCCGATGCCATTTTGAAATATGGGGACACTGAAAGCACATGATGCTGAGGTTGCTGGAGTGCACTAATCATCACGCTCCAGCAGACTTGATTAATCAAGTCTGCTCTGATGTGTGCTAATTAGTGTGCATTAGAACAGGCATCAGGAGAGATGCATCAGGAATGCGTGTAGGGAGCCCATCCCTGGTAATAGCTCTTCCAGGTGCTAGGCCATGATCTCTTGTATGTTCCACAGTTCCCTGGGAGAAAACTTTTGGTGGCAAACAGGGGTGATACGTTTTTTAAACATTTTAGTAACAAGCTTAGCATTCCTTCTGCATGGAATTTTCTAGGGACTGGGAAGAAAAAACAAGAAAGCCATCTCAGAAACATTTGCAGGCTTCTTTAAAGTTGTTCAATAGCTGAGATCAGTTTCTTTATGGTGATTCCTCTGGGTCTATCATAGACAGTGTCCTATAAGTAACATTTTCAAGGAAACCCAACATATTACATTATTTGTAAGATTTGCTGCTTCTGAAGATATTGATCACTCATGCTTTTTTGTTTGGTTTGGCTTAATAAGCTCAAGGCAGAGATCAATGTGTTTATAGTAGCAATGTCTCTTTTATACTCTGTTGAAGTCATTAAAATGCCTTCAAGAACTATGGTTACCCATGAGGAACAGGTTGTTTTATGCTGTGTCTCCAAATAGCACTGACGCTACAAGTTTTCATAGCAATCTCCCATCACCAAACCCTCAAGCCAAGTGGTTAAATTTACCTCTCCCTCTTAGCTCCGAAAGAAGGGAGTTATAATTGTGTGGAATGTTACCAGCTGCTGTTGAGCGCAAAGAAATCAAGATGCCAATTTGCCAAATGCAAACTCATAAAATCCCCAGAATATGCATATGCCACTCTGATTACTACTAAGGGATCCGATTCCTCATCAGCAGTTTTTTGATTGTGTTGTTAAGTTTAATTTGTGCAACTCTCTGTTATACTGGGTCTCGCCTCTTTAAAATAAGTGCCATGTATGTGGGTGTGCTGCTCAGCAGCTGAATTATTTTGCACAATGTTCTTTTTCTTAGGAGGGCATAATATGAAAAGGGCCTCATGGGTCAAATATTGCAATGATCATCATTAAAAAATGCATGTGGTAAGAGGAGTGAAGAAAAAGACTAAACTAGATAAAAGCCCCAATCTTGCAAACACTGTAAATAATGCAGTTGGGGCCAACCTTCTTGGCAGGCATGTTTCACAGGTTAGCCCTGTACCCTCCCAAGTGCCACTTGGATCCCCTGCCCCTACCCAATCTGCTGCTCTGCTTTCTGCACTATCTACCACTGTGCTGTCTGTCCCTTCCCCAATCTGCTCTCCCACACACAGAAGCTTTCCCAGCCACTTTTGCCACAGGAACCACAAGTTGGCCACCCCTACACTAATGCAGGTGTTTTTCTAAAGTGGGTGACACCACTTTGATAAATGTATGCTTGCATTCAGTATTTGTAGGAGCAGCATTTAGTGCTGGGTGGTCAAAATCCATCCTGCAGGCCAAATCTGGCCCACCAGCCAGCAGGCGAGTGCCCACTATTTAACTGTATCCCTCCACCCAGCCTGTGGCTGCACTTGCATGAAGCCTGAGCCCTACCCACTCCAGCCAGGGCAGCCTACTGCAGTCCCAACAGCTAGCACATAGCTTGCAAATGGAGTCGCTACTGCTGCTAAGGAAACTGCTCAGCTTCCCTGGCTCCTCCTCATGTCCCTGCTGCAGCACTCTGAGCGGCAGGTAGGGAAGTGCCAGGGTAGGGAGAAGATGCAGCTGGGTGGAAGTGCAGAGTCCAGGGCCTGTGCCCAGCAGACAGTGGGAGCACAGAGCCTGGGTCAGCCTGGCAGCTCCCAGGACTCGCATGCTGCTGGAGGGGAGCTCCGCACTACGGAGCCAGAGGCCTTTGCTGCTCCCTGCCTGCACATGCAGCTCCTAGGACTCTGTCAGAAGTGGTGGGGAGCCCTGCACAATGGAGCCAGGCCAACTCAGCCCCACTCTTTGCTTCCCAGCAGAGTCCCAAGATCTGCACATAGTGGCAGGGAGTGGCACCAGGCCACTGGCTCCATCACACAGGGCTCCACCCTCGTGCCCTGCGGCTCTGGCCAGGTCCTGGGAGCTGCAAATGATCAATGGGGAGCCCCAAGTGATAGAGGTAGGCTGGCCTTGCCCTGCTTCTTGCTACCATATCAGCTCCTGGAAGTGGCCAGAGCTACAGGCCACTGGGGCGGTTCTGCCTGCATAAGCCAAGAGCATCCCAAGGGCCTGCTGCTTGCTGGTGGTGCCCTAAGTGGTGACACCCATGCCCTTCCTCACACTCCCGCACATACCACCCCACACATCCACAACCACACTGCTCCCATGCCCTGCACATACACCCTGCCCACACACCCCTACCTATACCTCCCCCACACACACACACTCACACCCCTTCACAAACCCCACACTATACACACTCCCACCACACACACCCAACCACACCCCATACACAATATACAAGAGTAAGACTTTATTATTGAGATATTAAGCAATCATCTCTATATAGACTATGCAAACACATAATAATCAGGGCAAAATATTTTTTGAAATACAATTAAAATAATGTTATAGGAGATGTTTGATTTTTAGCATATGATTTTTTTTTCCAGTTCCAAGATGGCAACTCTCCTCCACTCTCTGCAAAAGGAGTACTTCTGGAGGCAACAGGAGGGACATCTAGTAGCAAAAGTCAAGGGTTAAGGAGCAGGACTTCTGGTTTCAAGACAGTGACTAGGGGGTGCCCTCAACACCTCAGCAAAACTCATTAAGTGCCCCCTCCAGCCAAAATAATCGCTAATCCCAGTTTAGGATGACATACTGAAGAACTCTATTTTAAGTAAAATGGAGGCTGTAACAAACCAAGAGGTTCCTGAAAATTAAAAGCTTGGATTGACAAATAGTACATGTTGTGCTTTGGTGCTACAGCAATTTAGTAGTGGCCAAGCTGTGGCATCAATGCCTTAAGTGGTACAATCACCCCCTGTGTGTGGCATACAGCAGGGGAGGGGAGGGGTGAGGGGGGCAGGCAGGACAGCCACAGATAGAGCAAGAAGCAGAAAGTGCAACAGAAGTTGAGGCAGGGGGCACAGGGAGGTGGAGCAGAAAGTGGAGCAGGAGGCCAAGCAGGAAGCACAGAATAGGGAGCAGAAAGCAGGAGATGATAGAGCAGAGGAAAGGGATTGGAGTGTCACTTAGGGAGGCTGCAGTGCTAATTTGTGGCAGGCCTGTTAAAAAAGGTTGGCTCCTTAAATGTAGAATGTACTGCACTAATCTGAGAAACTATAAAATCTTGGCTTGTCACTTTGGGTATGTCTATCCTGAAGACTGCATTGTACTGTAGAAAAACCCAGGCTAGCTGTAAATGAAGCCATCCAGTTGCAGATGCATGACACTGACTGGACACAGTAGCATGGAGCTCTATATGGCTAATTTAATTTAGCCTGTTGAGAGGCTAGGTCATGCACTTTGTGCTGCTGCAAATAAACAAATCCCAAGACCAAGGCTGGCCTGGGTATCTTGCAATCTGCAGTGTAGACATACCCTTTGCAACTCAATCCTGCATCTGTTGACCTTCTTATTCTTACACTTGCCTTTCATATCTTTCCATCATTACAAATAGTCATTTTATTTCTTCAGGTTGTCACCTAGTGTCTTACACAGCGCTGTTTCCTGGATAACGGATGCATTTTAGATGGTATGTGCCAGCCGTGTCACTTCCGAGTGTTTCCACAGTTGTCAGGCTTCCTCCATATTTAGGAAGCTAAAATATCCTAGTAATAGATATCATAACCATATCCATAATTCTTTCAAAGTAACAAGTAGTCTGTTTTTTTAGCATGACCCAGAATAATGGGTAAACTCAGAGTAGCTCTTCTGCAGTGCAGATGTTGAGAATTGTTATGACACACAACAGTAATGGCTACACTGAAATACAGTATGATTTCCCAAACAAGCTGTCCTCTCAGACATTTACTAGGCCTACTGATGTCAATGAAAGCTGCCTGTGTGCATCCAAGGGAAGAATTGGCAGCTTCCTTTTTCTCTCTCATGCTACTTTCCTCTCAAATGAACTAGAGTAACTTTTGTAAACACAAAGAAAGACTACCTGCAGGTTGCTGAGATCATTTATGTTTCTTTAGCCCAGGGTGAATTATTACACATTGGTTATAAATCCCTGAAATGACATGGTTTATAATGGAGATGCTGGTGGGTGTGCCTACGGAATATAGAGAACAACATGGCATCTCTCCTCTTTGGGTTTTGAGCTACTGTACTAAAACACCCTATTTCATGCAAATTGATTAGAGCCAATCAAATTCATTGCACAGCTAAGGTTTCTTCATTTCACATTATTGCCCTGGGTCCCCCCCATGGCACCATTATGCAAGTTAATTCAGGACAAAGAAATATATGGATTGCAATCACTTCTTAATTATCACTTCATCCAGTAAAAATATGCCATTTGCTTTGTCTGAAGGAACATGTGATCATTTAAAATGCCATCTATAAGGAGGGTTACCTTTTCATTCTGCTTTAGTGGGCTGCCTAATTAGGATCCTGCACTACAATGGCAAATAATGGATATTGATTAATGGCTTTCACAAAAAAAGTGAGGGTAAGACTGGCATCTGGTGGACTTGACAGATGCACGAGCCACTCACAATGCTTCTGTGTCAGGCAATTCAGACCCCAGAAAGGGAGACTGCATGATTAATGAGTTTTGCACCTCCTCTTCATGTGCTCAACTGCTTCCCCATTGATGCAATTCATTAAGCATTTATTTGGGTCACTATTCGCACACTGAAGTGGGAGTGTCTGGTAGTGGCTATAATAATAGCCAAAAAGCAAATAAAATTGAAATCAGAAAATTGGGAGAGCATGTCTAAAAGGGACAGGAGCACCTGCTTTTCAGCCATGTCTGCACTGAATATTTGAAAGGCACATTTTAAAAATCAAGTAACATTTGTAGGTTTGTAACTCAGTTGCATTCACATCTTTATGGACTTCATTGTTCATGCTTCATCTTCTCTAACCACTGCTGAACATTTTAAAATCATTCAAAAGCAACATTAACACTTGTCCTGCTTTGCTGAAAAAAGGAAGTTCTGTCATGGGGAAATATGTTTTAAAACAAATCACTCTAAGGTGGGTACATACCTGGTTGAAAAACTGCTTTCAGAGGTTAGTTATCGATGTGTCACATGCACTGGAAGGACATACAAGTGGGTCCCAGGATATCCCTCAAAATCAGGTTTTTCCATTTCTCTGATTTTCACCACAATACATGGGGTTTTGCCTATTGATAACTTGAACATTCCCAAAATTTCAGCATGGATTAAATGTATTTCTTGACCTTTACTGCATTACAAATAGAGAAATAGTAGTGAGTGGAGAGCAGGTCTTCATTTCTCTCAGCCAGCTAGACCTTGGAATATTCCTGCACCAAACAGAGGCCCAAATGTTTCTCTTTAAAGTATGGTTACTTCCAGAAAAGTGAGTTTTTGGAAACCTTTTCATGGCTGCACATTCTTAACAAAACATAAAAGAAAAAGTGTCAGTGGGATACATTTTCAAAAATATGGTGAAGGAATGAAAACCTTCCATAGGAAGGCAAGAGTGTGATTCAGGGCATTAAACATAGCTATTATGCAGCCATGCAGGAGGGGGAGGAACACAATAAAACTCTCCTGTTCTCCTCCTTTGTGCAGTTACAAGAAGAGTAATACACAGTGGCAGTCCCTGGGACTTAGTAGGAGGCCTTCAAAGAGAGGGACAGATAGGAACTGATACCATGAAGGAACTACAGGGTAAGCCTGAGTCTGAATGGGCTTGCTAAACAGTCTCAGGTACAAGAGAGATGGGCCTGGCATAAGATCCTAGACAGCTAGAAAGGTACAGGGAAAAGTTTGGTTTGTGCCTCTTCCTGTAAAGTGAACCTATTCTTTAAAACAAAACAAATAAAGTGTGTGTGTGTGTCTGTATATGTGTGTGTGTGTGTGTCCACGTCCACCCTGGGAGCTATCTCCATAACTAAAGAACCAACAAGATTATGACACCAGACAAAACAGACTGACTCAGAATGGAAATGGTTATTATATTCTGCCTGTTAAAACCTTCCGGGAAAATTTTTTCCAGCTTTCTCTTAACACTTTGTGACAGGCGGGCATCCCCAGGGGCGTCCTCTACACTCTACAGCCCGCCTGCTTGTCTCGGTGGGCCAACCACCCGCCCATCCTCGCCTGCCACGGCTTGATCTTAAGGTTCCATAACTGATGTTAATAAGCGGGAGGCTGCCCACTTGTGCCCTGATGCAAGGGGGCACTATCTGCAGCTCCTTCCATCCCCATACCGCAGTCCAAGCCTCGCAGATGGCATCTAGGTCTTACTCTAATCACCGGCCCCATGCTGGGCCCCAGAATCTTCCATACAGGACCCTCCTACGAGCCCTCTGGTCGGGCGGCCTTGCCGCCATCATCCGGGCTACCTAGCCCCCTGAAACCGTAACCGCGCTGCTATCCCCGCCTCCTGAGGACAACTGCTGCCCCTCCTTCCCTTCTCGGCTGTGGTCCTCCCAGGACCTTCAGCAACTTGCCCTGGCCCACCTCCAGGCCAATTGGGACCCCAGACCCCTGGCTCTTGGGCATCCCTCGCGGTGGGCCCCGACCCTTTTGGCTCCCTTAGCCCTGGCCCCAGCATGGGCCAGTCGAGGCTAATCTTCTGGTTTGGGCTCAGTCTCCAGCCCCTCACTCTCTCTCTCTCTGGGTCCACCCTCTGAGCCCTTCACACAAACTACATGGGGCTACCCACCCGGCGATGGGGGCAAAAGGGTTATGGCGCCCCAACCCGCCTTTCACTGGGGTGGTAACTGGCCTGGCATTTCCTGGGGGCTCCCATGCCACTGAGAGCCCCACCAGGCCACCCACTCCCGGCAGGGTGCAGCATGCCCAGGACCATGGAGCCCCTTGCCACCCCTACAGCTCCCCCTTACCTCCAGGTGATCTTAGCAGCAGCTCTTCGGCCAGGCAATGTTGCTGCCTGGCACCCAACAGCCAAACTGCCTGTGTTTATATAGGCAGCCCTGGTCTCAAAATGGCTGCCCTCATCAGGCACCTGGAGGCTGCCCACTCCAGGTCCTTAAAGGGGCAGGCACCCCCGGTGCCCTGCCATGATCTTTACCCGCGGCCGGTGCGCTCAGCACCCCACCCCGATCTCCTCACCCGCGGCAGGCAGACTCAATGCCCTGCCGCACTCTCACTAGCGGCAAGTGGGCTCCGCACCCTGCCGCTCACTCTTCATCAGCAGTGGGCAGGCCCAATGCCCTGCTGCGCTCTCATGAGCGGCAACGGGCTCAGCACCCTGCCGCTCACTCACCAGCAGCCAGCAGGCTCGGTGCCCCGCCGCCGCAACCTCCTCCAGCAGCAGGCATGCTCGGTGCCCTGCCACACTCTCCACAAGTGGCACAGTGCGGCCCCTCTCTGGGCCTCTGTCCAAAACAGCCCCTCCCAGGCCTCTCTCCACTGCAGCCCCTCTCTGGGCTGCTCTCCAATGTTGCCCTGTTGCCTCTCGTGGGCCACAGACCAACGTTGCCCCTTGCAGGCCTCAGCAAGTGGCGGGCACAGCCAGTGCCCCGCCACACACTTATTTAACCCAAATGCTCACTAAAAAAATAAAATGCTTGCTAAAGTTACAGCAGTCTTCCCTTTCAGTTAAGGACTAGCAAATCCTGGCTATCCACAGATGTCAATGATCCACACAGTCCTTCAGCAAATGCAGGCAAGAAAAGACCTGGATTTCCTTATGGTTCAGAAGTAAAACTGAAGCAAGAGAGGAAGGGGGAAGCCTCAAACATCCCTGCTTCCTTTCTTTATAGTGCAAAGAAGTAAAACAAATTAAATCAATTAAGTTAAATGATATTAAATTAAAAGAAAGGCACAATACTATTATTTTCTTTCCCAATCATTTTTATCAATTCACTTGATAAATGGAGAGTGAGGAAAATAGCTTGAGATTCCCTCACTCATTCATTTTGCTTCAGTAGATGGAGATTGGCCTTCAAATGTTATAAGTTACCAAGGCTTCCTTGTGCTACACAGGCAGGCCCTCTGAGGAGGAAAGGGTGGCACCTGACTGCTCCAGTGACTGCAAGTGTCACATGTATCCAAGTGACGGCCCAGCTTTAGAAGGATTTTTAACACACTCGGGAGATCGTGGTCTACACGGGGAAGTTTGTTGCCTATGCAGCAGTGATGTCAAGCATATGGCTTCCTCCTAACTGGAAGCAGTATAGAAGGGGTGGGCTAATTAACTTGGAGGCACATTATTTGGCACTGTTACTCACCAGTACTAATTAGCCTGCCCTAAGCACCACACAAGATGGGCAGCTATTTTGCTTTTGGTTTCAGAGCAACTTAACTGAAGCAGCATAGCGTGCTTGACAGCATTACCACTGGGCATAGTAAGTTTAACATACAGACACCAAACTGAGACAGTCCTTTGGGGACCATCAGAGAAACTGCTTCTGTCTAAAGGTGCTGAGGAACAGCTGTTTAGCTGCAACTTTGAATGTGAGATTTTCTGTGCAGATGCTGTATGCTCATTTTGTTTTTTTTTTCTTTCTGTCTGCTCCACTGCAGTTCAAGGTGAATGGGAACACTGTGTTTCTTGTGAATAAAATAGACTAGGTAAAATTGCCCTTGTTCAACTTTATGAAGAACATGGACAAATATGGAGTTGGTCCTAGGGAAAAAAAGAATTACAAGTACAATTTATTCTGATACAGTATTATAGTGGCTGGTTTTCCAAGTCAAAAGTCATTCAGACACATCATGAATTTATGTTAGTTCCCCAGTTTCTCATTGGTTAAAAGTGCAGAATATTTTAAGAAATAGTAAGGTCAGCCAAGTGCCTGCCAGGAAGAGTGCATGAGAGAAGAAATGTGCTGGTAGATAATTTTGTTTAAAAAGGACTTCTGTTGAGCGCTGGCATCGCATCCATTGCTTCAGGTAAAACAACTGTCAGTCTTAATTGAGGAGACCATTTATGTGTCCTTTTGTTCATTTTTCTAGATGTGACTGCAATTTAACTTGGATGACCTGGCCAAATCAAAGGTTATGGGTGGCAGAACTTTCTACCATGGCAGATTTGCATCTGAGAGAGGGCTGGGCCTCTGACTTTCCAGAACAGCTGGATACAGCTCATTGCGAAACTGTTGATTGAATTCTGCTCCTAGTTGCTGGATCAGGATTAGGTGCAAGTTGGGAAACCCACTGTACAGCCTTGTCCACACTGAGGGGCTTTGGGGCATGCCCAGAAGTTTACCTTAATCTTCCTGATTAGGTAGATTGCTAGGCCTTCCTGAGGATGAACTGAAGGATCACTTTCAATTGCCCCATCCATGTGAACTTTCCATCCCCATCCACATTATCTTACTGAGGCATCAGGCTGAAAACACAGGAGGAGAGAGAAGTAGTGGGCATCCTGTTTCCTAGAAGAACAGGGACAGCAAAGTCAAATCAAGCTCTTCTAGGAAACACATCTACTACCTGTCTCTCTTTCTGGGTTTACATCTAATTAAGGCAGGAAGTGAGGTGCTGAAGTGCCAGTGGCAGACTTCTTATATCTATCAGCATAAAATAAGGCCCACAGACCATATCTGGCCCACCAAATGATTCCAGCTGGCCCATGGCACCAGTAGAGGCCAAAGCCAGAGCCACCACCCTGTGGGCCAGCCAGAATCAACTGGCAGGCCAGTGGGGGTCGCTCTGGCTCCAGCCTCCGCTGACATGGTAGGGGACACTGGACAGATGCAGCCCCAGCTACCCACCCACCCAGCACCACGTGGCAGCCTAGAAGATGGCATCCAAGCTCACAGTGCCAGGCAGGCAGGGCTGCTTCTGCAAAGCATCCTCCACTGCACCAGCAGAGCCAGAGTCTCACCTACCTGACACTGTGGCAGGGGGCAAAGGCATGGGTGGAAACTGAACCCTCTAGCTCCCTCCCAGCCAGGATCTGCAGGTTGTAAGGGGAAGCCAAGAGGCAAGAGCAATCCCCCTACCCTGTAGCCCAGCTCCACGGGGCTGTGAATGCCAGAGCCCCACCCCAATGCAGCACGGCTTCCTGCCCGTTCCTGCCTTCCAGTGTCAGCCAAGCCACTTTGACTTCGGGGCAGAGGTGGGGAGTGGAAATGAGGTGCTAAAGCCGCTGGCAGGCTCATGCTTCCTCTTCTGCTGCTGCTCTGGCATCAGCCTTGGCCTAGCTGTGTGGAGCTTGTGTGTGTATGTGAAAGCATGTGAAAGTGAGTGAGAGAGTGTATGTCAGAGTGTGTGTGTGCGCGTGCGTGTGTGCATGCACACGGCCCTCAACAGCTCACCAAAACTCATTAAGTGGCCCTCCAGCCCAAATAATTGCCCACCCCAGTCTAAAGGGATTCCCCAAAGTATTGTACTATTAGGTATTCTGGGGGCTGTGGAAGAGAAAATTCTCTCTCTAGCAGGAGATTCTCTCTCTAGTTCATCACTTCAAAATATTTTGTGGTTTTCCTGATGCGAAGCAGGAAAAATTTTTAACTCTTGAAACCTTGCATAGGATGGGAAAATTGTCAGTCGAATTATTTACATGCATTTGTTCATGTACATGGTTAAATGTTTTGCCGGACAGGGGAGACTGATGTTAACAGCAATACTATGTGCAAAGTCTGTTTCTGATCTAGTGCTCTGAGTCGTTCTGTAGCATTGCTTCTTTTTTCCCCATTTGAAGCTGTTTCTTTTCACCTTTCTGGAGCTTGGGGGAGGAAAGGAGGTCACATTTTATGTCATTTGACTATTCTCTCTCACCCCCTGCTTTCTCTGGATTCTAATGTTCCTCTGTGGGCCCTATTTCATCTTCAGCATCAGATTCCTTGCAGGTCTAAATAATTCCTGATGCATTTTTCAGAGGCTTTAGATGTGGCTATGGTCTCAGCTGTGCTTCACAGTGCATTTTGTGCTTTTTTAAAAAAAGATTGAATTTCTAATTATGAAACGTAAAAGCTACAGAGCTCAAGAATATACACAGAGAGACATATAGGTGACAGCAAGGAATGGTGACAAACCTCATTCTGATTTATCATTTAGAATGCAGTCTTATGTTGATTTTATGCTGATTGTAGTAAAAGTTTCCTATGTAAATTTGCAAGCTGACTCTTGTGAATTATTCAGAGATCATTAATCATATTGTAGGTTTTGAACTGTGGGAAATAAATGTTTATGCCTGATCTTGCTTTAAGTACCTGCAGTGTTTTTAGAGAAGAGACAAAAAAGGCTATCACATTCATATCAAATATCAAGGATGGTATCTCAGTATTCTGAAATTAAAAAGCTTATAGACACTGTCTCTGGTGGCCTAGCCACAATGCTTTTAATACAGTTCCCCAACCTTCTTAACCAAATAATGTCTCTGGACACCTTTTCCCTTGTTGTTGCATTTTATCAGAATCAGCTCTAATCAGACTCTCAGAAGTATGTCTAGGTGTGTGTCCCGACTCGCTTTCAGAATGATATGAAGCTACGGTATTTATTTATTTCCCCCCCCCCAGTATCAACTGAAAACATGGTGGGCATTAATATGCTTTAGTTAACGCACATGAAATGTAATACCTCTGTTGTGAGGTACTAGGAAAATGTGCATTAGCCTGTCTTAATGCAAATTAACTAAAAAACATGAGGTGCCTATACACTCAAATGAGCTTTAGTTCAAGTGACCCTGCCGCTATTTTTAGGCACAGAGACACTGATACACATGATGCAGTGATGCTTTAATTAGAGTGGCTTGCTTTAATTAAAGTTGCCAGTCCTGATCCCAGAACACATGTAAAAGTGCCCATGGTTTTTAGTGATACTTAATATGCATTAGCCTATTTTAATGTGTATTAACTAAATGATAGCATGGTTTTTTAGTGATGCTTTAATTAAAATAAGCCAATGCACATTAAAGCACACATGTAGAAACACCCTGTTATGACCTAGATGAAGGAAAAGGCAAACTTATTTTAGTTCATTAATTAATGAATGTGCTTAGTAACCAGTTATTATAAATACATTTAAGGAGCTGGTTGGCACCTAAGTCCACAGTGGCTACTTAAAATGCTTCCATATTATACATATGAAGTATAAGCTGTGCCAACTGTGTAGCTCCAGAAAAAAAATAGGCATAGTGACTCTTGTGACTCCTCCAGGTTGCCTGGTTGGGCAATCAAAGGTAGTTCTCCCTTGATCCACAACATTTTTCCCTCATTCCTACTCACTCTGTTTCTTGGTTTTGTACTGTTTGATTTAACATATTTGAGGTTACAGAACTATGAGTTCCTTTGGAGCTCAGCATGGCTTTTCCAGTCAGAATAAAAGCAAAAAGCAAACTTTCTTCCATGATGGAAACTTCTTCCTCTTTAAAAAAGAAGTATCATGAGGCAGAACATGAGCTTATTCACTTGCTAATGCATCTGCAGCTGCAGAAGGTTGTGAATCCAGATTGCTAGGCCTCCAAGGGCAACCTTCCAAACTATGGAATTTATCCAAGACAAAATGGATTTGTGACAAAGGTCCCTCAAATAAAGCAGACAAAAAAAGAGAGCGTTTCTCCCACGTTGCAGATGATAAAGGACATTGGCAGTGCCCTTGTCTGCCCTTTTTACCTGTGGTACTTTGTGTGATGTTCTTTTTTTCATTTTTATAATAGGTATCTGTGGCTGTAGTATACAAAGGGAGTCTTGGAGACAATCTTATGGACCCTTTTTGTTCCTATATTTACATGATACAATGCAATTATCGTTGGTTATAGCTCTGACAGCACAGAGCTTCTCATGGATTACTGTATTTTCTCACATACATACCCCCACCCTTCCAGTCTTATTTTTGGAAGGCAGAATGTAGAAAAAAAATTATTCCCCCCTCCCCCCAGTCGGTGTCAACTGTGTTACAGAAAATAAATTCTTTTAGAAATGTAGAGTATCCTGGAAGTGAGGCATCTCAGGTGAGACAGAAATTTCCTGATGTGGCAGGACAGCAATGAGGCTAGGCCACAGACCCTTGCAAAGGCAGTAGCAAGACTGGTACATCTTTATTGTAAATAGTTCTTTATATAAGTGTCTGTAAATAATAAAGTATTGTTTCTACACCTTAAGCCCTATTAAGATACTATAAACTGGATACAGACTCACTTGCTGTAAGATAGCTTAACTACTGCTTTAGGCACAAGCTACAGTGTGCAGCAAATAGCTATGGCTGTGAGAAGGTTAAACACAGGACTGCCCCTTCTGCTTGCTGGGGCAAGAAACAAGCAGCGACCGTCTTGGGAGCCATTAGAGAACAGCACCTGCTTGCTTCTGTTCCTTCCCATTTCTATTTCAGTGGAGAAAAAATAGCTTCTCCACCTAAGACACATGCCCCAGTTTTAGAGAACTGTTCTTGCAGGGGAAAAGGTGTATGTGACACATGAATAAATATAGTGCTCAGGGTAAATTAGCCCATGGAGAGCTCCTTGCAGCCATTCTGCACCTAAAATAAGGGGTTTTAAACTAGCTTGGATATTGTAGGATTGTAGGAAATTAGGGCTGGAAAGGACCTCACAAAGTCATATAGTTGAGCTCCCTGCTCAAGGCAGGATCATCCCTGACTATACCATCCCAACCAAGTGTTTATCTAACCTACTCTTGAAAACTTCCAAGGACAGAAATACCACAATTTCTCTAGGTATTTCTCCAATATGCTGCACTTTGCAGTGTGGACTTGCCCTTTAGTTTAGGGACAGATATTCAAAAAGCCTGATACTGAGTTGATTCAATCTTTGCAGATTAGTCTAACATGGCTAGGTTAAATCAATTTGTAACTGTAAAGACATTCCAGAAACACAGGCACATGCCTGCAGTAGCTCAGGCTAGAACAGGCTAAAGCAGCCCTTGCTTCCCCTTCCACAGTGCTGAGCTGAAGGGGGCATGCCAGGCCCCAGCACAACGCTCTGATAAGGGAGGGGTTCTGGACCCCCTTCTGAGCAGCCCAGCAGGGAATTGATAACACAAGTGTTTATCACTCCATTAAGAAAACAACAGAGGGACATTACCAGTTACCTATTGATTCTGCCTTTGTCCCGTCTGCCACAGCACAAACCATAGCCAGCTTGTCGTCTGCTACCTAATGCTGAGAAGTGCCTATGTAAGGCAGAGGGGACAGGGTAATCCCTGCTTAGCCGGGAGTGGGAAGGGGAGACGGAGAGCAGGGGGAAGCCAGGTAGATGCCTGCAGTCTCTGCCAAACTTCAGCCAGGGAGCAGAGGGGAGGGGACAGCTCTGCTGTGGACCAGAGAGCCTGGTTCAACCCAGAATGCATGCCGGGATGCTGGGGGAGTCTAATTTAACTTAAACCATCAAGGGGTCTGGGACAGACATTGCATAAACTGGTTTGAGCCCAATCAGTTAAGTCTGATACTACATTCAACCAGGTTTATCTCAAACCAGTTTCAGCCATTTTCAAACTGATTTATGTGCAATGAACATCTGTTGTTACAGGTTTAAACCAGTTTCTGATCACTTAAACCGGTTTATGTTTAATGTCTGTCCCTAGTCTTAAAGACAGAAAAAAATAGATAGGAGTTACCCCTGCTCAGGGTAAGGCAGCATATGTACTACTAGTCTGAGAAATAACAGTCTTCAAAATAAGGTTGATGAACTGAACAGGAAGTCCCAGGTCAGATATTGGTAAGTAGTCAAATCACCAAAAAACGTTTTGGAGGGTTTTTCTGACATCCTCATTCAAACACTTGCATCCTGGAAATAAGTTAGGAAACTTCAGCCCAAATTCTGTTACCTCTTTACGTGCCTAACTGGCAGCTTTCCAGCTGCGTAAATGGCATTTTTTGCACTTACGCATAGTTTGCGATTCTACTATCCCTGCAATACAGATATGTAAGCATCCACTTGGCTATTGAGAATGGCTATACACTGGCCAAGCAGATACACATGCATGTATGATGAGAATATATAAGTCAATAAATTCTGACCAGCAAACACCCGTGACTAGTCGGTGTTAGCTGCCAAAGCAGTAAGGGCCCTTCCATTTTTTAGCACCAATAGCTACATAGTCATGACACTTATCCAGGAAGCATGATATCCAGATTCTAGACCCCCCCTCACCCAGATGAGATTTGAGCCTGCATCACTCCAACTTTCAAGTTGCTGTAATCAGCACATCACAGCATAGGCATTATCCAATCATCTTTTGAAGCTGGCCCCCTGGGTAACCAAGAGAATAAGGTATGTAGGACCAAGAGGACAAAGAAACGCTAGAGAGTGCGTGGTTCCATGAGATGGCTACAGCAGTGGAAGGGAGGGGGCCATGAGTCCTAGTGGGGATCCTTTTTCCCAGTGCAGCAAGAACATCCACAATGCTCTCCACCCCTCTTATCCAATGTTTGCTATGTGCAAGGTGCTGTGGCTCATTTTCAGCTGGAGGGCTAGCTAATGTTGAACCTATCATGTGCTGGTCAGAGCACTACACTGGGAACGTGTAGAAACAAAAATTCAAAACTCTGGGTCAACTGAGGACCTAGAACTTTGGCCTTCTACTTTCTGGGCAAGCGCTCTAACCACTAAGTTCTTGGAGCTAAAATACTGGAAGCTGCCTTCCTCACTTCCAGATTTTGTGATGAAGTACATGACTATGGCTACACTGGCCTGCCCAGTCAATGTAAAGGCTACAGATCATACTTGTTTGCTATGTAGACCTTTCTTCATGGGTGGATCTAAGAATTTCAAAAAGTGGGTGGAGGAAGTGTTGCAGAGGCAGCTGGATCCCAGTTCTCCTACCCCCACCCCTCCACCAGGGAGAGATCACACCATGGCAGCAGCTGCTGGGTGTCAGAACTAAATGGCTAAAAAGTGCCTCGGCACAGCTGTGTGTTAGCACATTGCGAGTACCCGGTACAGGGATTTCCCCTGCGGTGGGAAAGAGCCCTTGGTGCAAAATCAGCTTCCACCAAAAGCTTGCAGCTGCACCGTTGAGTGCATGCTTTTGATTGGCTCGATGCAAATTATGCACATGTGGCGGCCAGCAATTGGTTTGCTGGCTGTATAAAAGGCTTGGGAGGTACCCACCCAAGTTGGAGGAGAGCCCGGATGCACAGAGGAAAGTTTTGCATGCTCGAAGAGATCCTTATGTGCATCCCAGAGCCACATTGGGACCTGATCAACCACCGACGACTCCCCGTTGATGTATTCTGGATGTACCCCGTACTCTACTGTGCCACACAGAGTTTTCTTTCTGTTTGCAACTCTTCTAAGCACGCCTACACTGCATACTTCGACGTGAGTCTCTGTATCACAGCTTGTAAGTAAAGTTTTTTTTTTCTTTGCAACCACTATGCGTGCTGTGCCTAATTCCTCTCCATTGGCAGCCCATTTCTCAGCCCCCACGCTGGGGACTTTGAGTCCCTGAAGCAGATAAGATTCTCTCCTTCCCCAACTCCTCTCAGCACCTCCTTCCTCTGTATTCCCCTCCCCCATCTTCAGCAGAGTTTACCTATGGTTTGCCTCTGGGTGCAGGTAGGAGGAACCCCTACCACCATCACTTCTGCCACTACTGCTGCTGTCCCCAGGTGATCTGGGATGGGGGAAAACCCCTGAGCTGCTCCAGCCCTGCTCCACCTGGGCCTTCTGTGAGCAGCAGCACAGGTTGCTGGACTTGGCTGGGGACAGCAAGAGGTGAGTCCCTCTTTCTGCGGGCTCTTGCTTCCTGGCCAGTCTCGTCAGGTGTCCTCAGCTAGCCAGGAAGCTGGAAGAGAGGACCACCTTCCACCTCTACCCCAAGATGAGCCCAGCCTGCTGTGATCCCTGTAGCTGGAGCCTATGGATCACCAGGAGAAATGCAGTTGGCAGGGTGGGGGAAGAGGGAGCAGGGACCCTCCCACTGCCGCTGTTCCTGATCTCAGTACCCTGCATAGTCACTCTCTGCAACCCCAGCTGGAGTGGAGCAGGAATGGTCCTGGGCTTCTCCTGGCCCTGGATCAGTGAGGGACAGCAGTGGCAGGAGATGGATCACCCCCTTTCTCACTTGCTCTCTGGTTGGTTCCCCCCGCCAGCTTCCTACACAAGCCTGGGACATCAGCTGTGTCTTGGACTCCACAAGAGATCCAGGTATTGGGGCCACAGGGAACTGGAGCAGCTAGCACATGACCTATATTGTAGAAGGGGGGCGGGGGAGGTGCAACTGCACCATGGCACTTCCCCAGATCTGCCTCTGCTCTTATACATCCACACTGCACAAGTAATAGAATAACAAACTGTGCGCAAGTGCCAAAAAATTATACTTACACCGCTTGCAAATAGCCACATGGTGCATAAGGGTAATAGAATTCTGTCCTTTGTGCTTCTGAGTGCATATACAGGGCCTAATCAAAAACTACTGTAAAAAGTCTCCCTTGTAAGCATCCATCATACCTCAGGAGCTGTGCTGTTCAGCTGCAAGTTCTTCCAGGTGGGAACAATTATATTTTCTAATAAAACATTAGCAGCTAGGGCTTTAACATGGGAATATAGCAAGAAAAGGATTGTTTCACATGACCATTAGGCTTTGATGAGAAGATGTTAAGGTTTTACAGAGGTAAATCAGCTACAATCTATAGGATTTCCTATTATTGTAACTAAACATATGCTTCACTGACCCAAAGTTTGCCACATTTGGTGAATAAGAGGTTTTCAGTGAGGGCAAAGATGACAGCAATTGCTGGGGGACAAGAAGAGACAGGGACTCCGGTCCCTGGCCTTGAGGATAATTTTGATTGTATTCTGTGCCACTTCTCCCTTTTCAGAAGTCATTTTAGGCATATCCAATTCCCAAGTGCATTGTATGCCTATTACTGAAAACTGCCAACTCTTTTCATATTATGGAAACATACGGTACTTTATCCCAAGTTCTGTTTACAGACTAATACTATAGCTGAGTCTGGAAATCTGGTGTCCTCTGAAAACTGCCCGATACGTTAGAGGAAGATTAGACAGTTTCTGCCTGAACTGAAGAAAATTCTATCAAATGTTTACAAATTCCAAGATGTGCACATGATTTGGTGTTTTCACTTCAGTCTTTCAAATCTTTGTCCCATCCTGGCTTAAAAATACCTCGTTACAACTCCTTCAGACTTTCCAGCCTGGTCAATCTCCTGTCAATATGAATAGGAGGTTTTTGCCATATGTAACTTGCCCAAAGTCATCTAGAAGGTTTACGCTGGGACCAGGACCCATATCTCAAAGGTCGGAATGCTTTAGTTCACCCACTAGACTCCATTCATTTGCCATTAGCCACTCACTTTTTTGCCTGTTTGTTTTAAAGTTCCAGGATTTTGCAGAGAACACAGTATGTAACCCTGTCTTGTCACTTTTCCAACCTGAAGCTGTGTGTTTGGCTGTGGATTATCACTAGCATTTTGTTCTTTTATACTGGTTAAGATATGAACTATGGAAAGAAAATGCTGATGTGTATATGCCCGTGTTTTTCCCTCCCCCCTCTGCAGTTTGCAGCCCCTGAAGACCAAAGCCATTAGTATCAGGTTGTTTCAGAGGAGGCAGCTGCTGAGTTAGCCTGTTCCCTAGGGGGAGTTCTGGTCAGACCTACCAAATGATGCATGTTTGTTTAAAGTCTTTCTGTTAATTGACTTTATAATGGTGGGGGAGCTAGTTAGGCAGTCTCTGTGATATTTAAGCTCTGTAACTTGACAGCTTTAGGCCTCTATAAATTAGTTTCCGACCCTTCAGAGAACATAGATTTCAGAGTTTTCCAATTGCTCAGCTTCCTCCTCTGTTTAAAGCTGCCCTGCATTACCTGAGGGAAATAGCCCACTATTCTAATCTGTGAACCACTGCATTGTCAATGAACAGCCAATAAGAGAAAGTTGTTTTTCTCTCTCATATCTGCCTTTTGTTTCAGCATCAAGAAGTTTGCATTAGCCCTCATCCTCAGAAATTGGGAAAACTGGATGTCTCTGGGTCCCAGCAAAAGGCCTTTAACTGCTAACCTGAGACAGGATACCCAAAAGCTTGTCTATGTCCATCCTACCTATAGTTGTTCCATTAAAACATATCACCCACAAAAATCCTTACCTCACTACCCTCTGAGGGCCATCCTGCTCCTCTGTGATACAGCTGGTGAGTTTAATCCATTTCTAGTAGAGCCGTGTTCACATTAGATGAGGGTTTCCTCCAGTGTAGGGCAAACCGCCTGGAGAGGACACAAAAGGTCCTGGTGGGGAGTAAAGGAGGGCATGTGCGAATGTCAGTTGTTAATTCCCTTGACACCAATTCCTGGGCAGCAAAATCAGCAGCTGTTGGTGGCAGAAGTAGGGGGGAGAAGAGTAGGGAGAAATTGGTGGCAGTCAGCAATGGGGGCCAATTCCCCTCACTGGCAACAGCTGGCAGCATGTGGCAGCAACTGATCTGTGGGGGGTTCAAGGGTAGCCTACTCTTCGTGGGTGTAAACCCATAAATCTTGGAAAACACTGCATCAGAGCTGACACTACTACAACCACCAGCCTTGTTGCTTGTTTTTCTTGAAAGAAAATGGGCAGAATTAGCATGGGAATGAAATTACCATCTCAGCTCCAGATGTAGTTCCTCAAGGTCAGGTTTCAACAACACTGCTCAGCTCATATGGGAAGCTTGTATTGCTGCTACCTCTGCTGCATGCACTTAAAGACAGACAAAGAAGTTCCAGTCAAATACCTTTCATAATCATGAATTCCATATCCTTTTTTTAAAATAAAAAAAAAAAAAAATAAAGTAGTGCAAACGTGCATGCAAAAAGATAGACAGTTCCTTCTTTGTTATAAACATTCCTATGATAAAGCAGTATAAATATATTCTATTATCTAAGACTTATTTGAATTCAGACAAACTGATAATGCACAGCAAAAATACAACAGCATTTCACTGTAAGGAGCATGTCACTAATAACAGAGTAAATGCCATTAACAAATGGCAGAATCAAATAAAAAGGGGTTCGTACAATGCGTGCTTGTGTTGTATGTGCAAACACACATGCATTCACTGTCAACAGAAGTGGTTAAAAGCAGGTAGCTTTGTTTTAATCATTCAAATATTTGACTTTCCTATCTGCAGGCAAGAACAAAGAAAGATTCCTGCCTCACCTTGTCTCATTGTGTGTACCTCTTTAATTATAAAATTAATATAGGAAATGAATTAATGCTCCTTTTCAGTTTGTATAAATTCAAATATCATAGAAAACAGGACTGGAAGGGGCCTCATGGGTCTTCTAGTACAGTCTTTTGCTATCATAGGCGTCCATGGCATATATAATCCCTTTCATAAACTGTTCCAGCTCCCTCATAAAACCAGTTTGGTTTCTTGCCTACACTACTCCTTTTGTTCCAGAACAGCAACCTTATTATAGGCTGCTTCATGCAAGTGAATAGGTCCACTTCATTATGTCTGCTTTTCACTTTGTTTCCTTGTTTAGAGGTTCATTATTCTTTTTTGTAAGAAATGAAATTATTATAAACAAGTGAAAAAGAAAAATCAGGGATGCATTCTGTACATTAAACAAAATGCCCAATTTACAGCAAAAGGAGTTGATATACCTTTCACCCATGCTGCCTTCACAGCAGTATTACATCGACTACCTTATACTGAAAGGTGTCACCTAATCAGAGACTGAAAGATTTAACACTCTCATTTTCTTCTTCTCTCATTCATGCCAATTCAGTGAGCAGGAGTGATGAGGTCTCTCAAGTGCTAAGGAAGACCTTCATTTACAGGCTGCTTTTCTTAATGATCCAATAAAAGACAAAACTCTGCAGCTCATTTCCCAAGAGATCTGGCTGTGTAACTAACAAGTCAAGCCACTCCTTAGCAGCTCAATATGCACAATGACAATGAAAGACTCAAAGATACTTGTATGTGGGAAAGAGTCATCATTAACCCACCTTGCCTGGGATACTAGAACAAAGGACTCCACAGTATCACAGAGGTACAATGGGTGGTGACAGAGGGAGATTTCCCTAGGGCCACAGCACCAGAAATGAATCCAGCTCCATAACAGGAATGAAGGCAGTCAGAAGAAGGATACAGCCAAGGCAGAGTATGACATTGGTCCGATTTTAGGGCTCATTGTCATCAATCCTTTAATGTTGTTTGAGCTACATACAATTGACCTTGTGGTTATATGAGGAAGGAGAAGGAAGAAAGATGGTAAACTGGACATTCAGGATGGCAGCCACTAAAATGTTAAATCGTGTTATATCCAATAGTTTTTCAGGTCACAGAACCCATGTGCTAGTGGCTACTTTCATTTTCAATCAGTTTTACAGGATTCTTGCAGATTAGTGGCCTCTTAAAACCTTGGATCTCCAAGAGCCAGCACAGCGTTGTGTGATAGGCAGAAGATGTGGGGAGGCCCACACTGGCTGGATCCTTCACAGGCAAATAGCAGAATAGGGCTGCCGGGGAAAGAACACATACGTCAGAAATTGTGGTAAAATCCAGGATTTTTTTTTCCCCCAAAATATGCTATGGTTCATCTACCCTTCCCTCACTCAAACCTATTGTTTCTAGCTGTTCTTATGAGTGTTTTAATTCTGTGCAGTTTAGCCAATTCATTAGGCATTATTGTACCTTAATTCATCACAGAAACAACTTTCCTTGTCCAAATGTTCAGCTCTTCTGCTCCCATAAGAGAAGATCAAATACTCTTTCAGCAGCCTTTTTTTAAAAAAAAAATACCTCTTCACTTACTTTCCCTGCAGAAAAAAAAATTCTGACCACACCCAACAGTGTGCAATTCAGTTCAGTCCTTGACATGGGCAGGAATTTTACATATTCATGAATCACTATTAAATGGTTTCAAACCTACTGACAGGACCATCTCTGAAGCGTTTGGGTTAATCTTGCTTTTCAAAAGCTTCCATCTCACTCATCTGCAACTTGCTTGCAGCTACAAGAACACTCCAACTTCACCTTCATTAGTCATTTCTGCACTGCATTTTTGCTGGAGAAAGCTATGCATAGTTCTTTGTTAACCTTGCTAGTTGTTTTTTTTTAATTTTATATGTATAATATTGCAATTCCTCAGTTAACTGCACCTCTGTCTCTCTCATGGGGTCCTCAAGTGTTATGTGAGAGTTCTGCAGAGCAACTTATTCAAGCTTTCACGATCAGTTTAAACTGTATTAATACAAGATCCTAAGGAAAGGGATATACCTAGGAGACAAGTCTGTTGTACTACAATTCAAAGGCCTTGTCATGTACCTGTTCATCACTGTTCTATGCAGCAAGCATACTTGCATTAGTACAAGCCACTTAAAAGGATCAGTATCCTTATAACCCCTTTACATTCATAGTATTCCAGCCTCAACAGGCCTCACTTAGGTCTCACAAAAAATGAGACTGCTTCAGATTTGCTGAGGTTCAGACTCTGCTACTGAATTTGATTCCTTCAGTTCGACAGCTTGTATAGCTGGACTGGTATTCTGCTCTTTTTCCTCTTTCTTTGATGGAGAAAGCTATAGGAACATTCTGTTTCTCCTCTAAGTCTGTCCATGGTCCCCACGTGGTCCCCAGACCTCATATGATGGAAGAACCACCCCTCCCCAGACTACTGCCTTTGCATTCGTGTTTTGTTGTCATAAATTCATATATGACCATGTGGCTGCAAAAATGGCAAGTCATGTTCCCCTCTGGCACAGCACCTCTCTTCTCTTGTAGCAACATGAAAGTGTTCTCTTCTTACATATTTGTTTAATTCTTTAGATTTTGGCAGAGATGCAACATTCTATAGTTCTTTTCCACTATTAATAGAAAGCAAGCCCACTCAGAAGGGTGGTCAACTTGTTTTCTGATGTTTATTTTAACCAGTGTGTTCAATTCCACTTTTAGTTTCTAATAAGTGGTGGTGGTGGTGGCAACCATCAATCCTCCTGAATTTGTATGCATGAGGGCCAGTCAGAGCTTTGATGCAATGCCTGAGCAAGCATTTTTGGAGGAG
The DNA here is from genome assembly GCA_030014935.1 of Caiman crocodilus. Lineage (NCBI taxonomy): Eukaryota > Metazoa > Chordata > Crocodylia > Alligatoridae > Caiman > Caiman crocodilus. Next base: position 145,147,593 of record JAGPOW010000261.1, on the reverse strand, counting down.
TAGAGGCTGCCCAGACCTTCCATCCTCCCTTTAGGGAAATGAAGCAAAATTCAAAGACCAGACCAAGTCCAGATGTTTGGTGCCTCCATGGCTATAGTTGTATAAGTGTCTGGGAACTGAGCCCAGGTCTCCTGTGTGGCCGATAAGGATTCTACCACTGAACTAAAGGGGAATCCCCTAATAAGTGATAAGGCAATAATTCTCCTATGTCATCAAAAACATCTAGGAACTGATTTTCTGTCCAATGATTCTTGGCCTTCTACAGTATAGACTTTTAAAATTAAGGCTAGGGCTTGACACGTTTTCAGCCCCAGTACTGAAACACCAGGCCCAACTACAATAACAAACTTCATCCTGTTGGGTTTTTTTTTTTTAGTTTTTCCTTACTTTTAACTCTTAACAAATATCCCTTGTTAGAGCTGATCCCCCACTATATGATTTCAGGTTCACCTGTTTTACCTTTATTTGTGTAGCTTTTTCCTTTAGACTATTAGTGGCACACTCTGAAATTACATTTATGGGTGCACCAGTATCTACCTATACATAAGAAGTTCCATTTGCATTCAGTGTAATGGTCCAATCACTGGAGACAACTCTCTGTTGCATAAACACCTGGGAAGAAATAGTCTTCTTTGAAGACTATGCTATTGCATCCTTCTCTGTGCATGTGCTGCTCTTCCTTTCTATTGTGTGAAGTGCTTGGATGCTTTCTATACAGGAACACTAGTCCTTCCTTGCATACTGTAGCTAAATGATTCAGTGTCAAGCATACACAACAGTTCTTCCCTTAGGTAGGACAAGGGTTTGAAATACAAGGGGTTTGGTGGGGTCTGAGCCTTCCCTGCCCCACCACACATCTCTAAAAGCAGCTCAAGTAGTAGTGATGGTGACAGCGGCAGCAGCTCCTTCTGGCTTCCGGCTGCCACTGCCACAGACCACCCCGCAAGTCAGAATGTAATTTGAACCCTGGATAGGACATTATCTGGTCCTGTACTTTCCACAGTGTCTACAGTACTTCATGTTGCTAGAAGTGCCTTGCATAAACTGCTAGTTAAGAGTAGAAGCTGTGCATGCTTGAAGCAGCATGCTAATTTTCCTCTGTTTGCAACATTGTTTGCTTTCTAGTCAACAGTACAACAATCTTGTTTTCCCCCCAAAACCTCTGTTCTGTGTCAATTTTGCTCAGCCTGGCATATGCTAATGCCTTTAGCCAAATCCCCATCCCCAGCTGTCTGTGCCCTGCTGTGCGTGCAGCTACCTGCCCGCAGACTGGGTCAGGGAGTTCCCTAATCCCCAGCTTGCATGCATCTGCTGCCACTTCAAGATGCATGCACGCACCATTTCAGTGCATGGCACAGGCTTTTATCAGCGTGTGTGCAGCTAGCTGCACCTATACTGGGTGCAGACAGCTGGTATCCAATTGCTCTCCAATTCCCAGCTCCCCTAGCCTGGATGGGTACATATAGTCAGCAGCACACCCTGGTAGACATGACCGCAATCTGATGAATTTTATCATGGATCTCAAAACTGACATATCCTGCTATGTACCTTGTGGTTATATGAGGAAGGAGAAGGAAGAAAGATGGTAAACTGGACATTTATAGCTGGACTGGTATAGCTGGACTGGTGTTCTGCTCTTTTTCCTCATGACAGGACACACATTTTTTGGGATCTGGGATAAAATTTCTCAGATCCCAAACCCATGAGTAAATTAACATCTGCCAACAGCCAATAGTTAAAATAGTTCAAAGACAATACAAGCCTCTTAAGCACCTGGTATTCTTACACCCTGCTAGGTCACTCTCTTACATCTGTCTGTTCATGGATGTTGGCATCCCTTCCCTGGTCAGTGTCATTTTATATAGGCGTAAATCCTTTAATTTCCTAGGACTTTTGAACCAGGACAAAGCAGCCTTCGTGCTTCTTCCCTGAGTTGATTGGGAAAACTTCAGAAGACTGGTTACATGTACCATTAATACTGTTGGATGCCTCTGGGCCCTTCAGGAAACATTCTTGATCTTTCCCATTTAGGCCACAACATCATCAGTTAAAAAGACTCATAAAGATACACAATAACATTGTTTCAATCAGGGATCAGCAATGTTTTTGGCCAGAATCACCCCAACCTCCACCCACACCTTGACTTGGCCTGCCAGAGATGGGGGAAGCCACAAGGGGCCAATCCTCACTGCTGGTGGTAGCTGCACGCATGTATCCAGATGAATGCCAGGGGAGGGGCCAGGGTTGCACTGCCCCAGCCCCTTCCCCACCATGCACTGTGAGCTGCACGTGCACCCAGCAGCACCACGCAGCTAGTGCCAGGACCCCAGAGCCCAGCGCAGTTGTTTGCAGCCTCCTGACTGGCTGCCAGCCAGCCTGAGCTCTGGGCAGCTGTAGCAGGAGGCTGCTAACAGCTGTGCCAGCCTCCCCAGCTCCAGCTCCGTGGCAGCTGCACATGCACCTCCAGGCAGATAAGGGGGAGGGAGGAGCCAGGGTTGCACTGGCCCAGCCTCTTTTCCACCATGCGCCATGAACCATGCATGCACCTGCTACTGCCATAGAGCCAGAGCTGGGGCTTGAGTCCAGTGCAGCTGTTTGCAGCCTCCCAACTGCCTTGCACAGCCAGCCAGGGTTCTGGACAGCTGTTGCAGGCAGCTGGAAGACTGCAAACAGTTGTGCTGGGTGAACAATGGGGGAGGAGGCTGGGTTGCACTGCCCCAGGCCACTTCCCAGCCACGTGCCCAGAGGTGCATGCACAGTTGCCACAGCCACAGAACTGATGCTGGGACTATACATCCCCATGCAACTGTTTGCTGCCTCCTGGCTCTGGACAACTAATGGCAGAAGCTGCCCAGATTCTGGGTAGGCTGCAGCATGCTGGGGAAAATGTCCTCACATACCAACCCCTGGCACATGTGCCAGGGGTTACCAATCCCTGGTTTAAATTTTTTGTTTAAATGAATACAATGCCCTTTGAATAGTCTATTGCTCCTGTTACACAGTACTACAGTATCTACTAACATTAAAAACACACAGCCTAGTGCTAGTGCAACATAAGGGTTTGTGAGAGCAATCAATTAGCATTTTGAGTATACCTGCAAAAATGTTATTTATGCATTCTTTGGCTTCATGCATGGTATTGGCTTTATGGTATAGACATTACACTTTTACTGGTATAAATGATTGGAATACCCATAACAGAATGGAAATTCAGCACACATACACTAGTTTAGATGTGGCAGAAGGTGGTCTAAGTCTTGCTTCCCTCCTCCTGGCTCCCTTCCCCTGCCACCAAAGGGCAAACGTTTTTTGTGTTCACTACTGATCTAACTAGAAAAATGCATAACAAATTGATTCTGCTGTGGGCTTTCTGAATGTCTCTACCTAGTCTATCATTACAAGGACTGTCGTTAGGAACATTCCACAAATATTCAGACCTGAACTAGCTTCCTCTGCTGCAGAAAAGTACAGCCCAAATGTTAGGGCAGGGATCTGTATTCTCTAGAACGGGGTCAGCAACATATGGCCCGCAAACCAGATCTAGCCTACGAAGTCACTGAATCTGGCCCATGGAGTAGGAGAGCTTTGCCTGTACCCATGCCACAGCCTCTTCCCCCCACCCTGCTCCCTGGCTACATGCAGACGCACTTCAAGCAGGTGGGTGGCTATACCAAGGCTGGGGAGCTGCAAACCACATCCCCACTGCCATTGTCACTTTCTGCTCCACTGCTGCCACCTTCCAGCTGCAGTGCCAACACAATTAGAAGCTGCATGGCCCTGACACAAGTCCTCTATCTACACCCACACTGAGGCCATGCAATATGGAGGTCTGCTAGGGCATGCAGCTTCCAGCTGTGCCCACTCCAAAGCCAGGTGGAGTGGGAGAGCATACACTGTTGCCTGGACAGCAACAGCATGGGCAGAGTTTTCAGCTCCCCAGGCCAGCACAGCTCCCTCCACTGGAAGGAGCAGTGACAGCATAGCCACAGTGACCAGGTCTCTGTCTCAGCCTGGATGCAAAGAATGTTCTGACCCCTGTCACAGACATGCTACCAAAGCCACCCAGCTCTCATCAAACCAAAATCAGGCTGTTCCAGACAGTGTTTTCTTAAGGGTTGCAGACCACTGCTCTAGAACAGTTCTTGCTCTACGCTGTGGTTGTAGCCCACAAGGTCCCCCTCTATCCAATGGTTTCTTCCCCTCCCAATTGAAGTATAGAACCCAGATTATCTGTTGATACTTATGCTCAAAATCCCACTCTGAGCAACATCATGTCCTGAGCAAAAGACAATAAAATTGAGTAAATACAATCCTCCCACCAAGAAGTTCTCCTTTTCTTACTTATTTTGGTCTTAATTCTTTTACAACCACTTTTCCCATCTTTCTGACTCATTGCACCTACCTCCAATCCATACTGTGTTTTCTTTTGCTTTTTTCTCACTTTTCTTCAAACAGCTGCATCTTCTTTCCTCTCATTCTTTGCTTTCTGCTCCCTGCAGCTCTGCTAGTAACTCCTAACAGAGTTCTGTTTTCTCTTTCACTTTGCTATCTTTCTCATCCCCTGTCAGTTAGATCCCAGCTGTCACACATTGCCTCTTCAAGGTCCACTCCTCTCTCTAGCATTTAGCACTTATTTAGCTCCCTATTCATGATGGTTTCTTGACTTGAAAGTCAACCTGGGACCACTTCAATAGTACTTAAATGTGTATTTAAACTTAAGGACATGGTTAGGGCTATCTGGAAAGTATAGCATTAACTTGAGTTTACACAAAGAAGTGTGCTCCAGAATTCTAACTGTTGTGAAGCCAATTCAGCTAAATTGATTTTAAAACTACTTTGGAGCCAAAAATCAGAATTTTTTATGTCAATTTGTGGATCCAAACAGCAATTTTCCAGCCACCTGCTTCTGTTTCGGGCACAGAGGCACAGGTTGCAATCTTATTAATGCAGTGTGGTTATGTTAAGGGACCACATGGCTGCTGAGTTTGCATAGTAGGCTGTGCTTGGGCTGGGCAGGTATGCAGTGCTATACAGGTATGCTTGGGTGAGCATAAGTCCTGGCATTCAAGTCAGATACCATTACTCTGCCCCCTGGCATATGATAATTTAACGGCACAATGGGATCTAATGCTGATCCTGACAACCATGCCTGCTACCATGCCACATGTGCAAAGGGTTGGGGATTACTGGGATAAAAGATCAGATACCAATCATGCCATTGCTACTTGTCAGAATGGGGCAGCCTACAATGGTAATCCCAGACTCTTCCTACACTGTCAAACTGAAAGGGGAATGTCTATATGTTCAGCCAACTATTCACAGCTGGGCCCATGTGATCCTACTGGGGACTCAAGATAGATTCAGCGTGGTCTGGGGCCAAGCTGACAATCTGCTGATTATCAGTCTGGGGGTGGTTTGAATCCCCAGTGTGGTCCAGGGGCTAGAGCTGATGATCAGTTGATTACTAGCCCTGGCTGGAACAGCTCTGGGTCAGGTTCTAGACTAGGGCTATCTAGGCCAGGCTGATAATCAGCTGAGTGTCAAAACCATGCACCCAACAAGTAGGGCTGGGTTGCTGGGGCCAGGGGATCAGCAGGAGAGGATAAACGGAAGGGCTTCTTCTACTAGGGACTTTAAACCCAGCTGGGAACCTCTGATCTCCAGCTCTGGGTAGTCCTGCTACAGCTGCCAAGCATAGGACTTAAAAATCCAGTAGGAAAGCCCAGGCAGGGTCTCAGCAACGCTCTTTAAAACTACCCATGTAAGGGCTCCTGGCTGCTTCTGCATGCACCTGTGGAGATACCAGCCCCTCATTTGTCACTGTGAACTTAAAGAATTGGCATTCAGCTGGATGCCTGCTTTTTATAGGTCTAAGTTACAGTAAGTCCAACATCAGGGACATGCTCTCAGGTGCCAGGTTCATGGCATCTTCCCCTGACCCCCATCTACCTCTGGGGAATGGAGAGAAGCCCTAGGTCCAGGACACAATGCTGCCCCTGCACTCCCCTGGCCCAAATCACTGAGTAGGGTATGGATGTATCTGAGAGCCTGGGGCTGCCCTATGCCAGATCTCTATGCTTAGCTGAGCATCTGGATTTGTCATGGGTCAGCCCTGACATACCACATGTTCAACTGATACAAACAAGCCAGAAAAACATTACACACGTGGAATGTCTTTGCAGCTCATTTGCTATATTATCACATCATAAATTGGCTGTAATGTGTGGCCAGATTACCATTAATGGCATATTTACCACCTTACTCTTAAATGTAATGTGTACCAAGGGGCAGTAGATGAAGAAGCACCCTCCCATAGTTACAGAAATTAAGAGGCAGGGAGTGATCTCACTCATTAGGCCCTTGCCTCACTCAGAGGAGGTTTGAATCTACATCTCTCTGACTTCCTAGCGGGGTCATGATGTTTCACAAGCAACCATCTATCCAGAGTCCTAAAACATATTCTCACACAAGGGCCTAGCAATTGCTCTTTCTCAGGATGGGTTTACTGTGGTCAATTATGTCTTCTGTCTCTGCAACAGAAGATCCTTGACAGAGCACTGCAAAAGGTAGACAGGTTTGTGAGTTCTGTACCCCCCACTGACTTTCTATACTCCCCTCAAGTTGTTTTTCCCTCAGCTAGATTTTGTTTGTGTAAAGTCTGTGCTGCAATAATGAGCCTTTCAAAGTACAATTTACTAAAGTACTTCTGAATACGCTTAACTTTAAATCTGTGACTGATCTCATTTTCTACTCAGTATGCAAGGTGGGCTGGTAAATAAGAATTCTGTTTCAGGAAAATATGGTTTCATAAGTTGTTTCTTTTAAAAAAATTTAAGTTTATTTTGAAGTTTTGAGATGTTTCATGAGAAGCAAAGACTGTCCTTAGAGCAGCCAGTTGGCCACTGTGGGGGTGGGAAACATGTTCAAACCTCAGGTCTGCCTGATTCCAGTCTGGACTTGGATTTCCTGAATGAATGCCCGAATTGCTGAGATTAAGTGGATTTCTCAGTTGTTTTGACCAAAAAATGCATCCTCAAATTGGGAAGTACTGATAAATATGTTCTAATATGCTTGCATTGAAATAATCACTATTTTCTGGCAAAAAAAATGTTTGGCAAGGAAATTCCCAACCAGCTCTCGTGCTTACTCACACAATCAAAGTTAAGCTTATGCTTAAGTGCTTTGTTATTTGGATGCAAGAAAACATTGGACAAATGTGACCATTTTGTTGACTTTTGGCCATTCCTTTTAAAAATAAGTCCCTAATGCTGCTTGTACACACTCTTTAATCCATCTGTCATGCTGGCAAAAGCATTGCTCTAGATATTAATACTCATCTAGACAAAGCTTTCAATAGGCATTGCAGTTGTCTTAAAGCAGCATATCATTCATCACTGCCATTATTTTTATATCCTGCCAATAATCTCCAACATAAGAAAAGAAAATCAAAAGCGCCTTGTTCCCTTCCACCTCCTTCCTTTGTCTTGCTGGCTATTTTCTGGCAGTAGGAACCACGATGCATCATTGCCTCTCTCATTTCTGTCTTACATACTCAGCAAAAATCATCTAAGTCTAAAATTAACATGTCAGATGACAGAATTATGTTGCTGTTTTCTGTATCTTTCTATTGCCCTTGTAGATAGTTACTGATCTAGAGTCAAACCCAAATCTTGTTGGAAGGTACCAAAGTTCACATTTAACCAGGTTTATGTAATGGAAAGTAATTTACTGCTTATATGCACCCTTTACTCCAGACACTGTAATTGCTGAGAATTTCAGATTTCAGATGTTCAAATTTGTAGCAAGATATAGTACCATTTGTCTGTGTTTTTCATCCTCTCGTCCCGCACCTCCCAAAAACCTTCCCCATACTTCCAGAGGAACTTGTATCTCCCCATCCAGAAGTGGGTTCTTGAACTCAGAGAAGAACATAAGGAATATCACACTGGGTCAGACCGTAAGTCTGTTTTGCCTGGTGTCATGTACCTGCTACAATAGCAGCGAATAGGTGTTATGGGGAAGAGAATTTATGCATGGCATATCAAGAATGATTCACCACTGCCCCTCTCCCACTAAAGATCTACTTTTTGATGGATCTTTCAACTGAAGTTTCAACTGCTTACACAAAATGAAAGCATAGGAACTGAACCTGCATACATTACAAAATGCAGTTGGACACTTCAGCGCACCAGAGGGAGTCAGTGATAGGCACTAGAGTGACAGTAGAAGGAGTTAAATCTGCAAAAAGACATGGTTCTGCACCATGGGAACCATGTGTCCCTGAAGGGTGAACCCTACCACATTCAGCGTGTGCTTGTAGGCAGGGATAGACAGGGTATGGGTAGAGTATAACTGGGACCATTCTTGCTCCTTTTCATCCAGCAGCTCAGGGGTTAGTGCACTGATTCAGGATGAGAAGGACTTGGTGCAATTCTTTCTCTGCCTCCTCTAATTCAAGCCCACACAGCCACCCTTCAAGAGAGTTCCCTGACCACCATCCTATTTTAGAGGGTGCTGTCAATTCCTGCTTACTAAAACTATTCCATTTTTGCATTACATAATTACAAATATTCATCAAGTCAGAGTGGGAGAGAGATTAAGTATCATCTGGGCTAAGAGCCAGGGCACTCAGGAAAAGTGGGGGGGTTCTGCTTTCCCAGTCTTGTTTCACTGAATATTTCATATAAAAGAGTGGTACCAGAACCCAAGGCCACAACCTTCCAGGTGAATCCCTAAGCCTTAAGCTATGGAGTCCTGCTTAGACTCTCTGTTTGGCCTCATGAATAGTTACATTTGTATGCAAAAGGAGCAGCTTCAATGGAGAGAGTTGAGAGTGCCTCCACCCACTTACCTGTCCCCAGACTAATTTATGGTTCTTTCTTGGTAGATAGGAAGGTGTGCTTGAATCCTGACAGATGGAGGAGGGAATTGAACTGAGAGCTCCCAAATGTGGGGAGTGACTTAACTACTGAGCTACTGTGTAAAAGGGAGGTGATACCTTTCCCTCCATATATGGTTTTGAGCAGAGCCTGGCTTAAAATGTGCGCTCTGAGCACAATAACCAGGCCAAGCCCCTGGAGCAATGCAGCTAGAGGAACAACTTGGGGTGGGGGCAGGGGGATTGAGCAGGGAGGGTTCCATGAGTTTCCACATTTCTTAGACTATATGTTTTCATTTTTGATAATCTCAAATTTCAAAAAAAGAAAATCCATTTGGAGAAAAACAATCACACCTGTAATCAAGAGCTGTCCATTCCCAGTCACTGATGGGAAATACTGAAGGGGAACCCATTATTCATTAGCCAGTTAGCTGAACATCAAGGGTCACAGGAAATGTACTTAAATATTACTAGATAATTTTTCACCCAGATAGAAGCATTTCTACTCATTTTGTTCTACTTTTCTTGAAAAATGAACTGCAATGGCTTGCCTGTAGAGATCCTCAACTATTAATCATACTTTTGGATCAGGTTTGTCCTGATCTTGTTCATATAAAGGGGTTGACCACACCCCTTATTTTATGACTCCAGAAGCTGAATTTGGATGAGCCTGAATTAATGATGGTGAGGCAAAGAAGCCACGTTTCTACTCCATTAAACATGGGATGAATATTCATATCTGCGGTTATGTAAGTCTGAACAAGAGCCTCCAATGATAACTTCACTTTTTGGCCCAATTACTTTTCTGTGGTGGCTTGTTTTACTGCTTGATGGTACACAGCCTAGATTGTTTTCTTGGATTGATGTACTACCTTATTTACACACAATTTAGGAATTAGATGTTGTATTAAAATGTTTATGACTCCAAACCATACTTTAGCTTTTACTACAAAATAGGAAGTGGCTACATTGGAAAATAGGCTGCTAACAATGTAGTGATTCTTTTCAAGAAATGAGGAGGACAAAAATGGACAGCTATCTCTTATGGAAATTTGTAAGCATTTAGTAGCTGGATATATTATCATCTTCATTTTGTTCTTCATTTATTTAATAATGATGAAATTCCACTATGGTAAATAAAACAATTGAGTATAATTTTTTTCTTACATTACACATCATGTGGTCTAGTCACTTATGAAAACAAAATGAAAGAGAATGACTGACTTATTTTGAAAATCCTTTTAAATTTATATGTATTCTTTGGATTTATATTCAATACTGACTAGTGTTAGAGATCCTGGGTAAGTTATAATTTCCAAAAGAAAAAAAACATTTGGAATATAAGCTTTCCAACAAAATTTAAATGTATGTCCCTACACACACTTTACAGTAACTGCAACCATCTTTTTAAAATGGCAGATTAAGGAAACATTAGCCAGCTAACATAGCCACACTAAAATCAATGGAGCTATACAAATTCACCCCAATTGATAACATAGGCCAGCTTTTTATATATATATAAAAAATATATAAATAAAATAATATGTTTAGATATGTGGGTGTATATAAAATCTCAAGTTACAATGTATTTGGGAATCTTTCTAGTGACAAAAATAAGAAGAAAAATATTTAGTTGCAGACTTAATATAAAGAGCAACTCTCTTGTCTAAGATAATGCAAAAGATGGCTTAGGTGATTTTACAAGTTATTTTTCTCTCTCTCTGCACACATAGTACAAGTTAGTCTCTTGATGCTCAGTAAGCATGTACAAAAACTCAGGGGAGCCTTTAAAATGTTTTACAAATGACAAAGATACTATGAAGTCAAACTGTAAGCGGGGATTGTTTTAGATTGACAAAGCAACCATCAAGCTGTGAATTTTTCCTGCAGTACGATATCTTCCAGTGGGAGCTTAGAAACAAAAAAGTTACCACTATATCAATAAAGTCACTCTGTAGAAAAATACTCCATGTCTTCTTCTGATGACAAGGGGAAGTAAAACCGGTTTTAGTTCTTCAATGTGAAAACATCTGGGATTTCTGGATATTCAGTAGTTAGAGTCAAGTACCCAAAATTGGCTTAACATTTCAGTAGTTGCGGGTAAAGGTACATAATCAGCTGTTGCCTATATTCCCCTAAATTCTACATAGCAAAATCCTGGTTATGTCCATATAATGTTTTTCAGGTCCCCCCCTCACTGGGCCCCACCCCAAAAAAACTCCAGAAACATGGATTGCATACTGCAAACACAAAAGCTGCTACTTCAAATTAAACTACTAGAAAGAGGCAAACCAGACATTAATTGCCTTCTGCATTCCATCCTATACAAAAAGTTGCAGTTGTATATATGTGATCACCTCACCATGGACTGTGACCTTGTCAGATCTCGTATGTGGGATGTGGTCAGCAAATAGCTAGATGACCTTCAAGAAAAAGCAGAGCACTGGAGGAAGGGGTACTTGTGATTCAGGAGATGGTGCCCTGTCCTCTGTATCAGCAGTAGACCCAACGTTAGTGCCATAAAAAGACAGAGCTGTGCAGAGTTATATAGTACTAGCTCTGCATGCACTAGCTTTGGAGCTAGAAACCCTGGAGTGGCATTAGTGTGGCACACAGGTTAATTAACCCTGGACCTCAGCCAAACTAATTAGCTCAGGTACAGTACAGCATGCACACAGCTGTATTTCTTCTGATTCTATACTAGCATACACAGAATTAGCTCAGGGTGCCTCCACAAAGTGATGCCTTGCACCATGCATTCTTACCCTTCAGCATCTGTGCTCAAAATTTAGATCCTCAATACTCTCACCCAGCTGCTGTCTCAGATTTCAACAACTGAGTTCCCCTAACAGCTAAAGGCTAGGCCTTGGGTGTGCCTACAACTGACCTGAGCAGCTATGCATCTCACCCACGTTGGCATTCTCAAAGAACACCAGCAGCACAAGGCTACTCCTCCTCCCCCAAAAAAACAGTGAGAGGAGGATGAGATGATGCCCATTCCCCCTCCACCTGCTTTAATCCAAGAGCTCTGTAGTGAGAGTACTTACCCAGGATATAAGAGACTAAGCTTTAATTCTTTCCCCTCTCTCTCAGGATGTTGGTATCTAGTATGGTGTAAGTGGAACATGTAACTTCATTCTTAAATGTCTGTGTACAAAGTAGACCAGTTTCAATGGGAAGGAAGGAGAGTGTGTCCCTCACCCAGAATACCTGAACATTACTTGGAAGAGGAAAAAAAATGTAGGTTCAAATCCTCAGAGGAGGGAACTGAACCAGGGCCTGCCAAATCTGGATTACTACACTAACCACTGAGATACTAGATAAAAGAAGGGACAGGAAAGAACATTATTTCCTTCTTATATTTTGTGGGAAAGAGTTAGAAAGGAGTCTAAGTCCAGGAATAACTCAAGGCTGTGAATCTTGGTAGAAGCATATTAACACAGGAATGGGAAGGGCATTCAGAGCCATCAAGTCCAGTCCCAGACATCAACAGGCTATTGTTAACCAAAGGAATACCCAAAATTGCCACTTTGATCCCTCACTCACAAATACAACAAAATATCTGAAATACGCCAAGAATATTCTATAGCATGCCACTCTTTGAACTGTCATCCTGAGTAGTCCAAGGATGACTATTCAGCACTAGCCTGCACCTGTAGAGAGTAATCCAGAAAAGCCAAGGCAGAAACTGAACTCAGGCTACCCACCAGAATCAAGGATAACCAAAAAATCCTTCTTCAGATATGTGGGAAGCCAGAGAAAGATCAAAGGCAATGTTGGACCTTTGCGAGATGAAATAGGGCAACTGATGTCTGACACTCAAGGAAAAGCCAATCTCCTAAATGATTACTTTGTATCAGTTTTTCACCTATCCAAAGGGTTCAAACTATTAGACAGGGTGCAAAACACCCAGGGAGTGGGAGATGGGCCCACAATTGATATAGATCAGGTGAGGGAACATCTCAAGAGGCTAGATATTCATAAGGTCGTAGGCCCAGATGGAATGCACCTGAGAGTCTTGAAGGAGCTTATGACTAAGATAGTCGAAAATTTATGGTGCTTGGGTGAGGCCAATGCGGTCTCAATCTTCAAGAAAGGAAGGAAAGAAGATCCAGGGAATTCTAGGCCAATCAGTCTGATGTCCATCTCTGGAAAGATCTTGGAGAAAATCATCAAGGGATCCATCAGCAACAGGCTAATGGATGGCAACCTTCTGAATGCCAGCCAACATGGCTTTGTTACTGGCAGGTCTTGCCTGACCTCGTCCCCTTCTATGACTCATTGCCTGGACAAGAGAGACATGGTTGATGCCATGTATCTGGGTTTCAAGAAAGCCTTTGACTTAGTCTCCTGTGATGTCCTCATGGTTAAGCTGGGGAGCTGCTGCCTCAACCAACTCATGGTCTGATGGCTTAGGAACTGGCTCCGGGGTCAAACCCAAAGAGTACTAGTTGATGGGAGCAAATCAACATGGTGCAGGGTGACCACTGGTGTCCCTCTGGGATCACTACTAAGGCCAGTACTCTTCAACATCTTCATTAATGATCTGGATTTGGGCATCAGATGTTGACTGGCAAAGTTCATGGATGACACTAAACTATGGGGGAAGGAGGTCATGCTGGAAGATATGCTGGGGATACAAGCCAACTTGGACATACTCGCAAGGTGGGCAGAACAAAACCTGATGGTCTTTAACACAGAGAAGTACATGGTGCTTCACATTGGAAGGAAAAACCAGCAGCATACATATAGGCTCAGCAGTGATACGCTCACTAGCACCATGACCAAAGGAGACTTGGGGGTCACCAATGTAATGCCATCGCCAGCAAAGCAAACCAAACTCTGGCATGCATCCACCAATGCATCTCAAAAAACCAGGAGCATTATCCTCCTGTTCTACTTGGCCTTAGTGAGTCTTCAGCTGGAGTACTGCATCCAGTTTTGGGCCTCCCACTTTAGGAAGAATGTGGATAAGCTTGAGAGAGTCCAAAGGAGAGCCACTCATATGATCAAAGGCCAAGAGAGCAAGCCTTCTGAGGAGAGGCTGAGGGACATGGGACTCTTCAGCCTGGAGAAGAGGAGGCTCAAGGATGACTTGGTGTCAGCTTACAAGTATATAAGTAAGGTTCATCAGGACCTGTGAGAACAGTTGTTCACCAGGGCTCTCCAAAGGATTACAAGGTCTAATGGCCACAAACTCCTGGAAGGCTGGTTTAGACTAGACGTAAGAAAAAATTATTTTTAGTCCAAGTGTCCAGGATCTGGAACAGACTCCCCCCAGAGGTGGTGCAAGCACCTACTCTGGATTCATTCCAAAGGCATTTGGATGTTTATTTTGCTGGGATCATTTGACCCCAGCAGACTTCCTGCCAATGGCGGGGAGCTGGACTCAGTGATTTCACAACATCCCTTCCAGCCCCTAATATCTATGAAGTCTAAAAGCAGGGAAGGTAAAAGCACTGCCAATATCTTGCCACTGCAGCCAGAGGGAAGGAACTAATTAATATATGTTTAGAAGATCCTAGAAACAGGACGAGGTCCCATGCTATGGAGCAAGGGAAAACCCTCACAGTTCATGCCAAGCTGACCCAGGGAAAAATAGCTTGCTGCAGCCCAAGATAAGGTGCTTACATCACGAAAAGATTGCCTCCTTCCACACTGCCACCTCACTAGTATAGAGACCTCTCTGCTCTGTCTGCTGGCTTCTGTGGGCCTCACTGCCATGTAACTAACTCTTCCTGCATATTGTATACAAAACTGTGTTGCCTGTCTTGGGATTACAAATTCCACTAGGCATGAAAAGGTTTCTTAGCATTTGGGGATGAAAGGCATTATGCAATGCCTTAGCATCAATGCATTAAAAAGCTGCAGGATAATGCACTGGTATAGCAGATGCTTTTCTCATAGTAACACCTCTAGTAGGTGGCCACCTTCCTTTAGATTTTGCAGTAGTGAAGTATATTTTTGCAGACAAGCTGTGCTGTAGGTAATGGTATTTCATTCCAACCTTCTAAATTCGTCCTCAACTTATGAATAGACTTGAAAAGCTGAAGGGAACAGAATGAGCTTATAGTGAAAGGAGAGCTATTATCTTGCTTAATGTTATCATAAACAATATTGAACTATACCTTACCCAGCTTGGAATGATATATTGTAATAATATGGCAGCCTTATTGCCCCTTCCAGCTGAGGCTCTCAGAACCCTTTATGAATATTAATGAATTCAGACTGACATCATATTAGTGATGTGGGTATCATTATCCTTATTTTACTGATGAACAAACTAAGGCATAAAGATGCGAAGTGATTTGGCAGGGATCACATAGTAGCAAAGTTGGCAATAGCACTTCTGTTTCCAGCTGGTACCGGATTATAATTCCCTGGATATATACATGTTCACCATAGACTGGTGGTGGAATGTTCAATTTGGTTGTATAGTGTGATGAGTGATCTTTTTTAAGTCCGTGCATTGCATGTGTATGTGCAAACAGTGCCCTTTTGTTTCTGCCTAAGATGATGCACTTGTCTTCTACTGTGTCCTCAGAGCCAAGAGAATTTTAAAAGACCCTATCAGAGTGAATAGGCACTAAAAAGCTAGCAGGTAGAATCAGCTGCTGGGTCGCATCTCCAGAGTTTCCAGCAGTGAAGCCATGTTCCAGCTGCAGCTCAAAACTTGACAAGAGCATTATTTTTACTTGCAATGAAATCTTACAGTGGCAGACAATACAGCTTGCCCCCTTTAACTTTAATCAAAGTCAAATAGAAGAGAAGAACCAAAAACCATGAGCATATTGGTATCTTGTCCTTCCAATCCCTTCTTCTTTGTTTGGGTTCCTGAGTACTTTTAAAGAAATAAATAAGTAATGGCAACAGCAGCACCTGAACAAGGATTCTGTTCTCTGGACTTTATTTTCATGAGAAAAATGTGTCTGAGATTGCCTCTATTCTGAAGGTTTGTGCATCTTTGTGGAGCTTGATCCATTTCTGAACTAAAGCCTGAGAAGCAGCATAATCCACTGATGAGAGCAGGGGTTGGGTCTGGGTGTCAGAATCCTGAATTTGGTCTACCTGGGAGTGTATTGCTTACAGAGCATCATAGCTGTGCACAATTCTACCCAATGGAAGGCAGGAGGGAGAATAACACCAGTAATACAGGTATTTCTGCTAGGCTTATCACCATAGCATCTGAGCAGTGCAGATTAAAATAAGCACATAATATAATGTGTTGCATATTGATTGCCTTTATTCTCTCACTCATGTTGAAAAATGATTAATTTCTGCTACCTGCTGGGCTTTGGTTATTAATGTGTCAGCAGGTTGTATGGGGTCAGATAGGCCTTGCATTTAGCCTGAAAGTGTTGAGTTTCAAAGTCAGAGTGTTACAGCCATGGACTGGCAGATGAAAATGCTTTGTTGCTGGCTCTGGAGAGTCTTATTCATGCTGTAGATAGCTGGTTAATCTGCTAGTGTACAATACAGAACAAACAGAGGAAGAGACAATATAGTGAGAACAGATTTTTTCAGGCATCCTGAATGACAGCTTCAGCAAAGGATAATAAATATAATTCATCTCTAGAATATTACCCTTACAAACAACGATTAACAAGAAACCCACAGATCCTAACACTTACCTCCACTAAATTAGTAACCTTCCCAAACATACCAAAATAGCTGTAGCCGATAGGGAGGCCTTCAGCCCCTACTGCATTTTCTCTGAAGAAAATACTCATGACACACACCTCACCAATCAAAAATCCAACATTACCCAGCAAGGACACTAGGAAAATAGACTGTATCTTTGGGTGAGGCACCCAAATCCTCCACACACACCTAGTGCGATACAAAAAAGAAACCCCCCATGAACTAACTACACACTCTCTCACAGTAGAACCTACGTGAAAGATCACAGAGTGACAACCTAAACTTGAAGAGGATCACACCTTGAGACAAATATTACCAACCTCTCCAGTCCTGGCTTTCTAACAATCCTCTGTCTTCCTCATAAAACTCATCACCTCTCTGCTGATCACCAAATACCAGAAAAAAACACAAGACCCTGTCTAAACGACAAACGGAATATCCACCAATACATCTCAACCCCGCGACACTACCATCAGAATAAATGGATTCTATACATACTTATAACAACATGCAAGTACACCTTATCTAATGCCCTCACGGAAACTATGTAGGTGGAGCTAAACACACACTGTACTCCAAAATGAGCTTTTGCAGATAAGTGACATGATAAAAGACAGAAACACCCAGTTGTCAGTGGAAGAACATTTTTCTCAGAACAACCACTCCATCTCTGACCTCATAGTCCTTCTCCTCAGAGGAAACCTATACAAGACCTTGAGAAAATGGGCCTAGGAACAAACACGTATACTTTACTGGATACCAGTAAACATGGAAATAACACAGATAGTTGTTCATGACCGACTATGACTTTCTCCTCTAACTCTTCTGTGGTAACGGACCTCTTCCCTTATGAGTGGTCTTACTCTTCATGCAATTTTGTTTATCTACAGAAATGTTCTTTACCCACTGGTCTGTACCTACTTCCAATAACTTGTCCCTGCTTCACAGATTTATTGCCCACTTCCCATTTTAAACAGTCACCATCATAAACATGCATTAAGGCAGGGGTGTCAAACTTGTTTGTACCCACAGGATGAATCTAGATTGTGAGGCTTCCTGCTGGCCTGATCCAGACCATGAGATTTCCTATGGGCCAGATGACCCACAAGCTGTGTGAGCTTGGTTAACTCTGCGGCTGCCGGAGCTGCTGTTTTAGCACAGCTCTGGAACCCAGTGAGTTAACACCTTTGGTGCTTGCTCTCCCATCCCATTTCCCTCTGGTGCAGACTTTAGTCACCCTGGGTGATTGAAAACCCTAATTTTTCTGGCAGGGGCAGGGAGACAAGTGGTATCAACTCAGATTCCAGAATCATGCTGAAAACATAACTCCAGCAGCCAGAGGAACCAACACTGCCACCATAGGGGCTCTGACAGCTGTGGTGATGAACCCCATGGGCTGAAGGACCACTTCCACAAGCCATTTGTTTGACACCTGCAAGATAAATAAAGACTATATTCTGTCTGGTATTTAGCTTAGGCTGCATCTGTTTCTTTTACAGACCTGAAGACAAGTATTTTTTGCTCAAAAGCTCATCTAACATCGCTCCCTATAACATTGGTCTGGCAAAATATATTACCAAAGAAACCCTGTTTCTTACAACTTAGTTGAAAACTGTAGTAAAGAGAGAATCAAATAATGGTCCTGTAGTTGGCTTTAAGGCATGATGCAGGCATAGTAATGTTCCAGCTACACAGCTTTTGAGCCTATCAAGCTACGTCCCCTACCTCAGAAATATGGGCAGTGTACAGGAGAGCCTGGAAACCGAAGGGTAGTAACTAGATGCAGAAAAAAAGGAAACGCAATGTAGGGACTCAGGTTAAAAGGAAAAATGCTATCAACAAACCAGGAAAGGAAGCACAAATGAGCTGGCCTGGAAGGTGCCGGCATTGTGAGAGTTGCTAAGTAACCATATAATAATTATGTTACTTTGAGATTACTTGATAAGTAAATTTTGTCAGTTGAGAAATTAATTACTATTCAACCTGCTCTCCTGCAAAGAAAACAAGCATACTAATTAATTTACTTTGTAATGATATGTCACTTCTTACCCTCCCTTTGCTGTGTTGTATTTCTAAGGCAGTTTTAAATGCAGGTGACCAAAGTTAGGATCTTAAATCCAGATCTGGGCATCTGGAGAGAAGCAGTCTCCTTTTTCAAGGTGCTGAAGAGTCTTTGAAACTATTTTTCTCTCATTTTGTTGTGATATATTGGAGAATATATCATATCATGGCTCATTACTGCTGCAAAGCCTGATAGTGATCATTGATTATTCCAGCTGCCTATCTCCTAGGCAGTCACATTCTTGTGAGATGCTAGATGATGGGTTTCAGCTATATGCACCAAGAGGGGAACATGTGTCAGAACAAAAGAGGATGAACTGCAAATGGTGCAATTCCCAGTTCACCTGCTGATTTATGATATAGTAAGTAAAGACAAGACATCTCCTTGGTATCTTTCAGCCAAAAGAAAACAGGTTCAGCAAGAGCTGTCACTGTTTCAGAAGCATTCTGAGAACCAGGCCAGAAAATTTGAAATATTGCTGCATTAAAATCTCTTAAATTTCCAAGGACGTGTGTGCCACCACCTTTGCAGGAGCTGCCAAAAGTGAAAGTAGTGATTATATGCACATCTTGTGGGATCACAGGTGATCTTAAAAATCTCAATTCTCAAGGCTTTAGAAGGTGAGTTCTCACCTCAGCAGACACATAGTAGGGCAGCTCCACCCCCCTTCCAATTTTTTTTGGCTTTGTGTGCTCAGCTATAATTATCTAATTAATTCTTATGATTTATGTGCAAACACTCAAAGTCTTAAGTAAGAGCTTTGGGTGCCTGTAGACATGTGGGATGCCTGCTCCAAGGCGCTGTAATTACAGTATGTTGGAGAAGACTCGATTAATTGATTCTGCTGGAGCATGCTAATTAGTATGCACCAGTAGCCTTGGTGTTTTGTGTATTCAGTGTCCCACCAGTAGCCTTGGTGTTTTGTGTATTCAGTGTCCCCATGCTTCAAAATGGCAGTGGCTGCACTTTAACTAAAGCTTGTTTAACAAGCAAGTTAAAAGTGCCCCTGCCACCATTTTGAAGTATGGGATACTGAATACACGAGATGCTGGGGGCATTTTAATTGGACTAACTCCCAAGAGCTGCTCTAATTAAAGTGCCCCCCCCACCTCCAGACCACATGTAAAGATACCCTTCTTTTATAGTTACAGGAATCCAAATAAAGGTATAAGCAGGGAATCCTAGCATTTGTCCCCTGCAGATTGAAAGCTTTCATTCTTCCTGTTGGACTGGGTTTTCTAACGTCTGTAGATCTGATCCCAGATTAGTTCCATATATGGGAGCTGTTCCACATATGTCACTAAAGGGAAAGACGGTCACATATTTGGCAAGGGAGGCATGGTCATTTCATATTTTTTATTGCCTTTGTACATATGATCCAAAGAGTCTGGAGATGTACAAAATTATATGCTATCAGGAGAGACTCATATAATTAGAGTGTAAAGAATGTGAAAGTAGATTAATAGCTTAATATGTTTTCAGATATGGATATTGATTTATGCCCCTGTGTGGATAGCATTAGACAAAAATGCTCGCAACATATTGATTAAATATGAATAATCAGCCCGTTATACACCTTTTCAATATCCATTAAAATAATTCTGATTCAGACTTTCCATGGAATATAATGGGCCAGACGAAGCTCCATGGCTAATGTCACTAGGGGAGCTCCCTTGAAGTCAATAAGTTGATTTACACCAATTGAGTAGCTGGCTTGTTATTTTCCATACAGCCATCTGATTACCAGGCACTGTCCAAATACTGCTCAGAGAAAAGCCAACATGATTTTTATACTTGCACGGGATTTTGTAGTTTTTTAAAACAAAAGTTTATCCTTGCCATTATTCGGTGTTGAACATGAATCATAAAACTTACCAACAGAGCAGGTTTTAACCTTATGGTTGTATCATGAATATTTATCTGGCTTTGAGCACAAGCTCTGAACCCCTTGCCTTGGCTTCCCTTCCCTTCTGCAATAAAAGAAATCCATTGTTGTGAAAGTGTTTCCATAGCAACAAAGGGCAGCAGAAGGCAAAAAGGGCTAAGAGTCCTGTATACAAAGCAGGTTGGGTTTTCATGCTAATTAAAAAGGTTTTGTACTTTGGGAAACCTTGTAAATGAGATATGTCAGTCAACGACCCACAGTCAAAAACCTCTCAACAGGGAAGTAAACAAATACATGACCATACATTTGGTGCTCACCCTGTCCCAAGTGCAGCCTGTAATTTTCCATGGAGAGCCACTGTAAGACCAACAGTAAACTGACTGCTGGTTCATCTTATTAAGCAGACAAAATCTGTTTTCATCAGCAGGCACATAAAATGACTTACTCTCAGCTTGGTAAGCAAGTGATGAAAAAGCACTTGCCTGCTCAGGATCACTTCCAGTACAGCAGGTGAAATGCAACAGAAGTCTAGAAACAAAATCAGAGACAGCAAAGTATAGTAGGCCAATACTGGTTTCAAAAGTCCCATACCTCAGGCATTCGCTTATTCCAGGCTTTTCAGTGACAGTCATAGAGTCTTGTAATAAAGTAATTGCCTAGAAAGATCCATATGTATTGGGTATGTAGAGGGCAAGAATGCAACCTGTTTGACGAATCCCTGTTCTTCCCTGATACCCTATGTGGTCTTGGGAACTTGCCCACCTGTAACATGGGATTATTCATTGTGGGCATGGTGAAGATTAATATTGCACAAGTCTTTGGAGAAGCGTGTTGTTAACTGTTGTTATTTTGCAGCAAGGGAAGTTTAGAGTGGAGTTTGGGAAGAACATTCTCACTGTGAACATCGTTAAGCACTGGCACAGGTTACCTAGAGAGGCTGTAGCATCTCCATCCTTGGAGGGTTTTTAATGGCAGGTTGGACAGGCATTTGACTGGGATGGTTTAATCAGGAGTAAGCCTTTTGTGAGTAGGGAGGGTATGTACTTTGTGGTCTCATGAGGTCCCTTCCAGCCCTACTTTCTTATGATTTTCTAGATGAAGTGGATCAAATAGGTGAAATAGATGGATTATAATTTAACACTGGAATTCAGTTAAAAAAACACTAAATATGATTTTCATGGCATTGAGCCCCTGGCAATGTTTTTATACTGCAGGAATAAAATAAAACATCAACCCTATGATTATGTAGGTCCCTTTCTCCTGCAGATTTTCAGATCCCTAAAAAATCTGCACAGGACAGACACCTTGGGAGTTCTACGTGCATCTCTTTAAAAAAAAAATTGGAAACTCTAACATTAATTAGAGGACATTGCCTTCACCTTGTTTGTTGAACCTGAGGCTTTGCATTGTGTCAAAGCCTATAATCAATTTTCATGCTTCAGGGCTTCTGCCAACTGCCTCCAAAGGTCAGGCCTTTTGATCTGCCATTCCAGAATATGGGCCAGAGCCTACCAAGTAGAGCCACAAGTCTCCCTGGATGAGGGAAGCCACTAAGGGCACATCACTGATTGCTTGGGACAAATAACAACCAAAACAAGCACAGGAGTGAAGGTCATAGATTCCAAATGTGTGCACCAAGGGGTGACACTGAGCAGACTGTACCCAATGTGCCCACTTACCCTTCAGTGGAGGACACTGCCCAGTGAAACTCTTCCCAGAGACTTGAATGAACCAGGAACAGGAAAACAGCCCTGTGGTTCCCAGGGTTGCCCTGGAAAAAGCCTCCTTCCTGATCAGGTAGATCACCTTGCAAGGGTCAGGAAGTGTTTTCCTCCTGTACACAGGTAGCCATATACATATTCTGTTGTTATGGGGCTTTTTCACCTTCTACAATAACATTAATTTTCCACACTTGGAAGCAATCTTGGATGGAGAGAGCCACTGTACTAAAATCGTACAAAGAACCTTTGCCTTAAATGTATAGCTAATGGGCTGTAACTTGTCTGGGCCAGGAGGGAAAGAGGCTGCATTTATGGTTTAGCTATCAAAGAGCATGGTTTGATGCATGTTTCCTCCCTGCCATTGCAGAGGCATTCACAGCACCTCAGTCTCTCTTCTGCTTTGCCTGTGGCATACAATATTTCAGTGTCCTGAATAGGGCTTCAGTCAGGGCTCATTATGGGGTGCTTGGGTGAAATACAGGTTGTATACAGACATGCAGGAAGGTTGGTGAGAAGTTATATCATGTTAGAAATGGCCACCCAATCTGACTTAGTTCACCCAGGTGTGGAAACTACACTAGGTAGGTGGATCTATATACAAATTGTACAGAAGTTCAGGACAGTTAAATCGGCCAAAAATGGCCAACCCAATCTAAGTTAAATATACCTCTAAGGTAACATAACTTAGCTTGGGTCCAGCAAGACAAATCTAACTGAACTTCTGTACAGTTCCCAACGCAACCCCAGGGCTGGGAAAGCCCAGCCGCTGGTCCCACCCCTGGGGCTGTACTTTTCCTGCCGCTACCCATTCCCTGGCACTGGGCTATATTTATATTTAGACAATGCCTCTCTCAGTAGCAGGTGGGAGAGAAAGCCCCTCCTTTCCCTCAAACCTGATTGCACCCCCAATTCTCTAACCCCCCACCACTAGCCCCTACCCCCATCCCGACTTTCTTTAACTTGGGTGGCTTTTTAAATGAGATCTAACCTCCCCTAGCCTCCATGAATGTCTGCGTGCAGCCATAGTGGCCTATGAAATACAGAAAGTCATGGAGATAATCTAACAGTCTCTTCTGGCCTTAAGCTCTGTTAATCTGTAAAACAGTGTTGCCCCCTGCACTTTCACTGAAATCATTTCACTGACCACTGCAGGGCCCACAGCCTGAAATAAGAATTTTGCAACCATGTAATGGTAAGTAACACTGCAGCAGGGTATGGCAAGTTGTGGAGACTGTATTGAATTATGACCAAATGAAACTGAAAACGGAATAATACTATTCAGAAAAAAGAATGCAATCACTCCCCACAGAGTGGAGTCAAAAAGTTTGGACCCACCCTCATTTTAATGAAAACTTCTTTGGGAACTTCAGTGACTAAAATTTGCTTAAGATGATGCATTAATCATATGCAGTTTATGATGCAACACCACCATTTCTGTCAATCTTTAACACCATAGTGAGGAACCCATCTTGAATGAAATACCAGAAAGTAGCAGAAATATTAATGCTAGTATGGCAATCTCCATCTCCTTGTGAGATATCGCATCCAAAAATGCATCAAACCTAGCCCTTCTGAGATTGTGATTTATAATAAGATCAGAAGTTCAGGCCATTGTAACTTTACAACATTACCACTGCTAACAAGTTCAATTTTATTATTTTTTCCATGCTCAAAATGCCAGTTCTGGACACAATTTAGCAAAAGTCATTTCAGTTTAACGTCAGCATATGGTAGGAAATTGGTACAATAGGAGTCTGGATTTACATATAACATTAACAACAATGTGGATAATTGTTCCTCTTTAAAATAAAATGTAAATGCAGCATTGTGAGTTGAACTATTCAATGAAATGGAGAGATGGTCACAAACTGACAGAGAGCAGATTTAGGCTAGATGTCAGGACAAACTTCTTCACGGTAAGAGTGGCCAAAATTTGGAATGGGCTTCCAAGGAAGGTGGTGCTCTTCCCTACCTTGGGGGTCTTTAAGAGAAGGCTGGATAGGCATCTGGCTAGGGTCATCTGACCCCAGCACTCTTTCCTGCCCAGGGCAGGGGGTCAGACTTAATAATCTGTTGAGGTCCCTTCCAACCCTAGCATCTATGAATCAATGGAAAGAGGCTAGAACCAAGACTTTTTTTGCAAGAACTTGACCATAAATTGGATGGAAAGGTTTGATGACCAAGTGACAAGCCAAAGACTTAACAAATTCAGAACTGATGTTTGAATGACATTCTGTCACTGCATGTCTCTTCAATGTATGTCTCTTCAGAGATGGCTGCTATCAATAAGGGCATCTGAAATGTATGGATCAATGAAAATGCATGCTGGAAAGAAAAAGAACTCATAGAAAGGAAGAATGTATAATCACCTAGTAAAACATTTGTCATCTGGAAAAAGTGCCAAATGAAAGTCAGGTGCCAATTTATGAGTTAATTGAAATTCCAATTAAATCACTGCTTAAGCAATGTTTGTGTCATTTACTCCATGAAACTTCAGCATGTAAATAACAGCATGAGCAGCACAGGTTACAGTACAGCATAGTACACAAAAGGAACAAGCTGCAGCAGAATATTTTCAGAAGCATCTTGTGTAGCAAGTCAGACAGACATTTATTTTATTTTATATATAACATTGAAGGCATGTTTTATGGCAGGGAAAAAATAAAATCCATCAAAGAGCATGTTTTCCCCCAGTGAGACTGTCCAAAATAATTAAAAGATTTGGCTATATAGCAATCCTAGTACTATCACCCAGAAACTACGAGGAGGTTGAAATCTGAGATGGTTAAAAAAAATACAAGTTTTGGGGAAAACTGAAAGAAACAGTAGGTATGATGCCAAGACAAGACAAGACAAGACAAGGCAAGTATGCAACCTCAACAGATGGCCTAGCAGGTATCAAAAGACAGTGATCTTTTGTTCCCAAAATTTATGAACCACAGAAGCCAAGGAAATAGTCTAAGGGGACTCTCCTCTTTAATGTTATACATGCTATATTACTGCACTAAAGAGAGGAAGACATGCGTAACTCCAACAGGAAGGTTTCACTTTTGGACCTGAACAATTCCAGCATTCATATTTTAAACTGTTAACTCTTCTATGAAACTATGCTGGAAGAGCTAAAGAAAATGATAGTGACGAGGTAAGGATGAGCTCCAGAGCCCATAAATTTGGCACTGACTTCAGCATGGACAACATTCCTGCCCCAGATTATGTGATTTAACAGTATCTCTTCAGTTTTACCTCTCCTCCAATTATCTCTTTTTCACTCACTTATATCACCATAACCCCTGGATCACTCAGTCAGGATTAGAAGCACTTTGTGCTAAACAAGCACGCAGAAAACCACAGCCCTGTGTAGAAGAGCTTACAGCCTCCTTAGAAACAAACATCAAGGTTAAATGTTGAAAAATAGGAGAGTAATGTTAGGCTCCTAAATCTGTATTTTGGCCCTTGTGCCTAGTACAAGAGGGTCCTGACCCTGAACAGGAAGGGTCACAACTCCAGTTGACAGGTGTGCAGCAAAAAAAAAACAACAAACCCAAACCCTAAGCATTCACAAAACAATATTAGAAAAAATACCCTGAATTACATTTGCATCTGTTAATTCTTCTTAGGCAAGAAATAATAGAATTTCTGATAATTTTCACAGAATCGCTGAAGAGAATAGGAGCTTCTGTGCTACAGCCGCTACATTTTATCTTATGACACGTAACTTGTTCAATTAAATGAATCCAGACAACGCAAAAGGACAGTATAATTCCGAATAGTTTAAAGTTACGTCTTTCCAGAAAATCTGTACCCTTAAATACTTTACCAGATTAAAATAGTATTCTACAATAAAGGAAAATGTTGCTAAGTTTTCTTTATTTAAATATTTCCAAGGGAATTTATCCACAATTTTTCTTACTTTTTTAAAAGGAAGATTAAATAAATCAACTAGTATTTTTTTTTCAAATTAATTGAAAGCTGTAATGGGTAATTGTAAAATCTCAGGGTTTCTAAGCAACAAATAGCCAACTGTTGTAAATGTGTAACTTGTCCTCAAGACACTTGTCATTTATTTTTTTTCTGAGAACATTTCACCATTGTGTGCCAATTTTCATAAAATCATGCTTGCTCTCTGATGGTAAAATGAGGACATCCAACCTGTTTTCAATAATAGTTCTAAGATGAAAGTATGGCTGATGTCACAGTATAATGACAAAGGATTTCCTCAGACCCGTCTCAGTCTAAACATGCTATGGCACTCTTTATTACAAGGGGACCAAAATGTCTTTTTACCAAATATATGCCTCATTAGACCTTGACACTGTCTCGGGCAGCCGGAGCCATCCAGAGGATCGCTAATGTAATCAGACGTCAGGCAACCGGTGATGGAGAGGCGAGACAGCGTATTGGTTTTAAAAGATTATTTTACTTACGCCACGCGGAATGGCAGCGCAGGCCTCGAGGTAGCTTGCTTGAGTTTTCACGGTTAAGTAAACGAGTTGCTAGTAAACGAGTTTTTGAATGAAAAGGAACCTGCAGGATAACGAGGGTACATCAAAAGGACCCGGTGACAGGGAGATATTGGTGGGTGATCAGTCCGCCAAGTTTCCTTGGTCGCGCTACAGAGTTCTCCGTGATTACTCTGTCGCATGCTCGGAGGTCTCTGACTTGGGCGGAAGCTGCATGAACTTTTATATGTCTGGAGTGGCCAATAACAGACTGCTAGGTAGGAATAGCTAATGAAGCAGAACATGACCAAATTTGGGGTAATGGCTCCATGCAGTCTATTGTGACTTGGACACTCAACTGATTTGGTTATGAGAGATACTAATGTGCTACCATTTTGTTCTGACAAGAGAGCTTTGGCCTGAAAGAGAGGAAAATTCCTAGGTTGTATGAAATAATGCCCCACCTTACCTTTTCTCATCTCAACAATATTTATTTCTGTGGATCTTGTTTGGCCTATGCAAGTACCATGTCAGAAAAAGGTGCAAGGCACACTAAACCCATACAACACAATGATTTTTGGCCATGTTTATATTTTTCCCAGCAGTATCAAAAGTGGCTTTAGGCCCTTTGAGGATTAAGAGCATGTCAGGTCTCAACTTCCTATGGTTTTAGCTGTAATGATGCCTTTTAAAAATAGTACATCTTTTTTTTTTCTCTCACTCTCTTTTAATTAAAACAGAGATTATACTGACACTTTCCATACAAATTCACCTGCAGCTAGACATTGATCATGAGAAATTTCAGCTCAAAAGAATTATTTCAGGAAGTTTTAATTAGATCACAACGGGGTAATAAGAGGTGGTCTCACACTGCATTGCAAAATATACCTCACCCCCCCAGAGATACAGTCTAAATTTGCTCCCTTCCTGAGCTTTTTATTGTTAAATAACAAAATATTAAACATCTGCCTAACCTTGTTTTTCCCCAAAATGTATGTCCTGGCACACGAGCTAGTTACTGTGAAATAAGAGAGGGTACAGAGTATCAGCTGCTTCATGCTAACTGCTGCATGCACTGCCTTACCCCACATCAGGTGTGTGTACATGTGCTATTAATGCAAAGCAATAAACTCCAGGGCAGTTTGTGCTGGAGTTTATTGCTCCCAGGTGTTACATTTACACATGTGCCCAGGACAACAGTATGTTGATCTGGGTGGGAGCAACCCCAGCTGGCCGAGGGTCTGGGAGGTCAGTCTGCCAGCCCAGGGCCACTTCAACCCAGCTCCATTTGCTGCAGATGGGCTGATTGGGGCATGAGGGTGCTTCAGTGTAGGGCTAGGTAGCAGGCAGCCCCTACACTGAAACACCCTCATGACCCAGCCAACTCCGTCAGTGTCTACATGTGCGTTGCTGCACAGTAAAAAAAAACTCTGCTGTAGGACAGTACTTGTATTTACAAATACTAACCTACGGTAGAGTTAGTTAATTTACTGTGGCCTAATAAGGCCACGCATGTAGACTCTTGAGGCTCTACTGTGGAGTTAATTAGGCAAATGTCTCCTGTAGATGCTCCCACTATGTCAGTTCATAGCATTAAATTAAATGGATTAGGGCCTATGAAGGATCATGCCTCTCTGAACCACTCAGTTTCATGCCACCCTGCCTTAACTTCCGCCCCAGGAGTAAATGAAAGCCAACCCAGGAGATTTTTCCCACGTTTCATTGAGGAAAAAGTTGCTGCTAGTTAGGTTTCATTTACCATAGGTTAAGAGTGTGTCTAGGTAGTTACAAAGCATGGATAAAGGGCAGTAAGTTCCTCTCAGTAATTTGGTCACGTGCTCAAGCCTTTGGCCATTTCTCAGTTTCCCTGCAAAATTTCCCTGTCTTAAGACTCTCTTCAGACTTGGCTATGCAAGAAACTAATATCACTTTAATTTAGGGTGTGAATTTAAAACCAAGTTGATAAAACCAGCGCAAACTGCTTTGTAATGATTTTTATTTCAAGTTTTTAAAAGGCTGTATTTAGCTTAGCTGAAATCAAATCTGGGACTCTTCAGCCTGAAGAAAAGAAGGCTGAGAGGGGCCCTGGTAGCAGCTTACCGCTACACTAAGGGAGTACATCAGGGGCTCGGTGAGCAACAGTTCATCAGGGCACCCAAGAGGAAAAGCAAGAGTAATGGCCACAAATTCCTGGAAGATCAATTCAGGCTCAACATTAGGAAAGACTCCATCACAGTCAAGGTGTCCAGACTGTAAAATAAGCTCCCTCCAGAGGTGGCGCAATCACCTACCCTGGAAATCTTCAAGAGGAGACTAAACAGTCACCTCTCTGGGGTCATCTGACCCCCAAGTATCTTTCCTGCTTGGTGCAGGAGGCTGGACCCAATGATCTTCCAAGGTCCCTTCCAGGCTTACAATCTATGAATCTACAAACAGCTTTAAGCTAAACTGAAAGAAGCTACTCTGAAACATAAGTAGGAGTGTCCAGACCAGGACTTGCACCAGGTTAACTACAGCTGTGTCTCACCAGTAAACTTACTGCTCCATGTAACGGTACCTTTCAGCAGTCGGTGCTGCTACAAGCAGGCTGCATTTGAAACCATTCTGGCCAGATGTCTTTTCACAATGCTTAGGAAGGCTAATTAGCACAGCTGAGTGGCAGTACCAATCAGCCCACCCCAAGCTAATTAGCCCACTTGTGTGGCCACTTCTGGCTTAGGAGGCAGCCGACATAAAGCAAAACAGCATGAGGCTGACCGCTGCTGGGGATGATACATTTACCATCTGGACACCTCAGTATAAAAAACTATTTAAATGGGTACAATTTTCTCATGTAAATAAAGCCTCATTCTCCTAAATTGGAATTAATTAGCCACTTGGAATGACTCAGTGTTTCATATCAAGATGACACCACACATTTTTACAAGATGACACCATAGAAGATGCAGCTGAAGAACTTGCTGCCATGTTACTTGGGGTTAGAGCAAGAGCTAAACCAGGTGTGACCAACAGCTACTGTCATATTTTAAATCTTCTAAAGCAAAGTAATTTTTGGCAGATTTTATCTTACAAGCATGTTAAGAGGATTTTATTTCTTAATGTTAGCATGATAATCTGAAGGGGAAAATATGGTGATGTGCTAAGTAATATTATTGCTATTCTCAAGCATTCCTACTACCAGGGATGTACCCAGCAGTGTTCTGTATCCTTTAATTCCCTGTTGCCATTCACTGTATTGTTGTCATTCACTCTGTGCTAATTTTGCCTATACATATTCTCTCTGGAATATTTTATAAATACCTTTTCTCAAACAAAGAGCAAATCCACTAAAGATGTTCTATTGGCACAATAAGTACAATCCTTTGTAAATCATAAATGACATCCCATGAAGATCCTAAATTCAACTTAAGTTACTTAAATGAGGAGATGACAAGATTGCACCTACAAATATGTATTTTTATACAGATCTGAGCATATGTGTGTGTGTTAATGTGGTAGGGAGCTGTGTGCTGATTCACACAGCACATTAAGTGTTATCAAATGGAGCTGTATTGTGGGTTGCATCACATCTGTCTTTTATTTGACATAATTTTAATTCAACAAAATGCAATACTAAACTTAAAAATGGATGACTGAACCTACACCCTTTAAAATGTTACTGTGCAGTATCTCATCAAAAAACAGCAAGAAGGGCTTAATGGTTAGAACAATGGTCTGGGAAACTTGAAGAGCTGGGATAAGATTCCTGATTACACCCAGACTCACAGTGTAAATTTGGGCAAATGAATTCATTTCTATAAGCAGCTTCTGCCTGGTGCTACTTATCCAGTTAACCCAATCCCTTTTTAATGCAAAATACATACAGTAGGAGCCAGAACCCAAGACTCCCCTTCCAAGGGACTGACTGGCCTAACCATTATTCTCCAGGCTCACAGTCTGGTCTCAGGCCTTTTCCCCCAACTACCCAACTGCTACATGAGCAATAGAAGAGTTTCTCAGCCCTTTGCCTGGTGGTTAGGGCATGCATTTGCTCAGAGGCAGAGCCAGGATTTGGCAAAGTGGGGTATAGAAACAGCTACCCATGCTTCAGGAGTGGTTGTGCCCTCACTCAGCCTCCACCCCCAATCCCAACCCCTCGGTGGCAGAAAACTACATGACAGGAGCCTCTAGGGACTTTTTAAAGTGCCCAAAGCTGGTAAGCATCTCCCACTTTCCCTCTGTGTTCAGAGGCACATACCCACCCCTCCCCTTCTCCTCCAGTCACTGCTGCTTTCCCTGCTGTTCCAGGGGTGTGCAAGCTTCAGAACTGCTCCTGCCTGCTCCAGCTGGCCTGTGCAGGGGCAATAAGGAGGGGCTGGGGTCTCCCATACTGCTCAGCCCTGCTCAGGAGAAGATGCCCGTAGCTGCTGCAGCAGCTGCTGTTACTGTAGTTGTCCTAGGTGAGCCCAGCCCCACACAGCCCAACTGGAGTGGTCAGGAGCAGCTCTGAAGATTCGCCCAGGAGAGCAGGGAAATCCACCATGGCATCTGGGGGACTGAGGAAAGAGAGAGGAGGGGAAGCACCTCTGAGCACGTAGGGGAAGCGGGGGTGCCCTTCCACTTTGGGGACTTTATTTTAAAGTCCCCAGAGGCTCCAGCAGCACAGTCCAGTCTGAAAAGAGGGGAGGAGGGTGGGCAGCCATGCTACTGCACTCCACTCCCACCCTGCACCTAGTAATCAGCATGTTTCCCATGTCACTAACGTGTGCTTTAACCACTGGGCTACTGGGCAAGACTACACTCCGTGGTTTCCTCTTTTTACAATGAAATTAGTGCTGCTCTCCATCACTTTTGGCACAGTTAAGCTGCTGGGAGATAACATACCTAAAGGAACTGTAACCAAGAAAGGGCATCTCATCTCTCAGTGTGGCAGATCAAGCTGAATCCCAACATGATGGAAGCATTTATTTAAGTTTGTACATAAATCTGCCCACAGCGAGAGTGAAAGGAGGAGGTATATGTTAGAACCATAGGGAGTCAAACACGAGGTGGGCTGGGCTAGCACACAGGCTGGATCTTCAGTGCCACCACACAGCCAGTCAGACAGTAGCCCCAGCCAAGCCTGGCCCCTCCCATAAGAATATTTGGGACATATCAATCAACCAGGGGGAACAGGACTTGCCCTGTGAACCCCTGACAGGAGGGCTGTAAAACCCCTGCTATTTCCTGCAGGACTTGTCCAAAACATCCTGTGGGACTTGTCCTGACAACATCACTTATGTATGTGCTCCTTGGACTTCTGCTTTGCTCCAGCTCCACTCCTGTCTTGTTTCTGCTTCATCTCAGCCTCACCACAGTCCCTGCCCCCTACTCTGTTTGGGCCTCTTGGCTCTGATTTACCTTTACCCCTGACCATGATACTGCCTCAGCCCTTGGCCTGAAGACCCAGACTGTGATACCTGGTGTGACTCAGGCCTACTGTCGCCTTACTGCTGCACTGAGTCCATTCCCTGCTATCACACACAGTCACCTCATATAATCCCTTGTCTATGTCTCAGGCGGCCGGAGCCATCCAGAAGATCGCTAATTTAATTGGATGTCAGGCAGGCCAGTGATGGAGAGGCGAGAAACAGCGTATTGGTTGCAAAAATAATTTTACTTTAACTTTACTTACGCCACTGGTGGCCGTTATGCAGGTGGTAAGGTTGCTTATGTAGTTACAGGTAACGAGTTGCTTGCGTAGTTACAGGTAACGCAACAGAACGAGCCGGCGAGTTTGTAGACAGAAACGAGCATGCAGGATGAAGGATACGTCAGAAATAGATGGTGACAGGGAAATGTTGGTGGGTGATCAGTCCGCCAGTTTTTCTCTGCCACGTGGCAAAGTTCTCTGTACTCTACCACGTGCTCAGAGCTCTCCGACTTGGGCGGAAGCTGCATGGACCTTTATCCTTTTAGAGTAGCCAATGACAGACCGCCAGGAAGGAATAGCTAATGAGGCAGAATGTACCAAATTTAAAAGTAACTGCAGTTGCTTAGGGCAGGTCTATTGTGACAGGGGCACTCACCTGATTTGGTTATGACAGTCTAAACTAGTCAAGTTCCAGCCTCAATGGAATTTCTGAGGGATTTTTTGCCCTGCTGCTGTTAGTGGGAGGCTGTTCCAGAACCTCATTCCTCTCATAGGTAAAAATGAGATTTCTTCTAATTTTCAGCCCAAATGCCAACATTGTCTTCTAGTATAGACAGTTCCCTCCCTCCCCTAAGGTATGTACAGACAATTAGCATAACTAGGATGATCACGTTTCCTAGTCTGGCTGGGGCAGTCCTGGATTTTGGCGGCCAGTCCTGACCAGCCTGTGATTATTAAAACAAGCATCCCAGATGCGGGGCAGGGAGGCAAAGTAGCATGAGCTGTGAAACAGGAAGCCCTAGCAGACAGTAAAATTGCTCTAAAATAGGTTAGCTTGATTATTGGAATAACTATTAAAAAGGAAAAATGATTGTTAACACCTTAGCTGTCTGAATACCTGAGCTGTATCATGCTGCCCCAACTCTGCCTCTGCCTGCAGAAGGGGCAGGGGGAGGGGAAGTGTCCTGAATTTCACATTATTTTGGATTTCACATTGTCCCACATGATCATGCTAAGCATAACTGCAATCGGTTTTCATTTTTCTAGGTGTAACCTGGGTGGCGGCCCAATAGTTGCCACCTCTGCCCAAATATCAGGGATGGTGTGGTGAAAGTAGGGCAGGGATTCTGGCCAGCACCAATTTACTTTCCAGCCGGCCCCTGATTCCCACAGAGCAGCCCATGGTCTCAGGAAGGTCTAACACTTAACCTTTCCTATTATTTTTGTTTTGTAAATAAAGTGTAAATAGTTAAATCAGTTATTTATAAGTGAATTTTAATGCCAAAACAAACCAGAATGCATTAGTCAACCCTTGACTCAAGACCCACAAGTAGGCAGCTTTCAGCCACTGTGGAGATGCTACAACAAGGAAGCAAGGTGATCACTCCCAGTAGCTTCCTAACAAGCTACAGACTGCAACAGTGTAAGCTCTTTTGGTGTGCAGCAATCAAATTGTATCAAACCCCAACCCCACAAAGAGGCTGAAGGGTGACCCTCCATGGCAACCAAAAAGGCAAGCAACAAGCAACAGAGTAGGCTCCTGCAGCAATCAGCATGACCCAAGCGCAAAGCTCAGGGACTCCATCCGATGACAATCAGCTGCAGAATAAGAGACAGGACTGAATCCCCTCTGGGGCAGTCAGTGGCAGAGGGTCAGCAGCACAGGCAGCTCCCAGGGGTCACTGCCCTAAACCCCTGCTCCGGACGCCCCACATGCCTCACAGCTCGCACATCCCCCTCCGAGCACCGGCCTACACACCAAGCTCCTGGGGACCCTCATCCTGGTGCTCCACTGCTCCTCAGGATCCCAGTGCCTTGCCTGCTGCTGTCACTTCCCCAAGGAAGGTAAGGGGTTCCTCAACTCACCAATCCAGCTCTGTGCTCCGGATAAGGATGCCGCCTGCGCTCCTGGCCACTGCTTCTTCTCCACAGTGGAGTGGGATGCCAACTGCCACCCCGAGCCTTCAGGATGGCCGGCACGTCCAACACACTGCAATGGGGCTTTCTGACCCAGGCCCTGGCTGTGGCTCCCTTTCTGCTGCAGAGCTGGAGGCAAGGCCGACTGCCTCTGCCGCCTTCTCCCACAGCCTTCAAGGCTATTCAGAGGGGCCTCTCTGCTCCCTCTGCTGGGTCAGTTCACCCCAGCTCTTCCTAGGCCTCCTGTATCATTCCCTGGAGTCACCGTCAGCAGCCCCCACATGCCAGTTTGCCTGATGCTTTTATCCCCTCCAGCAGTCCTTCCCTGGCTTGCAAACCAACCAACCAGGGCTCAGGGTGGCTGGCCCACAACCCCAGCCATCCCCCCCCGATGTGAATGACGGGATTGAAAACGCCTTCTTTCGATTGGCTTCTCCTTTTCCACAAGGCAGGGCTTCCCTGCTCCACCCTTGGGCTCACTCAGAGGTCACCAGCACTGTTTCTAGCCCAGGCCAAGTCTCAAGCCAATCTGGTGAAGTCTGTTACATAGGCTAAATAGCCTAACCGCCTCCTATACCCCCACGTAAGAGAAGCTCTCCATTCTTATGATCACCTTTGTAGCCCTTCTCGCACCTGTTCCCATCTTTTTTGAGTGTGGACAGAACTATGCTCACTGTTCCACGTGAGGACTCATCTATGCCTTCTACAGTGGCACTGATAATACTTCCCTCTTTCTGCTGGGAATGCTGACCTGCTACATCCTGAGAGAGTACTGGCATTTTCATTGACACATCGCATGGGTCACTCACAGGCATCCACAGATTAACTAATATTGTGAATAATATGCTAATAATATTAGAATATTATTAAGAATATATATTATTTAAAAATGAAAAGCAATCACCCAGTAATAGCATGGCAGTGAAATATAAATAGCTTGTTAGCAGTCAGTAGACAAGCAGGCAAGAATTCCCTAAAAACTGCATGACTAATTAAGTCTACAAGTGCAGTTCCATTCCTCAGGTTGCACGCTGTGCATGCTGTGTCCTATACCAGGAAGTCAGTGTCTAAAAGAGCTGAATAAATCATTTCTAATGAATAAGGTATAGTGGAAAATTAAATTAATCTATTTTTCTGTTATTAGGTAGCCAAAGGCATACTGTAAAATACCATAATTATTTAAAATGTACAGAATCATAAAATCATAAAAAGTAGGGCTAGAAGGGACCTCCAGAGGTCATCTAGTCCAACCCCCTGCCTGAGGCAAGACTATCTTGATACAAGCCCTCTTAGATAAATCCACTATCTAACCAATTAGCAAAACTGCACAGTCAACCCTGACAAAACCACAAGACATAACACCCTAAGCTGCCACAAGGAAAGCAGAAGGACCATGGGAGCCAGTGTCCTGCTGCTACAAAGGTTGTTAAAATATGCTTGAGAGATCCACATTAAAAGGACATGCCCCTGCTACAGAGGAAGGCAAAAACCAGCACAGGCCATATCAATCTGGTCATAGGGTAAAACTCCTCCATGACCCCAAATATGGCAAATAGTCTGACCCTGAGTGGAGGGGCAAGACCCACTAGCCAAGATTCTTCAGGTTTGAGTTTCAGCAGAAGCACTGGAACATCCCAGTCAAAATCCCCAGCCTTGGATGCAGACATCATTGAATGCTTCTGAGGAAAGCTTAAGAAAGTCCCTGAAACAAGTTACAGCAGGAGGGGGTTCCCTTCCAGCCTCACATGGCAACAAGCAAAACCCAGAAGCATGGGAAATACCCATAGTACAACACAGTCATAACTACGCCTAGATCCTCCATGACCAATGCCTGACTAATGTATTCTTGAACAGGGGCAATGCATAGGGGTGCACATGGGTTCTTTGCACCCCCTGCAAAAAAGCGTCACTGACACTGTCAGCAGCGCGTGTGGGCGGTCACCAGTTGCAGGTGGTTGCCAACTGCTGGTTGCTGCCCAACAGTGCCGGCAGCGTCTGCGGGAGTCCCCCACTCACTG
The DNA here is from genome assembly GCA_030014935.1 of Caiman crocodilus. Lineage (NCBI taxonomy): Eukaryota > Metazoa > Chordata > Crocodylia > Alligatoridae > Caiman > Caiman crocodilus. Next base: position 145,111,421 of record JAGPOW010000261.1, on the reverse strand, counting down.
CCACTGTGCTCCCACTGCCACCGGTGCAGCCGTGCCCACCCCCCAGCTGCCAGGGGCACACGCCATTTATGTTCTTGAATATCCACAATGACAAAGAAAAAGTCCATAATTTCCCTAGGCAATCTATTGTGTTACCTCACTGTTCTAACAGTTAAAAAATGTTTCCTGGTATCTAATCTAAACCCACTTTGCTGCAACTTCACTTATTTGGTCTGTGTCCTACTTTTGCACCCAGAGAGAAAAGATGCTTTTCCCTTTATTTATGGCAGTGCTTCAGGTATTTGAAGACTGCCATTATGTCCTTCTTAAGTACCTTTTCCACAAGCTGAACATATACTGATCCTTCAACCTCCCTGGTATAACCTGTGGGTAACAAAAATTATACAGGGCTTGGGAAGGCCTATTGGACCATCTCTAACTTCTCCACATACTTTTTAAACAGTGGAGCCTCAAACAACACACAATATTCTAGGTTAGGCTTCATTAGTGCCAAGTAGAGAGGCACTATCACTTCCTCCATATTGCATCTAATGCCATTTCTGGTGCGTCCCAAAACCACAATCACTTTTTGTGCTGCTGCATTATACTGCAGGCTCATGTTGAGTCTGTGATCTACCAAGACTCCCAGACCCTTCTCTGTTGCCCTGCCATCCAGCCAGCTATTGCCCATTTGGTATTTGTATTTAAGATTATTCTTCCTGGGTTATAACACCTTGCATTTGATAGCATTGCACTTCATCCTGTTAGAATCTTAGAAAATTAAGGTTGGAAGGGACCTTAGGGGATCATCTAGTTCAACCCCCTGCTCGCAGAAGGACCAATTCCAACTAGATCATCCCAGCCAAGGCTTTCTCTAGCTATGTCTTAAAAACTTCCAATGATGGAGATTCCATAACCCCTCTACATAACCTCTGCCAGTGTTTTGATACCTCCTAGTGAGAATGTCCTTTCTAATATCTAACCTAAACTTCCCCTGCTGCAACTTGAAACCATTGCTCCTTGTCCTGTCATCTACCACCACTGAGCACAGTCTAGCATCATCCTCTTTGCATCCATCCCTCACGTAGCTGAAGGCTGCTATTAAATCCCTTCTCAGTCTTCTCTTCTCTAGACTAAATAAGCCTATTTCCTCAGCTTCTCTGCATAAGCCTCCTAACCATTTTGTTGTCCTCCGCTGGACTCTCTCCAATTTGTCCACATCATTTATGTAGCAGGGGGCCCAGAACTGGATACAGTACTCCAGATGTGGCCTCACCAATACTGAATGGAGCGGAATAATTACTTCCCTTGATTTGCTGGCAACATTCCTACCAGTGCAGACCAGTATGCCATTCATGGCAACAAGAGCACAATGTTGGCTTATATTAAGCTTAAGGCCCCTGGGTTTTTTTCTGTAGAGCTGTTGACTAGCTGGTCAGTCCCTAACCTGTACTGGTGCATGGGATTGTTCTGTCCTAAGTGCAGGACTTTGTGCTTGTCCTTATTGAACCTCAGTAGATTTATTCTGGTACAATCCTCCAATTTGTCTAGGTCTCTCTGACTCCTAACCCTACCCTCTAGTGTGTTTTCTACTCCCCCCAGTTTGGTGTCATCTGCAAACTTACTGAAAGTGTACTCTATGCCATCTTCTAGGTCATTGATTAATATATTGAACAAAACAATATATTGTTTTGTGGATAGGACTGACCCCTAGGGTCAGGGGACTGACCCAGGTCCAGGACTGATCCCTGGGGCACTCCACTTAATACCAGCTGCCAATTAGACAAACCACTTGATCACTACCCTCTGAGCCCAATGTTCCAGCCAGCTGTTTACCCACTTTATAGTCCATTAATCTAGCCCATACTTCCTTAGCAGTTGTAGGAGACTGTATAAAAAGCCTTGCTGAAGTCAAGGTAAACCACATCCACTGGTCTTCCCACATCCACAGAGCCAGTCATCTCATCATAGGAGGCAATCAGGTTGGTCGGGCATGACTTGCCTCTGGTGAATCCATGCTGACTGTTCCTAATCACCTTCTCCTTCAAGGGCTTACAAACTGAATACTTGAGGATCTGCTCCATGATTTTTCCAGGGATTGAGGTGAGGCTGACTGGTCTATAGTTCCTTGGATGCTCCTTTTTTCCTTTCTTAAATATAGGCTCTGTATTTACCCTTTTCCAATCATCCGGGACATCTACTGATTGCCAAGTGTTTTCAAAGATGATGGCCAGCATCTCTGCAATCATGTCAGCCAACTCCCTCAGCACTCTTGGGTGCATCCCATCCAGTCCCGTGGACTTGTATATGTCCAGCTTCCTAAATCTTCCCTAACCTGTTGTTTTACCACAGTTGGCTGCTCACCACCCCCCAAGCTGTGCTGCCAAGTGCAGTAGTCTGGGAGCTGACTTTGCCTGTGAAGACTGAGGTGAAAAAGGCATGGAGTTCTTCAACCTTTCCTACACCCTCTGTCACAAGGTTCCCTCCCCCATTCAGTAAGGGACCCACACTTTCCCTGATCCTCCTCTTGTTACTGGCATACTTGTAGAAACACCTCTTACCCTTGACATCCCTTGCTCACTGCAACTACAATTTGTGGTTTTGTCTTCCTGACTTTAGCCCTGCATGCACAAGCAATACTCTTATACTCCTCCCTAGTTTATCCAGGTTTACACTTATTATAAGCTTCCTTTTTGTGATCTAGCTTACTGAAGTGTTCCCTGCTAAGCCAAGCTGATCTTCTGCCATACTTGCTAGTCTTCCTTGCTATCTCCAGCCATCTTTCTATCCATCAAGAACCTTCTGAATTGTGTTTCCAATCCTTACCAGTTTTATATAATCTGCAAACTTGCTCAAGAAGTTCTAACTCCAGCTTTCAAATCATTAATAAACATGTTGAACAACACTGGGCCCTGGACTGTGGGACTGCATTCAAAAAATGTCTTGCCATTCTGACATGGATCCACTTATAATTACACTTTGCTTGAAGCTATTGAGCCAGTTATCTATCCACCTCATAATAGTTTTGTCTAGTCCACATTTCTCCAATTTGTTTACAAGAAAGTCATGTGAGTCCTAGACAAAAGCCTTACTGAAGTTAAGATATGCTATATCACAGCATGTCCCTCATCCACCCAAGTAGTTACTTTATCAAAGGAGGAGATCAAGCTGGTCTGAAACCATTCTTATGGTGTCACCCAGGTATAGCATCCAGGCTGGGTTCTTGTGATCAGTCTTTCTTCCTCCATATGCTTCCAAATGGATTTCCTTAGGATATGCTCCAGTAACTTCCCAGGTATTGAAATGAAGATAACCAGTCCATAGTTCCCCAAGTCTTCTTTTTCATATTTTTTAAAGAAGAGCTCTGTGTTGGCCTTTTTAGTCATCTGGTTCCTCACCTGTCTCCCATGATTTCATCAATATTATTGCCAAAGGTCCAAGATCACCTCTGCCAGTTTCTTTGGTACCCTGTGATGAAAGTCATCAGGCTCTGCTCCATCAAAAACCTCTCTGACTGTTTCTTTTGTTACCTCATCCCTCAGCTTGTCCCCTTTCTTATCCAAATTATTTTTATTAGGTGCCTGGCTACAGTTTTGTTTTTGTTTTGTTTTGTTTTGGTTTTGGGGGGTTGTGAGGACTGAGACAAAGTAACTGGTGAATAGCTCTGCCTTTTTTGCATCTTCTGTCAAGAGTTCCCCCTGCTACTTAAGAGTGGACCCACAGCTTCCCAGGTCTTTCTTTTCTGGCCAGCATAGTTGTAGAACTTATTCTTGTTGCCTTTAACTTCCTTCACCAGGTGTTGATCTTTCTTTATTTTTGCCATCCTAATGTTATCTCTGCAGTAATGTTATCCCTGCAGATTCTTGCTATTTTCTGCTATGCTTTCTTGTGACCTGCCCGTCTTTTCATTTCTTGTGTACTTTGTTACAGGCCAGCTGGGCACTATGAGTATATTCATTTGGATCAAGGAGGCAAGTAGGGAGTAGAATAAAGGCAAATTTCCTATAGCTTACACACATACAACAGTTAACAGAAAGATAAATGCAATAAGCAGATAAGGCAATATAAAAGAGCTAGTAGTAAAATGATAACAACAGATAA
>JAGPOW010000261.1:145017597-145089248 GCA_030014935.1 Caiman crocodilus | reverse complement strand
ATCTTACAAATGTGAGGGAGGTGCTCTGGGGCAGCTCATCAATCTCAGATTGCAAGTCCCATCTTGTCAAGTTCTCAAGTCTGTAGAGCATCACAGTGGGACCCAGTGCAGAAGGGTAGAGCAAGGCAGGGAACCTCGATGCCACCACTGTAAGCCCCATGCCACCATAATGAAGCACCCGCTCCCCACCCAGCAGCAGCAGGGGTAGCAGCATGGAGTTGTGTCCCTTGCTGCTGTCAGGCAGGCAGGAGGCACATCACCGTGGTGGTGCAGAGCTCCCAGTGGCTGCAATGAGCTTCCCCACCTGGCCCCAGTCTGCCCTGCCATACTGGGTCCCACCCACTGGACTACACAGGCCCCAGAGGGAGGGCAGCAGGGCCAGGAGCTCCAAGCCTGTAGTGGGCAGCCTGCATCTGCCCCCACAACAGGCTTTGCTCTGGCCATCTCATCCATGGAGGAGGGGGAGCCAGGCTCCATGCACCACTACAGCAGCTACCTCTTCCCGTGGGCAGCAGCCAGGGCTCAGGCACTGCTGGAGGGGCAGGGGGCTACAGCCCCAGGTCCCTGGCCCCATATCCTTGGCAGCTGGTTGGGGAGTGAGGTGCACCAGCAGGAGTGGGAGGGCTGTTGTTAGGGTGTGGGGGCACCAGCATATCAGGGCTCCTCAGTACCACAAAGCAGTGGGGTGGAGGGACTTTACTTTTCATGCCATCCAGGAAAAGCACACACCAACTGCTGAAAGTTCCTTAGCCTGATGAAGGGTTTTTGAACCTGAGAGCTTGCTTAATAATTGTTTTCCAACTATTTAAGTTGGTCTAATAAAAGATATCAGATTCACCCAAAGAACTTTGTCTGCCTATTTTTCTATGAAGAATTTTCCCCCCACAATAAGCTTCTTTCTCTCTTGCCTAACTTTTTTCTTCCCTTTCCCCTTTTTAATTTTACTTTGGAACCATTGCAGAGATAAGTAATCAAAAAGCCTGAAAAACCTCATAACGAGAATGTCTCTGCTTTATCTTTTCAGTTACAGTACCTCTCCTGAGATACTGCTGCTGGAATATGAGTTCCATGATTATACCTTCAGCAATGTGTCAGTTCAGGCTGTTGGAGACAATTTATAATTATTGACAAATCTTGGTGATTACTGGCTGCTTTGTAGGGATTACATAAGCAGCTGACTGTAATATTAAAGTGATACCTCTTTTCCCCACCCTCCATTTTTGTTCAATTTAAGTATGGAAAGATTCAGATAGAAAGTACTACAGCAATATTTTAGTTTTTCAGTATATTGGGTCAGGCTCAAGCTCTAGAAAGCAAACAGAGTTTAGAGATCATCAGAGACTCTAATAATCAATACAGATTGACTATCATGTTTGCTGCCTCTGTTTTGTTGTAGAGACTTCTTAGCATAGCTTTAAATTCATTGCTTTAAAGATTTAGGGTACTGGCTGTTCACTTTGGGCTGGTTCAGCTGTATTGTGTTCTGGCATAAATTAATACATCCAGAATGCACTTGGCTGGCCAGTACGAAATTGCTTTGAACTTTTGAAAACTGTATTTGAATTCTTAAAAAGAATCTGAACAACATGGTAGGCCACATCTTGGTGAGTACAGGTGTTCAGTATGTGGCACTGCAGACCCATCTGCGTCACCACATACCACACATTCAGGCATTTCCCATGCCACTACCTTGCAGTGCAGGGCTGGGGTTTTTTTGACCCCTGGAGATCCAGAGCTCAAATAACCCATGCAGAAACAAAGCAGGGTAGTGCATGTGGGGACAGTGCGTGCTGCCTAAAACCAAAGCCTGGCTGGTCAGAGCCATGCTTCAGCTGATGGCCAGGCTCCAAGTTGCAGGAGTGACACAGTTGCAGCTTCCCCTGTCCCCAGTCCTCAGATAACACTGTGAGGTTGGACCCAGAGATTGATGGCAGCGAGTCATTATGGTGCTTCATAACCAGTGGCATCCCCCAAGGCTCTGTCCTTGGACCAGTTTTCTTCAACATCTTTATCAATTATGCGGACATGGGTGTCAGAAGCTCCCTGGCTAAGCTGGCCAATGACACCAAACTTTGGGACATACCATCCACACCTGAGGACAGGCTAATGATCCAGCCTGACTTGGATAAGCTTTGTAAGTGGGCAGACACAAACCTGATGACATTCAATACTGATAAATGCAAGGTACTCCACCTCAGAAAAAAAAACCCTGCAGCATACTTATAGGCTCGGCAGCACTACGCTTGCTAGCACCACTGCTGAAAGAGACTTGGGGGTCATGAATGACCACAAGATGAACATGAGCCACTAATGTGATGTCGCAGCTGGCAAAGCAAACAAAACCCTGGCTTGCATTTATAGCTGCTTCTCAAGTAAATCTCAGGATGTCATCCTCCCACTATACTCAGCCTTGGTGGGGCTGCAGCTGGAGTACTGCATCCAGTTCTGGGCTCAATTCAAGAAGCAGCTTGAGAGAGTCCAGAGGAGAGCATGATCAGAGGGCAAGAGAATGGGCCTTATGAAGAGAGGCTGAGGGCCATGGGACTCTTCAATCTGGAAAAGTACAGACTCAGGAGGGGACCTGGTGGCTGCTTACCTGGTGGTACATAAGGGGTATACATCAGGATCTAGAAGAACATCTGCTCACCAGAGAGCCCCAAGGTAAAACAAGGACTAATGGTCATAAACTCCTACAAGACTGTTTTAGGCTGGACATAAGAAAAAATTTATTTACTGTCTGAGCCCCTAAGACCTGAAATAGACTCCCACTAGAGGTGGTGCAGGCACCTACTCTGGACTTATTCAAGAAATGTTTGGATGCTTATCTTGCTGGGGTCCTTTGACCCTAACTGACTTCTTGTCCCTGGGGCAGAGGACTGGACTTGATGATCTTTGAGGTCCTTTCCAGCCCTAACATCTATGAATCTATTAATTGTTCTGGCCCCAGCCTCCCCTATCCCACCCGGGGTAACGTGCCATGCACAAGAGGGCACATGTCATAGGAATTCCCCAGGGACAACTAGCAGCAGCACAAAGTGTCCTGCTGCTAGTTGTCCTTGGGGACCCAAGCATCTGTGTTCATCTGGACACAACCATACTGTTTATGCTGGTTACCCAAATCACACTAAGAACTGTTTAGCTGGAACCATATTTAAACTGATTCAAGCTGTTTTCCATGCTGACTCAAAGCCCAGCATGGATAATGCTGCATATTGCACAGCAATGCCAGTAGTTTGGAACAAGCACATAAGAAATATATTATAACCAGCTAAATTTGAAGGGGCATTTTAAATATATTTAGTTCAGTGGAAGTTTGACTATAATGTACCATTGTACTTAAGATAGAGGAATAGACAGAGCTTTAAAAATACATTGTGTATTTTAAAATAACTTAATTTGTTACAAAGTGTATTAAGAAAAAACCTCTAGCCTGAGACATAATGTGATGAGTTAAGATCAAACCAAACATTTATAACATACTTACAGCAGTCACACTGTATGTAATTAAGATGTATTCCCTACCTAATGTAGCATAAAGCCCCCTTTTCCTCTTGCCTGCAGTTGCTCTCCCCTCCTTGGATATGTTTTTCCTCTTCTACCTTTTCTTCCTTCCTCTTTCTTTCAGTTTAAGATAAGGAATTGTATTTTAAAATTTGTATTTAGGTATTTTTATCTATTTGTGTGCCATGGCATTACTTTTGTAGATGGCATTACTTTTGTAGCTTATATTTTATACTCCTCACCTTTCAACTAAATGTGTTTAGTTTCAGAAGTAAGTTAACATTGTTACAATGTATAACAAGAGCAGGAGTCAAGCTGCCGCTTCCCTATATCACTCAGGCCCCTGAAAGAGAGAGTGAATCAGTGATTGAATGCGTAACACAGTAGCAGGCAGTAATTAACACCTAGGAAAACAGCAGATCAACCAAGGAAGAAATCAACAGAAGACAATGTAGCAACCGGGAAATCTCTAAACGTCACTGTTCAGGGGCTAGAAGCACTGGCCTAAGTTAATCAATGCTGGGGACCAACTTTTGGGATGGATATGTCCAGATCGACTGCTCCCAGAGCCCTATTCAAAATTCATCAACAGACTCCCAAACCTGCATGTACATGCAGACAACCCTTGGGGCTGACAGATGCCATCCAATAGTCACTGAGAGGGAAGTCCCACAAGGGTCAAGGACCCCTGGATTGGGCGAACCTGAAAACTGGGGAGTCACCAACGTCTGCCAAGGACAAATAAAAAAGCAGTTAAAAGTGACCCTCAGCTTGACCCCCAACTTGACCAGCACCCAACCTGCCCAGCCAGAAGGACTAGCAGGTGACCCCCATCTGGAAGATAACACCACACTGAACGGCAGACAGCAGACTCCAGCATCTGTGGGATAGGTATACCCGACTCTTGTAGTTTGATACTGTGGGGGAGGGGGGGACCAGCCCCAAGGTTTATGATTCAACTTCATTACAGTGCTTCAATCCGCCTAATAAACCAGAATTTTAAGGATCCGAGCTGGACATTTATAGCCAACAGTAAAAGGAGTAAAACTTACTTAATATAGGAAAGCCTGGGGGGATTCTTAGATGATAGCTATTACAGAAATGTAAAGTGTTGTTATTTTTAATATACAAAAAGGTAATCTCATACTTTACAAGAGGCAAGAATTTCTTAGCCAAGGATGAGCTGAAGTTGGTCCATTAAAAGCTAAGAAATCATTGCCTCTCGCATAATTCTTGAACCAACACAGCTGCAACACCACTCTAAAACTACCAACTCATACTTTAGCATTCCATAGACAACCAATATCAAATCCAAGGGCTAAATCCTATTTTACCCTTTATGCAACTAAGAAGAGTTTGCACGCAGTTTAAATTCTATTACCACCTGTGAGGAAACCAGATTGCCCAGCAAATATAGGAGCAGGTCTTCCCACCTTTTAACCCAATAATTTAGCACCAGGCAACAGGAAACACTACCAAACAGCCTAGGTTCTAGGCATTTCTCACCCAGAGAGTTTTAAACCTGCACCTTCCACTTGCTAGAAAAGTGCTCTAACCACTAGACAATGGGTTTGTTATGGCCCAGAGCATTCTTCAACTCTTCTAATGGAGCTTGAACATTGGGCCTTTCATTTAGTACTTATTAGATAAAAAACCACTGGGATAGTTTCTACTACCTCTCCAGTTCAGAGCCCAGGATGCCCTGCTGTCCAAGGCAGACTCTGTCCCACTGAACCACATTCCCTACAGCTTCAGTACTTCTCCTTGCGTCCACATACCTTCCCCTCCTATCTGCCCCATCGGTCAAGTACATAACTGCCAGTTAGTCACATGAAGGTTAATTAGGATTTAGCTCCAAAACATTCCCCTGATAGATTCGTGATATTTGAAATTAATTGTATTATCCAAAGTTCTCATTTTTCAAAATACAGCATACCTGAAAAGAGTCTTTTTATCACTTTAAAACCTAAAGTTTGATAAAATATGTCCATTGCTATCAACTGAATAGAACACACTAATTCTTTTAAGCAGATGAGAGAGTATAATATATTATCTCCATTGAATTATAGGAAAAAATACTTCATTTTAGCAATAAAAAAGTCAGGCAGGTTTTATTAGCTATAAAAAGTGATTTACAAATCAATGGGGGGAAACAAAATAAGTAAATAATATCAAAATACACTCATAAACATATATGGATATTTTAAATAATGTAAATTTTACTATTTATTTCTATATAAAATGGGTGAGCCTCTGGAAATCAGAATTAAATCACAATTACTCTAGACTATCTGTAATGCTTTGATTTCTCTTTGTATGTTAAATGTTACCTTTGGATTTCAAGAAAGGAAAGAATATATAATCTCTGTCTTCCCCTTTAACAACTGAACGGATTGAAGATCTCTCATCTATCTGATCTGCTTTTTTCATTTATAGTCTCAGTTCAGGAAATTCACCAGCACAATTAACAGCTAAACACAGCTGCAGAAACAACAAATGTACTAGGTTCTAAATTGTATAATATTGTTAAGGAAATGAGTAAAGAAAACAAATAGCTATTAAAAGCAATATGAATTAAGTCAGAGGCTGCAGGATGCACCTTGATGAACATACTATTAAACCTGGCCAAAGAATACATGATTGCTTGTTGCAAATTAGGATATGTTCAAAAGTAGACTGAAGCTTTAGATGTAATCACTGAAAGTCATGAAGAGTACCTTTCTCAGCCTTGGAGATCAGGCTATTAAATGCATGCTTTCACCCAGGCTATTAAGATATTAGATGCTGCAGAGTTGATGCTGGAACCAAAAACTGAATTTATCCCAAATAGATTACCTTTATAGAGATCAACTTCTGTTTATCTTTGCCTTCAGAGAAATTTGCCTTGGATCAACAGTGTCAGTAGCAGCAGAGTAGTAGCTGTTCCATCATGTTAAAGTATAAATTGGGCTTCAGTGAATTTTCCATAAATCAAAGTGCTTAACATGATTTCTTTCCACAGTCCAATATTTCCAAGCCATGTTATAATTGCCTTGTAGAACTGTGTTCATACCTTGCTATGGAAATATGTTATTTTCTGCACATGTAGGGGAAATCTTTTATATAGGTTTCTGGTAAGGGTGAAATGGTGTAAATGATTCAGTAATACTGTGACTTGAAATGTGTGTAAATCCTACTGCTGTGTATGTGTATTCTATTTAGATTTGCATCAATGAACCTTCTAATGCAAATGTTTTTTCTTTCCACCACCCTTGTCTCAGACATTTCTGGGTCCCTCTTCAGTTGGTCCCTTTATGCAAACTCACATGCACGTGTAACACCAAGAAAATGATATATGAAAATCAGGACCTCAGCATGGGAACATGCTATCATTGTGCATTCAAATAACCAACTGTATGCATGTGTTTGTGATTTCTAAGAAACTCTAGCTTAACCACTGTGTCTTACAAGTTATTATGCATTTGTGAACACACACATTTGTTTATATGCTACAGAGGGCATGTTTATGTGAGATGTTTACTGTGGAGTTGCCTAATTAGCTTCACAGTAAACATCTGAGTGTCTACACATTCAGGGCTATTAGGCTGGAGTAAACTAATAAACTCCACTGCAGGTTAGTACTTGTAACTACAAGTATTATCCTGTGGTGAAGCATTTTTTTTTACTTCTTAGCAATGCACACGTAGTTGCTGATGGGGCTCTCTGGGGCAAAAGTGTGCTTCAGTGTAGGGCTTGCCTACTAGCTAGTCCCTGCACTGAAGCACCCTCATGCCCCAGCCAGCCCCTCCACAGCACACTGAACTGGATTGGAGCAGCACCAGGCTGACAGGCTGGCCCCCCAGGTCCTCTACCAGCCACGGCTGCTTCAACCCAGCTCAATGTACCACGGGCCCAGGTGAATGTTCAAATGCAGTGCTCACAAGGAACAAGCTCCAGCATGATATGCACCAAAGTTTATTGCTGCACATTAACGTACATGTGTAGATATGCCCAGAATTACCCAAAGTAATAGGAACATCAAATCCTGTTATCACAATGTATGTATATTACAATACAAAAATTGTACAATGCACTACTACTGCCTGTTTCACATTGATTTCAGTTGCACTATTTGTAGCCCATAGACCTACTCTAGTTATGATTTCAGGTATGGGAACAATGGTAACAATGATTGTTAATAAAAGGAGTACAATAATAAGACTGAAACTGGATTAATCCAAGCAAGAAGAGCTTTTAATGCAAGGACGGTATTAAGCTTATGACAAAATAGGAGAAGGTGAAATCAGAAATCCAAGGAACAAACTTGATGCATTAGCCCAGGGGCAAGCACTTATTTTGGGTGGAAGACCACTTACCCAGTTTTGGTAAGCTGTCAAGGGCCACATGAGTAGCCTTGACAAATGCCCTGCCCCCTGATCGCCATCTTGGGACCAATGTCCCAGGGCTAGCACTGGTGGGGCCCAGATTGTGGCACAGGCTGGCAGGGGTCTGTGGAGTTTGGCTGGGCTGCCCCAGCAGGGAGAGGGAGGAGCTGGCCTGACTTCATAGAGCCCCTCCTGTTGCCCTGCAGGGTCAGGTCAAACTCTCAGGATCTCAATATTGTGCTGTTAGACAGGAGGGTGTGACACAATTGCACATATACAAACACACAAATCAATTAGGTGCATACACACACACACACACACACACACACACACACACTACTAACTCAAGCATATACACATCCAAACCAGCCTAGGCACATGAATATCTATCACCAATTCAAGCACGTACACTATACACCCCAAAAGTTAGACAAAAATTAATTGTCCATACCTGCACACTCAGTACACATACATAGATCACTAATTCGTCTATCACACACACAATGACATTATATATGTATATATATCCACACACAACCCACCTACACATACACACAGGTAAGTTCCTAACTTTGATGGTACAGTGTGTGTGTGTGCGCACTTGGGGTACCTGGGATACTTGGGGGAAGGTTAAGGTGAGAAAGAGAGAGTTAAAGTGTAGGGAGTGAAAGCTGCCAGAACTAGGATTAGATCTGGTGGACTAGAGAAAAGCTAGCTGAGGAACTGAGGCTTGGGGTTACTTAAGAGCAAGTGGCCCCAGGGTTACTTGAGGTCACTGGTACAAGGGAGGGGAAAAGCCTGGTGGCGAGGAGACAGCCAGGAAACAGAGAGAGACAGAAACCTGGGAGTTTGGGGCTGGAAATTGAGGCAGACAGCTGAGTTATGGGAGGTGGGGGAAAGATAAGTGGTGGCAAGGAGGAGACAGCCCGGAAAGAAATTGAGGCAGAAACCTGGTTGCTCAGGGGAAAAGGCAGTGGGAATAAGATAGTGGCAAAGAAACAGGGGGTTGGAGGTAGAGAGAAGCTCAGGACAGGTGTTAGGGGTGGCAGTGAGCCAGAAGCAGGAAAGGGAGAAATAAAACAGAAGTTAGAGAGGTGAGAAGCAAAGATTGGAGCAGGGCCGAACCATAGTAAAGCAAAACCCAACTCAGAGGTCCAAATAACAGGTTTATTAAACAGACAACATACTACACAGCCCCAAGTTATTGGTTCACACACATACACAAGCACAAGCACTCACAATGGCAGCAGGAGAAAGAGACTCAGTGGAAGGGTTGGAATCCAAATAGGGAAGAGAAACAGAGTTCAAGTCCTTGGTTGAAGGAGGGTGGGGGTGATATCTACCTATCCAGGCTGGAAAGGGGTCTTTGTTCAGCAGGTCTTGTCCAGGGGAGGCGGGGACAGTCACTGGCAGGGCCTCTGGGTGGATAGGTGGTATGGCATGGTGCTGGTCCAGATGGAGAGGGTGTCCTAAAGAACCAGTCTTCACTACCCCTTTTTATGGGGCAGACTACCCCGATCTCTGATGGGGAGGGTCTGTCCAGGCAATGTCAACCCTGTTCCAGAGGGCTCCCGGTATTCTTACTGAGCATGTGCAGACTTGGCACAAGTATGTTGCCTCATCTTTTGTTTCTTGAATGTTGAGGGTGGTTTCAAGAGCTGGGTTCTTGTCCAGGTATTGGTATTGATGGTCCGGTCATTCAGAGGGAGCTAGTTTTAGACCTACTGGCATTGTTTCTCAAGCACTCTCTTTCATCCCCATTCGTTCAGGAACCAAGTTACATAGGACGGGTAGTATGAGTCATAGGTTATGCAACCGGGCATGGGGATAAGATGGAGGCTTGTCATTACAAGATGGAAACTTGACATAATTTATGCTAACTTACATATATAGACCTAAAACAGTAATTACACAATATAAAAGCAGTAAAAATAAATACAAACATAATTATTATCACTTATGAAACAGTCAATATCTATATCAAAATAGCAGGGCACATATTTGCAGAGGGGAGAGAAGTAAAACTTACTACCTAAAATAAAACGTTAAAGTTATCCTACATCTTAGCTTACTTATACTTATCTATAGGGAATAAAGAGGGAGAGACAAAGTCAGAAATGGTTGGGAAGGGGACAGAATGCATTTTAAAAGAAAAAAAAGAAAAACTGAGGGTTTTGCTACACTCCCAGCTGGGACTCTGTATCCCTGCAACCCTGCTCTGGGCCCTTCTGGCACTGGCGCTGTCCCTGGGACACCAGTGTGGGCTCTGTGCTCACTTCCAGTGCCCTCCTGCCTCATGGTGCAGGCAGGGGGCAGCACACAGCCCTGATTCCCTGCTCACCGGCAGGGAAGGAGCTGGTGCTGAGTATGTGTGTGTGGGGGGGGGTTGCAGAAAAGTGGCCCCTCCCCCACCCTGTGGCTAGCACTCCCTCCTGCAGCCGCTCGCAGCCTGCACAGGGAGGTCCTGAGCAGGCACAGGCAGCCCCATGTGTGCTGTGAGCAGCTGAAGCGTGGGGTGCCAGGCAGGCAAGGGGCTGCTTTTCCCCCACACTCAGCACCAGTTTGTAACTGGGCCTTGCTGCCAGCCTGGGTCCTGTGCTGGCTCCAGGCTCACCTGTCAGGGCTGCACTATGGCAGGAGCAGCTGCGGCCCCCCCACTTGCCGCACCAGACAGTGTTTGCTGCTGTTCCTCATCTGGAGTGCACACGCTGGGCAGCACAGAAGCAGTGGGGTGGCAGCCTTACCACAGCATGATCTCTGGGCAGGCAACAGAAGCCAACACTGCCTGGCACAGCAAGCAGGGGGGCCACAGCTGCTGCCACTGTGGCACAGCCCCAATGGATGAGCCCAGAGCTGGCATAGGGCCCAGGCTGGCCGCAGGGATAGATTACAAGCTGGTGCTGAGTGTGGGGGGAAAAGCATTCCCTCACCCACCCCATGGCCAATGCCCCACGCTGCAGTCACTAGCAACCCGTGCAGGACTGCCTGTGCCTGCTCGGGACAAACCTATGTGAGCTGCAAGAAGCTGCAGCAGGGAGCACCGGCCACAGAACGGGGGAGGGGTTGCTTTTCCCTGCCCTTCCCATCCCCCAGGTACCTGAGGCTCCAGTGCCAATGCAGCTACCTGGTCCCAGGCCAGAAGCCCCTCCTGGGGCATGGGACTGGGTGGGTGGGTGGGGCCAGGCGGGCCCAGCTGTTGCAGGAGCCTGCCAAGGATTCCCCTGGGTCCTACTGCCCCTAGTTCCTGTCATCTTTGACAGGAACCAAGAACAGATGAATTTTAATTTTCAAAAAAATTTTAGGGGCCCTGAGGACAGAATCGAACCTGCAGGCTGTATTTTGCCCACCCCTGCATTAGCCCCAAGTAGTGAACAAAATATTTAACAGATGGTCTATTCCACCTATACAGGCAACCTTTTTTGATCTTTAAAAAGAGAGACTTTGGGTACTAAAATAAAGGCAGAGTCATCTTAGAGACTGCCTGGGGAAATGGCTGAACAGCTTTGATTTTTATTTCAGAAAGACTGTGTGGTTGATCACTGTGGATGATCAGAAACTCCACAATAATACACGTGTGAAAAGCAGTGTCCACCACCACCAGACCACTAAGGATACCAACATGCTCTCTCTTTCGCTCTCTCAGCCGTTCACCTGATCCTGAGGCCAGGATGGGGCAATTTATGCAGTTCTGCCTAAGCTAAAAATGACCAGTAAAGGAGAGGAACTGGACTGGGCCATCCAGATGACATCCCAGACAGGGGAAGTGACTCAAGGTCCAGAGCAGCACCTGTCATGGCCGACCCCTGGAGAATATACACAACATTGCATTACCCCCCCACCTTTTATTGTCCAAGCTCAACTTCCTTTTGGGGTCTGTTTTGCCAAAAGCAGGAAAGTGATCACCTTTCTCAATAATCAACTCAAGATTCAACAGAACTAGCCCATTCTTCCCTATTCGAAAGATGGATTCATAGAGTAAGGAACTAACTAATAGAGCTGTGCAAGGCTTCGAACATAGCTTCAGATCTGGAGAAGCTTCCGATGCTTTGGGGTCTGAAGCAGTATGTCCGGGTCATGGCGCTGGCCTCATTCGGTGTCCCAAAGTGTTTCAGAGCCGCCTCGGCGATCTGGCCATAGGGTATAATAGGGAAACAGTAAAAGATCTATAACTTTGTTGTTTTTTTGTCCAATTTGGATGAAATTTCCAGAGTTGATAGACTCTACAGAGAGGATGAATGCTACCAAGTTTCCATAAGATTGGTGCAGCGGTTTGAGGGAAACAACACCCCAAATCCCTGAAAGCAAAATTCACATCATGTCTAGGCTTTACAACATAGCAGAATGAAAACTGCAGGGTTGGTGGCTCTTACTGAGGCCACAAAGCCTACCAAGTTTCAAGAAGATCAGTGCAGGGTTTTGGGGCAACTGTACCCTAAATTATTGAAAGCAAAACTCCTGTCACGTCTATGTGTTATAAGACAGGGGGGTCAAAACTGCAGGAATGATGGCTCCTACTGAGGCCACAAAGCCTGCCAAGTTTCATGGAGATGGGTGCAGGGATTTGAGGGGAACTTCCCCTCAAGCTGAGGACAAGGAAAACTGGTGCCATGGGTGCTTGTGGGACTGTGTCTGTCTTGGGGCAGGGGGAGCAGACTGCTGCAGGCCTGGCTGCTAAGCTGCTGTGCTACCATTTACCAATCAATCATGATTCACTCAGGGACCAGCTCATTACACAGGACCTAGCTACTACATAACGACTTAACGAGCATCAATTAGGACCTACAAAACCAGGCTAAGGAGAGGAAAGACTCAAACAGTTTTGGAACAAGTTTTGCATTTCAGCAGCTAGAGAGCCCAGAACCCCCCTGCACGGATCTCCTCCACAGCTGGCAGGCTTCGTGGCCTCAGCAGGGGCCACCATCCCTGCAGCTGTCACCCTGCTGCGCCTTAACACATGTAGTGTCACTCATGTCACAAGTTTTGCTTGTCTACAGCTTGAGGGGCAGTTCCCTGCAAATCCCTGCACCTATCTTCTTGAAATTTGGCAGGCTTTGTGGCCTCAGGAAGAGCCACCACCCCAGCAGTTTTGACCCCCCCCCTCCCCCATGTTGTAACACAGCTGTGACATGAGCTTGGCTTTCAAGAATTTGGGGTACAGTTCCCCCCCAAACCCCTGCCCCAATCTTTTTGAAACTTGGAAGACTTCATGCTCTCAGCAGAGGCTACCATCCCTGCAAGTTTCATCCAAATCAGACATAAAACAAGAAAGTTGTAGGTATTTCATTGATTCCCCCTTATACCCTAGGGCTGGATCTCCAAGGTGGCTCCGAAGCTTCAGAGCCGCTTCAGCAGGATTGAGGCAGAAACCTAGTCCGGAGCTCTGGATCAGATTGTGGCCATCCAAAGCAGCCAAATCCAAAGCCAGATCGGATCGCTGCCAACTCGCACAGGCCTACTAACTAAAATCCCTTTTTCTAGCAAAGGGACTTTGCTAGGTTTTAGGTTTGTCAAACATAGCCATTCCATTTCAATTTGTAAATGCTTCATATTTTAATTGTTGTTTATTCTCTCTCTCCTTAGTATCTTAATCAATCATTTTCTAAATTTTGACATGAATTCTCTAGTATGTAAGGAGGTCAAGGACTCTGTCCTGCCCTGAACCATACAGTGACAAAGTTGTGTTGATACTCTGCGCCTTGTGTTCTATCAAAACAAGCACAACAGTTTGGGTCTGGGAGTTACAGGAAATGGGCTCTACTCCTGGCTCTTCCCAGACCTTCTGTGTATGCCCTAAGCAAGTCATTTCACCTCTTTGCCTGTATTTCCCTACAAGCCACTGTCTACCACACACACAAAAAAGAAACTTATAAGAAGTGTAAACTTGGACAAATAACTAGGGAAGAATATAAGAGCATTGCTTGGGCATTCAGGGATGAAGTCAGGAAGGCCAAAGCTGAATTGGAGTTACAGCTAGCAAGGGATGTGAAGGGTAACAAAAAAGGTTTTTACTAAGAGGGTGGTGAAGCACTGAAAGAGTTACTTAGAGAGGTGGTGGAATCTCCATCCTTGGAGGTTTTAAGGCCCAGCTTGGCGAAGCCCTGGCTGGAATGATCTAGCTGGGATGGCCCTGCTTTAAGCAGGGGGTCGGACTAGTTGACTTTCTGAGGACCCTCCCAACCCTAATTTTCTATGATTCTATCCTGTATCTGGTTCAAGGACTCTTTTTCACACTGTGCTTGTACTGCATTTAATAATCATGAGCCACTAATCTCAGCTGGGATCCCTTGACTGTAATAGAAATAATGTTTTAGGTAGTTTTGTATTTCAGAAATCATGGCTACAGAATTAAATAATGGGTGCCAAAAATGATGCTCCTAATTATTAAACACCTAAAAAACACCATTTTTGCTGTGACACTTTTTTCAGACCTTATAAGAGGCTACCAGACAGGAAAAGATACAAATGAAATCATTTATATTTACCTTCCCCCTTTTCAACATAACACCAAAATTAATTTACAGAACATGGAAAAGTATTAAACTGGTAGCAATCTTAAGTTGACTTTGAACCAGTCTCTCTGCTGGGTATAGATGGAAAAAGGTGTAACAGCTGACACCAGTAATGCCAGGAGTGCTGATGTATTCAGCATGTTGCACTGAGCTTTGACAAAAAGACGGAAATGTGAAGCTCATCTAAATAAAGGCAATATTGCAGGCTACATCTCACAATCTCTACGTGCTGCTATATGTTCACACTGAATAGGAAGGATGAAAAACATAGAATTATGTAGCACTGTGCAAGTGAGAATCTTCAGTTATGAAAAAAAAGTGCAATTGTTATATAAATCCTTAGATGTGGCCAATAATGGACTTCAGTCCATCGTAATTCAATGATCTGCACTCCCTAAGCATCTTGAGAAGTACAGCAAGCATAAAATTCTGGCAACTTCAGACAGACATAGTGCATAGATTTGCATAACTAAGGGGCGGGGGGAAGTGTTCAGTTATAGTTCAGATAAACAAAACAATATCCCTGTGCTTGATCTAAGAAAATTCCATTTCAGCATAGGCAAACAAATGGTACAGTGTGTGGATTAATACACCTGAGTCAGAACTCTGCTAAATATGCAAGCCTCCCAGGTGTGAGCATTTGGATGACTGCATTCTGCATATTTGAATACACATACTTTAGCATAATTACTGACATTCACCTGCAGCTGTATGAATAGGCAATCATTAAAATAACTTCAGGTGTGTCTGTTTGAAGTATAACACACTCAACTAAATGCATCTGTGTTTCTCTGAATGATCCCATAGCACAAAGCCTATAGGAATAGAATGTCAGGAATGATAGAATAGATTTGCCATTATTCTATCCGTGGCTCTCTATGAACGATTTGATTCCTGGATGAGTTATAGAACTACAACAGCAAGGTTGTGCAACAGTTAAAGCTATAATTGGTTACTTTGTTTCCAAATCAGACTGAATTTTATTCCAATGGACAGACAGCCTAGGTGGAACTTTTTCCATGTTGGTGGACTCCTAAGCTATGTAATGTGTGCTTATATAGCTCAGTACAACATTTACTCTCAAAAGCAAGAGCTTTATCTCCTGAATCAAATGATTGGTCCAGCTATTGTACCCCCAACTTGTCTTCAATAGTATGTGAGAGATGAGAATCTGCATAATGCCCTATTCAATAGTATCTGAGAGAGAATCTAAAAAAGTCCTTTGTGATCCCCACAAAATTCGATTTATAATCTGGAGGAAAAAGAGATTTGACAAGTACTAATTTGGGTTTTGAACTTGCAAACACAGACAAATATTGGAATATATACATTGCAGCCCAGATTTAAACCCATCTTTGATGGCTTTTAGGTATTAAAGGTGCTAATCATGACACAATTCCACCCTACTTGCATTCCTGAAAAACTATTAATCTCCCTATTTTGGTTATATGCCTTCACCTTAGCCTTGTGTACCCACGATGGTGGGAGAAGAGAATGTCTACATTCCTCTTTGCTGAATACCTGTGTCCAAGGCACTTGCCCAGAAAGTGGAAGACCTGGGTTTTAGTTCCCACTGTAGGTAAGGGCATTTGAATCCACATCTTATGCTTCCCAGAAAAGTACATAATCACAAATCTATGGGTCAGGTTGGACTGAGGACATCATCTATCCCTGTCCTGGGCACACTCTTCAGAAGTGAGAAGTAAGTTCAAATCCTGACATGCTGAGTTGGTCCTAGAGCCCAGTTCTCCTACTTCCTAAGCGAGTGCCCTCACCAGTAGACTGTTTGGCAAAGTGAAAGCTGATCTCCTTCCTTCTCCCAGGTTGAATGGGACCCTAAGCTGCTGGAGCCATGTAATTTGAAGTCCCATGTGACAGGGATTTGCATTTCCTATAGACAACTCCTGGCCCTGTATTTGCATTCCCATTGCTGAAAAAGGAGAGGAGTATAGGGATGTAACCAGCGGGCTTTGTGCCCAAGGCAGAATGCTAGAGGTGAGGAAGAGGGTGTGTGGGAGAGTGGGGGTGTTATTTTTCACAGGATCCCCAGCTCCTGTTGATGTGGACTGGTCTGTCCAGCTCTGGCTGTTGTTGCAGCAGCAACAGAGTCTCTACACCTGGATACTGCTGCTATAGCTATAACATGGACCTGCTGCTGCTGCAAGATCATGGACTTCCCAGGAAATCATCATTCTGGTGCCTCCTTTAAGGGGGTGCTCGGGGCTGGTGCCCACTCACCAGCCTCAAGGTATCCTACTGGAACTATGTTAACTCTTCTGAGCTGAAACACATCTTTCTGGGGTGAGCAAACACTAAGGGCACTTGTACATGTGACACCATTAACATGTCACATGACAAAAATGTCACTGTATAGTTTAATGGCATCAGTGTACACATGCAATACTTTTGCAGGTTTTAAATGACTTTGCATCATTGAAAACTAAATTACATGGAGATGTAGTTTAATTTGCAATGTTCCAAATTGCAATGATGCAACTGTCACCTTGAGGTGGGCAGGATCCACAGAAAAAAAGGGATCAGGCCCCTCACCATTTGTGCCTTCAGCGGGTGTCTGCTGAAAGAAGTAGCAGCAAGGGGTCTGAACCATTTGTTTTTTGGCAGAGCCTGGCCACCTCTCCTGTGGCCAGAAGGTGAGCTGCTGGTGGGCCAAGTGGCCCCTGAGCTGCAGGGGTGGGGTCCCTCCCTCCATGGAGGTGGCACCTGCTGGGGCTTCCTGGTGGACCCAGTGCTGTTCCAGCTTTGGGTCAGGGAGGAGTTGGACCAGACTGGGTGCTGCCTCAAGCTGCCTACCCAGGCAACCCTGGGGGACACTGATGCTTCAGAGGGAAGGACAAGGGCCCCCCACAGCTCAGAGGCAACTCATCCTGCCAGCAGTGCCCCCTGGCCATGGGAGAGGCAGGCAAGCTCCTCCCAAAAAAAGAATCAGGTCCCTCACTGCTTTTGCCTTCAGCAGGCACCTGCAGTTGGCAGGATACCTGGGGCAGCCCAGAAATGGGCTGGCTTGTCCCTGGGGTATGGAAAAGCAGCAGGAGGGAAGCTGGGTTTGCTGGTAGCTGGAAAAGGTGATGGAGATGGTGCATGGGGCACCGGAAGCCCAGGCAAGTTGCTAGCTGGCCAGATGCTGCCCCAGCTTGGTGGCACCTGATCCAAAGTTTCCCTGAGCCCACCTGGACTTCCAGAGCCCCATGAACTGTCCTTACCACCTTCTCCAGCCACCAGCAAAGCCAGACAGCCTCTTGTTGCCTTTTCATGCTGCCCCAGAAGCAAGCCAGCCCATTCCCAGGTGGGCCCAGGTGTCCTGCTAGCCACAGGACCCTGCTTGCAAGCAGAAGTGGTGAAGGGCTGTTTTGGAGCGTCCCTGCCACCCCTGCAACTGGCGGGTGAACTGTCAGCATGCTGAGCAGCCCCGGAGCTGCAGGGGGTCCCAGTCCTTCCCCCCCATAGTGGCAGTGCCCCCTGGGGTGACCCAGGTCAGCTGCTACCAGGCCAGGTGCTGCTCTAACTCACAAGCAGCACCTTGCTCAATCCAACTGTTCCCTGAGCCCACCAACTGGAAGCCTGCTGGGCACTGGTCCCCAAGCCAGCTTGGGGAACAGCTGGATCAAGCTGGTTGCTGCCTCTGAGCTCAGACAGCACCCAATTAGGTAACAGCCCACCTGGGCAGCCCCAGGGGGTGTCACCATTGTGGACCACTCAGACCACTGGCAGCTTGCCCCCTGGCTGCAGACAGGTTCCAGCTCTGACAAAAAAGAAGAATCAGGCCCCTCGATATAATGTGATAGAAAAATTGAAATGGTTTAGTCCTCAGGGTTTTATTTTATGCCCTGCTCCTATTCCCATTTCAATTTAGGGGGCATAGAATAAAACCTTGGGGATTAACCTCCATCACAGTACAAGTGCCCTAAGTCTTGGACATCTAGTAGAAAAATAAGCTCTGAACCTGGAAGCTCTCCCAGTGAATGGCATATGACTGTGCAATACTTCAAGGTGAGCATGAGCGCAAATCTTTGTAGGACTGGCCCTTTTGTTTGCCTACCTCAATCTTTTTACCCTATGAATAAAATTACAAAGAAGAAAAGGTGGACAAGATAGAAATGACAAGAATAGAATCATTTCTTCCTTATTTACCCAAAGAAATGCCAGCACCTAGTTCTTATTTAATCTGCTAACAATTCTAACTGTTATTATGAATCCTTAATTCAAACTGCTGAGCTCATGCGAGTAACCCTTCAGATGTTAGTGGGAGTATGCATGTGTGTGACTGTTCACCTTTGGGAATGGGGGCTTCACAATAAGGTCCTATGGGATGAAGTATGACTAAGAAATTTCAATCGCTTCCAAGGTCTCAGGAATAAAACCTATTTCAATATCAGAATATTGTACATTTCCTTAATGTTGCCCTTTCTACAAACTAATGCCATGTATTCGATTAAACCAGGGGTGTGCAAAATGCAGCCCACGGGCCACATGTAGCCCACCAGGTCATTCTATCTGGCCTGCAGGGCCCCTAAAAAAATTTAGAAAATTGATATTTATCTGCCCCTGGATGCCTGTCTCATAGCCCTCGATGGCTTGCCAAAACTCAGTAAGTGGCCCTCTGCCCAAAAGTATTGCCTGCCCATGGATTAGACACTGGTAGACAATTTTGAATGAAATCCTATCCCACAGGAATCAATGGTAAAACACTCAGTCTGCATCCAGATGAGCACAGATGTTTTGTTCCCTGGGGACAAGTAACTGCAATGCATTTTGCACCACAGCTGCTTGTCCCTGAGGAACACCTGTGCCACGCACACTTTGATGCATGGCAAGTTACTCTGGGGACAGCACTGTGCTGGCTTCACCAGCCTTACCTAACGTCTTGGGAGCTTCCTGGACATTCAGGCATCCCATCTCTACTTTTCAGTAGTGCACACCGCCTTTTTTTCTGCAGGTTAAATATCCAGGAGTCCAAAAAACCCATGGAAAAAAACAACTGGAACAGCACATGCACAGGCAGTGTGCCTTGCAGCACAGAGAACAGCTCACTGTGCAGTATGCAGCACTGCAGATGTGTTTGCAGTGCCACATACCACATGACCACGCTCATCTGGACGTGGCCCTCATGTTCAGGATTTCACACATTATGTTTTTGTCAAGAGAACATGATCGCCCAGTATGCCAAGTACTTACAAGCACTGTTGGAAGGTAAGGATTCTTAACACACAACAGGACCCTAAGACTCTAACCCTGCCAACATTAATAAGCATGCTTAATACTTAGCGTGCAAGTTATCCTACTCATGTGTTAAGAGCTAAGCAAAACTGTAAATATTTTGCTGAACTGGAGTCTGTACTTACTACTGTCTACACCTGTTGCAGTGAATGTGTGGAAGAGAGCTACAGACTTTTTATTTCCCTTTCCCCCCCCACTCATAACTGCACTATAAAAGATAAGATAGTATCTGACATTTTTTTTTCCCATGATGCTGCTGACAGCCATTTTCTTTGGTGGTTATAGGACATGTGAGAAAGTTAATCTATATTTTCTTGTTTCTATGTGTGTTCTCAGTAGTAGTATTTTTCACAGTGCAGTTACTTTGTTTCAAAAAGAAGGAAAGACTATATAAAACAGATTTGACTGAAAACAGATAAATCCCATCTCAATTGCTGTCAACAGTTTCTAAGAATTTTCAAAACAGAGAGAAATAAAAGACCAGGACTTCAAAGGCCCACAAAAATTTGTTAGCTAATCTGATATCTGCCTATCAAAATATTATACATACATTACAAAAAACAAAAACAAAACAAAAAAAAACCCTGATAGGACTAACAAGATACATGCTCCACTTCACTGCCCAATTATGCTGATTTCTGTCTGTTCTTGACTTCTTTGCCATCTGTATGTTGTCTGGTCTGTTGAGATTGTAAACTCAGCTCTGCAGGGCCTTGTCTTCACACCTACCTATAAAGAGCTTGTTATGCTCTTAGTATTATGCAAATAATTATTAATATCAACATCATTATTGATAATAATATCACTTCCCTGGTGAACCTTTTAGTTAACTGATCTGTAATAATTGGAACTCAAATAAATAAAAGACAGAATGAGTGCTTTTACTCTTCTTTTTTCTCCCCTTCCACCATCATGTTAATCAGTTCTAGCATCAGCTAATGATTCTTTCTTCTTCATTTGATTAAAGCACAAAGTCATTGAGGTAGCAGCAAATTAGATTTGTCTCTGGGACCTTAATGCTCTGCAGTAATGAAATCCATGACTTTCAACCTCTGGTGATGACACAGCTTGCATGTAAGCTGTGTAACCAAGGGAATCTCATTTGTCTGAGAGCTGGTTCCCTTGCCTGGGAAAAGGCCCCTAAGGGGCAATACATCTTCCAGTATATTGTTTGGCATGCATACCACACCAGAGGAGTGATTCCCAGGCTGAGTAAAAGTCATTAACAGATCTTTGCTAAAAAGGCAGTGACTGGCTGCAGTGTTCTGTTACACGTCTCTTCAATTGGAGTACAGCATGACACAAATCTGTTAAACAAGATATTTTGTTAAATTATTGTAACAGGAACTTTAACACATGCTTCTTAAAGCAGGTTCTATTTTATAATCAAGTAGAGGCTGGTTTGATACACAGCAAGAATAGATCTGAACTTCATTTTTCATTTTGGCATATTCCAATTGCAACTATTTGTTCATGAATTGATTTAGAAGGTTATAACTCAACAACCTTATTTAATACTGGTACCCAGACAGCAAGGTAGCGGTTCAACTTAGACATAAATAGATTGCATGGGATAAAATAGACTTAGACAGAGTGGCTGCTGAAATTACATAGAAGATCTATTTAAGGCCATTCAAGTTTTTTTCTGGAAATCCTTTCCCATGGGGATGAGTCCCAGCAGAAGAAGTTTTAGCCCATGAGACAGGGCCTGAGAATCATGAGCTGAATAGTAGGTTCCATTATCAGATGGATAAGAGCAGGAGCGTACCCCCCAGATTCATACAAGGTAACCTGCAAAGTACGTGGGCTGCAACAGTTTCCCACACTGTACACTCTTGATGGCTTCTTATTCTTAGGGAGAGGCTGATTAGCCAGTGCTTTGCAGCTGAAATATCTGAACATTAATTTACTAGCATTTGTATTTGAATTCGAGCCAGGTCTTTGGAGTGAGAATCCTTCTGTATAGCAACAAGTCAAGAAACAATCAAAATTACAGTAAAGTATTTGACCAGTCAAATAAAATGTGGTCAATTGACTGGTCAAATATTGGTCAAAAATGGTTTTAAAATACCAATAGGTTCAAATAATACACAGGAAAAGCACAAATTTTCTATTAAGAAGTGCGTCAAAAACAACAAAATTATATCTTTCTGTCGAGAAAACTAAAAAAAAAAGTAGTTTGTGAAATTCACATAATCTTTGACTAGCCAAAAAATATGCAGTCAATTGACAATATTTCACTGGTCAATTGACCAGCTGGCCTACTCTAATTAAGATTTTGTTTTTCAGGAAGGAGATGTAAAGTGTACGTATTAGACATAAAGACATTTCCCTTCTGTGACAGGTTGGCACTCAGGCCTGCCCTCCATGTGGCCCACGCACCTGTCCTTGGGCAACCACCCGCCTCATCTCACCTGCCATGCCTTTGATGGTAATTGATATTAATTAGCAGGAGGCTGCCCACTCACACCCCAATGCCTGGGTGTGCTATCTGCGGCTCCTTCCTCCCCAGTACCGCAGCCCAAGCCTCGCAGATGTCTACTCAGTCCCTGCGCCCCATTTGGGCTTCTCTATAAGAGGACCCCCTTCCTGGGGCTTACCATGCCCAGCTTGGGCTCTCCAGTAAATGCAGCCCCCTATCGAGGCTTGCAGCACCCACCTTGGGTTCCTCAATGCTGCCCCTCTCAGGCCTTCTCGATTATGCTGTCCCTCACAGGCCTGGGGTCCCTGCACCCCGTGTTGCTGCCCTCTCTGGCTCTAGATCACCTCTCCTGGGCCCCCCAGTGTGGCCCCTCTTGGGCCTCTCAAACATTGCCCCCCTCGGGCTTCTCAGTGCTGCACCCTTCCTGGGCCTGCTGTGCCCCACTGGCGCTTCCTACCAAATGCCCCCCCTGGGGCTGGGGTCTCCGCACCCCATGCCGTTGCACCCTCACTGGCGCTGAATCATGCCCTCCGGGGTGCTGGGATCCCCACACTGCTGGGGTCCCTTTATGAGGCCTCCTCCAACCCCTACAGCCTTGTCCAAACCACCGGTCATTCACAACAACAACAAAGCAAATTCAAGCCTCTTGGCTACAGCTGAAGACATAGGCCATCTGGCTGCAACAACAACAAATACAAGCCCTTTAGCTATAACGACCTGGTAACCTGCAGCTGTGCTGCCTAATCACTGTTAGGGCTCCCCCTCTGGCAGTTCTTTTCCTATGCAGACACAGGGCACCAGGGTGCTCTGTGACACCCTCCCACCATTTTTCTTATCACCTATGGAGCATAAGGAGACCAGCTTCTCTGAGTCCTACACCTGACAGACCAGGTGGATATCTTCAAGCTGAGGCATTCCTTACATCTGTGGAAATAAGGACTGTGGAAAATAGAATGTGACTCTCTCTCTGGCTTTTTCAAGGGTCATCCCTGGTTTGTCTTATTATAGGAAAGGGACCAGCTGTGGCTAAAGAGGATGCAGAAGTATTAAAGGCAGTGTTAATGATACAAGCAAGGTGAGATTTTTTATCCCCAAACAGACAGGGGTTGATATGGGGTGTGTTGATGGCCAATCCTACCTTCATCAGCAAGAATTTAAGGATGATGTTTTCCTTTGTCCTAATTATTGATGCTTACTACAGTGCAGGGGGTTGAAGCTTACATCTCAAAGGACTTGCTTCAGAGCTACTCAGAACCTATGAAATTCCCAGATGACTTTCCCCCATCCCAGAAACAATGATTTAGGAGTTATTTGAGTCCCCTATCAAAGGACCAGGAATTCCATAAAGCTACATTTTACAGCAGGGGTGGGCAAAATACGGCCCTTGAGCCCTGCCAGGCCATTCTATCCAGCCCACGGGGCCCTTTAAAAATTCAGAAAATTAATATTTATCTGCCCCTGGCTTCCTGTCATGCAGCCCTTGATGGCTTGCCAAAATTTGGTAAGCAGCCCTCCACCCAAAACAATCGCCCACCCCTGTTCTAGAGGTCTGGCAGCATTGTGCCTGACTTTTCAGACAATGAGTTGGCATGGTAGTCCTTACAGGGCTAAGCACAATCCACCTCTAAATATGAAACATTTTATGATTCAGAGAAGTCATGATTTCTGAACCTACACCATTTTAGGAGCTATTTTCTTCATGGGAACACGTGTCAGGATAAAGTGCAGACTGGCCTACTAAAATGCTTAAGCCTTCAGAATCTCAAAGTAAATGTAGCACGTGTAATAAGACACAATGTTATGAGACACAATGTTCTGGGAAAGATTCAGGAATACAGGTCACCTAGACTTGATTAGATTAGACATTCTGCTGAGCTGGGGGAGATGCTGGCAGCTGTCCATAAGCACTAGAACCATTTAGAGGTGATATAGGTAGTTGGCAAACAAACTTTTGTGCCAATTTAGAAGCTCAGAAACATCTCAGCCAGGAGATTTTCAGTTAGACTAAATTGCTGTCACATCCAGAATTTAAAGGAAGGGACTATTTTTCTTTCACAAAAGTGGTTCATTAAAGTCAAAACAATATTTTTTTATTTTTTTTTTTATCAAGCATCTTTTAAGTGCATTTTTTTAGGAAGGTTTCACTGAAATGTCCACGCCGCAAAATTATCAGCAGCACAATTAGTGATCTTTCCTCAGAACTACATAAGAGTGCTGAAGATTATAGCAGCGTTGGGTGAGAAAATTGCATAGTACTCAGCTGGAGTTATATGACAAGAGCTTTTAATCACTCTCTGGGCAAATCTACACTAGACTTTTACTACACAGTTGACTAATTAGCTCTGCAACAAACATCACACATTGACACATGGGCCCCTATTAGGCCGGAGTACATTAATTAACTCTGCAGCAGGTTAGTACTTGTAAATACATACACTATCCTGCTGTGGAGGTTTTTTTTGTTTTTTGTTATTTTTTGTTTTTTTTTTAAACTTTGCAGCACTGCACATGTAGATTCTGCCCTAGCTGGTTAGAGCACAAGGGTGCTTCAGTGCTGAGGCTGCCCATTAGCTAGCCTCATGCTGAAGTACCCTTGTGCCCCAGCCAGCCCCTCTACAGCATGCTTAGTCAGGGGGAGCAGCCTTGGGCTGGCAGACTGATCCCTTGGACCTCCTGCCATCTGGAGCTGCTCCGATCCAACTCAGTGTGCTGCAGTCCCAGGCACACATGTAGACATGGCACCTGGGAGCAATAAACTCTGGAGCAATAAGCTCTAGAGTTTATTCATGCACATTAATAGCATGTGTAGACATACTCTCTGTCATGCTACCTATATTTATCTGGAAATTAAATTACAAAAACACCTCACCACAAAATCTTTGATTAATGATCAGGCCCTCACTAATCATATAATGGTGTTTTATGAATAGGCAGAATTCAAGGAGAGACAATGAAACCAGCTTTCCTCTGCATGGAATGAGCTTCTGACTTGGCAAAAGTGCCTTCTGGATAGCATGAAAAGCAAAGGAAGACCAGGCCCTTGTTTGACTATGTATCAGCCTCCTCCAGCTGACTTTGTAAGGCCAGAATCAGTTGGCAGCCTGAAAATAAGATGATCCGCATAAAAGCCAGTAAGAGCAGTGAGCTGGATCCACAGAGACACTTTGGGGTTCTAGTGCATAAAGTTTAGGCATACTACTGACCAGTGGAGTCCACCGCTTTGAGTTCAGTGCTCCACACACTGCATGGAGAGAGTTAGTAAGCTAGCATGTGGAACAGGGAGCTGCTCAAACTAGCCAGCAGGAAGTGCGAAGGCAGCGGTCATCAAACAGGGGATCTCAATCCACCAGTAGATCTCAGAGCTTCTTGGAGTCAATTTGAGGCTGGGGTGTGGGGGCTGAGTGCCCACATGCATGCATGTGCATGCCCCAGCCCAGCAGGTCAGTCCATGGGGGAGGGAAGGGTAAGAGGCTAGATCAAGGCCCCTGTGGTGAGGGACAGTGCCACAGGGGTAAGTTGAGTGGGGCCCCAACTGGGTGGGACTTACCTGCTGAGGAGGTGTGCCCCCAAATAAATTTCTCTCTTTCTGCCTTGATACGTGACCCCCTTCTCTCCCCACATACTTACCTGCTGGCAGTGGGGGGTAGCGGTGCATGGTAGATCTTGGGTTGCTTTTAAATGCCAAAGGTGATCTCCTACTTTAAAAGGTTGGAGATCACTGTGCTAAGGAAAGAGGCAGCATTTTGGCCACAGTCTTAGTGGGAGTTATGTGCCTACTTCCAGGGAGGGAGGTCCATATCGCTGCTTGGGATTCTCAGCCATAGACCCTCTCATGGAATTATCTAGGGATTATCTATTAAGTCAGCCCTTTTTTGGGAAAAAACTGAGAGAAACAGTTCATCATGACTTGGGCACTCAGGGAGGCAGCAGAGCTATTTCCAAATCCCACCCTGTCTGATTTGGAACCAAGATTTAACTCACTTCCCCCATATCCCAGGTGAGAGTCCTACCCACCTGGTAGTAGAGTCCGGTTTTACTTTACATGCCCAAATTAACCATAACTGCAGTTTTTGCAGTAAAGTTTTGGCACTTTACACACTTTTTGTGATTCAGACCTAGGCCCACAAGCTGCCATATACTCACTGAATTTGCTTTTTAGGGATGCACTTTGGCTTGGCAGGTACAGGGGGGCATAGGCACTCCAGGTATGTGTGCATGGCCAGGTGAGTAATGAAATTGCAGCTGCTCAAAAAATCAAGACCAGTGAAAGGGAAGCGGTAGAGAACCCTCCCATGGTTTAGCAAATAACCTAATGGGGCTAGGACACCTGCCCAGGAAAGCCAGGTACTAGACCACCCCTCACCCAGAGTGGGTTTGGACCTTCAACTCCTGCTTCCCAGGAAATGCTCTCACCACCCAGCCATAGGCAAAACATTATCCAGGACATGTAAGTTTGATCTTGCAGGACAGTAAAGAGGAAAATATAAGGGCCCATAAAGAAAGAACAAATCAAAGGATATGTGGCTCAGTGAGCTGGATGCTGCTTTGAATAGGAGGCAGCCCTGGGTTTAAGCCTGGGTCCTTGCTCCCAGTGTGGCAGGCATTTCCCCATCACTTCATGTACATTTTATCCAGTAACTATTAATTGGCTGCCTAAGCAAGTGACCCTCAGGTTGAAAGACAGAAGGGTTCTTGTCATCCTCCTCCTCATTTCCTTTTTCACTATAGGAAGAAATATAATCTGAAACGATGGGCAAGTGCCAAAAAATGCAGCTATATGTAAATGCCAAATAGGCATATAAAGTGATATAGGATGCTATACAAATTCTCAGTTTTATTCTTTCTTAGAAAGTCTCTGAAATGCAGTGCTCTGCCAGCTAATGTCCCAGTTCTTAGATATAGTACAGTCAGTCCTTGCACTTACAGTGGGTTACGTTCCTGGAAAAGGCTCTGTAAATCAAAACTATGCAAGTCAAACCTGATTTTCCCATAGAAACAATGTTATAATAGGGGGTTATGTTCCTGATCAAGGGCTTGATGCCCAACTTTTTTTATAGATATTTAAATCAACTATTTAAACAACTATAAGCGATATACTGATAAATTATATACACTGTACAAAGTGCAATGCAGCAACTAAAGGAGGCACCGGGTCCTGTGTGGGACACTTGCTGAAGGTAAGCTCCTCAATCCTCATGCAGGGCAGACAGCAGCTTCTCCCCAGGATGAGATGAGGCAAAAATGGGACTGGGGGCTCCACCGGCTCCAGGAAACTGCTCAGCGCCCCCACATCACCTTCAAGAGTGAGGAGGCACATGACGTCAGGGCTGGGGATCAGAGCAGTTCCCCAGAGCTGGTGGAGCCCACACCAGCTCCCGTCCCTGCCCTTGCCTCACCTCACCTCAGGGAGCAAGGAGGCACATGGTGTTGGGGCTGGGAAGCTGAGCAGTTCCCAAGCACCAGCCCCCAGCCCCTCTCCCCACATTGCCTCTGGGAGCACATGGCCTTGGGGAGGAGCGGCTGCACGAGCTTTCCTCCGGTAAGTGTCCCACACCAGCTCTGGTGCCTCTGCTGCACTCAGCGCCTGGCTCATTGCTTGCTGTAAGTAAAAGGATCCGGTGCCATAAGTAACGACAGGGGTTAAATGGTGGAGCACCACAAGTACAAATCGATGTAAATCGAAATGCCGTAAGTCGAGGACCGCCTGTATATTATTCTCCAAATAATCCCTTGGATCACCTGGCTCCCCTGCTACTCATGCCTTACCATGTTCCAGTGTTGGGGTGGTAGCTCTTTTTCTTTGTTTTTTTTCCCTATAAAGGAGCCTGATAATAAGGGTAGTAGTAAAGTCCTCTTGCCTCACTAGTTTTGTCTGCCATAATTATATCCAATATCCCATCTTTTCAGCATGAGTAACAGTACAAATAACCATTCCATATCACTATGGCAACTGTATATCACACTAACAAAATAACGATCTTCACAATTTCCAAAGTCTTACTACAACATAAGAGAGCTGAATTATCAGTCTCCACAAATTTTCAATCTTTCTTAAGTGTATAGTATTTTCCTGGAGTTATTTTTTCTTATTTATTATGTTTGTTTGCTTGACTTCAGGGAGTCATATATGCAGTGTTTCTTACAGTTTCATTTAACATTTTAGATTCATATCTGCCCATCAAGGCCAAAGACAAGGAGGGATGGAATGAGAAAGAGCAGTTCTACAGAGTTCTTCCAATAAATACATGCAGTTCATATGGCTGACTGCTCACAAATATATAACCTCCTCCTCCCACAAATGCCCACAAGTTTATCGCCCAGCCAGAATTTATGCTGTTGTCATTCGTACATTCCATTTAACAGGATCAATCTGCAGTCCAGTGAGCAGAGAAGCTAGATTATAGTATTCCACATGTAGCTGGAAATGGGAAGTGGTTTTGCTTCTGGTACTATTCACTCTGCCTTAGATTGTTATATGACATTACTAACAACATCCAAAGTCTCTAATGAGAGTCCAAGACCTATTGTATTACATCTATATATAAACCTGTATCAAGGCACACGCCTCGTTGTGAAAAGTTACAACCTACTAGAGTACCAGTTGATAGAACAGCTGATGCACACTATGGAAGAAAATAAAATAAAAATGAAAGGCATGGATCCAGGGGGATGCAGTGGTGCAGTTTCACTGTCTCCTTTGATTCCTGCTCCACCCAAAATTTAAAACAAACTGCCTGGAAATGGCAACAGCATTTCTATTCAGGCAACAGGGAAGGAGTCACTTGACTTCATGGCTCATTATAATCTACCCGATTCCTTCTAAACTCTTCATTCCACAGGTGTAATGACCCTCTCTCCTTTTTTAATGGTCTTAACCTAAACAAGATATTCTTCTGTCTGCTGGCTGCTCCTGATAATGTAGGCTGCCTATACATGAGTTCAGAGGGGAATGGAGGAAGGGATGGGAGGGCAGGGCAACACTGATTAAGGAGCCCTGTCGGAGGCTCTCCCACCAGGGATGTCACATTGGCACTGGTGGGCAGGGTATCAGGAGCAGATGTAGCAGATTTCAGGCATGTCAATTCTGCCGTCAGGAGACTGTCATCACCCTGGAAAATACAGTGAACGTTTGGAAGAAAATATATGCAACTGCTCTGCACCCTGGCTGTCACCCAGCATGATCAGAGAAGCAGATGGGAGGGAGCATAGGAGGTTCGGTGCCATGGGGATGGACTACCAACTAACTCAGTGCCATAATATTGGGCATCCTTGCCTTTCCTGCCCAGTGGAGGTAGCAAAAACTTGCCCTTCAGGCTCCTAATGGAGGAGTATCTCTGTCAGGACTGTAAACCTTGACAGTGTTGTAGGTTATGTGCAGAGCACAGGTGAGGCCATGTCATTGACACCTCCAGATTGCCACCAGTTCATAGGTCAAAACATGTTAATGGCGCCAAAAGTATAATATCAGGGATCCCCACAGAGATCCATGCTAGAGATTCAGCAGACGACAGAGGACCTTTTGGTGGCTCAGGAACCATTGGGTCCTCAGCCTGATGCCTCAGTGTGCCCCCCTGGCACCACAGTGAGTGTGACTTTCCTTGGGAACCACTCAGCTATAAAGTATTCAAGGGAAGGTGTAGGAAAGGAGCACTTCTGGAGTTCTTCTCTGGGAGATGTGCCCCTATAGATCTCTCTGCCTTTCTCCTCTTGCAATGAGAATTTATTGTCAGGTTTGATAGACTTGTGCATCAGAGCAGATGCACAAGTCAGTCTGCAGCCTAGCATAACAGTCCTGGAGGCACAGTCTGTGATGCAGGATTCTCCCAGGTATCTCTGTAAAGCTAAACACTAGTTGACTTAGACTGAGGCTTGGTGGAAGCAGCATGCCCTGGAGGCCCTCAGCACAAAGACAACTAGAAGCATGCAGCCCTTGGAAATCCTCAGACATTGAAATAGCCCTTTGGGACCAGGGGCTGTAATTCACATTAGAGGTTGAAACAACTTTTCAGTGGCTCTGGTATTTGAGGAGGGGAAAAGGGGTTTTAAACTTCTTCTTGTTTCTTCTTTCAGATCCCACCCCCCAACTCCAGACATGTGCTGAATACAGCTCCCTTGGACTACCATACGCAGCAGTAGCATATGGGGGGGCAAGCAGGGCACCAGTCCTGAGCACTGTCTATGAGAGGGCACCAGAATGGTCCCCCAGGAGTCTGCCACAGCAGTCTGCCCTGCACTGCCCAGCCATCAGTGCTGGGTAGTATAGTACCCCAGCCAGCAGTACATTTATAGGGTGAGCAGAATTGTGCTCCCCTCCCAGGGAGGCCTTGTCAGAGCAGGCACAGCCCTGCACCCAATAGTTATGTATCCTGCAGTGGGGGAGCAAGTAGAGTCTGGACAGGTAAATCTCCCCTTACTGTCATACACAATTCCCTCTGCTCCTCAACAATGGTCAACATACCCTCACACCACACACCAGAAGTGCCCAGAGCATGGGTGCATAGTTTCCACCTTTTTATCATACAGACTCAGAGTTCCTGGGTCCAGTTTCCATCTAAGTCTCAAGAAATCCACATCAGAAAGAAGGCAGGGCAGAGCAGAACCTTATAGAATAACTGAATCAGAGATGCATAAGCTTTTATGAGCAGGATCTCACCCAAGACCAACATGGATAACTACCTCTCCCTAAAGCCACATCAGTTGATTAGCCCAGCATTAGCACAACTACTAAACCTGCTTTGTTTCTGAAGGGAAGAATGGCTAATAAAGTGTGTGTTTTAATCCTCACACAGCAAAAAAGGTTGTTGAGCAGAACGAATAAAATGTGGAGGAAATAAACAAGATACACATAGGATCTCTTCAGACATACTTCTAAAAACTTCTTCTAAGTGACTTACAAAAATTGAATTGTCATTGACAGGGCACAAACGTGTCATGTGTAAAAATCTGATTTCATAAGGGTTAAAATTACCTTGTTTTTCCTAAAAGAAAACAGTTCCAGGAAAATTGTTGCTTTATTGTGATCACTGACTGTGTACCACTTTTATCCCTGCTGGGCTTAATAAACATTGTTGTTAAAGATGACTCAACACAAACAGCTCATGTTCTGCAGGTCTAAAGGGCATCAATTTAAAAGGAACCTTTAAAAATAATGATGCTGTTTACTAATCTTGAACCATGGACTCTGTTAACATGTCCTAAGACAGCATAAATTGGCCTTTTAAGATTCTCTTTTAAAAGTCCATCTCTGTAACTGGACCTGCTTGGAAACTTTTAGATAATATTTTACTGTTGATTTTGTAATCAAATTAAAGCAATTAAACCAGCCTTGCAGGTCCATCTGTCTTGTTAGGTCCAAATCTCTTCATTCAATTGCTTGGGAAGACTTTAAAAGCCTCCAGTCACTCTTCAGTGATGCCCCTGCCCATCATCTCTTCAGTGATGCCATGCATTTCTACACTGTGAAGAATGTGGCAATATTTTGAATATTGTACATATGATCAGGTCATGGCTAAAGGAAGCCTAAATATTAACTCCATCATATGGGAATCTGTATGAAGACTGGGAGGCAGACAATCTGTGAAGTAAGCATGATATTCCTCTGTCTATACTTGTGAATGCAACCGTTCCATCCCAAGTGTCAGTCTTTGCACTGTTCATTGTTGAATTTCTTCCAGTTGATTTTGGAACATTTCTCCAGTATGTCAAGCTCATTTTGGATCTTAGCCCTTGCCTTTAGCATCTGCAACTCCACCCAATTTGGTGTCATCTGGAAATTTGCTAAGTGTGTATTCAATCCCATCATCCAAATCATAAATGAAGATGTTAAACAATACTGGACCCAGGACAAACCCTTGGGGTACCCAACTTGAAACCTCTTCCCAAGCAGATGTTGAGCCATCAATGACAACAAGGTGAGCACAATGATCCAACCAGATGTGTTGACCTACAATACTTTCATCGAATCTGTAGTTTTATGGCTAAATCAATGCTTGAGAGATTCCTATGGATAAATCAACGACACATTGCCTTAAATAGGCTGTCTTATATCACCATGTTTACCAGATGGTCACAGCCCCCAGAGAGTGGGCCTGTCTCAGCCCACAGGAGGTAAATATAGTTGGCCAAGTGGTAGAACCTGGTCCAGTTAACAGCTGGTGAAGCACAAGTCTATCATTGGAGAGGGCTGCAGACCAATCACTTGCAAAAGGGTGTCTACAGGAGAAAGGCCAAAGGTATAGTTCATCCCTAAACTCTAACATATCCATTACAGTTACCGGATTACTGGATCAATAACAATATACCATTCCTGGATTTTTCCTCCAGTTCGTGCCCAGCAATTCCAGATTTGCCAGCTATTTTGACTCAGTGCAATGCATCCGATTCAAGAGACTTATCTGCCTTGCAATACCACTCCACCACCTTCTTCTTCTGTAATCTCTCACTCATCACTATCTCTTCCCCATCGTTCCATTCGGCTTCCTTCTCAAAGTACCAATGTTTGTCCTGCCAAAAAAAGTATATCTATCCATCTGTCCATTGGTAAATAGACAGACATGAATGAGTGCACACGCACATGTACTATACATATAGGTCTATTGCATTGACTATACCAAGGGACATAAAAAGAATACTCAAGATACAGAAACTATCTCCCTGTAGATCTGAAAACTATGCAAAACATGCACCATTAAGGTTCAAACTATAGAAATCAGAGGATGTGATATTATTTCAGGAAGAAGCTATGTAAACAGATTTTCACATGTTGAACTTAGTCTACAAGATCAGTATGGGATGTGCTGTTTACTAAACACCAGGAAGAATTCATATCAACAAGCAGTCAGGCATCGGAAAGTAGAATGAGGGACAGCAGCTTTTTGTAAATAGTGTACTCAAGGTGTAGAGTCTTTGATAAATATCACATCAGTCAAGGAAGCTCCTAGGAGATAAATTTAAGCTTGAACCTCTAGTCAATGAAATGTCTTGTCAAGAGATAGCATGTTACATGCTACTTTAAAAAGGTATCCCAACATTAAGAATACTGTTTTAGTTTGTAAAGATCGTGAAAACAATATACTTTTAAAAGCACGATTGCATATGGCATGAATTTGGCTTACTTCTTGTTGATGGCATATCACTATCTACAGGGGAGGGAAGAGTCAACATTAAAAGAATAGCCAAACTATGGGGTCACAGATTCACTGTCTCACTCTATGCCATTCAAGTGAAACAAAAGGAACAGGCTAGGAACAGGCACTGGTTGTATAATCAAAGTACACTCCTCCATCATCCTGCCTACCCCCACCAGCTTGTGGGGGAGGGAAGGGTTGTGGCTAATGTACACAGTGCTCCAGCAATTTCCAGGTGACAGATGTTCCCTTGGAGACAAGCACTTGATTGTATGTCCATAACATGCACTAATTTACCACAGGGTAAAAGGGAGGAGAGAGGACTTTACTGTGGGTCAGCTGCTCTACAATAATTATCCATGTGCTTGCTCTTACCCCCAAATAATTCAAAAATAAACTGAAGTAGCTTACCCCTCTTTCATGAGACCAAGGTAGCTTTCATTTCTCACTGGCAAGGCCTTGATCTCTAATCAGCTTCTTTTCCTCTGCTAATTGCATGTCTCCTATCTTTGGGAGTTTCTCTCATCCCCTCCCACAACTTCTTTACTATGTTGTGCCTGACTTGTTTTGCTCAGACTTCATGAAAACTTATCTAACTCTATCCCAGCTACACAGCTGATCCAATAAAAGATATCACCCTAAGAAATCCTTGTCTCTTGCCTAATTTTTAAACCATCACTCTTAGACTACCACTTATCATTAAGTAAGAGTGTACTGTATACTCAAGCAGTATCACAGTACTGCCAAGGAGTGGTAATTCCCTTTTTACATCATGGACACATAATTAATCTACTCTCAGATTTATCTTGAAGTTGGGGAAAGAATCAGAAAGCATTAGGCAATACTATTCCTGAAGGGTCCCTGCTTTGTGTAGTTCTGTGCTATACACAGCAATCCAGCCCTTATACACACACGGACATACCTATGGAGGTTAAAATAATATTAAGGGTGCAAGTGGAGCACTCACAAGTTAAGAAATACCAGCTTTAGAGTTCAGCTTTAATTCAGTCCTCTTGCATGCATGCATTATGGAGGAGTGTGTAGTGGGTATGTGTTATGTTTGTCTTTAGTTACACAACCGCATTTATATTTTTCCACAGGAACCCTGTCTCCTGTAGTGCACAGGTTAGACAGAGTTCAGGAAATGAGGTAACTTTTCAGTTTTTCTTTTTCGCCTCCTTTCAGTGTGCACACCAAGCAGGAATTTCTACTAAAAGTCTGAAATAAATTTTTGATCTCCCTGTCACCATAGTAAAAGGCAGCTGTGCAAATGGGAATGAAGTTTCTTTAGCATCACCCTTGTATGATAGGGAAGCATTATTATCCCCATTTTACAGACAAAGAACTGTGGCACAGAAAGATCAAAGCCAGCAATTTTTGATTGCGCATTCATTGTGATGCTCCAGAAATATTAACTTCACATGTTTGAGGAAGGTAGAAGCAGCTAGCTATGCCCTTTGTAATAGAAACATTTACTTAATTTGATCTACCAGTCCCAGCATTATTGCACCTACAATCTATCTTCAGTATCTCTCCTTCTGTCAATACATGCCCAGCCCTGTTCTTCCTGAAAATCCTGAAATTATGGGAACAAAGATATGAGGAGTATTCAGTCTGTTATCCATTATTCTTCTATTTGGAAATGTTCAATGATCCAGTTAGAATGCAGAACAAATACCATGCGATTTAGGTGCCTAATCACCATGAACATTAAATAATGAGAAGACTAACTGGAAATCTGTCAAAATTTTGATAACTGGTTACCCAAAATAAACCAATTATTTGGATGATACTTTCAAAAAACAAATGCCTTTGCGGAAATCAAGACTAGTTCATGGACAATTCACAAAAAATGGGCAATTCGAATCCCATTTCTTGGAGACAACTACTTTGGACAGCTCTATTGCCGACAAAAATGTGTCAAGGCACCAGATGAGGCTCTCAATCCACACTTTATTCCCAGGAATGTGCTATATAGTCCAGTTATGCAAAACATCTCTCTATTTGACATTGTTTCACATCAAATTCAGATATAATTGGTTTATTGTCCCCTGTAATAACAAAAACATGGTTATATATGGGTGTGTATATGTATATATATACACAAATGAAATAAAACAACATATAGAATTTTGTTGCAATGGAATGGAGGAGGGAAAAGAGATATGAAGGGAAACCACCAACCTATAAGAAAGTCTTTTGCTTTATACCATAAAATCACTGTATTGCACTAAACCCTGAAATTAAAATTAGAGGACTCTCAGTACAGTGGAAGAAAAATGAAATACTGTAAGTATGTGAACAACACTCCCCTCCCCCAAAAAAGCCATCCCATGTATTCTGGTGATGTAAAGTTGTTCAAGGATCTCCAGCATAATAGATGGCTGTCACTCATTCAACTTTTTAGAAATGTTCACTATTAGGTCAATGTGGGCTATAAGTCTACAAATTTCATTCTACAAACACCAGTTTAGTAAGCTAGTTTATTTTAATAATGTGATATTCAAGTGCTGATAATGCGGAGAACTAAGGAGGCATAGTGCCTCACAGTTAAACAACTTTCATAAACAAATTTCTAATGTACAGCAGAGCAGAACAATAGTTAAACCTAATGAGTGCCTGAAAACACAGTATTGTAGAAATAATTTTTAAGGGAAAGGAGATTTCTGATATTCTCACACTAGCATGAAGTGACACGAGATACTGATCTTAGTCAAATACATAAAAATAAGGTGAATTTTGTATAAGTTTCATAGAAGAGGGACAAGTAGAAGATCATTCAGCTGAACAGTTTTTTTTCTCCCACGTGATGTAAAAGACTGTCCAAGGACAATTAATGTTGCCCTTCTCAGCTGCCAAGGGGAGGAACCGAGAAGGTGGAAGCTCTAATAGGATGATGTTGCAAAAAGCTTCTAGATTGGCTAGCAGGGGCACAGGGCACTCGCACCGTCTAAGAGAAGGTTAGACTTGCCTGAGCTATTTTATGAGATTTGATGGTGTCTGAGGTAACAGATTGTTCTGGGTTGATAGCTACAATAGACCTTGTGGAGCCTAACGGAGACTTCATAA
The DNA here is from genome assembly GCA_030014935.1 of Caiman crocodilus. Taxonomy (NCBI): domain Eukaryota; kingdom Metazoa; phylum Chordata; order Crocodylia; family Alligatoridae; genus Caiman; species Caiman crocodilus. The sequence goes on along the minus strand of JAGPOW010000261.1, from coordinate 145,053,022 downwards.
AATCTTATACAACTTTGGTTTTAAGTAAGTAGGGGCTACAAATGTGACGGTCTGGATTTGATCCTCAAAATGTGGAAGGGTTTAGGATGGGTGGTGTCTCCTGTCTTCTCTCTTTCCCTTTGCTGCTCAAGCAGACAGTCTTAAGAAATAATCCAGTTACAAATTTAAAAAAAAAGTCAGCCACTTGACCTAGTGTCTGGTGTCAGTATCTGTCCTCATTGGCCTCCATTTGCAAGACCTCTCAGAAGTAGCAGCCAGCCCAGGAAAATAAGGTCATAATGCAAAACACAATATTTTACATTCAGCCTTTCCTCATGTGTTTTCAGGCCTGAAGAAATACAAGACATGTCTACACTGTGATAGCAGTGTGTCCCAACTGAGCTTTTTCCAGGTGAGCCTCATCCATCTGCTCCTGCTAGTATGCTGTAAACATGGCAATGTGCCAGTGAGAATGTCTCGAGGACTTCGGAACAAATCCCAAACAGCTTCAGATGCACATTTGTGGGTTTGGAGTATGTGAGCAAGCCTGAAGGTACAAGGTGTATTCAAAAGTAGCTTGTCCAGCACATGCTGCCGCCATATAATGGACAGGCCCCCAGAGCCATAACATGCAAGGCAGCTTCCTACCATGGCTGGTGAAGGACAGAGGCCTGGTTTGAAGTCAGGCCATTCTATTAATAAGTTGAACAGTGAAACAGGGAATGAATTGTTCAAGTTCATTACTGGAAGGGAGGATATGAAAAGGAGGATTATAGAATGAATGGGCTGAAATAGTTTCAGAGGACCAAAGATTTTTAGTATTTACAAGTTTGTGTTAGAGTTCATTATGTATTATATGTGATGCTGTAATCAGTCATACTGTGCAGGCGAGGAGGAAAAATTAATTCATTTCGTAATCTGTTTCCTTTGTACAATATCTGTTAAATAAGCACAGTGTATATGTTTGTATGCAAAGAACCAAACCTCCACCCATTAGAAACAATGGCCAAAATGCCCACTGAGTTATATACATCAGCAGGAGCAAGCCTGCAAATTTTAACTCCTATAAATATATTAAAAATCATGTAAAATATGCAGTAGAAAAAGAACTTACTTAAGAACCTTACCTAACCAAATTCAAGCAGCACTCAGTCTACATCCAAGACATATGTTAACTTCTCAGTGTGCACTATACCTGTACAGAATATAGAAATGTTAATCCATGTGCCAGTATTTTCAGTTACAGTTCGACCCCATGTGATAGTATTAGAAGTGAATGGATTAATAATAACGTTTAAAGTAGACATATGTGCAAAAACAAATTTGCTAAGTATGATTGACTTTTAGAATAAGTAGTACCAATTGAAGGTTAAAAGCAATAAGTCGCCCTGGAAGGAACATAGTGGCCAAACATTTGAATCAAAGGCTAGACATAACCACAAAACATTTAAATAAACCATGCTTGATTCTTTGTTAAAGCTCCAGACTGCTAAGGCTCTCATAGACCTTAGTCAAAGTCATACTCCCACATGGCATCACTATCAACACAGCTGAGTGGTAAGCTCATACAAACACAAGGAATCAGAAGTAGATTAACTTAAATTTGGACAGCCCTCCACCATCCACATGCCCAGTTCAGTACCACCAGCATCAAGCATGCCTTGTCTACTTGCCCCCATCCAGCAAGCACCAAAGACCAGAAACTAGGCAAACTTGGACAGTTTAGAGCCTCTATGAGCATGGATCAAGCACACCAAAATAGGGGGAGCGTGAGAGTGGTGTTGGGTTGCACACTCAGAGCTCTTCTAAAATGACTACCTAATTGCTGGCCATAAGCATGACAGAATAGTAGTCATAAAGGAAGAATAAATACAAAACATGTAATACACTAACAAATTAGCTTCTAAATAAAAAGAGTTCATTTTTCCCAGATGGAGCACTGCTTTTTATAGGTAAACTTACACTTTCAGATACCTTAAAGTCTTTAAGTTGCTAAGCCTGTAATAGAACTGTGCAATTTCAAACAAATACCTTGTAGAGATAAATTGGAGCATTGTTTTGGATGCCTGTACAGAGTTCAGTGTCCCATCTGTACCTACAGATACTGATTGCGACTTGCACTGTGTAAAAAATGCAGCTCTCTCCCATGGTTTAGACCCCTCTGATGTCACCTGCAGTATGTAAAACAAAGAACTTCGGCCTGAGGACCAACTCCCTGAGAAGACTTTCAGCTGATTTGTCTTAATAAGTTCTAGTCATTGTTGAGTCTATCTACAACCCATAGATAACTTAAGATATTCAAGAACTTGGATACTTCTTCATGGAAATGTGGTGCATTTCTCCTTTTAAGAGACTACAGTTTGGGAAGATATTGGGGGAGAGGGGTGACAAGTTGGTGGGAGACCTGCCTTTCAGCAAAAATGCTCCAAAACATACTATGATTGCTAGTAGTTATACTACTTCTTCCTATAAAGCCTTTATTTCCTCCAAAGAACACATTGTACAAAAATGTTGTTAGACTCGTAATGTTTTAAAGAAAAATAAATCTAAATTACTTACATTTCAATTGAAACATTTTTCAAACTGTGTTAAGAAATTGAAATAGTCTCCAATTTTGGGAGCCAGCAGAGCAACTCAATGGACAGAAGGCAATTATCCTCTTTACAAAAATATGTCTCTGTCAAAATAAACATTAATCTTTTTCTTGCTCTTTGTTGCAGATCAGAACTTAGTCTCAGGCCACTGCCCTGAAGGTACTTCTTTTGAGAGAAAGTAGAAAACATTTCAATAAATATAGTCAATAAACTTTTCCTATAGACTTTCCTGTTTCTTATAGCCTAAATGTAATTGTGCAAGCATGTGGGTTTTACAGGAAAAAGCCTGGCATATGCTTCAGTTCAGCAAGAAATATGGCACAAAGATAATTCAGCCTATCACATATTCCAGCTGTCCCTTTTCTTCTCTAACTCTATTGTATGTATAGTTATGCTTTGAGATTTTTTTTAAGTACCTATAAAATGAGAGAGTCTGTTCAGGACAGATACAACTCCTTGCATTGGAGTAAATTTAAGGAAATCCAGAAATTGCACATGCTTAGACCAGGCCTTGTTTTGCCTCAGAGCAAGTTATATCAGAGCAATGTTTGTGATTGTGACTCTCCTCTCCCAAGTAGGTTGGTGATCTTCCAGTTGCCTTTCCACATTGTTCCTTGCCCCAGTAAGTTACTTTTTTTATCCATGAGGCTTCTTCTGCCCTGTAGTCACAGATGCTTGAAGTCAACTCCCTGTTTAAAAGTTGGCATGCAGTAAGGTTCTGTCTCCTGGTGCTCAAACCATTGCAGCATATATGTGTATATATCCTACTTGCTAATCTTATGTCACATCTGCTCATTACACTTACAGATTCTAGGCCTTGTTCCTGTGGAGAAGAGCAAAGGTGCTAGAAGATTTTGTGGCCAGGCACAAAAATCAGGCCTTTTAGAAAGCCATTGCCACAATGACAGTCATGCAAAGCCATAGATGGGATGCTGTGCATTGGCCCATCAAGATAAAGAACTTGATGATGGTGCATAACCATGTCAAGAACAGAAAAGCACAGCTCCAGCAGCATTGCAGCTACTTCTGGGCACAGATAGAAGTGACAAATTTTGCCTGGTTTGGCCACAGAAAGCAGTCTATAGCTGTGACCAAACACAAGTGCATGACTGTTGACTACTTAAAGAATGGCCAGTCAGGCAAAAATCAGAATCCTCATTGCATGTTCAGATGAAGATGTTTCAAAACAGAGCATCTTCTGTAACTTCTGTCTGCACTTCCTCCCAGCCTGTTTTCAGAATGGGAGGGAGGGAAAGGGAGCAGAGGGAATTTAGTCTGGGAGTAGGGGGTGTCAGCCCCCACTGGAGGGTTGGGTGGCTGTATTGTAGCCTTCCCCTCCCTTCACCCAATGTGGGGAGGGCTCCAATACACCCATCCACCCTACAACCCTGGTGAAAGCCCTAGAACAAGCTCCCTCTGCTGCCTCTCCCCACTCCCATTCTGAAAACAGCACTGGCTGGAAGGGACGAAGGGCCATTGCTAGGGAAGTCAGCTGTGGGCTCCCAACTAACAGATAGGTTTCTCTCTCCCCTGAAACCAGCCGTGAACTTCTGTTTGGTCCTGGGGATTGCTGTAACTCAGAACGCTTCCTGCAAAGCACTCCGAGTTACAGTGAGGAGCTGTGCTTCGGTCTGCACCCACTTTGTACTATGAAACACTGGACAGGAATAGTTTCATAGTTGGTAGGGTCAGAAGGGACCTGAGCAGGTCATTAAGTCCGACCCCCTGCCATGGCAGGAAAGAGGACTGTGGTCAAATGACCCCATCAAGGTGTTCATCCAACCTCATCTTAAAGACCCCCTGGGTAGGAGCCAGCACTTCTCTTGGAAGTTGGATCCAGATCCTAGCTGCCCTGACAGTGAAGTAACACTTCCTGATGTCTAGCATAAATGTACCCTCTGCCAGCTTGTGACCGTTATTTCTAGTCACTCCCGGTAGTGCTCGGGGGAACAGGGACCTTCCCAATGCCTGCTGGTCCCCACGACTAGTTTGTAAACAGCCACTAGTTCCCCCCTCAGCCTTCTGTTCTGGAGGCTGAACAGGTTCAGGTCTCTCAGCCTCTCCTCCTAGGGTCTGCCCTGCTGACTCCTGATCATACAGGTGGCCCTCCTCTGGACCCTCTCAATGTTGCCCGCATCCCTTCTGAAGTGCGGCACCCAGAATTGGACACAGTACTCCAACTGCAGCCTGACCAGCGCTGCATCGGAGGGGAAGGATCGCCTCCTTGGACCTGCTCGAGATGGATGCACGACAAGGTATGGTTGGCTTTCCTGACAGTGTCCCCACACTGTCGGCCCATGTTCATTTTGACATCAGTAATGACCCCAAGATCCTTTTCTGCCTCTGCACTAACGAGAAGGAAGTTCCCTAGCCTGTAGGTATGCTGTTGGTTCTTCTTCCCCAGCACCCTGCACTTGTCAGTGTTGAAACCCACCCTGTTCTCATCCACCCACCCCTGTAAACTGTCTAGGTCTGATTGCAGACTATTCCTCCCTTCTAGCATGCCCACTTCTCCCCACATCTTAGTGGGCCCTCATCAGCTCAGGGCCTGTCAACTGCTCACCCCCTGGCCACAGAAGAGTTGGGTAGGCTCTGTTCGGGGGGGGGGGGGAAGCAGGCCCCTTGCAACATTTTTTTCCCCCTTGGTGGAGCCTGCCCACGCAAACTGCCACTGGCTTGCACAGCCTTTAAGCTGGGGGAAAAGAGGGGGCCTAGTGCTTCCCTCCTTGGCAGCAGCAGCACCCTCCAGAGCCACCCGGGCAGGGTGCTACTGCTAACAGGTGCTGCTCCAGGTCACAGGCAGCACTTGGCCCAGTCCAACAGTGCACGGGATGCTGGAAATCCAGGCGTGATCAGGGAAGCATGCCCAATGGATCGAGGGAGGTAATGCTCCCCCACTATGCGGCGTTGGTCAGATCGCATTTGGAGTAGTGTCCAGTTTTGGGTGTCGCATTTCAAGAAGGTTGTGGAGAATATGGAGAGTTCAGAGGCGGGCCACTTGTATGATTAGTGGCCTCCATGCAAGACCCTACGAGGGAAAATCGAGGGATCTGGATCTCTTCAGCCTTCACAAGAGACATCTGAGGGGAAAACTTGTAGCTGCCTTTAAGTTTATCAAGGGAGGACAACAGAGAGTTGGAGATGTGCTATTTACCAGGGCAGTCCTAGGAGTAATGGGTACAAACTAGTGGAGAGTACATTCAGGTTAAACATTAGGAATACAGTTTTCACAGTAAGGGTGGCCAGAATCTGGAACGGGCTCCCAAGAAAGGTGGTGCTATCACCTAGCTTGGAGGTCTTCAACAGGAGGCTAGATAGACACCTGGCTGGGGTTGTCTCACTTTGGTCCTCTTTCCTGCTTGGGGCAGGGGGTCTGACACAATAATACTTTGTGGTCCCTTCCAACTCTACAAATCTATGAAGATCAGACTTGGCAGGCTTTCAGTGCCCCATGCACCTCCCCATCACCTTCCTGCCTCCTGGGACCACCCAGGAACAGGCTGACTTGTTCCTGGGGCAGTGTGGGAAGACTGCAGAGGGGTGGCTGCATATGCTGGCAGCCAGAGAAGATGGTGGGGATGGTGAACTAGGCACTGAAAGCCTGCCAAGCCTGAGCTTCCCTGAGCACACCTGGGCTTCCAGTGCCCTGTGCACCATCCCTGCCACCTTCTCTGGATGTACCATTGCAATTTGTTACATAGCAAACTAAAATACATCAAATGTATTTTACTTTGCTACATAACAAAGTCATTTTGATCAAAATACGCCACCACATGTGTACAGAATGAAGAAATTGAAATGTAATATGCTGCCACAGGCAGAAACTGTGACGGCATTAAAATGGTAAAAAAAGGGCAATTAAACCACTTAAAATGCCAATTTTGTCACGTGTACAAGTGCCCAAGGTTACAGGTAAGAGCTTCATGGTCACTCAGAAGAGCTTGGCTACTACAGAAAGAGCAATATAAATGGACAAAGACATGCAGCAGCATCACATGGACATTAAGAACAGACAAACACTGCTGTCGAGTGATCCAAAGCTGCTTCTTGCCATCTATGACCTCTTCCATACCACAACATGTGCAGCAACTGTAAGGTTCACTAGCCCCAGTACTACAGACACTTGGGGCACCTACATCTGTGCAGGGAGGCTGCTCCAATGCTCTGTAATTACAGCACATCAGAGCAGACTCAATTAATCAAGTCTGCCAGAGCATGGCAATTACCGCGCTTCAGTAGATTCCAGTGTCATGTGTATCAGTGTCCCCACACTGAAAAATGTCAGCAGGGGCATTTTAACCAAAGTTCATTTGACAAGCTTTAATTAAAGGACTGCTGCTTCCATTTCTCAGCATGAGGAGGCTGGTGAACATGATGCTCTGGGCACTTTAATTAGAGTAGCTCTTGCAGCCGCTCTAATTAAAGCACCCTCTTTCCCAACCCTCCACTCCTAGAGCACATTTATAAGTGCACTTGAGGACTAACCCTGCTGGAAATAGACATGTACCTGTAGGACACGCAGCCACACCTACTGCCAGTCTGAGCAGTATAGAGCTCCTTTTGAAAACAGAGCTCATATGAATGCTTGAAACCAAAGACTGGACTACTCCCATGATACTGCAGCCTCATTGGCTCCTGAGTGAACAGAAGACTATTTGTTGTAGATACAAGTCATCACTTTGCAACATACCTTGACTTTCACTCATTCACTTAAGCTTAACTTACCCTTGTCAACCCCAAAGCCTATTTGCACAGTTCAAAATGCCTTAGAAGTTTATTTCAATGTATACGTTTGCCACTGACAGTTCTGACTGCACTTTAAAATTTTATTTTCTTTGCCTATAAGGAAGTTTTACTTTCTCCCTTCACCCAAGTAACTGCTCTTTGTAAAATGCATGGCAGACTCTATAGCTTCAGGCCCTAGCACTAAGATAGATCATACAGTTAAGACCTAAAGATACACCATGCTTTGAATTCACAAAAGCACCCAAAGTATGCACAACAGATGCTATAGATCCACCACACAATTCCCCCACAGGTAATTGATACCCACCATTCTAGTTACAAATTCATCAGGGAGCTGAGAATATGCAAAACCAACACCCCATAACCAGAAATCCCCAGGCAGCCTATCAAAACCATTAGGCTTGTTCCTCAAAGTAGGTGTAAAAGCCATCTCAGATAACATTCTTTGAGTGATTATCACTTAGCAAGGGGCAGCCTGCAGGCTGCTCAAACCAGCTTGCATGTTTCTAAGCCTCTGCCTCTCAGCCCTCAGTGATCCAATCTCTTGTTCTCACAGATGTTGTGCAGAACGCATCATGCAGTTATAATTTGAGGTATGGGTTTATAATGTGCTCAGCTGCCTCAAACCTTCCACTTAACACCAACCATCTACATTTCAATCTCCCAAAGGCACATGTCACTGCCATTCTGCAGATGCTCAGGATAGTCAAACAATGCTTTTCTTTGATTCAGACATCCAGTAAAAGACTCACTAGCCATGACAGCAAAGGGTAAAGAAGGCTCCAGGGATAAAAAGTGCAATGCTGACATCGTCTGTGTCCATGTTTTTAGCCAGACTAACAAACTGCCCTTTTCCACTGACCAACGTTCCTGAAAATTATGAGCTTTTTCAGACCACCTAAAGTAGCTATAGTGAATCTATTTTGCTGGTGAACCAGAGCTTGGGTCACAACAGAAAATACCCCTTTCTGTTTAGGAGCACAGGGAACTGATATAGAAAACAAAAAACAGGAATGTGTATTCCATCAATAGTACCAACGCAATTAGGGTCTCCTAGACATGCAAAGCCATTTCTCATGTCTTGAGGACTAGCAAGTCTTATACTGTGCAATGACAGTATTTTTTACTGGTAGTACACACCTCCGTCATGACAGTTTTGATGCCTGACCTGCCAATGTCAAATTCGCTAGCATCTGACCCATAGCAATAAGGAAGTTGAGCATTTCCAAGCTGGTAATGGCCACGTTTGAACTTTCATATTGGTGGACTGCCTTCTCCATTCTGACAAGCTCCACACAGTTCTTCAATGACAGGCTTTTTGTCATTATGAAATGCTGAAGCCACTAAATGGTCATCTTAGCTCTGCAGCACAAATCTCTTCCACTGATCCATGCCTGTTTTTCAAACTCAGAAGTGGTTCTGTGGAGTAAAGTGGTTCTAAGAGTCCTTCCTGAAGCAGTTTCTCACTCTCATCTACCTCTTGTCCACTTCTTCAAGGTCCTCTAGATCCAGCTGCAGGCAGGGAAGAAGAAATTGTAGAAACTATACCTGTCTGTTGCTCCAAAAGCTGCTGCCAAAATCATTCAGAAGAATGGTGGTTTGCTTCTAAAGCTGCACTTATCTGGCTGCAGCATGTCAAATACATTTGCAAAAACCACTGTATTGCGGAGTGTGAAGGTCATGGTGTAGACAACAGTCTTGTTTATCATGACCTTTTAGGAGTCTGAACGTGGTGCTGGTAGCATAAAAAAGTAGGTCATATAAAGGAGAGAAAGGAATCACAGGATTTCCAGAGTATGATCCCCAGTTGTAGAATATGGCCACCTCTGGCTACCCGCTGTAACATATCTTACCATGCACTGCAAGAGCACTTCCGCAAGGCACACAACAGTGTCAGATGCCCATCTACAATGCTATGTAATCTGGGGGAGATTCCACCTTCTCCCATGTGGAACTCATAATTTGTAATGAAGTGAAAGGCAGCTGTTTATCTGAACCCAATTACATCAAAGCAGCTACATATGAAACTTCTGCATAGATGCATTCACTTCAGTGTAAATCCTCTCATGGAGAAAAGCTCTTAGCTTGGAAAGTTGGTCTGGTGTGAAAATGATCAGATTTACTTTCAAAGCAAAAGGAAAATAGTTTCTGCAAACACTGAAAAAATTCACAGTATTTAAGACAGTTGGAATAAAACAGAATGTATATTTTTGTAAGAATGAAAAGCATAATATTAAACCAGATTTTCTATTCAAGTTTTTCTTAAAAAATTAAACTTTAAATTTGAATTTATGAAAACCTATACTAAGGCTTAAATTTCCAAATATCTAATTATTTAAATACATGAAAAAATACACTGAATCAATCTGTCCTTTTCATGAACTTCAAATAGTAAGAGAAACACTGCTTTTGTATGAATGGAATAAGAGAAATAATAAGTGTCAAGAGTAAGAGGAAGCACAAAGAAACCATAGGTCCCTTACAGAATGCAAAAAGGAAGCTAGTTATGGATTATACAGAGAGGGCTGAGTTATTTAATGCCTGTTTTATTTCAGTCTTCACAAATTGGGGTGGCTCCTAGATGATGACTACAGCTGGCAGCAAAGATAGGGAAAAAGACAAACAGCCTAGAGTAGTAAAAGAACAGGTTAGGGATTATTTAGAGAAGTTAGATGCGTTCAAGTCAACAGGGCTAAATAAAATACACCCTAAGTTACTAAAAGAATTGGCTGAAGTAATTTTAGAGCCATTAGCTATCCTCTTTGAGAACTGATGGAGGTTGGATGAGGTCCTGGATATTTGAAAAAAGCCAAATACAGTACCCATGTTTAAGAAAGTGAAGAAGGAGGATCCAGGGAATTACAGACCAATCAGCCTGACTTTGATCCCAGGAAAGACCACAGACCAGGTCCTCAACAAATCTATTGTGAAGCACCTAGAGGGAAACAAGGTGATCAGGAACAGCTAGCAAGAGTAAGTCATGCACAACCAACCCGATTTCCTTGTTGGATTCGGGGAGAACAGTGGACTTCAGCAAAGCTTTTGACACAGTCTCCCATGACCTTTTCACTAACAAGCTAAGGAACTACACACTAGATGAAACTAGTGTAAACTAGTATAAACTGCACTTATCTGGCAGCAGGATGTGAAACACATCTACAAAAGGCATTGAATTGCTAACTATGAAAATCGTGGTGCAGAGAACTGTCTGGCCTACCATAATCTTTTAGGAGTTTGAAACTGCTGCTAGTTTCAAGGTACTGGTTGGATCATCATACTCAATGAGCAGTCTTCAATTGTTCAATGTCTAGTTGGAAGGAGATGCCAAGTAGGGTTCCTCATGGGGTCTGTCCTGGGTCTGGTATTGTTTAATATCTTCATTAAAGAGTTGGCTAATGGGATTGAGTGCAAACTTAGTAAACTTGTAGATGACACCAAATTGGGTGGATTAGCAGACACTCTTGATGGCAGACAGGGCTATGAACCAGACTTGATGATTTGGCTAGACTGGAAAAATGGCCTGAAAACAACTGAATGAAATTGAACAAGGGCATGTGCAAAGTCCTGCACTTAAAACAGAATAATTGCATGCACAAATATGGACTGGGGAATTATTAGATAAACTGGTACTGAAAAGTGTTGCACCTCTGGAGCCTTAATTCCGACAGGCCCCTAGGGCGAGAACGAACGGACTCTAGCTTATTTCTTTTTCCCACGCTAGGCTTTGATTTCCCCTTTTATTTGCTGCTAGACAGATCAGATATCGTGAGATTGCCAAGATAAGGTTGAATGTACTCACACGTTCGTTGCTAGTAACAGGTTTTATTGGTCCCTTTTACAACCGACAGAGATAGATCACCGAAGGAATGTTACAGCCGTCAAAGAGAGATTGATCACCGAAGGAAGGGGGAGGATTCGGGGGGTTTCAGGTTCTGCCTTGGCTCTTCACTATGGCTTTAACAAACAAGCTTTTGGCAGAGATCCTGTGTCCGACCTCTCAACGATCACAAGCCGCGGATCGCGAGACGGAGAGCTCCGCTTGCTTTGGCTAACGGGGGGGGGAGGGTTTATACCTAGAGCTAGCCTATGAAATTCTTTGTTTTCCTTCTATTCCTTTTATGGTATGAAACTGGCCTCAAGCGTTACTACAAGGGGGTTGATTTCACTACGGGGGTTTGGCTTCTTAGGTGGTGTCATGAGACACCGCCTACAATGCAGTCTGCACAAAAAGAAGGACCTGGGGGTTACAGTAGACCACAAACTGAGTATCATCCAACAGCATGGTCTTGTTGAGGAGGGAAAAGGCCAACAGTATGCTGGGTTGTATTAACAGCAGCGTCACTTGCAAATCAAGGAAAATGATTCTTCCATTCTATTCAGCACTTGTGAGGTCTCACTTGGAGCATGGTGTCCAGTTCTGAGCTCCGCATTTCAAGAAAGATGTGGACTAATCGGAAAAAGTCCAGAACAGAGCAACAAAATGGATTATAGAGGGCTAGGAAACATGACTGATGAGGAAAGGCTGAAAGAGCTAGGGTCATTTAGTCTGGAGAAGAGAAGACTTACAAGGAATTTGACAACAATCTTTAAGGACCTGAAAGGCAATCTTAAAGAGGATGGAGATGGGCTTTTTTCTGTGGCCATGGGGCAATGGCCTCAACAGGAATGGCCTCAGACTTCAGAAGAGGAAATTTAGGTTAGAAATTAGGATGAACTTTCTAACTATGAGTGATCATGCATGAGAACAGGCTATGTAGAAAAGTTATGAAAATTTCCAGGGATGGAGATTCTAAGAGCAGGTTGGACAGACACTTGGCTGGGATGGTTTAATCAGGAATGATCCTGCCTTGAGCAGGAGGGCTAGACTAGATGACCTTGTGATGCCCCTTCCAGCCTTTCATTTCTATGATCATAAGCTCTTAAATTTTGAGGTAAAGCTTTATGAATATTATGCCATATGATATTCAAAGTAAGCATCTCTTAATAAGCTCAGTCTTTATAATGGACTGAATGTTTACATTTATTCCAAATGTCAGTATTTTCAATCTCTGTTGCAAAAGAAATCTTTTAGCTTCACTTCTTTTTATAGGTCTTGCACTAATAAAAACTGATTTAAAATGTATTTATGCATTTTAAATGAATTCTAATTTCCATCCAAATACAGCTCAGTAAAATTCCTGATAAAAGAAGTGAATCATCTGGTAAAAAAATATATCTTCTAGCAATGAGACATACGCAAAAAGTTTAAAATGTGTTAATCTACATAAGAGCTTGAATAAGAGTATACAGTTATAGATCACCCAAAGGACATCAGATCAAGTGTAAAGGATAAATTTAGTTATAAATAATCAAATTAATGCATTCAGCAAAGTCAATGAGAAAGAACTATGATGAAAATAATAAAATACAAAAGACAAACCTGATAAAATTAGTTATTTATATAATAGTTTTCTGCTCGCTGAATTAAAATAGTGATTAAAATCAGCCATTTAAAATCATTTTGCCCAGATAAGAGGTCATTAAAAAGCCATTTTTTTGGTTAAGGTTAATGTTGATCCTTCATATTGGAACTCTGACCACAAAATTTTTATCCTGTTCAATTTAGTTTAAGGCTTCTGAACAAGTTACAGGTTCTGGATTTTGATCAAATTGAGTTGTAATTAAACGCATTTCTTTATACTCGTACATTTTTTATACCCATATATAAGGCCAAGAAAATAGCTATAGGCTAAGGCCTGGTGTTGGGTAACTACTTTGTCACTCATTAGCAGCTCCTTGTCAAGGTTGGTTATCAGGTAAGAGGCAAGGTTCAGAATCAGTATATGAAATTCAAGTTCCAGATAAGAGACAAGATTAGGTGTCACAGTCTGGCTCAGAGTAGGTATTGAGCCAACTATCCTTACCAACCTCTTAAATGACTGAGCAGCATCCCACTTCCAGTGTGCTGTGTCCAATTGGAATGAAGAACAGGCTAGCCAATCAGGCCACAGATACAGGGCAATATATCATCATTCAGTAGGAGTGACGGAGGTTCCTCCTGGTTGCAAGATGAGTTAGAGTCATCATCCCTTGTTTTTCAAAGTAAGTGGGAGAGGGGTTGTTTTTTTCCTGAAACTAAATTGAAACTAGCTTTCTGCCATGCTGAAGGAGAAAATTGCTTACCTTGGATACAATGAACGGAAGTATTTTGAGCATAGCAAAAAAATCCAGAAGACTGAGGTAGCAAATAAAGAAACACACAGTATATTCAGGGGTAAATAAAATAAAATACCCTAAAACATTTACAGTGTCAAAAGCTTTTGGAGCATTAATGTATTCCATTATAGGTTACATGGAGATGAAAAGAAAGATTCAGATAAAAGTACTGCACTTACTCAAATATAAGACAAGGTTTTTTTCCACCCAATTATCATGGGGAAAAAACTCCTCATCTTACATTTGCATACAAGGAAATCTCATTAAATACACTGCCTACCATTAAACTGCTGTCAAAGCAGCATGTGCTTAATAATGGAAACTAGCTATGAAGTTGATTAAATATAGCCAACACTAAGCATAAGTAAAAAACGCATGGCCCCTATTAGGCAAACATGCTGATGGGAACCTTTTTACTTTCTTTGTGTGTGTAACCATTTAAAAAAACATGGGCAGTAGCTCCCCCAGGAGGAAATGGGCCCTGGGCCCTGAGGTACTGTAATACCAGACCAGCATTTAAAGAGGCCAAGGCAAGATCCAGCACTCTCCCCTGGTGCCAAAAATGCTGATAGGAACCTTTTTTTTGTTTGTTTGGGGTTTTTTTGCTTTTTACATTTTATTAAAAACACACTTATCACCCTACACTTGCAAAGTTTCACATATTGAGCATCCTTGTCTTACCAAGACTTCATATCACAGAAGCAATTACATATGAAAAACACACAACTACATATGTTGTTCATCCTTCACAAGCAAAGATGACCACATCAGGGGAGGGGGAGGAGTGAGAGTGAGGAGAGAGAAGAGAGAAAGTGGGAAAGAAAGAGGGAAGAAGAAAAGAGAAAGAGAGGAAAAAGGAGAAAGAAAAGAAAAGGAAACAGAGAGGAGGGGGGTGGAGGCAAGATCACGTAGGTATACAGGTGACCTATAAGCCCAATTTTTGCCCTGAACAATCTGCTGCAGCAGAGGCAAGAGAGCAACAAGGACTAGATATGATAGGTCCTGCCTCTGCCATGTGCCGATGCTCAAAGGCCAGTGTTCTGCTCTGGACCAATGACCTCCAGGATGGATGGTCATAAGCAATTTCCTGCTATGACTCCAAGTCAACATTGAAACTCTTTAGGGAGATCTTCAGGGTGTCCTTGTACTATTGCTTCTTTGGTGCACCATGAAAGTGTACTCCATTTGACAGTTCGCTGTAGAAGATTTTCTTCAGCAGCCAAGTGTTGGGCATTCTTGAAAGGTGGCCACCCCATTTTAGCTGCGACAGTTTCAGCAGGGTGTGGATACTGGGGAGAGTTGATCTTCTGAGCACCTCAGTGTCTGGAATCTTGTCCTTCCACTTGACCGTTAGTATCTTTCGCAGGCAGCACAGGTGGAACTGGTATAGTTTCTTGGCATGACACTGGTAGATGGGTCCAGATTTCACAGGCGTAAAGGAGGGTTGGGAGAATGATGGCTTGATAAACCTTTAGTTTCATCGACATTCTGATGCCTCTGCAGTCCCAGACCAACATACTGAGTCTACTAAAGGCCATGCTGGCTTTTGCTACCTTTACGTTGACTTCATTGTCGATGTGGACAGCACACGTGAATGTGCTGCTTAAATAGACAAACTTGTTGACCATTGACAGCTGTTGGCCTTTAACTAAGACACTTGGTTCCTGGGGTGTGCCAGGTGCAGGTTGAAACATCACTTTGCTCTTCTTCATGTTGATAGTGAGTCCAAAGTTGTCACAGGCTGACAAGAACAAGTTCATGAACCGTTGCACGTCAGCCTGTAAGCCTGCACATAACACAGTTGTCAGCAAAGAGGAAGTCGCGAAGCATGGCTGTCTGGATTTTAGAGCTTGCTTGGAGCCTGCACAGGTTGAAGATGTCTCCGTCGAAACGGTACCTGATCCCCATACCAAGGTCATCATCTTGGGAGATACGTGACAGCATGGCAGAGAATACCATGCTGAAGAGGGTAGGTGCAAAGCACACAGCCCTGATTGACACTATTTCTGACTGGAAAGGGGTCAAAGCATTCACCATTTGCAAAAACTGGGGCCATCATGGAACTATCAAGCCATACTGATGAATTTTCCAGGCATCCGTACATCTTCGTGATTTCCCAGAGGCCTTTGTGGTTCACTATGTCAAAGGCTTTGGTTAAGTTGACAAATGTGAGAAGAAGGTTGATGTTCTGTTCCTGGCACTTTTCTTGAAGCTGCCAAGCCACAAACACTATATCTTGGTGGTTCTTTCTACGTCCTTTTCTGAAGCCGCATTGACTCTCAAGCAGTGGGTCACTTAGATGGTCAGCCAGCTGGTTGATAAGGACTCTCATGAGACTCTTGCTGGCAGTTGAAAGGAGGAAAATGCCCCTGTGGTAGCCACAGAGTTGGTGAATTCCCTTCCTCTTGTATAGGTGGACAACAGAGGCATCCTTGAATTCTTGAGGGACTACCGCCTGCGCCCACATACTGCAGAAGATCTTGCTTAATTTCTCCATGAGGCCGTCACCACCTAATTTGTAGACCTTTGCTGGAATTGCATTGGTTCCAGGAGCTTTGCCACTAGATATTTGTTGTATGGCCTTTTGGACTTCTGTGATTGTAAGCAGAGCTTCAAGTGAGGTGTTAATGGTGGTTTGAGGCAGCTGGTGTATGACATCCATATTGACAGAGGAGGTCTACCTGAGAATGGTGCTGAAGTGTTCAGCCCATTTCTGGAGGATCTGGGCCTGTCAGTTAGCAGCATAATCCCACTGGCGAACAGCAGAGGGGAGGACCTGTGGACCATAGACAGCCTTTAGAGCATCAAAGAGCTGTTTCACATCATTGTGGTCAGCATAGTGCTAGATCTCATCTGCTTTGTTCTTCAATAATATGCCCTGCATCTCTTGCAGCTGGCATTGAATGGTCTTCTGTATCAAGCTGTAGGTGTGTTGTGCTGACTTGGACTTATCATAGAGGTAGGCTCTGTGGAAACATTTCTCTTCCAGCAGCCATTGTATCTCCTCGTCATTTTCATCAAATCAGTCTTGGTGTCTGTGGATGCTTGGTCCCAGGGTCTCAAGAGCTGCAGAGTGTATAGCTTCATGGAGCCACTTCCAGTTGGCTTTGATGGAGCCAGAATAGAACAGTGTAATGTGAAGCTGATCTTTCAGATGGTTTGCAAAAGACAACCTGGTGCTGTCATTTATCAGCCCTGCAGTGTAGAGGTGCTTTAGTTCACATAATCTTTGTGGATGCCATCTGGTTTGAATTGTGATCTTTAGTGAAAAGATGATAAGTCGATGATCAGTCCAACATTCAGTGCGACACACTGCTTTGGTTACATAAACATCACATCTGTCCCTCCTTTGGACAATGACATAATCAATAAGATGCCAGTGCGTGAAACAAGGGTGCTTCCATGATGTCTTCTTCCAGTTAGGGAGAAGGAACACAGTGTTGGTAACCAGGAGCTTGTGTTTAGCACATAGTCTGAGTAGAAGAGCATTGCTGTTGCAGCATCTGATCCCATGCTTGTCAGTCAGAGCCAATCCTGGCATTGAAACCGCCAAGGAGAATGAGATTGTCAGACTTCAGTGCAGCAACAACATATATCAACTTCCTACAAGAAAACCAAACCCTTACAGAAATCTTGTCCTTCATACAAAACCCCATGAAAAACTTTTATCTCAGTAACCACCTGAAACTGTCCACCCCCTCCTATCAGCCCTCTCTGTTGATTTAGTAAAATAAGTGAATCCAAGTCCTCTTTCCCCCATTTTTTTCTCCACCCCTTCTTTTCCGATATTTTTCTTATCCCAATTGATGTAGTATTTCAGTTCATGCAGCCCCAGCTTCAGGCACTCTCTTTCAGTGAAAGCCAGCCCCTTAAACACCCAAAGATTTCTTAGTTTCCATAAACTAGTTTTAACACATCCTAATAAAATCCTTATCACTTCCTCCAGTCCCTTTGGTATGAGTCCATATAGTACCATCTCCTATGCTAATGACAGGTTTATTTTGGTAACAATCAGAAAACAGTAGACCCTTTCCATATGTACTCTTTACATATGTACACTTCCAAAACACATGTCCCTCTCTTTCTCCCACCCCCACCCCAACCTCTTCCTTCTGCACTGTGATGAGCTTATCAAGCCTTATCTGCATTGCACTTCTCACAAGCAATATACGTCTTACAACTATCCATGCTAGGTCAGCACGTTCACCTTCTATTTGTTTACCTGCCATTGTTCCCCACACCTTCACTTGTTCTTCTGTGAAGTTTCCTACAAGTGCCATCCTGTCTCTCTCTCTTAGCTTCTTCATCAGTTTCTTATGATCCTTCAGGACCTCCAGCCCTACCTTCCCTATTTTATACCTCTGCATGAATCCTTCCATCCTGACATAATAAATCTGTCATTGCCACACTAATGGACTCTTCAAAGAGGTCTGATATATCCCCCATTTCCTCAAAATTGCAGCTGCGTTGATTTGAGTGATAAGCACTGCTTTCCCCTCTCCCTACATTACCACCTTGTATATGCACTTACATATTTCACATAGCCAAACAATCCCAAATTCAATCTATTTTGTTTAGTCCCCATTGCTACCATACTCTGACAATGCTTTAGCACCCTTTACATCAAAAGTCTAACTACAACATTTTATCATCCATGATATTTTACCTCACCCCCCTCCCAGTATCTTTACTTTGCTTATGACCGTGTCTTTTCTTATTCTTTGTTCTAATGGTTCCAAGCCACAGAAAAACAATAGTGGTGACAGAGGGCACCTTTGTCTCACCCCTGTATGGATGTAAAAGGCCCTGTTTAGTTTGGATTTGATTCTGCTTCTCCATTAAATTTGGATTTGATTTTGCTTCTCTATACAATAACCTTATTCAACATATAAATTTCTCAGGGAGCCCCATTTTTCATAGTGTTTTGAGTATTCAATCATGATCCACTCTGTCATAAGCTTTTTTCTAAATCTAGGTTTGCTATAACTGTGTTTGTCTTCCTCTTTTGGATGTAGACCAGTGCACTTTTGATCACTTTGGAGCTCCTTCTGTCTGGTACTTGGGCTTCATGTATTATCATCTGCTGGAGGTTTTTCCTCATCTTCAAAGACAGGATCTTGGCCATTAATTTACAGTCCATATTAAGGCATATAATCAGTCTCCAGTTCTTCAAGAGTTCCTTCTCCCCTTTCTTGAAGAGTGAGATCACAACACCTCTTGTAAAATCTTTCCCTGCCTCTTCCGCTATTTCCTTGAAAATGTCCACAATATCCCTTCTAACCCATGGCCAAAATTGCTCAGAAAATTCCATAGGTAGTTCATCTTCCCCTGGCGATTTTAAGGGTTGCTCATGCATGCTTTAAGCTGCCTGCGTATTTCCCTTCAAGGTTTAATCTGTGCTACTGCTTCGGGTACTCAACTTGTACCCCTCCTTCACTCACATTCTCGTAGCCTTTACAAGCTGACAGTTTGCTTTTGCATTTAGGCAGGCTTGCATATTCCCTCCTCCCTGCTGCTTCCCACCTTCTGGTCTCCACTCCAGGTCGGTGCCTGGATGTGTTAGCAGAAAGAAACTGCTCTCCAGCTCTTCCTCTAACTCACCTCCTTCGTTATCAGGTTTCTCCTTCCTGGTCTTCAGCTCCTGAGTTTTCTTTCTTTTCCCAAACTCTCTCTCTGGTTCTCTGTCTTGCTCTATCTTATTTCTTCCTCACCCCAACCTCACATCTAAGCTGTTGGTTGTTTCATAGATTCATTGTATAAGTCGACCTAACTTTTTCAATCAGAAATATGGGGTCAATTTATACCAGCATCTGTGTGCTCTCACTGCAGGCAGGACACCCTGGGGGTGGACATGTGTAAGACCAGCACCACCAGAGTGGCCAGGTCTGGGCTTGGCCCTTGGCTAGTGCAGCCCTGGCTGTGCCACTTGCATGGGTCAGAGCAGGGCTCAGCACTCACTGGGACTCAGTTGACCCAGGCAGTGCCATGCACAGGGGCCAGTGCCAGCACTGCCTGGGTTGTACCAGCCAAGTGCCAAGCCCAGCCTTGGCCCCTACAAGCAGCATGATAGAGGTAGACCAGGCAGGCTGCACTCCTCACTACTGCATGCAGGCTGGGGAAAGACAGCCAGCTCCATTGTGCATAGCTTCCCCCAGCGACACATGAGAACCAGCAGAATCACGCACTGT
Organism: Caiman crocodilus; assembly: GCA_030014935.1. Classification (NCBI taxonomy): domain Eukaryota; kingdom Metazoa; phylum Chordata; order Crocodylia; family Alligatoridae; genus Caiman; species Caiman crocodilus. Next base: position 145,033,320 of record JAGPOW010000261.1, on the reverse strand, counting down.
GGAGCGGCAGCACCTGCACAGGTCACAATGCCCGCTGCCTGCCAGCAGCTGTGCACCATGGGGGGAGTGCCACTCCCTGCCCACTTGAGCTCCGCGCTCTCTCTGCTCCCCTGAGTGTGGGCTTCGCACTTCCATCAGCCTCAGCCCCACGCTCTACACTGCAGCTCCCCTATCCCCGCTGCTTCCCTACCTGATGTCCTGATCAGGGAAACAAGGAGCCGCTGGACACCCAGGAAGCCGAGTACCCAGCGGCTGCAGAAGTGGTAGCAGCAGCCCTGCCTGCAAGCTGCGTGCTGGCTGGGGCAGGCCCTAGATACAGTGTATGAGCTGAGGTCGAAACTTAAGCGTAAATATTTGGGCATCAAACTTCAGCTTATACACTGTAAAATATGGTAAGTCTATGGTAAATTACTACAGGCATGGTTATTTCTAAGGCAGTGTTTCCAAATTTGCTCCTCACTTCTGCGTGCTCAAAGGGAAAGCAAAGTCTAAGAGTAAGGAGTGCCTGAGAAAAGAGGCTGCAGAGGGCAGACACTGGGGGGGCAGATGGCAAACAGGCTAGTTGACCCCCCTGATTTATTTTCCCTGCTGTAGCAGCAGGAGAGAGACAAATTTGAGACAGCCCCCCAATAATTAGATTCCATACCAGAAGAATGATAACAAATTTATACATTTTCTATATACAGAATCTAATGGGGGGGCATTTTATATGGGAGTTAATACAGCAATAGTTTATTCTTTTCTGAATAATCTGATGAGCAATCCAAAATTAGCTAAACACAAAAATAAATATCAGAATGAATTACTATCAAACCCCTCACAAAAACAAAGCACCAGGCTTTGAGGGGTAGAGTGGAAATTTCCTTTAAAAGATGCAGTCATACTTGTTTTGGAAACAATAATTGATAGTATACAAAGTAGCCTGCCCAGTACATGGAGGATAACTGGTATTTAATTGATCCTAAAAGAGAGGACAAAACAAATCTTGTCTCCTGCAGAGCCATCTCATTACATGTTGAGGTAGAAATCTATTAAACATGTCACAAGACTTTAATTATTCAAAACATAGGCTAGTCTCTGTCTCTCAAACAGAACAGCAAGAATTTATATTTTGATGAAAAGGCTAGATTGGAAAATAACAAAACAACAATTTATTCCGTCTCAGGCAAAACAAGTTTCTGGATAAAATTCATACTGTAAATTAAAACCAACAACCCTCCTCTGGCAAGGCTGAAACTTAAGTCAGTGGCTATAATTCAAAATTACTTGCTCATAAAATAATTATATTCCAGACTTGGCTTCTTATTTTGGAATCATCATTTATTTCAGCATGCCCACAGGTAACCAATAATAGATTTTAAACAAAGATAAACCAGTGGAGAATTTAATGCACATGATGTGTTCTTCAAATACTTCAAAATCTCTGGCTGATTTATTCAAAACTCTATGGAAATGTGGCTCAATTTCTGGTAAAAGAAGAAGGAAAGGAGATAGCCTTGCTACTAAAAAAAAAATACGGATGGAAGTCAAAGGAATTCAGGCAAAAGAAGTACAAAGACTTGATTTTTAGCAAGGATTTGAGCAAACATAAAATAAGTTACAGATGAAGTTGGCCCCTATTTTGGAGGCAATAATAAACAGAAACGGGCATTTTATGCATGTGTGCGGTTTATATGCTTCCCAAAAAAATTCAGGCAGCTGAAAAAAAGAGAGGAAGATTTGTTTGAATATTTAATTTTTCTTCAAGAACAAATTTCTCCACTCCCACCCAGAAAAAAAAATCCAAATTCAGAAGTAAACCACCCCACTGCACACACATTTTCTCCAAATATCGTTTTATTATCCATTCTTTCCACTATCAATCCTCAAGAAATAGGCAGAATTAACTTGCTCCCTTTTAAGATGTACCTGTAACTGGGACTCAAAACCATTACAGCTCTAGGGGGGAAACGAAAGTGCAGCCTAGCTAAGTGCATGTTTATATATCTGCCAAGTATGTGACATTTTTTCTCTCTGGTCTCACAGGCCTTGGGTGCCTATAACTGCCTTAACTACAGCTTTCCATCTCCTCCTATCTTGTACAGTGTCCTCCCACTTTGTTGCACCCTCACCTATCCCTCCCAAATCAGTTATGTCACTTTTCCATCACTGTGTCGGTCTGCCACGAGGTCTGGTACCCTCCACCTCAGCTTCTAAAAAAGGTGTGGACAAAATCTGGCCGGTGCATTGGATCTGGCCCACCAAGGGATCCCATTTGGCCCACAGTGGTGCGGCAGCTGGACTCAGCTTCCTGGCAGCTCCTGTGGGGGCAGTTCACTCTGCCCACCTGCCACTGCCAGCATCCCTGTTGCCATCAAACCCACAAACCACCTGGTGCCTGGGAACCTTGGCTTGTCCACCCCCCACCCACTGCCAGGGACATTGGATGGAGCAGGAGGTTAGGGTCTCCGTGGAAACCAGCCCAGGACCCCTGTGGACAGGGTGTACTCAATCAGGAAGATGGGATGGGACATAAGCAGGCAGGGAGTGGCATCTGGGAGAAGGACAGGCAGGCAGGGACAAGGCCAGGGTCAAGGTCACACGGTGGTGACAGCATAGGGACAAGGCCCAGGGCAAAGCCACAATCTGCTCCCCACACATCCCTGCCCACAGAGAATGAGCACCTGTTGCAGGGATGTACATGGAATGGATCATGGCTCTGCCCCAGGCCCAGTCCCCAGCCCCATGCTGTCTCTGACCCCCAATCCTGAACCTGGACACCACTCCCCACCCTCCTACAGCTCCTTCCCATCCACCTGGCCAAGCATGGCCTGCCCACAGGGGTGGTGGGCCAGCCCCCATGGACAGCTCACCCACCCACTCCATCCAGCAGCCACAGAGGTGGGTGCAGAGCAGATGAGCAGGGGTTCCCAGACACCAAGGCAAATGCAAGGATCAAATGTAATGCTTCAGGGTGACCTTCAACTTGATCACATGACCATCTTGTGTCTTCCTGCCTTTTTTACTGCATATCTACAAACTAATTCAATTCATTTTCCCATTCATTTTCTCAGGACCATCTAGTCTATATACTGATTGAAGCTAGAATCCTGTAGAAGAAAAGCCTTCTGTTCCTTACTTACAATTATTGTACATAAAACTTAATTTCAGTATTTCTTGACTTTTACTGAAAAGTCAAAATATTCCTTAGCTTTGATTTAACACTTTTATTTCAATGTAGCTCTCATTTTTTTAATTTAATTTTTTTTTTTTAAATAAAAGCAGCCCAAACCCTGCAAGGCTTGCTTCAAAGAGAACAGCAGTGGAAAATGATGTTTTCTATTTATTCTTTGTACATTTATTTTTTCCACATAGGTTTTAAAAAAATAAGATAAATGCAGGATTCAGGAAATAACAACAGATTGGGATTCATTTAATCTTTGAGAACAGTTTCAAATACAAAATAATTCTGTTGTGATTTTGGCATTAGATTCATGAGTAATTTCAAAATTATATTTCTTAAATTCCCATAATTATGTTGGGAAAAGTTTAAAGATCTCTTTAAAATTTGTGACTCCAATCAAATCTGTATTATCTATATAATTTTAAAAAACAAATACTGCTCTTGTTAATTACAATTTACTGGTATTAGACTGACAAGGGAACTATTTAAGGAAAGTTAAATCAAGATGCTTTGGCTAAACATAAATTTATATAATTTAGCACAAATATATGCGTTGTAACCTATCACAAACAGTGCCTTAACCTTGCTCTCTTCCCTTGTTTGGTATTCCCGATGCCTCCTTAGCTGTTTATTTAAGGATCTTGCATAGCCAGCAGCACAGTTTATATTGAATTAAATCAGCCACTACAAGGCACTTAAAATATAGAACAGGGGCAGACAATTATTTCTGGCAGAGAGCCGCTTACCGAGTTTTGGCAAGTCATCGAGGGCCACATGACAGGCAGCCAGGGACAGATAATTATTAATTTTTTAAGGTTTTTAGGGGCCCCATGGGTGGGATAGAGTAGCTTGGTGGGCCGCATCTGGCCTGCGGGCTACATTTTGCCCACCCCGATATAGAACAATATATACGAATCGGGCACCTATGAACTATGCAAGTCACCAGAAATTCATGCCAAAAGAAAACATTTATGAGCAAAGATTGCTAAGGAGAAGTTAATGGTTACAAGTTAAAAGATCATTTAGGTTGCAAAGTCAAGCATTTGGAAAAGAGAAAATACCAGGATTAATGTCATCTGTGTGTTCCCCACTGCTCAACAGATATCAAATGGGACAGAGATTTGCCTTACTAATAGATGCTAAACCTGTCAATACATCTCCCTCTGCTACAACCATGAACATACCCTACAATGAACCCATCAGAATTCTACACCTGCCTTTCCCTAAACATGATATAGCAGATCTAATGCACCAAATGCTCTTGTGATCATCAACAATCCCTTGCAGTGGAGGATGATTGCCGTCCATATAACAGCCTTACCTGAAAATGGCTGACAAGGTCAATCCAAGATCAACAGACTCTGTTGCAACTCAGGTATGTGTTTCCATGCATTGGGGTGGGGGGCGGCAGCTCTGGATTCTTGATTTGGTCCATGAAATGCTTTCTGACACTCCTTATCCATCTCCTGTTGTGGTGGTGGTGGTGGTGGTGAGGTTTCAAAATACTGAGATCCTTTCAGCAGACTCTTTCTCCATTTGGGGTAGTCCTGGGCAGATCTCCCAAAAGTTGATGTTGTATTTTTTCAAGTTGGCTTTGAGGACATCCTTGAGTCACTTTCTCTACCCTCCTTTTGAGCGCACACCTTAACTGAGTTTGAAGAATAAAACTTGCTTTGGGAATCTGGAGTTGGACATCCAGATGAGATGGCCAGCCCAGCAACATTTATATTGGATGATTTTCACCTCATTGCTCATGGTGTATGCTTGCAAATGGTGGTACCTCTGTCTTCCCACTGGACTTGAAGGATCTTTTGCAGGCAGCGTTGCTGGTACTTCTCCAGCAACTTGAGATGTCTCCTGTACATTGATTTCTCAGCTCCATACAAAAGTAGGGATCACAACTGATTGATAAACCATGAGCTTGGTTTTGAATCTGATATCATGATCTTGGAACACTCATTTCCTCAGGCATCCAAACGCTTCACTTGCACATTTGAGGCGATGTTGGATTTCTTCATCAATGTCAGCCTTCTGCAAGAGATGTCTTCCAAGGTACTCAGTGTTCTCCAGTCTCTCCATAAATCTGAATTACCAGAGCTGGGAATTGCTCATTAAGAGCTTGCTGATGGAGGAACTTAGCTTTATGAGTGTTAAGCAGCATTCTCACTTTCTTGTAACTCTCAGTAAAGAGGTTAGCAATTGCCTGAAGATATGCTTTCAAATAAGTACATATTACAGCATCATCAGTGTACTGGAGATCAACAATTGATGTCCAGATAGTCTTGGTTTTGTCTGAAATTAACCAATTTATCATCCATTTGGTAGTTTAGCTCCACTCTGGAAGCTTCTTGGTGGTCAGACATAGCATCGCAGTAAGGAATATCATGAAGTGTTGGAGCGATGATGCAGCCTTGTTTAATTTCCATCTTAACCTCAAAAGAATCTGTTAGAGAACCACAACTTGCATACCATCATGGAATAGGCAAAAAATGAAGATGAATTTTGGTGGGCATCCGCACCTCAGAAGAATCCTCCATATCGCTTCTCTGTCAACTGCGTTGAAGGGCACGTTCACACATACGAGCATGTGTGCTTGCAGCAACTCGAATAGAAGCGGTACAAATTTGAGCCAGAGCTTTTGCCTCAGCACATGTGCTCAGGCATGCACTTTGTTGTGGAGCAAATTGTGCCACTTGGGGCAAAATTACCCTGCCTGGCTCCTCCCGGATCTGCGGCTAGGGGGAGCTAGAGCTGGGAGCCAGCACCTGTGCTGTCCCCATCAATACAAAAAGCTGCCCTGGCAAGCAGCTCAGTGCTACTCACTCAGGAGCTTCTGGGGCCCAGTCAAGTGGTGCCTGGGGACACTACCCGTTGTGCCAGCTGGACTGCTGCAGCAGCATCAGAAATCCATTTTTAAAAATATCTCAAAATCTATGTTCCACAGTTAAAACAAAAAACCACTCTACGCACACACACAGATCGATTGATCAGTTGAGTAATGCTTTATTGGTATATTTACAATGTTAAAATAATTTGGAAGCCTACCAGTGTCTCTATCATGATGAAAAAATCAATTCTAAATACCTGTATGTGTTGATGTGTGCCTTTTGTTTTCTTCACACATGATGGGTGTGTGCTGGGGGAACGTGGTGTTTGAAAGAAGGGGGTGAGAAGGGATATGGGAGAAGGCAGGTGGGTGTGTGTGGAGGGATGTGGGTGGGTCTGTGGATAGGTGTGGGGCAATTGCTAGGGGCACTGGGGGTGTGGGGGACCTTGTGAGGAGGCTACTCAGAAGAGGTGGGTCCCCTGGCCCCCACAGGGGGCAGCCAGCCCCTTCCCACCCAGGGTCCCAGCTCACCCCTGGAGGGCCACAGCCCCTATCCCACATAGGGCCCCAGCCCCTCTGCCCTGGGTCCCAGGCATCTGCCGCCACCCTCCCCTGGCCCAGATTGCCCCTGGAGGGCCACAGCCCCCCTGCCTAGGGTCCCAGGCACCCTGGAGGCCCACCCCCCACCCAAGGTCCCAGCTCCACGCTGGAGGGCCCCAACCCCTCCGCCCAAAGTCCATAACTAACCTTTCACAGCAGCAACGGGGGGACCATGCGCCAAGCTCAGCTGGGTCCTGCTGGCCCTGGGGCTCCTCCTGCCCCCCAGTCGGGCCGGTCTCATGGTGGCAGAACCCAGCATGGTACATGGGGACCACATGCCGAGACCAGCCGGGTCCTGGGACCCGTCTGCCACCTGGCCAGGCTGGGCCCATGGCAGCAAGACCCAGCGCTGGGCCCAGCCGGGTCCTGGGGCCCCTCTAGTACCCAGCCAGGCCGGGCCCATGGCAACAAGACCTGACGCTGCACGTGGAGAACAAGTGCCGGACTCAGCTGGGTCCTGAGGCCTGTGTGCTGCCTGGCCAGGCTGGACCCATGGCAAGACCCAACACCGGGCCCAGTCAGGTCCTGGGGCCATTCTGCCACCCAGCCAGGCCAGACCCATGGCAACAAGACCCGGTGCAGCCTGTGGTCCCCATGTGTTGGGCCCAGTTGGGTCCTGTCACCCTTGGGGCCACCCTGCCATCCAGCACAGGAACTGCATGGAGCCGAGCTGGGTCCTGCCAGCCCTCAGCTGCTCATGCTGCCCTATAGCAGCAGGACCCATTTTGGCATGCAGGGACCATGCAGAGCCAGGTCTTGCCAGCTCTGGGGCTGCTGTGCCTGCAAGGGAGTGAAGCCCTGTCCCAGCCTCACGTGGCTCTGTAGTCCGGCTTTGCACCAGAGTGGGTCGCACAGCTCCAGGAGGTGCACACAAGAGCCACGCCTTCCAGAGCCATGTGACCTGCTTTGGTGCAAAACTGGACTAGTGAGCTGCAGGGATCTGGGCCAGGTCCTTCCTCATCCCCCCCCACTAGCCCTGGGGACATCCCCCCCCACCACTCCCCAACCCTCACCATATTCCCCTGCCACCTCTCACTCACCCACACCCATGAACGGCCCCCCACTTACCTTAGACAACACTGGGGGCCAGGGCCGAAACCAGAGAGTCTCTTTTGGAGGACTGACTCCCTGCTGTCTCCAGGCACGGTCTCGAACTGTGCCTTGCTCTGCTCTATTGCAGAGCGGGTTTTTTAGATCCCTGGATATTCAGGGGTCTAGTTTTCTCCCAGTACTGTGAACCTGTAGTGCAGGGAACATTGTTTCGTTTTCACACATGCCTCTTGCCCCACCTCAAAGGGGTTTGAGACAGAGCAAAAGGCACATGCAGCTTTGTCTGAATGCGTCCCATGAAGTCAGAGGACCATTTAAAAAAGTGTATGTTGTTCCCCACATTCTTCCTGCAGCTTGTGAAATTACATGGTGAAACTAAACAGAAACTATGCACCAAGATGAACTCTCAGAGAAAACGTATAAGGGATAGAGAGACACAAGCAGAAGTAGCAACATATTTTTCATAAAACAATCATTCCCTTCTGACCTTTCACAATCCACATTACCTCTCTTTTGATTGTTCATGATCTCCCAGTAATTAGTTTCTTTTCTTCTGCTGTTTGCCTGCTATCCCTGGGAATTTCTCTCCTCTCCAGTTTCACAGCTCTAGAAGCCACAGCAATTAAGACTGGCACCACTCCACTCCACACCTCCACCCCTCCCTCAAACAACAAGTTTCCAGACGCCTGGGGAATACCTCTCCCTGTCAGTTCACTTTATCGGGCAGGCATGTGAGGTTGATCTACAACCAGGCTCAGCATACCAAGTCTGATTCAGCACACAGACCTGGTACATCAAGTCTGAAATCACACACTGTCTTGAGCTGTTCTCTGGGTCAGACCTGGTACGCTGAGTCTGGGACTATGCGCTGGCTCTAGTCACATGCTAAATTGGACTCGGCATGTAGCTCCAAAGCTTGCATGTGGCCCAAGGTACATGTGGTCCTGGGCTTGACATGCTCTTGGGCTGCACAGTCCTAGACTTGCCACGTGCAGTTACATGCACCACACTGGACAGGGTCTGTTTTGCAGCCCCAGACCTGCCGCACAGGATTGGACTGCGTGGCTTCAGACCTGCTGTATGGGGCTGGCAATAAATTCATCTCATATGCTGCTGCTCACTTACCTACAGTCAGATCTTTTTTTCTTCCTGGTACCTTTTGAAAAACAGGGGATGTGTTATATTCAGTCAGGTTATATGCAAGAAAATACAACATATGAACATAGACTGTGCCTGGCTTCTGCTGTTGAGGTGCTCCAGATGGTCAAAGATTCTGCCTGGGGGCAAGGGCGCATCAGAACATGTGCAGAGATGTAATAAAAGATTAATGGCAGGTCCCTGGCAAGTGCAGAGCTGGGCCTTTCTAGGGCTGTTTTCCCTTGCCTGACTAGATGCTGTGGCACAAAGCAGCTATTGGAGCATTTTACATCTATACTGCTTTATAGTCTGTCCCTCCCTTTCACCTAAAAGAAACTCTTCATACCCCACTCCCAGGTCTCTCTGCTCTGACTTCCTGTGGTCCTCCTTCCCCATCATGACTGGCTACTAGGGGTGCACCGATAAAGATTTTTTGGGCCGCTACTGATGGACTATTTTTAAATAAGCTATATTGGCTAAAACCAATCAAATTGCCGATACGTGGCCTGACAGCTGGAAAGAAGTGTCTGGTTGGTAAGTCTGTGGGTGGGAAGGGGCATGGGAGGGGCAGGTCAAGGCCCTCACGGTGAGGGAGGAAGTAGGACTAGAGAAAGTGCTACACAGCCAGGGCAGGGCAAGACATGGAACACAGTTATGGCTCACCCAGGTAGCAGCTCCCCTGAATAAGCTGCTCACAGCTCTGTCCCACACTCTGCCCCAGCAGCGCAGTGCCTGCCCCACTCCCTCCATCACCCCAGGGGCCCCGCTTAGCCCCTCCCACCGCCCCGTTCCCTGCAACAGATTTATGAGCCTGACGCTGCCGTTCTGTGCTGCACTGAGGCTCTGTGCATGCACGTGGCATTTATTGGTGATCCTATCAGCCACATAAGCCAAAAAAACCCCCAATTACCAATAATGTCAATTTTCCTTATATTGGTGCCAATACGCTATGGGACCAATGTATCAGTGTGCACCTCTACTGGCTACTTATGTCCCTGATCTTCACACTGCAGTCACATATTCTATTCCCTATCCATGATCAACCACACTACCTCTTATGCCCCATTTGCTCACTGCTTAGTCATAAAGGCTCATCTACATCTCCTGCTTTTGAACTGGGCTCTTACATTTACCATGTTTCCCAGTGCCCCCCACCCCGCATCTCTATGGGGTCTGCATTTGGCTCACCTTCATTGGGACCAGTGCCAACCATTAGGTGGGCTCCGAGAACAGCTACTGGATTGCCAGAAAATACAGCAGAACCATAACTAGCCTTTAGATTGCACTAGGGCTAAGGTTCCTGGATGCTAAGCACTGTCAAGCCTGCTGTGCTTTTGGATGCACAGCATGAATACAACCATTAGGCCCCAGAGAATCTTTCAGGTTGAAAGCTGAGATGTTTTGAGGGTTGTGCAGCAGCTGAGCAATAGGGAAGACTGGACTGCACATATGGATTACCTTAAATCCCAACTAAGTCCCATTTTAGGCATATCAGTCCTTTACAAGACCTGGCCCCAAATCTCTCAGCACTGTAACTTTCCACTAAGTGCACATTGACCAAATTTGGATTCTCATGAAGAAAGGCAAGAATCAGGTCCGTGGCAAATTTTAAATCCCTGGCTTCAGAGCACAGGGAAATTTAAACATTTAAAAGAAAACACAGTTCTTTTATCATAGGCAAAATGATTCACTTTAACCTGTCAATTGGAACTCTTTTATTTGGAACTGTACAAAAAAAGATGGGTCATGTAACCCACATCTAGGATGTGAAGTCCCTGCACAAGTGCTTAAAGACTGCCAAAGTCATAAGCAACTGAAAACAGGGTCTTAGACATAATAGGCAGCACTATCAGCCCCATCTCTAATTAGCAACTTTGCTGGTAAAATGCTGTTAAAGCCTTGCTGAATTATTGAACTGCCAAACTGAAACCAACTCTCAATATACAGCCCAATGTCAATGGACTTTAGCTGTCAGATTAAGGGAATGAGCTAAACAGATGCCTCGCATCATCTGAGCACCCCTAAAACTTCATAATGGAACAGACCAAAAACTTCATGTCTAAAGTTTGCCTTCTTTATGTGAAGTATTATCACATGATGATCCAATTCAGTCTGTCCAACTGAAAGGGATTTCTATAGAGGACTATGGCTGCCAATACTTCTGCACAGTTTATTAATCCCAAAATTAATAATTTCCAAAGTCTATATAGTGGCCTGCCTCAAGAAAATTAAAAACTGGAAATTTTTTGCTTAAGACCCAAAGCCCAAGAATGAACTAAGGCTTTTTCTGATAGAAATTGTTGAAACCCAAGACTTTTTGCATGTACTAGAATAATTTGACTAGTGCAAGACAAAAGGGTACTAATTCACATATTACCATTTTTGCTTGAAAGAAATAGTTACTATACTGGTAAACATACAAAAAACACCACACGCAACTCATTTCAAAGTTTAAATTTAATGTTTTGCTTAAAGAAAATGCAACACAAAGTGAAAAAAAAATGTTTATGCACTAAACATTATGGTACAAAATAGACACGCTGCTGTTGAAGCTACCCTTAACAAAGATTTCTTTCCCTTGGTCTGGCCCCCTGCCTTTTATTCACAGGACAAGTTTTTTTGAGGCCATACGTGATTGTGGTTCAATAAATCCAATGCTGCCTTTGATGGTGAGTTTCGCAGAATTTGGCAAAAAGATAAAGTGCTGCTTTTACAGTTGTCAAAAAAGTCATCGGCTCTTATTTATTATTTCCATTGTGCGAAATAGACTGAAGCTCATGTTATAATCAAGAATAAATAAATGAACTTCTTTCAGCAGCTAATTAAACCACATTGTATCACCAGCTTACCTGAAATTGAAATCCACTATTCTGTTCTAGTAATGCACTTTGCTCTTGAAATGAAAACAACATACCACTGCTCCCAGGTTACATATATGCTTCCCAAATATTTGGGGGGAAGACGCACTTTCCATTACAATATTTTGATACATAGAAATATGTAGGAAAATTTAATGGCTTCAGAAGTAGAATAAGTGGTAATCAACTCCTTCATAGTCATTGACTCTCACATTTATTAGCACTCTTGATAGGAGGGCTTTGCTTCCCTCTCCCTCCAGTCAGAACAGGAAATATCAATTCCATAAAAATACAGAGAATATTTTAGAACCTACTGAAGGCTGAATATTTAAGTAGGAGGACCTTCACCTCGAATAGCTTTGTATTTGGCCATGTCCTCTGGAAAGACTTTTGTCAGTTCTTGAATTAATAAGCTTTTAAATTTCTAGAAAAAAAAAGAAAAATTACTATTTATGCAAGCCAGTCCAACAGAGATACTGGATGAACTGAAATATTTGCAAACATAAGCCAGCTACTTTGCCATTCAGTGACCCCAGTGTATTCAAACTGGGGTCACTGGATGGCAAATTCAAATGAATCTTACAAGATTCATTATTTACAGTAACAGTCTGGCATCAATTTGTTGCGGGATAAACTCAAAAGTGTTTTGAACCTTATAAGCGTGCTAACAATCTTCCAACAACTATAAAACAAGCAGCATCTTGACAAACTCTGCTGTGCTGGGTCCAGCATGGCCCTCCAGTGTCTAGTGTGCAGAGCAAATACCTTCAGTTTGCGAAAGACAATTACCTCCGCTACCTTTCACTACATTTCCTATTGTTTATCTTTCAAGCCAAGGAACAGATCTTGCAATTGTTGCCTCTCTCCTGCTGCATGACCTCAGCAATTAATCCACTAGTTACATTTTACACCTCAAAGTAAGGCAAGGTTTAAGAATGTAATAAAGAAAGTTATAAGAAAAATAGCTCTGACTACTGCATTATTTTTGACATTGTGATAATGGAGCAAGATGTAAGAAAGTAAGGGAAGCCCCCTGGCTAGCACTATTTCTGTCCAGGGAAGTATCCAGTATAGCTGGTTTCCATCCCTCACACCACCACAGGGAAAAATAAGGGAGAGAATCTTTGCCCTTAAACCAATCAGACCAGCAGAGGAACTCGTACACTTGTACTAGCTGACAGTGATCTCCAATGGCTGGTTATGAACAGAGGACAGCATGTTCAAGTCGCATTAGAAATCTATGCGCTCCTCCTTTAGTTGAACTTAAAGTTGTTATGATAGCATAAAATGGGTCCTACTACAGTATTCTGTGAAAAAATTGGTTCTTTTCCCCTCTCTTAAAAAACACATCCAAGAGTTTAAAAAGGTGTAAGCACTTAGACAAGCACTCACCATTTTCCCAGGAGAAGGAAAAGAAAAAGAGTGCTTTGAGCCCCTGACATCAGTTTATATACTGCAGCATGAACTGTAGCCCTCTGAGTCTGCTTAAACGTAGCTAGCAAAATCCACATTATTCTTAAAACTGCACCGTTTTGCTCTGAATCTTGCTAAAACTACATGCCACAATCATAGGAATTTACTGCTGAAAGATGGTATGTGCAACAACTTACCCAGAACCTTATTATAAAAGAAACTAAAATGAAAAAACACATAGAGACATATTTAAAATGTTTTCTTTCAATGAAAAGTTAACTTGCACTTAGTCATTTTTAGTAGTCTCTTTGTTATGGTCTCACCCATTCAAGATCATACAGTATAGTTATGTTTTGTCTAACTGGAGAAAATCTACACACTGTCTTGTCATACATCATACTAGTCACACATTGGTATTACAAGTACAATGAATCTAAACAAGATATGGAAAACAACACTCCAGTTTAAGGGAAATAACGTTGAACCAACTGCAGTTCCAGTTATAAAGGGCACAGTTTTTAAAATTCATGATGTAGGGGTGAGGAATTGAGATATTTAATTCTTCCAGTAACAAATTAAGAAAAGATGCCACATAGCAGAAAGAAACATCTAGAGGTCATTCATGATTCTCCCTCCCCAAAGTGTATTGCAGTGAATGTGCACGCTACTGTTATATTTAAGGGACTACATTCACTGTCCATGAAATACTGCAAGCAGTAATCTCTCTTGCTCTTTTACGGTCCTTTTTTCAGCTGATCCAAAAAGTGTTTTTGGCAAAGGACATGATTCCATACCTATGCTTTATGTGGTCTCTTCAAACAGGCTGTTGCTGTAAGAAAATGTAAAAGCCCTACAAATAGAAGTGACTTTTTTTTTTTTTGAAAGAAAGGCTTCCATTTCCACACTGACAGATATTTTTTAAAAATATTAGGTTTGATCTTACCTTCATCGTGTCAATTTTTCCTTTCACTTGTTCATTTTTAGCTAAAGCCCGCTCCAAACACTCTTTAGTGTAAAGCTGTGGATTACGGCCTTGATCTATGTACCTGGAAACAAGAAAGATGCTACATTAGTGTCCCATGCAGGCTAGAATTCAACTTTACCACACAACAAAAATGAACACAAGTAAAAGAAAGCACCAGGTACAATCCGTTTCTTCATCTGTGTGAATTACGATATAAAGGCAGGCACTTCCAAACCATGAAAGAGATCATACTTGCTGATGAAGCAGAGGCAGCTGGACTGGTAATGCAGTATTTGTTCTCCATTTCTAGTGACTTTAGAAAACATCCAGGAAGTCTAGAGAAACTACTGGGAACCAGCAATGTACAGGAAGACAATTTCCTACAGACAACTAAAGTGCATCTTTCCACATGGGAAGGAAAAGAAGGGAAAGAGAAAGGGAGAGAGCAACAGCAGCAGTAGGAATTAACCCCAGGAAACAGCATATTGCTGTAAATAAAACCAATAATCATTTGGTGAACAATGTCTGGCACAAGAGAAGAATTAGACAGCTACAGAGCAAGGAAATGGAAGAAATGAGTATAGTGAGAACCTAAAATTAAATCAGCATGCAAAATATTTTCAAAGAGCTACACACCCACCCACCCACCCCTATTTTCTATGGAAACAACTGCTAGAATTACCAGAAAAATATTTTGAAATTGTAAATAAAACAGAAAAAAGCCTCATACTATTAAGAAAGAGACTACAACATAAACAAGTTTGAATATATCCAGTTGAAGCACATTTACTTAGCAATACCAAGTGACAAGCTAAGAAAATTTGGAATTATGCAATTGAAGAATTAATATAAGTTCAGCAATACACATCAGACAACTCTGTCACTAAGCCTTATACACATGCAGTTCTAGTTCTACAGCACTCATATGCTATCAGGTTCAGATGAAAAGCTATATATCAGATATCTAAATTAGTCACTCTCTCTTAGCCTCAGTTTTCCACAAATATAGGTAACAAAGTAGACTTGAGAATGAACACACACATTAATGATTTGTCTTAGCTGTGTTCCTTCAAACTCTTCAGGGACGTTTCTGTGAGAAATTAAAAAATTAGGTAAACAGTGAAAAAAATTAGTAATGTATAACAGTAGCCTGGTATCTATCTAATGGTTTGATGCTGTTTAGCTGTTACCTCTCCAGAGGCAAGGTTACTTACTCAAAAACTTCTAAAGGCACACTGATATCATGAAGCTGCTGTCGACATTTATCAATGTCTTGCAGTCCTGTAACCATAAAATTCCTAGGAAGAAAGAATCAAACGTAAGTTTATTGCCTATAAAGCTGGAGTTACAATAAAAAAAACATTATCACTGTATTTTCTTGTGTCTAAGATGATAACCTCTACCCAACCCCCTCTACAATTCAGCATGGAAAAAAACCCCTCATCTTAGATCCGAGAACAGGCCATGCAAGCAGCTGCTGAGGCTCTGGACAGGCTCATGTGGCAGGCGGGGGGGGGTACGGTGTGTGGAGTGGACGGAGCACAGTGCAGGGTGGAGAGTGTAGAAGGAGACAACACGGAAAGCGCAAGGGATAGGACGCAGTAGTGAGACGCAATGTGGTTCCCATCTTTAAGAAGGGGAGGAAGGAGGACCCAGAGAACTACAGGCCTGTCAGTCTCACCTCGGTTCTGGGAAAGATCTTTGAGAAAAT
>JAGPOW010000261.1:144957912-145017497 GCA_030014935.1 Caiman crocodilus | reverse complement strand
TGGATGGGTCGTACTCGACCTGGAGAGATGTGAGCAGCGGGGTCCCCCAGGGCTCAGTCCTCGGGCCTGCGCTGTTCAACATCTTCGTCGCTGACTTGGGACGAGGGGGTGGAAAGCAAGTTGTCCAAGTTTGCTGATGACACCAAACTGTGGGCTGAGGTGGGGACACCAAAGGAGAGGGAGAGGCTGCAGAGGGATCTGGGCCAACTGCATGAGTGAGCGGTCAAGAACAGGATGGGATTCAATGTGGACAAGTGCAGGGTGATGCATCTGGGGAGAAGCAACTCCCAGCACACATACTGGCTGGGAAACTCCCCTCTTGCTAGCACGGAGGTGGAACAGGGTCTTGGCGTCATTGCTGACGCCAAGGTGAACATGAGCTGCCAATGTCAGATGGTGATTGGGAAGGCCAACCAAACCCTAGCATGCATCCAATGATGCAATTCGAGCTGGTCCAAAGCAGTGATTCTCCCCCTTCGTGCGGCACTGGTCAGGCTGCAGATGGAGTACTGTGTCCAGTTCTAGGTGCCGCACTTCAAGAGGGACGTGGACGACCTCGAGAGGGTCCAGAGGGCCACTAGATTGATATGCGGGCAGCAGGATAGGCCTTACGAGGAACATCTGAGGGACCTGACCCTATTCAGCCTCAGTAAACAGAGACTGAGGGGGGACCTGGTGGCAGCCTATAAACTGCTGAGGGGAGATCAGCAGGAAATGGGCAGGCTCTTTTTTCCCGGGCACCACCAGGGGTAACTAGGACCAGTGGTCACAAGTTACTGGAGAGCAGGTTTGGCCTGGACATTAGGAAACACTACTTCACAGTTAGGGTGGCTAGGTGGAACCAGCTTCCTAGGGAAGTTGTTCTTGCTCCTACCTTGGGCATCTCTAAGAGTAGATTAGATAGGTACTTGGCTGGGATGAGGGGTCAGACTAGATGGCCTGCTTTAGGCCCCTTCTGACCCTAGATACTATGATGAGAGGAGCACAGGCAAGGTGGGTGGTGCACAGTGCAATGAGGGGAAAGAAAAGGAAGGAAGACACTAAATGGGAACAAGTGGTCAGGAGGAGTAATAAGCGGCAGGCTGCCAGCCCCACCAGCTACTACTTGCCAGCTCTCTACTCTTTGGTTTCTAGCTTTTAGAAGACTACAGGAACAAGCCAGGGGATTAAGAGGGCTCCCTTAAGGTTATCTACAGCCAGAAATGACATTCCCAAAAGCATACTCAGTGCAATACTATGTCAGACCAGTGGTTCCACTAGCCCTGTATCCAGTGGCAACAGACGCTTTAGAGCAGGGCTCCCAAACTGTGGTAAGCATACTCCTGGGGATACACAAGACATCTCCAGAGAGGTATGCAGGACAAACTGTAATTGTGGACTGAATTTCATTATAATAATTGGGATTATAAAATATAAAACATATGCTGGTCGGCATATGTGGGCAGCTGGTAAATCTGGAAGGAGCACTCAGAAAAAGTTTGGGAACCTCTGCTCAAGAAGGAGAGCTAGACCAGTGGTTTTCAACTTTTTCAGACTCAAGGCACCACTCCAAAAATGCCAGCTCTTGAATTTTAGGGGTGTCAGTTAAGTCTTGTTGCTCTAAGCACATAAGCAGGCAAGTTGGTCTAATAAGAGATACTGAATTTACCCAAACAACTTGCCAGCTCTTCACTTTCACACAGAAAAACACCAGAGCAGCTCTGCTGCTGCAAAGAGCACAGGCCAGCACAGTAGGTTAGAGCGTTTCTACCATGATGGGCCTGGAGATCTTGGACAGGAATCCATCCTGCACATCCCGTCTGCGCAACTACCAGGTCCGACACGCTGCAGCACCCCTGACAAGACCTCCAGGCACCCCGGGGCAATCGAGGGTGATCTGTTTCCTGCCCCTCACCCTCCCCACAAGCTCAGAGATGCCAGAGCAGAATCACGGAGGTCTAGCTAGGTTCGGGACCACCTCCCCAGACCTACATGGACTCGCTATCCCCCTATTCGTCTGGCGCTACTGACACCCCTGAGGACGGCTGAGGGTCCCGTAACCACCCCCTTCACGCCCGCGGCACGCATGCGCACTGCGGAGACGGGAACGCGGGGAGAGGGCAGGCGGGAAAACGCCGCTCACAGCTTCTGGTTGAGACCGGCCTGGCTGCTGGGCTGGAAGTCGCTGACGATGATGCCGAGCTGCCGGATGTTCTCCACGAACTTCTCCAGGTGCTCCTCCAGCGAGTCAAACTTCTCCGCCATTACCGCCCGAGCCAGTGCTTCCGGGTCAAAGAACTGCTTCCGTTTCCCGCGAGCGGGAAGGAGTGGGCAGCAACAAGGAAAGCCCCTCCCACTCTCCCCGGGAGCCAATAGAATTGGGTCGTCCCGCCCAGCTGGGCGCATGCGCGCGGCAACTGCAAGAGCGGAATCCTGCCCGGCGGCCGGGGCATATGAAGGGCGCATGCGCGTTCCATTTCGAGGCTGGACCCGCTTAATCCGTGCGGGGTGGTTCTACGCATGCGCACTGTATCAGGAGGCAGGGTTAGTTTATGCAAGGCTTCACATCCGTGACCCCAGCCTGCAGAAGTGTACTGTATCCTGCTACTGAGGATGCACCAGGCAGGTGGGTGCTGGCCCAGCTAGGCTGGCTGCTAGAGGAGCTGCAGAGCTCCATGCCTCACCCTCCACAGCACCCCTGCAGGGGCCAGCTAGGCAGCTTTGGGCTCTGGCTCCAAGTTCCTGCTGGGCCTTGGGCTCCCAAAGACAGGAGCAGTACCTTGGGCAGCCATGCCAGCCCACCTACAGCAAACGAATGCCTGTCCGTGATTACTCTGTGTCCTTGCACCTGCACACCTACAGCAAAGGGTTGCAGGTGGTCACTGCATGTTGCCCAGCTTACATGCAAGAGTGCAATGCTAAGGTGCAGCAGCATTTATTGCACAGCGCCATTTCCTTCTCATTTGGGAGTGTTTGATAGTAGCTTCTTGGTGGCCTGCGAGCCATCTTTGCCTGGATGCTGTGCTGTACAAAACCACACCGGCATTGGGATGGAGCTGTTTGCACCTGGTTTTGGAAAGAAGGTAACAAGTGATTTATGAAACCAGAAACTCAACCGATCTCCAGTGAATCCATGGACGTAAGGGTGTCTCAGCACTTGGGAGTTGGTTACCTGACCCACAAGTAGCTGGCCGCAATGGCTTCGATGTTATGGAGCTTCTCCCACTCCAATGAAAGGGGGTTAGCAGCAGTCCTAGGTGTTTGAAAAATCAGATTTGGGGCCTAAAAACCTTGTTAGCATTGGAACTGGCATCACATCAGTGATGATGAGAACAAATAGCAGGCTATATAAAATGCTGCAGGACAAATGTGGTTTGCCTTGTTTAGTTCTTGCTTGCTATGTTTATTTTTCTATATGGTTCCTATGTACCCAAAGAAACCCTTACTTGAAACATCTGGTTCCCTAAAGAGTGACATGCATGTGGTTTTCCTTATCTCCAAGCCACAGAGAAGCATTCCATCAAGTATTCAAGACTATCAGCTGTGGAGAACAGCTGCCGAAGATAACAAAATTGTGCACCGCATGCTGGCACTCAGTCAAACCAGCTGTCAGTAGGATCTGATCCGTTGGGAAGAACTGAAGCCACGTGTCCAGCTTTTCAGGAAGAAGGACAACTGCTGCGTGGCAGAGACGCTCTTTGCCATATGCAGCAGCAAGCAGAATTGTGTGCACTTAATTCACCCAATGTCTATACTAGCAGAAGTGCAAAATGTTATCAGGGCATTTGAGGGCAAGTATACCAACCCTGCCAAACTCATCCATATGCTGATTTTTCTTCTAACAGGTGTATGTGGGATGGTTCTGATCCCCATGGCATACACTGAAGTTCTTAGTGCTCCCACTGAAAATCATTTTGGTCTGTTGCCTGGCTCCAGCTTCAGTTTTGGGAAAGCAATCAAAGAAGCCAGGCAGTCCCCAGAGAATGAAAGGCTACTCAAGAAAAGTCTGTTTGAATTTGCTGTCCAGCTTAACAAAGAACTTTAGTAGTGGCTCCTGCTGAATGGGAAAACATTATAAATTATATCAATGCCAAGAGCTGAGGAAGGCTTTCCAAAAGTAAAGGTGCAATTAAGCGAGCTAGCTTAGGTCTTTGGCTTCAACTCTGAGATCACTGATAGAGTTGTAACAGGTATGTGCTTTTTATCAGATGGGAAAACATCTCATATTTTGTCTTTCTGAGTTCAAGTCAGCAAGCTTTGTGTTTCAGGGAATACTAACCTCTTGGCAGATCTCCATCAATTGGAACTAGTAGTACATTAACTGGTGCATTCTTATGCTGAAGAATGGTGCATTGTCTATACACCAATGGCTCTCAGCCAGGGTGCTCTGGCTCCTATGCATGCTTTGAGATCCTTTCATGGGTGATGCATGGAGCCACATCATGTTAGCACTCTTAGGTGTGCAAACATAATTCACAAGATAAACCTAGAGATTTCAAGTAGAAATCTATAATGTCAGAAGCATTCTGACCTGCTATAGTCTTTCTGAGTTCTTTGCAGCAGAAGAATTGTTCTATTTTTTTTCTGTAGTCAGAAAACCAAGTGAAAACTAGGAGCTGGTATTTTTGGAGGGGTGCCTTGAGTCTAACATGGGGTGCCTTGAACCTAAGAAAGTTGAGAACCACTGATCTATACAGTCTAATGGGGCATTTATACATATGCTCTGGGGAGTGCAGAGAGGCACTTTAATGAGAGCAGCTCTAAGAATCTAATTAAAGCACTCGGACTATCACGCACATCAGCGTCTCCACTGAAAAATTACAGCGCAGGTACTTTAACTAAAGCTCATCGAACAAGCTTTAGTTAAAGCATCCCACTGCCATTTTTCAGCTCAGGGACTGAAAACTTTCATGACGCTGGAGTCCACTGGAGCACGGTAATTACCACACTCCAGCAGACTTGATTAAATGAGCCTGCTCCGATGTGCTGTAATTATAGCACATCGGAGCAGCCTCACTGCACGTGTTTAGGCGCCCATGAATGTTGTCAGGGAAAAGCCAGATAGTCATCTGAGTAGAAGTACATGAAATTCTATACTGACTGTGAGAACTGGGCTGAGGTTCTTCATCAGATCATATTTATTTACAACCTGCCCAACACTTACAGAATTAATTGGAATGCTGGCAGCCTAGCATTTTAAAGAGAGCTATTTAGCAGTAGAAAATAGCCTGAGCCACATACCAGTGATCAAGAGCCATCTATGTCCTAAAAAAAGGAGAATCGGACATGGACATTATGCAGATGTAGACCTGGAGCAATTCCAAATATCGATTGAGAATCTCATAACAGTTTGCCGCATGTGAATCGTTAAGTGACATTTGGGACAAATTCATAAGATGTATTCTGCTTAGCAATATCTGGAAACTTTTCAAGGTTTGTCTGACAAGTTACCACTTTCAGGAACTGACTGCAGTGGGGGAGTTTTATTGTCAAGAGTTGTGAGGATTGCGTAGCCAGTTCTCCCAGTGAACTCAGGAGTTTCACTCTCACAAACTGTTATGGATATATCTACGCTATCCAATGCAGTACTGTGCAGAGAAATCCTATGGTTATGAATGTACTACTTTCAATGCCAGAGACTACAAGGCATGAGGCACTGAAGTATCTCTGTGCCCACAGAACCAGCACAGTGTAGCCAGCACAGTGCTATATCTGGATTAATAAGCCTTACTCCTTAGCAGAGTTCAGAGAGGTTTGTTGAACCTGCTTTTGTGGCTGGACCAGTGAAGGCATGAAACAAAGTACAGGAGGCCTTGTGAACACTGAGTGGACATTGCAAATTTTAACCAAAGTCTTCAGCTTTAAATTATATTTAAAAAACAAGGTTTGCAGGGTTTGCATTGGTTTTGTTTTAAGGTTGTTTCCATTTTTCTATAAACTATTTCAGATTCTTAACAGTCTTTTCAAAACCACTAAAGCAAAACATATGAAGTAAATATTTACCATCATGACTCATACATGCATGCTCACTAATACATACCACCTTTACCCAAGTCAACAATTATTAACTAGTCACTAAGGTGTCAACCAGTCATCCTTAACTCAGCTGTCTATGGTGTGCCACACAAAAACTATGCCTTGACTAACAACTCAATTTTACAGCTTGTAGAGTAATCATTATGTGCTAATACTTCTTCATAACAATAGTATAATATGGTTTACAAAGGGCAAACACACCATCATCTGTGAGCTGTTCCTCTCCTGCTGCACTAAGTGCACCCAGATGTGCAATGTCCATATACAAATGTGCAAGTTCTTTGGTCACAAGTGCTGTCCTTCATTTGGGTCAGACACTGTTACGGTTGTCCATCAGAGTGTAGGTGTTCCAGATTGCAAATTTCTTTACTTGATTTGAACCATAGAGAGAGTGATCCCATGGGAAATGGTTTACCATCAGGTGAAATCATAGAATTGAAGGACTGGAAGGGACCTGCAAGATCATGAAGTCCAGTCCCCTGCCATGGGCAGGAAGTTATTAGGCTCAAATGAGCTCAACAAGATGCTTATCCAGCCTCATCCTGAACACCTCCAAGGATTGCAACATCACCACCTCTGCTGAGATTTTGTTCCAGATTCTGGTAACCCTTACAGAATATTTTTTCCTTATGCCCAGCCTAAATTTTCCCTCTATTAGCTTGTGCCCGTTTGTCTTCATCCTCCCTTGAGGTGCCTTCCTAAAGAGTTGCTCCCCTAGATCTTGATGCTCACCTCTAACATACTGGTAGGCATCTATCAAGTTACCTCTCAGCCTTCTCTTACTCAGATTGAATAGGCCTAGTTCCTGGAGTCTTTCTTTGTAGGGCTTATCCTCCAGGCCCCTTATCATACAGGTGGCCTTTCTTTGTACCCTATCAAGCTTATCCACATCCTTCCTGAACTGTGGGGCCAAGAACTGGACACAGTACTCCAGCTGTGGCCTCACCAACACCAAATAGAGAGGGAGAAGCACTTTGAAACAGGTGAGGGCACCTTGTCTAGCCCTTCCCTATAAGAGATGAGCAGAATGGATCCTAATTAGGCCTGTTCAGTCATGACTGAAGCTGCCAAATTGTACACCTCAGTTCCAGGTACAAAATGACTACAATACAATCTTCACCTCCATGTAGATCCGTGCCTAGAGACTTCTGGTAATCATTAGTACCTGCACCTGTTGGCACTTGCCCATCACCTTAGAATTAGGCAACTAATGCCTGGATCAAGACCACATAAACTAGCAATCATCTCATTTGAAACTTGTCCCACAGGGCATGGAGTTAAAGCTGCTGTGCTGTCACTTTGTGATTGCAAGCGGTGTACATGGGTGAGAAGGTGATGAATCCATCTGCATGGCTTTATGCTGCATCTCCTAAGCTTTTTATTTTTTGAGTCTAGCATTAATCATTCTTAGGAATCACACTGTTTCTCTTTTTTTGTTTGTTTGGGATTTTCCCAGTTCTTAATTCCAGCCATTTTCCTTGATCTACTTGTTCTGGAATTTAGCTCATGATATAGTCAATGCCTGCTTGGCCTTTGGCTAAGTAGAATCTTGACCCATGTGGACTAGTGGAGTCCTGTTTCAGAAAGCTTTGGAGGAGGAGGTTTTGGGTATGAAGTTATTATTCCTTGCCTGCTCCAGAACAATATTCTACAAGAGCTACTTGTGTACTAGCACACATGAAGTTTCGGAGGAATGAGGAACCAGGGAATGTAAAGCCTAGTGCATGTCTGACTCCAAAGAAACACCAACCACTTTTTCCCAAGAGAGAAGCACACCTGTTGCTCAAGGTGCTAAGCCTAGAGGTTTCAGTGAAGATTTAAGAGTGCCTTCATTGACCTTCTTGCAGACTAATGGGAGCCTAGTCTCTAATCGTGGCAGAAATCCTCTATACGAACCATGCATATTTTCTTTCTTAAAATTTGGGCCATAGCAAAGATATATTGGTTTTTTTATACTGAAACTTTCTCATCAATTCTTGCAGTAGCGCAGATCTCTTTAGATAACATAGCTTACATTTTGCTCAAGTGGAACATTTTGTAATTGCTAGGGTGTGTAATACATAAACATGTATAATACTGCTCTGCTGCACACTGTCTTTTATATCTCTAGTGGTTTTTGTTGTTTTATTAAATTAACTCAAATGAAATGCACCAACTTGCTGAAAATTTTTCTTGTCTTGAACTGTTTTTTTTTAATCACAGATTTCAAGTTTTGCCCCCTGGTGAGTTTAACTACTGTTCAGAATGTAGTATATTTCATCAAAATAACCATCACAAAATTCTTAGAATATCCCATAGCTTTGTATTAAAAAGCAAATCAGTATTTCTGGTAAGTTATCACAAAGCTGTAGCTTGCCTTATGAAATCCAAGAATGTAAATTCACACCACTTCCACAAGAGATGAAAAACTAGTTTTGGATGACAATAAAAGACATAAATCTTAGTCTCCAGAACCTGGTATTGGCTTTCAGTATTCCCAATTTATCAAATAAATATATGCAATATTGAGAAATTATTTTTCCCATAAAGGTAAATCAATACTATGTCATACTTAGTATCATATACAAATGCCAGATGGTTAGAGTCCAACAGCATTTCTGTTTTTCATTTTGCTGTGGACAAATGAGGAGTTCTTGGCTCTGCTTTAGTTTACTTCTGTTCTTCATAACTTTGCTTTGGTATGTTGTTCCTTTCATTTTGCTGAAGAATATCCCTGTTTTACCACAATTTACAAACCGACTTCTACTCTCAGTCCCAGTTCTGCTTGGCTCATGACACCTCTTCTGTTCTAAACCTAAGTTTTTAAATTGAGTTCCTGTGGAGTTTGTGGCCCAGTCATAAGAGCTCTGACCTCACTTGAGGTTGTAACATTTAGTTTGGGAACTGCTGTTATTAATGGTGTAACAAGCCGAAGTAGCACCCTGGGAAACCCCTGCAGGAGAAACAGGGTTGGGTATCTGGTTCTTAGAGCATGGGTGAGAAGCAGGCAGCAGCAATACTCATGCTGGGAACTCCTAAGCCAGTTCCCATCTGAGCTGCTGACACCACTGATGCACATACTGTGCTTACTCCAGATGCTGTTCTTAAAGTAGCAGCAGCCAGGGGCTATTTTGGAGTTCCTGGCATAGATATGCTGCTGGAGTGTGGACTCTACAGAGTTAGTGGAGTGATTCCTAACCTGACACCTGGGGTAGATACCCCTCTGGTGCACCCTCAGTAATGGTACTGCTTGATATAGGGCCTAGCAAAAGAAAGAAGCACATGGTCTAGCTAGTGAATTCTGTGCAAAATTTTGCCAGTGCCTTATTTGAAATGCTGAGATCTGAAAACTGGCTGCTGGTTTCTGTAGCCTTACATCTGGGCTGTCTAAGTCTCTGCAGATTTTTTTGGACAACATTTCTAAGATATGGTCTTTCTTATCTATGCACATAGCATATATGAAAGCTTCAGCTCACATCAGTTCATATCTCAATTATTGCAATATCCTTTATCTGGCCTTGACAAATACCAGAATGCTGCTAATAATCCACCACTTTGATATGGTAACTTCTCTTCTCTATTTGTCCTGCCTCCTATTACATCAAACATATGCTGTGTCTTCACTTTCAGAGCCTGTCTCCGACTATTCTCACACTATCATCTCTCATTTAGTACAAGGAGGGGTCTGAGATGGTGTGTGTATTACAGTACACAGTGGACAGCCCAGAAGTTGCAAGTTCAAGGCCATGGTAGAAGTATTTGTGATGTGGCCATGCCTAATTCCAGTGAATCTATAAATTCTGCTAAATACCTTGTCACAAGGACACAAAAAAGGAAAGTACAAGGGGTCAGGTACTGCCCCCCAATAAAACCACCTGCTAATCTCTATTATCCACCTGTTAGATTTTCAAATAAGTAGCCCTGTGCCGTCTCCCATGCATGGGAGGCCTTATTTGTAAACATCCTCCAAATTTCATTACCTTCCTTCAGATCCCTCCCATCCTTTCCTCTGTCACTGCTTATCAAAACTTCAGAAGCAATATTACAACTCATATTTCAGATACATATCAGTCTCTACTATAAAGGATGAGGAAGAAACTTCATGGGTGGTAAGAGGAACAGATGATCCCACATCTTATTTCAGCAGTCTTCAACCTTCCCCAGAAAAATCCAGTTTTGGTCCCTGTCAGAAATAGGCTACAATACCGGATGGACCTCTGGTCTGATCTAATGACAGCTCTCTTCTTCCATCCACAGGCATATCTTCTGTGTTACATCGCAGTGTGCTCAGAGCTCCCAATTCTAAAATGTTTAATTTCTTAACAAATCACCTTCACATGTAGTTTAAGAAATCCATCAGTGTAAATGGCTGGTTGAGAATGCTGCCTTGCTTCTTACAGGCAAATTTAAAATTTATGTATGAAAGAAAAATATATCGGTAGATCATTATCAAATCAAAACTACCAGCTTGAAGTGCAGCTTGTTTAAAGAGATTTATTTATTTAAAGAGCCACATTCTATTATTGTTGTTGCTTTTACTATCTTATAACGAGTTTATTTGTAAGAGAAAAAGAAGCAAAAACAGCAGTGCATCAGTTTATATTACTGAGTCCTCATCACAGCCATGTGCTTTCCTCAGACTGCATGCGTTACCTCCATCTCAGCTTCTCTGAGATGAGAGACAATTGAAAATAGAAAGCTTGGTTCATTTAAAGACCAAATCACTGCACAGTGGAAAGTTTCCTCCTGAGTTCAGTGGGCACTAGCATTGGTCTTTAAAATACTCATACATGCTCCAGTGATGCTACTGTCCTGAATAGAGACTGATGTGCTATAGCTAGGACAACTTTAACTTCTTAAAAACTCTTTTCCCATCTAGAAGACTATGGCTATATTTTGTTAGGTACTTTTCTTCTGGAGAGAAGCTTAATTTTTCTGTATTCTGTAAATAACTTGTTTCAATAATTATTTGCACTATAACTAGTGTATTTTAAGGTGTGTGGAGGAATAAGATGGACATTTCATCTCTGTTATTGTTGTATTATTTTGCATTTATTGAAACTGTTGTAGATATTTCAGAGTGACCAGCCCTGCAAGTTAATCCTCAGGTAAAAATATCCACTGACTCAGCAGGACCTCGAATTAAACCCGTGGCAGTTTAATCGTACACCAAAGCTGCAAACTTGATATTTCTTTAAAAAGAGTAATAGTGTCCAATACATCCGACTCCCTTTTCCTTTAGCCCTTTTGTACTCTGTACTAGCATCTTGGCAGCAATTACAATTTCAAATCACAGTCAACACCAATAGGTCAGTGTAGATAAGGATGAATCATATTCAGTATCATGTCAGCTTGTCTCGGTTAAGTTCCACAAAGTGAGCCATATCCTATTCTACCTTTTAGTTGAGATCTACCTAAGTCATAGGGAGTGACAGGGCTTTTCATGGGCTGCCTGCGTTGTGCGGAGCTCATTTTGTAGCCTTTTTGTGGGAAGCCTGTACCTCACCACTGACTGGCAGAGAGGGTTGCCTGTTGTGTGTCCCTGCCTGTAGCTGCTGAAGGGTGGAGAGGGGTGGGGCACAGCCACATGACAAACCTCTCAGCCAATCAGGAGCAAGGGGATGCCATCTTGGCTGCTCCCCTACTCCAACCCAGGGGCTGCAGATACTTACTGCCACTGGGGAGCCAGCATTATATTTTTACTATTTTTTTTTTTCACCCACAATGCCCAATTTCATGATTTCAGCAAAATCACAAATTACGCCATTCCCTACAGTAACTTAGTTCATTTATATGCCTAAATGCAATCCTGTTCCATCCTGTTCAAGCCCCTGAAGAAAAGTTAATATAAAAAATTGGTCCTTCTCTCGCTCATGGCATCTTGTGATTGATTTAGTTTTGAAGCTAAGATGAGGATGCATAATAGAAGTAGGTGTGTGGATGTTGTTTAAAGACTTGAACAGGAGGAATTGAGATCACTTTTAGGTGCCCGAGTCCAGTTAGGTGGATTCAAAAGTAGAGTGGGATCTGGCACACCATCTGCAATGGTCATTATTATGTTAACTATGTCCTTTCCTCATAACTGTGTTGAAAAATAGTAAATTGCCTAAAGAATATACTGAAGGTGTTCAAGATTGTGGTTGAAAACATATAAAGCAGTCTGATAAGCTATTTTACTGATCGCAGGTTCCTCAAGTAAATAATAGGCAGACATTATGACTATAGAAAATAGAGCTTAGAGAGCCGGAGTAGTGAGTGCAAGGGATAGAGGAATTTGGGAAAGAGCCTATCAATTATACGTGCATTGATCTGTGGTACTATCATATCTGCAATGTATCCATTCCTGCTATTGGACAGAAAAATACCTTTTTTGAAAAATCCATATATACTCTTTCAGAATTACAGAAAGTTCTAATAGTTCTGAATAAACAATTTTGACAAATGAAGGATTTTGACTAATGAATAATCCATTTTACCTAGTAAGTGAATTCTTTTCATCAGGTAACAAATATTTTGTCAGGGGGCTTGTGGAAAATAAAAGACAACATTTATTTTAACCCAATGGAACATTACAACGATTAAAATAGAAATATGTTGCTCATAAGAATAACACAGTCCTAAGAGAGCTTCTGACCTTTCTGATTTCCTTTTTTATATCATTCCTGTATCTCATTACCTTCTGTGATCCTGATAATTTTCTAGATTTCATGAAGTTTAGAAACAAACAGGGAAATATATTCTGTGGGCAAGATGCTTTCTCTCTTATTTTAGGTCAGAAAGTTTTCAAGATGACTCAGTCAACTGAAAATTAGGAAAACAGCTTTAAAGTGAAAAGTAATTTAATTCAAAATACAGACTTTTGGAGTTGTCAGTCACTAAGCAATCCTCCCTCATCTCTCATATATCTACTGCTGATTAAAAAAAATATGTTTTGCTAAAGTGCTTGTAAAAATAAAGAAAGAGAAATAATCTACACAGGAGGAAAATAATCCAGTTTCACAATAAAAAAATTTTAAACCTGAACAATCTTGCAAAATGCTAAATATCTACTTATATTAAATTGGATGGATACGATTTTTTCATCTGGAAGATTTTCTTGATGGAATGATGGAGTGCCTCAGGCTCATTACAATGCATGTACATTTTGAACAGAATTTTATTTTACCTATTAGACAGCCAAAGTACAGCTTGTGATCAACTCTGAGTTGCCCAACAATTGCACAGGAGCAATTCCATTACCCCCTGTGGACATGTAAGTTCCTCCGTTATGGGAACAAGGAGGCAGCTCTGTTTCCGCAGGGCAATTCTATCAGGATAGATTTTGGCTTCTGTAGGGGATGCCTAGCTTTTGTTCAGAGTGGAAGTGATATCAGGATTTTGCCTTCTCTTCCCCCATTCCTCACCATATGCTCCCTGCTGACAAGCAGGGAAGAATGAAAAAAAAAGACAACAACCCAAACAGTACCATCTCTGTAGAAAACCATGCCAAAGGGGGTGGCATGATTGTTCTGCCAGGACACCTCACTCCCTGCCATGTGCTCCCTTCCTGCCTCTGTCACAAGCTCATCCATATGGCCTCATCTGTAAGGGAGATTTAAAAGATGGTTTGAACTACATAATGTCAATGACTGGGCTGTTAGACATTTGGCTCAAAACCAGCTAAAACTGAGTCCTTGTCAGCTGAGGCCATTGCAAAAAGCAAGAAAGTCAACAATCGTTGGCAGCAAAGGATCCATATACAGCTTTAGAGGTGATTCAGTTCTTCCTATAGGAAATAAATCCAAACAGTTCCTGCAATCCCCTTTTCCCCACAGCAGTGACTTTGCTAGGGCAAGGGAGTGAAAGTGTAGTCCATGCTCCAGTTGCTTAAACTGGTGAGATTCTCAACCTTTCTGACCTTACGTCCCACCAATCATTGGTCCCAAAAACCCTGGTCCCACCATCATAAACAATGAGCAGGGGAAAGGGGAGTCCCCCTGGCAGCCAGTTGACAAGCAAACCTGGAAGAGCCAGCGGCAAGCCCACCACTTCTCCGCATCCCACCTAGACCACCTTCACGTCCCATCCCACCGGTTGAGAAACACTGGCTTAAGCAACTTATTAGTGAATTTCCAACACTAAGCCATTCCAGGGGGCAATTTTTCATTCAGCAGGAACATAAGCCAATTGGTCAAATAAGTGAGCAAGACAAACCACACTCAACCATCTCAATAAAGAAAGGCACATCCTCTTGTATATGTGCTATGTAACAATGAGGCTTCTGAACAGGTCCCATGCATGCTTTAAAGATACCCTACCTCTTCCCAGGAAGGTGAGCATCCTTTTTTCCCCCATTCTGGGACCTCAATGAGTTTTCCACCCCTAAAACCAGAGATTCAGGGATGCCTGGCTGGTCAGACAGGTTTTCAAGACCTAGTCCTTCTCTACGCTTCTGCTATTGACAATCAAACTGCTGCATCTAGAAAGCACAATCCCTTTTCTAGAAGTAATGCTTAAATGCAGAAGCAACAGAAAATTAACTCACCATTACTGGTATATGTTCTGGTGCTTCCTAGAGAGATTTTTTCCTCCAGCCACCTCAAGATAAGCAGAGACACCAGATCAGCTAAAATAAAAGGTACAAAGTTGGACACTGAGTGGCAGCAATCCTGTGGGAATCCAGCTCTAACATTTCAAAAACAGGCATGAGAGACATCTTGGTGCATACCTTCACAGACACTTCCCTGCCCTGAAGGCATACACAGCTCAGTCTGCAAGGACTTCACCCCTCAGCCTCACTGCAAGAGACCGCAGTTTGGACCAAGAAGGAAATAAGCTGTCAACAACATTTTGGTGGAACTGCTACACTAGGGTAAGAAATTCCTCCAAATCAAGGACTTGTCAGAGCAGCAGGAAGAGTGCAAGAGGCAGGATCAAGAAGACACAGTAGGGGAATGCCTCTGGGGGAAGGAGGCCACAGACAGATAGAGGACTAGGAAGTCCTACAGCAGCTGGGGGCTGGTTTGATCAGTCACGGGCCCCGGAGCACATAGGGTCCTTGGCCCAAACGCTGGTACTTTTCAAACGATAGACCCAGATCCTTGTACAGGCCCAAACTCCAATCCTGGGACCTGTAGAGGTGCATCCCCACCAAATGCGTCCTCCACTGTGTTGCACCAGGCTACTCAACAAGTAGGATGATTTCCTGCCCTGCCTCCAGCCCCATGTGTGGATGTGATTGGGCTGCACAATGAGCGCTGTCTGGCAGCACCCTTGGGGAAGCTGCAGCAGGGCCCTAGGGAGTTTGGCATGCTCAACCCAGCCCTGGCAGCAGTGCGGACCCCGACAACATCCTCCAGCTGTCTGCAGCCAGATGGGTTGGGGGGTGCACTGGCCACTGCCTGCTCACCCAGGCTCTTCCCAGGTGGGTGGACACCAGCCTTGCACCTCTGGTGGTGCAGGGCAGTGACACTGGCTCCTACAGGCTTCACTCCCACCAGAGGCTTTGAGGGGCTGTGCTCCAAGTGACTGGGAAATAGGATGGAGGAAGAAGCTAGAGCAGGGGTGGGCAAAATGTGGCCCGGGGGCCAGATGTGGCCCACCAAGCCATTCTATCCAGCCGGCAGGGCCCCTAAAAAATTTAGAAAATTAATATTAATCTGCCCTGGGCAGCCCTCGATGGCTTGCCAAAACTCAGTAAGTGGCCCTCCACCCAAAATAATTGCATGCTCCTGAGCTAGAGGGAAGGAGGAGGGCAGAAAGATAGGAAGGCAGCACATCCTGCCAGACAGAGACACTGGGGTGGTTGTGGGTCTCACCTGCATGTGGTAGTGCTAGCTTAGGTCAGATGCTCCCTCCACTGAGGGATCTGGAGGGTGGCGGGGGTGGAGAGACTGCAGCCCTGATCTGCTCTTTCCCACCTCGGAGATCCGGGAGAACTGGGTTGATGACATGGGCAGCATCCTGCATTCGCCCTAGATATAGTCAATCTCCTACCGCTCACCTGCACTCCAGCAGCATGACAGGAGCCAGAAGAGGCCTGAGAGGGGGAATGTAAAGGGGGGCTGCAGGCAACAAGCATCACAACCACTAATGCTCAAGTTATGCTCTTGCACCTCAGGATGCAGCCTTATATTATAGCTTCCAGTACTTTTCCTGGCTACTCTGTAAGTTCAACCCCATCTATTCCCTCTCCCCATTTTTGGTTGCAGTTTAGTTTAGTTATTTATTGTTTTGTGGCTAGTTGCTTAAAGTTAATTTTTGTTCAACAGCTGTTCTCTGCAGTTCCTTGTTTTATGGTTGCACTCAGCACACAGTTAACTTTTTATTTTTCTGGTTACACATTGCACATAGTTAATTTACTGTTTTCTGGGACTTTGTACATAGTAATAATTTGTTTGTTGGGTTATTTAATTTTTTTTTAATTAACCTGTTTTGATTTTTTTTTTCATTTGGTCAGTTTTAGCTAGTTAGCCTCATTTATTTGGGTTGGATTACTACTGTTTGGGAACCATCAACAATGTATTTGTGTTGTTCATTCAATTAAGTTCTCTACCTGCTAAGCTGTTTGCTGTGTGTTCACTGCCCAATTCTTGTGAAAAGGGAAAATGTGGGCCTTGTAAAAAGATCTCATTAAAGCACTTGTAAGGAGAACCAGCTCACCAGGGGTGGCTATAACATGACCCTGGTGTCAAGTCACCCCTGCATCCCTTCCACTCTAAAGTGCACTCCCTTTGCTCTCTCCTGCCACACCTTGATCTAGTTAATAAAACTTGAAAAGTGAGGCTGCCCACAGATCTTAGAGTGAGCTGTAACCTCTCTCTCTTGGACCCTGCTATGTGGGCCTTCCTGGCCCACATAAGCCTCCCAAGGACACCCATTGCTTCTTGGACTAATCATGGCCTCCATAACTCCCCTACAGCTGTGCACATGCCTTGCAGATATTTCCACTCATTACTTGGGTGTGCTCTTTTTTGCCCCAGACCACCTTAGGCCTCTACTCCCTTGTTGGGGCCTTGGTCTTTCTTGTCTCCACCACACTGCTTTGGCTGGTCCCTTTGGCCTAGACCGATTATACCAGGCCTGGCTTTTTTCAGCTCCAGCCCTTGTTTTGCCCTCTTAGGCTTTTAGCTCTGCCTCTTCCAGGCTGTGGGCTCCCTGGCCTCAAACTCTGCCCCTCCCTGGGCTATGGGTTCTCTAATCCTATTTCTGTCTCTCCTGGGCAATGCTGGGCTCCCTGGCCCTTAAGCCTGACTCCTGGCAGAGCTCAAGGCAGTTACATGCCCCTTGAGAAGTAATGGGATCTCCAAGCCACCCTTACCTAATCCCAACCAAATGGCCAGAGAAAACTCATATGAAAAGCATAAGCGCTCTGTCCCTAACTAAACTCTCAGCACACTGGCTGCATATCAAGTTCTCCACACATCCTGGTCCTCATTCACTGCCAGCCTTCAGCATCATACTTAACTGTTCCCCAGCATAAGTGTCCCAGGTGCTAGCTCAGCCACAGCCAGCTTGCTACCCCTACAGCCCTCTCCTGCAAAGTTCTTCCCTCTGCAGCTTCCAGAGCCAGACTGACTACCTGGGCTCAAGCCTTGGTTATATGCCACTCCAGCTCTGCCCATTTTGGGTTAGGTGACCTGCAGCAGTATTCTGTCCTACTATACTGTTGCTGTGTTACCAACATAGCAGTAGGCACACTCAGCTTTTAGCCTCTAGCTACTTACCCTTTGCAGCTAGCCTTTGTCTCTCCAAGTGCTGTCTACTATGCTTTTTCCTCTTAAAATAGCAGGGGCCCTAGGCTTCCTGTTACACCCTGTAAAATAGAAAATCCTAAATCCTATGCACAGTGCACAACTCAGTGCTTACAGTTGCACATAACTGCTGGCAGGAAAATGCACAAAAGTATTAACTGTGCTACCCTTGCCCAGGATGCTCTTCCTAGGCCAACTGGGCTGTAGTAATGAGCAAAAAAAGGCACACCAAAGACACTGAGGACTTCATTGCCTAGTGATCCAGACGCAGGCAGGAAAACGATAAGAAATCCTACCCATCCACCCTCCAGAGCTAACTGGCCCTGAAGTAACTGGCATTCAAAGGCTCATAATTTAGCAAGTCTACCTACCAACAAAATCCCAAAGACTCCAGATAGGGCCAAAATGTCACAGAAACCTCACCCTAGAAAGTGACATGACTAGAGGTTTCACCCACCCACAACAGCCCTTAACTCATCCAGGACCAAGGGCCCAAATGAAGCAAGCACAGACAAGCATTTGATACACTGACCCACTTGTCAAAACAATCAAAAATCATTAGGGGATGAAAGGCATGACTGAAAGAAGCACTCCATTTAATGCAGAGATTGGCTGGGAGTAGACAGCACTGTTCCATCATCCACTCTGGTTGGATCAAGATGTCCCAAGCACATTGATAAAGAGGCTCACAGAATGGCCAGAAGACCAATTACCATAATTGGAAATCTGCACACCACAAAAATAGCACATGCACTGGCAAGCAAGCAATCACTCAGGATGTGTGCAGCAAGGCAAGCACATATGGCATCTCTTGTTTCCCTAGCCTGCTTTGAACCCATGCTGGTTTTGGGGTATTTTCTGGCTTTGGGAAATGATGACCAAGCCCAGCAATGCCCTGGGTCATCTCCAGGTACAGTTTCATCACTACATTTGCAGACCTTATGCAGACTGCAGCAGGCTACAAGTGCACATGCATTTCCAATGCTGTTGTCCAACTCATTCTGGAAGCAGGGTCATGTTCCCTTCCACCTCTTAACTGTACACAGGACCACCATTCTGCCATTCCTCAGTGATACAATGCTATGTTCTGTGTGGCCCCATGTTGTCTGGGCACTGCTTCATAAGACACAGCAGGAAAGGGTCAGTGGCATATCACAGAAATTAATGCAGGTTGGTACCCATACCCTTTTGATGACCATGCCATTGAGAGGCAAGAAGTTTCCAGTTTGTCCAAACAAGTAAGCACTTGTTGTCCTCAGAACCCTGGTGCTGAGAGCATCTTGCCTATGCAGCTGCAGTTGGTATGTGTGCTATTTCCCCAGCAGTTCACCAGGTCCAGCAGGATTAGGGAATTCTATTCCTTGGAGTTAAAGTATCTGCAGGGTCCTTCAAGCCCCACCAATTTTAAGCAAGCTATTATTCCAAGCATATCTCTGATGAAGGCAGCCCACAGGAAAAAACAGTTTCCACATGTCTTTGCAAGCCTCTACCACCATTACCTTAACAGTTGATTTGCCAATACCACACTGGTTCATCATAGTCCTGGTGCAGTCTGGTATAGCCGGTTTCCAGGCTGTGATGGCAATCTACTACTGCACTGTTATGAAATGAGGAATCTCCTTGCATATGCCCATGAAGGTGCGCCTCTTCATGAGCACGTCTACATGTACAATTACGGCACAAGACTAAACAGAGCTTCTTGCTCCAGAATTAACATTTCTCCTGGGCACACCATTTGAATGTGTGCCCGAGAGCAATTCACTCTGGAGCAATAAGGTCCACAGTTTATTCATGTGCAGCATGTGGAGTTTGAGTGGGGCAGTCCCAGATGGCAGGAGGCTTGGGGGTCAGCCTGCCAACCCACAGCTGCTCTCCCTGGCTCAGTGTGCTGTGGAGGGGCTAGCTTTGCATAAGGGAGCTTCAGTGCCAAACTAAAAATGAGTTTATTTTATTATTCCAGCCTAATAGAGGTGGATATGTAGATGCCAAGATGTTTACTAATTACTCGACTGCACAGTAAATATCTTGTGTAGACATGCCCCATGTGGACAATCTTCCACCAATACTCATCATCCCACGTCCACAAAGCAATGTGGTCCCACCACTCCCTGGTAGATCTGCCCTAAGATCACCTCTACAGCTGGGTCAATAGGAGATGGGCTGTGTTGGACAAGCTGTCTTTAAGTTAGTAAAACCTGCTACATAGTATATACACTTCTATCTCCCAGTGAATGGATTGCTTCCCACTAAGGCTGTGCGATGCTTTGGACCATGCTTCAGACACTTCAGCATCGGAAGCAGCATGTCCAGATTGAAGCGCTGACTTGGTTAGGCTTTCCAAAACAGTTCAGAGCTTCCAAACCACTTCAAAAATCTTCAGAGCCACCTTGGCGATCCGGCCATAGGGTATAATGGGGAAATCAATGAAATATTTATAACTTAGGGGATTTTTGTCTGATTTAGATTAAATGTGCAGAGATGTCCACTAATTAAGGTTGTTATGAGTTAATTAGCAAGGATTAACACCTACAAAACCACAGATTAAGGAGAGGAAATAATACAGACAATTAACTGCCCTAGGAAAGACAGTCAGTTGCACAAGCACCCATGTCACGAGTTTTGCCTGGCAGCAGCTTGTATTACAGTTCCCCCCAAACCCTTGCTCCTATCATCTTGAAACTTGGCAGGCTTTGTGGCCTCACCAGGTGCTACTACCCTGCAGTGTTCACCCCACTATAGTGTAACAAATACACCTGACGTGAGTTTTGCTTTCAAGAATTTGAGGTGCAGTTCCCCCCGAACCCCTGCACCTATCTTCTTGAACCATGGCAGGCTTTATGCTCTCAGCAGAGGCTACCATCCCCACACGTTTCATCCAAATCAGACAAAAAACAACAAAGTTATAGATGTTTCATTGATTCCCCATTATACTCTATGGCCAGATCTCCGAGGTGACTCCAAAGCCTTGGAGCCACTTCAGCTGGATCAAAGTGTAAACCTGGTCTGGAGCTCCGGATCCAGTCACTGACATCTGAAGTAACCGGATCCAAAGCTGAATCGAATAGGCCTGTGCGAGTAGGCAGCTACTTCCCCACTCTCACACATAGGTCTTGCTGCAGGGTTTGTCAACCAGGGGTATGTGTACCTCTGGGGGTACTTGGGAAAGCCCCAGGGGGTGTGCAGCAGCGATACAGAGAAGCGGCGGGCACTTCCAGTTTCACCACTGGCACTTCTGGTTTTGCCACTGCATGCAAGTCCTCCCCACTCTTGCTCATCAATTAGCTGCCAAGGGCCCCGCCCCCTCCACTTGTCAATCAGCTGCTGGGGGACCACACCCCGCTCATCAGCTGGCTGGGGGGCTCTCTGCTTCTCAACTGGCGGCCACGGGTACACCAACCAAAAAAGGATGAAAATCCTCATCCTACTGTGTCCACTGATTGCCTTCCTTGGTCCCAGAAGACTCTTCAGCATCTCTGAGTTGCTGTCCCAAAATGTGAGTAGTTATGTGTTGATCACAAAAAAATCCCAAAGAAGATCCAGCCTTGCCTTTAGAACCCTAGCCAGGCATTTTGTTGCCTGGTGCAGGTCATGTGCAGAGTGCCCCCCTACATGTACTGCCACATAATTACTTACATTTGATTTGGTGCCCTCTGTGCAAGCGCACCTGGTGCTGCTGGCACCCCCTTGCTATGGTACTGCTTGCCTTGTTCTCATACGATTGATCACTAAATTGATCAGTGAGCTTGGCAGCAGTGATGAGTTCTGGCCTGTAAGGATGCAAAGGCCATATTTTCAGCCTTAGAACCAGTGGAGGAAGACAAGTGATCTCTGGACTGATTCTTAGAAGGGTCCATTCTTCATGGCATATGGGATCATCCAATGTATAGCTGAACTCAAAATATGCGAAACACAATGTGGATGCCTTTGGTACAATCAGAAGCCAATCAATTCCCATCCACAATGAGGATTACCACAATTGGATATTCATACCTTGCACGCATTATGTTTTAACTACTTATAGTTTTCCTCAGACTAAAATTAAAAAAAAAAAGAGACTCGGGCAAATTCAGCTGTTCATGTCCTTTACATACTCAGTAAGATAGAAATTGGTCCTTTATAAATACAAAAGCATTGTCTAGGGTTGAGAATAAAAATAAATAAAAATTTGGTACAAAGAATTAAATACCAAACAAATGTGAGCAGGTGCTATGTTAAGAAAGATGTATTGCATGAACTTTAAACAGGGAGAAAAGCCTTCCCTGGTATTTCCTATGGAAAAAAGGGGGGCGGGGAAGAAGTTAGTGAGTTCTAGGCCTTTGTCAAGAGTTACCAAAATATCATGGAGTACATTCTTAGTGGTCAGCCCTACCGCTGCACACTTTACTCTGAAGGTACTATTTACAGGGGACTGGAATTACATAATTTCTGAAATGCTTCTTTTATCCTGAACAAATGAGAGGAGCTAGTAGAAAGCCCATAACATATCAAGTTAGGACTAGAGAGAGGAGACAAAAAATTTTTGTTTTCTCAAAGTTTAGGATGTTTATTACTGTATTTTGGGTTAAGAGGTAAAACTTGCTTTTTTTAACAGTATGTTAAGTACAGATGGGGTGCATCTAATAGTGGTTCTCAACCTTTTTTAGGACTCAAGGCACCCTTCAGATTAAGAACATGACCTGTCTTCAGTTTAACTTGTTTTTTTGACTACAGGAAAAGAATAAAGCATAGAGAGACCACAGAGGTCAGAATGTTTGCCAACGTTGAGTGGTATCCTGTGGCATCCTCAAAAGGATTTCAAGCCACCCCAGGGTACCAGACCACTCTGGTTGAGAATCACTGATCTGGCAATATGCTAAGGGTGGATATAGTGACAAGATGGCTACATTTTCAAATTTTGCTGTTTGGAAGGCCCAATCATAATGGTTACACATTGGTTCCAAGTCATTTCTTCAGGCACAAACTGATGGAATTCATCCTGGAGGACCAGATATTGGTACTGCTGCTGCACTGCTCCAAGGTTTCTGCCAGGAGGTACCAGTTCTGAAGCATAGTCAGGTCTAGCAGTGATGTGCTACTCACTGGCATCATCCAGTTTAGATGCAGGGCTTTTGCTGAACTGCTTCAGAACCAATAGCAAAACTGGGTTTGGAGACACCACCCAGTGTTATACCCTCCTCCCTGATAGTGCTGCTCATGATTAGCATTTTTCTAGCTCAAAGGCAGTGAAATCTGGCCCCTGGCCTCTGCCAAATCTAGATAAATGGAAGCATCTGTCAGCAAGAGATTTAATAGAAGTTGAAAGTCAAACACAGAAACATCTCGTTTATATAAAATCATAATTAGATTAATTCAATTAGATTAATGGACTTAATTTAATTAGATTAATGTTTATACAGTGCTTTTAAGATTAAAAGTGGCATATAAATGAATTGATAGGTAGTATTGTTATTAATAAGTACTACAACAACTTGGAGGAGATTAAATCTTCCTTTCCCTATTTCAGAAAAAAAAGAGTGGGCCAAAAAAAGACTTAGGGCCTTGTTATACAGTAATTCTGGATGGCTCCTGGAGCTCTTAACCCCTGGACTGTCTGCACATTAACACCTTAAAGTGTTTTTAAGTACTCATTATGCAGCTCAAAATGACAGCTGGGGCAGGATTAGCTCTAATCCGCACTACCCAGCTTCTGTTCCATTAAGGTGTGACCACTCCTCACATATTTGCCATCCAAATTGAAGTCCTTCATTATCCCAGGATCTCTCACCCCCTGCCTGTAGAGCAGGGATAGAAAGAAGCCTGTTTTGGTTCACCAGCCCTTTAGTGTCATCTCACAGCTATATCTCCTGGTCCTACCTCTGCTCACCAGGTGTCTAGTGGCAAGTCACAGCTGTGCAGATTGAGGAAAGTCAGAGATTTCTAGACTAAGGGTATGACTTCTCCAAACTCCAAGGTAGTACTAACACTGATCAACATTTGTGTGGCTCATGGCGTAAAGTGTAACAAGGCCCTTAAAGAGAAAACTTAATGGTTCAGGAGACTAGTACATGTACCATCCCCTGTGCTTATTTCTGGGAAGATGGCACAGGGAGAAAACCGTGTAGGAGCTGATTTGCTAGTATAGACATCATCTCTGTTCATGATGACAGTGTTTTTGGAGGGCTTCTGCTGCTCAGATGGGTTTTTTAGGAAGCAACTTCAGAGTTCTGAACACATTCTGTTGAGGAACCCACTAGCCATCTCTGCTGAGAGTGATGGGCAGAGCCACAGCTCAGTCCCTGCACTCGAGGACCAGAGTAGCTACTGTTTCATGAGTTACTGCCTCCTGTTAGCTCCTTACAGGCTCCTTCTCCCTGTCTTTAGCAAGTCACTAAATCACTGCGCAGTACCCCCCAGTACTGTGCAATGGGCATTAACTGTAATGTCACCACTACTGTGCAGTAGCAACAAGCTACTGTACAACAGCTTGTCATGGCAATGTAGGGTCAGAAATGACCCGTGCATCGCTGGGACTGCACAGTACCACTGGGGACTGTTCAGTCTTTGTGGCACATGGGTCATTTCCCTCACCTTGGAGGCCTGGTTCATAGAATCATAGCAAAATAGAGCTGGGAGGGACCTTAGGAGGTGGTCTATACAATGTCACTCTCTGGGATATGAAAAACTGTAGGGGTGACCTGTAACTGCAAGGAGAACCTTTACTTAAAAATTAACAGGGGCTAGTCACACACCAGTAAAGAAGAGAGATAAAAAGCTAAAAAATGCAAAAAAAGTAGTAGTAAACAATGCTCAAATAATTATTTTTAAAAACAGTGAAAATTAATAAACAGTAAGTCAAAATAACCAAGATGATAAATGCAATTATTGAAAATAAAAATTTACAAAGCTCAGAACAACCAAAATACCAGAGGGAAATTCTAAAATAAATAACAAAGAAGGAAAGTTGGTAATAAAACCTTGGTATTAAGCCATAGTCTAATAAAATATTGCTCTTTCCTTGTCAGTGTTCATGAATAGAAGCTGTTGTTTTGACATAGGGTTGTTTGATAACACTAACATTTTCTAGGCTTTGGTTTCATGAACTATACCTTCACCAGAAAGCCCACATAAAGTTACAGCTGCAGACCCAGAGCTACAAGCAGATCCACTACTGAGGGGCTGCAGGGCCAGATCCAGCTTGATTACATAGGCACCTGCACTTAGGTATTGCAAGGGCCATGAAAATATTGGGAAGAGATCCTTTTCTGCTTATTAGGTACCTGTTTCACCCTGTCCCTGTGAATCCATTAACTCACATACATTTGTAACATGGCATCATCTTAGCCTTTAGTCTAAGTCACAAAAAGCAGCAAGCAGGAGAGAGTCAAGCAGGATGGGCTAGTTTTACACACAGGCACTTAAGGTCACATCCAGAGACGTGGGAACATATATTTCCCAGCAACTGTGCTGGCCTCAGCAGCCTTACTCAGCAGCCCCTGTCCTGGGGCCTCAGGGAGCTGCAGCTGCAATACTTCTGCAGTTGTGAGCCTGGCCGGCAGCTGAAGCCTGGCTCCAGCCAGCCAGGCTCTGGTTTTGGGTGGTGCACATTGCTGCCATGTACACCACCCCATTTTTTTTTCAGCATGGGTTTGTTTGACCCTGGGATTTCCTGGGGTCAAAAAACCCCCATACCCCTGCACTACAAAGTAGCAGCACGGGGAACATGTGGTACTGCAGACGGGTCTGCCGCATTACATATTGCATATATGTTCTTGCATGGACACAGCCTAATAGGTGAGAGAGGATCTGGTCCTTGGGATCTTGATCCAGAAGAGAAATTCAATTTGAGCAGGTTTAGATGTTGAGGGTCCCCACTCAACAAATGGGGAACCTCCACAAAGGTGGTCAAAACAGACAATGTCAGGCACCTAGATGCCATATACAGAGAATGGGGAGACATGGGTATCTTCACAGCACAATCCAGAAAGCCCAGAGGCACCTGGAAATACTCAGCAGGAAATGCTACGTACAGGATGTACCTAAACTTGCAAGGGCTTCTGCACCTGCTTCAGGTTGCACATTAAGAGCCAGATTCTATTGCGTCTATTCATCATGTACGTGGACTAAAGTGCCCAAGTGTGGTTCTATTCCATCCTGCTCAAGGTCTAGAAAGCCATTAATTCCTCTACTTTTATAACACACCATCATCTGACCCTTCAAAATGAGTCACAAAGGCAAGGAGGAAGAGGAGGAGGAGGACCCACTTTTTGCATTAACAACTTTACAAGGACTCAAGCAAAGTGGAGTAGAACCAGACTTAGGAACTTAAGTCCACTTACATGTCTAATAGCTGGACTATAAACTGGCCCTAGCCGCCTCCATCCACTGAGTATTTAAAGCACCTAAGCCCATTTCTGAATGCAGGTTCTTGGTTGACCAGTGCTGATGCTGGTTCCCAACTTTTTTGTATTAGCCTAATGGTTAGAGGACTAATCTAGGAAGTGGTAGACTTGGGAAATAAGACCTTTCTTATCCTGGACGGGGTGGGGGACAAAATCCTGTTACTTCTCAAGGAGTCTCCAAAGCACCAGGCCAGGAACAGGCTGGATCGGGCATTGTCCACAGGGCAGCCAAGAGATATAGGGCCAGAAGAAGTAGGAGTGTAACCATGTGGTCCAGTGAGGAAAGGGGGAGTCCTGGGTCAGTTCCTGCTCCCAACATGCATTTGCATTTCACATTAGAGAGCCACTGATTTAAAAACAGATAGTTCACTAAGAGCATAAGGACAAGACCCCAGGTTTGCCTCTTCCCAGCTGCTGCCTAATCCTTTGGATGCCTCTGCTCATTGGGTGATTGAAGGCCAGGTCCTGTTCTACCTAGTAGACACCTAAACTGGGCCCTGCTCAATCACTGTCTACCCATGCATTTCAGTGCAATTAATTTCTCCACCATAAGATAGTACTGTCCCCGCCAGTACCAATAAAGTCTCTTAGATTTCCACCAGAGGGTTTGAATATTGCTACCTAAGTCTTGACAGCATGGAGCAGCTTGAGCCTAAATTCAAGCAGAATTATCAGATGAGATGTCCCTACATCCTTCTCTCTACAAGGCCTGATGCAGTAGGCATCCCCAGAGCATGCCTGCCAGATAAGCCCTTGCACAAAACACAGACTGGAGGAGGAAGAAGCGGTTACAGTCCTTCTATTCCCTGAATGTCCCACTGGAAATGTTGGTCTCATATCTTAAAACTACAGCAGATGTGGGGGAGGGAAAGGAAAGTTTGTACAAAATAAATGCCAATAAGTAGAAAACTGAACTAAAGAGCAGTCTGAATGGGTGCCTCTGGTACTTTCCATCGATCTCAATTTGAAGAGTATATCAATAAGATTCAGTTTTCTTCTCTGTTGTCATGCTAGGTATTGGCCAGTTAACTGCTGCTATTCCAACTGACCTCCTATAGCAATAATGTAGACAATCATTACCTATCCAATATGCAAAGTGCAGACTGATGGATGGAGACCCAGTTAACATTACAGAGCTTTTACAGCCAGGTATTTTACAGCATGATATCAAGTTCTGTGATTATATCACGTGCTGTTCCAAGAAATGTCACAGTTGCATTTAGAGCTGTCAGCTTCACCAAGGGGGTTTAATGGCTATACTGAAGCAAAGCCTGTTAAAATACCCAGATACAATGTTCCTTCTGAAGATTGAACAAATAAGCGTACATTGAAAAAGTTGTGGAGAGATGTTGCTTAGTAAAGATTAGTGTCCGAAAATTGCAGATTGTACTTTATTTTCAGGTTCAGGAAACAGGCAGACCGTA
The DNA here is from genome assembly GCA_030014935.1 of Caiman crocodilus. Taxonomy (NCBI): domain Eukaryota; kingdom Metazoa; phylum Chordata; order Crocodylia; family Alligatoridae; genus Caiman; species Caiman crocodilus. The sequence continues at coordinate 144,989,969 of JAGPOW010000261.1, read as the reverse complement.
AATGTTGTATTACCATGAGCTAAGTTTATACCAGGGCATTTGGGGAACCATCAATAGCCCATTATTGAGAAGACAGAAAGGCAGCACTTCCCACTTCCCCATCTGTATTTTCTGGGCTGTTCCTCTTGACAGGCCAGCATAGCTTCTCAGCCTCTTAGGCTCAAATCCTCCAAGCTAGGCAATTCCTATTTATAAATCAGTACTGTAGGTATCTGTAACATCTCTGGGAAATATGAGGCCATAACAGGGTCCTGCTTCAGGGGTGGTTATGATGTCCTTTCAGTCCCCTCAGCCTTGTCAACCTGGCTCTCTTTGGGCAATCTCCCCTCCTCCTCACTTGCCAAGCCCTGATGTATTTGATTTTAGAAAAAGGGACACTGCCCAGGGCTTTCCAAGTCAGATCTCACAATCCTGAGCTAAGGTGGTGAGTGGAGACACCTGAAGGGCTAATGACTCCTCTCCAACCACCTCTTACATCATGTCTATGCCTCACAGATATTACTCATTCCTGCTAACAGGCACCACTTCTGGGCTACAGGCTTCTAGCCCCAGTCCTCATCCCTTTTGGCCTTGGGCTCCTTAGCCCCCTTGGTCTCTGGCTGCAACACCTGGTCCTTGGGTCCTGGCCACTCTCCTAGGCCAGTCAAGATTTCTGGGCTCCTCTGACCCCACCAGTCTCCAGCTGTAGCCTTCCTCACCCTTCATCCCATTTCTGGACTCTGGCCCTGCTCATGGGCCAGCGAGACCTTTGGGCTCCCTGGCCATGTTGATTCTCACTCCTCCTGGGCTACACACCTCTGGGCTCCCTGGCCCTGCTGACATTCACCTGCTCCAAGGCTATAAAACTCCAGGCTCTCTGGCCTTCTGGTCCCTCTCCCTGTTCTGGGCAGCTGGGATCTCCTTATCTCCCCTTAGTCCCATCCACAAGCCACCAGAATTGTTTGCCTCCAGCCCAGATGTTACCCAGGAACCCTGCTATCTAAGAGCACCTCTTCCCATGGCTCCCAGGACTAGACTCCATGATGAGCTGAGGCCCTGGGCTTATATATTTCAAGCCCAGCTCTTCTGGTCAGATGACTCTCTGACCCAATTGATCCCTGCCACACTGGCAGGCTGCTCATCATGTGACAGATACACTAAGCTTTGGGAATCTGTACTTTAGTCTGTTTGGACAAAGAGAACTCAAAGGGCTTGACAAAGCTGAAAAAGGTCCAAACCAAAAGCCAAAGTAAAGTAGGATTAAGATCTGAACCTGCAAAGTGGTAATCAATGGCTCAAAATGAGTCAGTGCTTTTAATTACCATTGACTTCAATGGGTGTCAAGCACTTTCCAGGAGCTGTTCAGACCCTGCAAGACTGAGTGCCTTATATGCACTTTATAGTGAGTGCATGCATACATGCACACTCAAATGTACGAGTAAACATAGATCAGCAAGTTTCTTAAGTCTCTTCTCTTGCTCACTGGGAAAGGCTGTCAAGCTGTATCACTTGAGTGTCAGAAAAGGATTAAATGAGGTCTGTGGAAAGTCTGTACAGTAATTTGTGACAAAGGGGATTGTGAGAAAGGGAGCTTGAAACTATGCCTGGAGGTCTTTAAAGGTACAAAATAAATACAGTCCAGGGGACCCTCTCCTGTACAATTCTGGTGTGCACTGGGGAAACTACTTTTCCTGTTGTGGCACCGTTAGCTTGAGCCTGAAGGACCCAGCTCCACTGGCAGAGTTTTCCTTCCCCACCAATCAGGGGAAGGCAGGAGCAAGCTTGCCCCCACCCTGACCCAAAGGTGGAGGGAGGGAGTGGGGTGAGGAATGGACCTGAAAGGGAATTCACCCCTTGAGCTTCCCAATTGGTCTGCTCCCAATCCAGGGCCAGAGCCTCTGAAAAGAATAAAAAGTCAGCATGCCCAGCACACAGGGAGCTATCAGTGAGGGACGATGAAGGTGTGGGCTGTAAAAGAGCTGACCAGCGGGGCAGAGCAGTTGCCCCAGAAGTGCCCTGAAGATGCTTCTGGTGGGGAGAAGCAGCAAGCGGCTGTGTCCCCAGCTTCCCGCCATGGAGGGAACCATGGCAATGGTGCATAGAGCACCTAGGAATGGACAGGACCTTGGCCGGCTGTACAAGGCAGTGTGGGTCTCCAGCCCTGCGCAAGGCAGGAACAATGGTGCACAGATTGGTTTACAGCAGGTCCAAGAGTGGACAGGACCTTGGCAGCTGCACAAGGCATCACGGGTCCCTAACCCTGCTTGAGGCAGGAGCTAGACCATTTGTGCACGGATCAGTGCACAGGGCCATACAGCTGACAGGATACCATGGCTGCTTGAGGCAACACAGGTCCTTCTGCACAGGGCAGTGCACAGTGGGCTAAGAGAGGGCTGATAGGCCCTGGTGCCTTCACCAGGCAGCTCAAGCCTTCCTGCCACAAGCAGTGACTGGATGGGTTGATCACCTCTGTGAGGGAGGAGGCTGGGAGCCATGAGTTACCCAGGGTGAGGGGATTCTCACAGGGGAAGAGGGGCCTGTGGGTGATTAAAGGGAAGCCCCTGAGGAAAGGGGGATGATTTCCCCTGCACCCCTCCCCCCACAGGCATGGAGGGGAGTCTAGGGCCCCTGCTTGTTAAGGTGGTGCCATGATTATGGACCCTTCCTAGTTGAGCAACCTGGAAGAGGATAGTGATGTTGTATTAGGTAATGGGAACCTTTCCTGGGTTGCCATTTTTAATTTGGGCACAGCTGCTGAGCCACTGTGGTGATCTGGTTCCTTACATTGTTGAGATTCCTGTTGTAACCCTGTTTTCTTATTGTTGTACTGTAAAAGACTGTAAGCTCTTTTTGTCTGAACTCATTGTATGCATTGTCTGTATATAAGTATATTTCATTTTGTGTAACCTTATAGTGTATGTTGAATTATTGTCTCACGACGGCCAGATATTCCTGTCATTGATTTGTAGACTAACCCATGCTTTATCATCAAGTGCTCCTTCACCTGGTGCTGCAAGGGTTCTGTTGAGGAGGCAAGGCTGCAAACTAATTGCAGGTCCATAGAGGCTTAGACCCGTGCTCGAGTTCAAGGTTAAAAAACAAAGGGTAATTGCCTACATAACCTTATATTTGTCAATAACACTTGTGTATAAACATCTATATCTATACCTATGGATATAGATGGGTAAGTTCATGGTTGTAAGTTTCATATCATGTTGTATCATTAAATCTGTAAATAGTTGAATATCCCTGGGTGTCCTTGGTCCCTGAACAGCTCTGTAGGAAAAGGAGCTGAGCTGGCCTGCAGGTAGGTAGCCACCCTCCCCATCTGCTGAATCCCTTCAACTAGAGAGGGGGTACCTTCTGCGTAGCATCCAGGTTACACTGTGATATGTCACAAACTGGTGCTTAGAATAAAATAATTACAAGAGTTAGCATGGTCCCCAGAATTACAGACAACCTGAAGCTTCACTTTCTAATTCTTGAGGTCTGAAACCTTGAGGGGCCACACCCTTCCTCTCCTACCAGAGAGAGCAGGAAGAGCCTAAATCAAATAAAATTTACTTACCTGAAAAAAGTGCGTACATCATTCTTGCTTTTTCTTATCCCTTTTCCAGTTTCTATATTTCCTTTTCTCCATCTCACTCACATTCTCACTTCCTCTTTATATCTATTTTTAGCCTTTCTATCCTGTGCTTTCCAATGGATCTCTTCCTTTTTCAGTAGCTTTTAAAATTGCCATACACATATAATAAATCCAGATAATAGATCTGCCTAGCCACTTAGTTATAGAAAACCAGTTGCCTCTTGATGAATTATTCATAGCAGAGGATAATCAACAGAAGAGCAAAGAAAACAGATGAGCAGCAAGAAGAATGCCAGATACTGGAAAAACCTGTTTGTGGCTTATCATGTTAGTGATATTCATGTCATAAAGTTCCTATCTATGTATTTCTCAGAAGGAATCTGCCGTGAAAGAACTTTCTGGTCTTTGAAATAAACACATAATTGTATGTTTTCATAGTTTGATTATTTAGCTTCTTGTTTGTGCAGCAATTAGATCAATAATCAAACCTTACCGCAAGTTTGGTGGGGTGGTGCATTCACACAACAGGCTGGATTGTAACCTGACAAGATCAACATAAGGATTGTAACATTACTAGATCAACTGGATCATAATACTACTTGATCAACTATGGCAGCAGAATAAGGGCTCCACCTTTTATTCATGCAAGCACAGTTAGCCTATGGGACTTATTACATGATAATGGGCATCTCCCAAGAAGTTGTTTGGCCTAATCCAAAGCCCACTGAAGTCAATGTGTGTGTCTACATGAGATGCTTTACTGTGCAGTATACTAATCTACTGTGCAGTAAAGCATTACTGTCTACATGTTTGGGGCATTTACTGCACAGCAAATTAGGCTACTGCACAGTTAGTTAGTACCTGTAAATTCATATACTAGATTAACTGTGCAGTAGTTACTGTGCAGTAGCATCTATACAAGTGTTAACTGGGATTTGCTGGGGGACCACAGGGACAGGGAGCTCTCTGCCCCATCCCAGGTCCTGGCTTCCAGCATGGAGCTGGCTGCACTGGGGCATAGGCAGGGGCTGGGTCCCAGCCCTGGCCTGCTTCCTGGAGCAGCCAGCTCTGTGCCAAGCAGGGCAGCTGCCAGCAAGCCCCTTGATTCCCCACCTGGCAGGTGGATTGCCAGCAGCTGCTCCACAGCCAGGACAACTTCCAGCAAACCTCTGAAGCAGGGAGCTCCTTGGCAACTGTGTTCCAACAGTCATGGAGCCAGGAGAGGTCTTCCTGCTGCAGATGTGCCCTCCTGATGTGCTTGAGGCCAGGCAACACCTGCTGCTCTAGCCAACAGAGCTCTTCCGGTCCCATGCATATAGGGACTGGTCCCATGTCCCTTGCCAACCCCTGCACTAGCACCCAGGGGAGCCTGGAGCTCCCCCTGGCTGCTACAGTAGGGCAGAGCAAGGAAGGAGCTCCCCTATATTGGTCTGCTCCTTTTGGGAGCAAATCTGCTCTCAACAGGGAGCATATGTAGAAGTGCTCCCAGGGAAGGCTTGCTGTGCATTAATAGCACATATAGATGTGCTCAATGAAAATCTTCTTACTGGTATCAGTAGGATTTGGATCATATTTCTCTAACAACCAGGAAAGCAAGCAGGACTATTTATATGACACTGGCTGTGTCTGCACAATATGCAGACTGTTCAGTAGCTCGTTACTACTGTGCAGTAGTGTTGCATGTCATGAAATGTGATGCAATGCTACTGCACAATAGTAATGAGCTATTCAGTCAGCATCACCCAAAAGCCATTCAGCAATGCTACTGCATAGTAACTCTAGTTACTGTACAGTCATCTAGTACTTGTATACACAAGAGCTAAATGACTGTGCAGTAGTAACTGTGCAGTCAGTCTCATATAGAAGTGGCCAGTATCCTGTTCATGCAAGCACAGGTTTTAGGGCTGGAACCTCATTTCAACCCCACCAGAACAATCCATCTATATCTACCATGTTTATGATTTTTTTTACCTTCATGTCATCGCTGAAGATGATATAAAAAGTATTGCTTAAAAAGATTACATATAGAATTCATTAGGATTACTTTATCATTTCTGTTGCTGTATCAACATTATTTATCAGAACAATTTTATTTATTTATATGGGCAGCCCCAGATTCAAAATGGCTGCCCTCATCAGGCACCTGCCAGCTGCCAGCTCCAGGCCCTTAAAGTGACAGGCACCAACAGTGCCCTGCCACACTGCACTAGGACTCATTTGTGAAAAGAAGATTAAGCCCTATTCTTCATTCTTCTGGATCATGAAGTGTTTCATCTTCTTTTTCTTTTCTTTTTTTTAATGTTAGATAGGCATGCCCATACCATACACTTCCACAGAAAAGAGAAAAAAACACATATGTATATCACTCTTAGGCAAGTAATGAAAATACAAAATTTTCATTAGATGAAGCAAACAGCTAACATTAAACTCTACACATACCTGTTTGGCTCCGATGTAGAATTGAATTACATATCAGTGCGTTGAACTCTGAAATTACTTTTACCTTTCCTAAAATGTATTTTAATGAACTTGTTGGCTTATTATTGGTAACCCCACCTAATAGCCTGGCTGGAACATAAGACAGAACTGCAGACCTTTCTGGGAAAGGCAAAAAAAATACAGAACAATGTAGTGTGAATCGTGGTGCATACAGGATGTGACACCTATAGAGACGTGGAGACAAGGAAAGAAACAAATTGTACCTCAACATTTGCAGTGAAATGCTTCAGTGAGATGGATTATAGTATATGTTTATCTAGCTGTGCAAAATATACACCATTAACATAAATATACTCCATAACATTAACTCCGATATCTAATTTTACTCCTTTGGCACTGGTTTAATTCTGAGTTTCTCTGTACTTGTCCAGGCAAAATTTCCCAGGACCTTCCATAGGAGTTAAAAATTAAGTAAATCCTGCTTTGGCTCACTTGTCTTTTGCAGCAACCAGCAATGAGACCTAGCTGAAATGCAGGATTCTAGTAAGCAAGAAAATCCCACCTTTTTTCAATAATTTCTCAACATCAGAAATATAGGTGGAGGAGGGGAGGTTGCTTTAAAAACACCAAAACTAGGTGGTTACAAGCTCCCATATTTATTTGAATATAAGACAAACCTGATTATAACATGGGTTCTCAAACTTTGTGCTACCATAACCCTGAATACTAAGTGGCAACAGCAGGGGATGGGGAGCTTACATCCAGCAGTCACCACCGCCACCACCATCTACCACTGTGCACTGCTGCCACACACCACTTTCCCATGCCACTGTGATACCCCCTTGGAAGTTTGTGGCCTCCTTTTAAGTTACTCATGACCCCCCCAGGGAGTCATGGCCCACATTTTGAGAACCCCTGGATTATAAAATGACCCCCCAACAATTAGATTCTGCATATGGAAAATGTATAAACTTGATATAGTTTTCCAGGTATAGAATCTAATTACTGTACTAAAGATTTGTCTTGAATTTATCCCACTCCCACAACTGCAGGGAAAATAAATCTGGTGAAGGGTGTCATGTAACCCTTTTGCTCTCTACTCCTTCCCACCCAACTTCTTTCCCCTGCAGCCCCTTCCCTACTGTCAGACCCTGCTTTATCTGAGCACCTGGAAGCTAGGAACAAATTTGAAAACCCAACTTTGAAATAAACAGAGCTGTAGCAATTTGCATATAGTACCCATAGACTTGGTTCATCCAGAATTGATGCCATTTTGCCTTTTTTGGAACTGCTGCAAGTTTTAGCACAGGTATTTCACAAACACACTTTTAAATAGCATTTTCACATTTACTTATATAGGGGAAAACATTTTTTTTTTTTTTTGCAAATACACATACACACACACACACACCTTTACAGTTCTGTCTTTTGACCAGTCTGGTTCACTTGATAGTTCATGACACACATCAACAGTTAAACCATTATCATCCCCATTACAATAGCCATAACTGTGTGCCTGCATGCTCACATGCCCGTCCCTATCTCCTTTACCTGTCACAATCACACAGAAGACTGCCTTGGCGCCCTCTTCCCTCCCTCTCTCCTCCCCCCCATCCCCATCCCAAATCCTCCACCCTGTTTCACTCATCAATGTAATTGTCATCATCATTGTCTTCGTCACTGCCATTGTCATTGTTCTCTCCATTGATCCTGCCTTTGAACAGCCTGTGCCAGTCTTTTCTCTCCCACACATCCCGCACTATCTTCTCACCACCATCTTCTTTCATCTTGCTGTAGTATGCCAGCAGCTCACTCACTCCCATTCTGACTTGGTCCTTAACTGGGAGGTTCATGTGCCTGTATATAACCAAGTTTCTGGTCTTCCACAGGGCATGCCTGAAGCAGAAGATGAACTGGATGAAGTAGGCTGTTGGAGTCCTTTGCTGCTTTGCCAGTTGTTCAAACAGCACCACTTCTCTGGTTAGGGTCTTGACTGCTGTCAGCATCCTGAGGAGTATGAGTACTTTCTTCCACCTCCCTGGCATACAGGCAGTGCCAGAGGAGGTGATAGATTGTTTTCTCCTTCCTCCTTGTGCAGGTTTGCCTGGAGCAGAAAAGTGGTCCTCTCTGCCCCTCTATGCATCTTATTAGACCTAAGCCAAAAGACTCATGATTTACCATATAATGCATTGGGCTGGTCTCCAGCAGAGGCAAAAGTATTTCAAGCCATGGGGACCCCATAGCTCAGCACTGTTCAGTATGTGTCTGTACTCCAGATATCTCTGACAAAGAAACCATGTGCTAATTAGCCCTCCACCCATGACTGGAACTGGGGGTTCTTGTCATGAGTCCTGGGATGCTCCAAAATGTATATGTAGATGACGTATAAGGCAACCTGGTCTGGCTCTACCTCATGGAGGGTAGGGACACACTAGTCATATGTGACAGGCTGAGCGAGAGGGCAACACAGGAATTCTGGGTGAACTGCTTGGGGTCCTTTTTGGGATGTTTGCCAGACATTTTAGTCTCATGAAAAAATAGGAATTATTGGAAATGGGAAGAAAAGTACAGCTCAGCTGTGGGAATGAAGAGGAAATCAAAATGTATGAAATGTAGTGCCTTAGTGTGACTTGAGTCAGTACTGAGGGGGACTGCACTCTGTGGGTACTACCATCTATCTTATTCAGATGGTTTACATTAACTTTTTTTGCAGTACTGGTAGGGAGGAATCATCGTAACCACCTGGCAGGGGAATGTGTTCATGTCCATGAAGGCAGTTTTCCTTAAGCATTCCTGGGGATGACTGTTCTTCTGGCATGATTTAGTATCCGCAGAGGCGTTAGGCCTTCAGCCCACTTTATGGAAATGGGAGGCTCCTCCCTATCTTGCTCCTGCCTCCATATGGCTGAGGGGAGACAAAACTTGGGTGCATCTGAATCCCAAGCCTTTGGGCTTGGACCTGTGCGTAGGATGCCTGCCAAAATACTTTGGAAATATCTGAAGCCCCTGGTGGGAATGGAGGATGTTTGCTGGTTGTAGGGCCACTTATGGTTCTGGACCGACTCACAGATTTGGACTTGATTTGGCTGATTTGATTTTGGAACATGAAAAATGTCTTTAAAAAACAAAAAAAAAGTACTGGCAGGCACCACTGTGCCTGATCTACAAACGCCTCCAAATGCAAGCATCTTGGCTACATAATTTATGGTGATGGAAGATTGCTTTTTATGCTTTTCTTTTAGGTTGCTTTTTTGCCTAAAGGCAAAAAAGACTAGGGGATAGCTGAACTCAGAGGCCTGCAGGCTAGGGCTTGCATGTAGGATGCCTGCCATGGATTTGGGAGTATCTGAAGCCCCAGGCTGAAGAGTCTAAGAGGTAGGATACTTGCCAATGGTAGTGCCACACAGACTTGAATAATTGAGCTGTGCTCAGTGGATAGAATTTGGAACTGATTAGACTGATTTGCCTAAAATATGCAATTTTTTGAAAAATCAAAAATTGTAGGTTCCCATCAGCATATTTGCCCAATGTGGGCTATATATTTTATAGTCATGCTTGGTATTGGCTGCACTTAATTAACTTCATAGTTGGTTTCTGTTACTGAGCACATGCTTCTTTTAGCAAAATACATTTGACAGTGTATTTAATGCAGTTTCCTTGTATGTGAATGTAAGACAAGGGCCTTTTTCCCCCTATGCTGATTTTGGGGGAAAAAGCTTAATCTCGTATTTGAGTAAATACAGAAAAACAGGTTCCTTGGAACGGTGAAACTGACATTCTTGTACATTTCACAACTGCTGCTATCAGGCCTGAGACTAATATAGAATATCAGTTTCATTCAGCAGCTGGGGAGAGGAGTTTCCAGGGATATGGCAGGGTTATTCTGTAACTGCAGTCCCAGATCTGATTCTTTACTTGGGAGCCTAGAAACCTTGACCCCCCTGCTCTAACCAGGTCTCTGAGGTCTTTCAAATTCCCAGATGTGCAGGGGCCAGTCAAAAGACCTTGACATAGCTGGTTTCCCCAGTGTTTCCAGGATCTGCAGCCTAAATGGTGGGGCTTCCCCAGGACTGCCAGCCTCTGAGTCCCAACTCCATGGTGAATCTGCATGACAGAGTAGACTCATGTTTTAGGGCAGAAGCTGAGAAGCCATGACATGGCTGACTGCTTTGGAGATATGGACCCTGGCAGCACTGGGGTCCTGGAACTGGAGTAGTCTGCCTGGTGGGGCTGCCTGTACACCAGGACCATAGCAAGGATGATGCCAGTTACACTGCCTGAAGGTACCATAGTACCAGGAGCCTACCATGAATCCAGGTAGGGTTCCATGAATTTCCTACCATTGATTTACTGCAAGGTCATTGAACTTAGGATGTTTTGGATTAAACATTTTGGATTCAGTGAATCAGCCATAAGGAAGATTTTTTGACCAGATCCACTGGCCATATACTTTACCACAAACCTTTGTGCTACAGCAATGCCATTATCCTGATAGTTGTTTTCATTTCTTTCTCATCTTTTTATTTTATTTCAGTTCAGGTAACATTTTAGTTTATAACACCTTTTTTCCTATACCCATCCACTGGCATGTCCTGTTACATACGAACCATCTGTTTCATTTGTTGCATGGTGCACAGTAACTCGAGTACACCGTATACAAGAAATAAATGAATCCTTTTCACACACTCTTCGTTTGCCTAGGTTATGTTTTCCAACTGGAGAGAGAGGGGGGGTTTGGGGGTTTTTTTACTTGTAATTGGACACATTCTTTATCAGCTTCGGATAAGGGGAATGGATTGTCTTTAAAAACTTTGTCTTGGAATGTCTAAAAATCTAAACTGTTTATTTGGTGGTGGTGGTAGTACTTCATTGCATATTCACAGGGAAAAATAACTGTGATTTTTAATTTACACTAAAACTTATGGAGAAGGTATGGTTGTCTACAGGATTTAGAGGTACAAAATGTTTTGTACTACAATGAATCCAACACCCAGGATGACATTTCCTTAGTTCTGATTCAAAGGATCAGCTGCACATAGTGGCCCCTTCATTGTAATATAACAAAAATGACACTTCTCTAAGCTGTCACATTTCCATTTTAAATTGCCAACCACTAGAATGATGGCAAATGGTATTTGTTTCTGTTTTGTTAAATCTGTCTTTTTGTTTTAATCATCTTTCCTCTATGTACACCCTCTCTTCCAGACTGGCACACTAAAAGCAAAAACTGATTGCATGTAGCGGAGGCAGGTTTGAGTTTTCAGCAAGCGTCATGTTTTTGTCTAGTTATTTATCTTATTTTGGGGCTCTGGGTTTAACTGAGAATTTTTTGTCAGCTTAATATTTGTACTAAATTAAGTATAAATAATTTCATGACACACAGATAAGAACTGGATAATTTATTTTCCATAGATGCAGCTCTTCATTACTTTGATGAAATTGCATAAGATTTTAAAGGGTTTTCTTGGTGTTTTGGGTATTACTCCTTGGAGTTGTGGGTCAGGTTTGAAATGACAACTGTAGGGATTCCTTCAGCTAACAACTGCTTATGAGCACAGGACACTGGACTCGGCCTAGGAAGCCCCTTTCAGTCTTATGTTCCTATTAGCCTGAGACACTTTATAGTTACCAAAGGTGATGCTGCAGGTCAGTGATAAAGCCAGGAATAAACCACGAGTCTTTTGAGCTTCCGTTTGGAGTTCCAAGTCAGTGATTTTCAACCTGTTGTCTGCAGGCCCCTGGCGGGGGGCACAGATTGTGTCTAAGGGGTCTGTGAAAGATGACTATGATCCATCAAAAGTATGTGAAGACCCACATTTATAGTTCAGAGGGGTCCACATCTCTTGTTCAAAATTTCCAAAAGGGTCCACACCTGCTTCCAAAATTTCTAGGGGTCTGCAGATGGAAAAAGATTGAAAACCACTGTTATAAGTCACTAGCAGTGCTAGTGCTAGGATCTTTGGCAACAAATAAGAAGAGCTTGCCTCATAGTTCACCTGAAGAGTATGGTGTTGCAAACTCTACCCAAATGGATTTTATTCAGACAAAGAGCTCATTTGAAGACCTGCTTGACTAAAACCTTGTAGGACTGGGCTTCAAGAGCTAAAGTCTCTCTTGAGAACAACCATCACCAATTTCAGAAATGCAAACTTGCTTCCAACCATATGTTTCTATGGCTGCCTATCTCTAATTACAAGATGTTTTGAAGTCCCCAGCCTACCATCATTAGCTCTTGGGCTGATGTCAGGGCAGTAATTTTGGCACTAGGCTCACTGGCTTAGCCCTACCTGATTCTATTTATGTTGATTTCCCTGACTGTAATAGTATCTGTGCAGTCAGGGACCTTTGGCATTTTAGACAAAAACAGTAAATGATATGCAATCAAAAATGGATTACTGATCTGGCTCAGAAAGCCTGAGTGAGGTAGCCAAAGAAAACTTAAATGAGAATGCCAAGGCTGGGTAAAAAGACAGAAAAAAAGTTACCTGGTTGTGTGATGGGGATAAGAGAAATTCATGTCACTGCTCCAAACATGAGTTCACTGTAACCTGAGGAAAGAGCTGGTAAAAGAGCTCTGTTTCTTGTTTGCTTTGTTCCAGCAACTGAACAAAGTATTGGAGGGCTGCCTGGACTAAGTCCTCTTCTGCCCTAGACTCCAATTCTTTCCTCCATTTTTCTCAAAATGCATGCAAATGGGAAACCCATCAAACTGGCACCTTCTCACACATCTGGTACGTGTTCAGTACTTGAATAGTCATGCAGGAATGGAAAAGAAGCAGGAAGACTTTGGTATTTACAACTCTAAAATTCACACTCCATGGCAATGTAGTGAGCTGAAGCTATTTGAGAAAAGGCAATAGGCTGATCAGGGTCCTTTATCAGAAGCAGGAACCTTTTCTTTGTGTGACAGCTAATGAAACTTTTTGTTCCTTTTATGTTGGGAAGTTTGTTATCAGTTGCTTGCTAGTGTTTCAATAGTCTTGATTCATTTTCTTCCCAAGAAGGTTGGTGTTTGCTGAAGTCCATTGGTGAAGGTTTTCCATAAATAAGTAGCCTGTAGAAGGGTTCTAGATATCCAATAGGAACAAACAAATGTCCTTGTGGAGAGCTGTTTTTGCTCCCTTTCTTTTCCAAGTTCTATTAGCTTGCAGGGTCACTATCTATCCATTTCTAACTTATTGGTATGATGTCAAAAATCATGAGAGAATTTCCTTGGTCCAAGAACAAAAATCCCCTATTACATGGTCGTCTCCATCATGAATCTCCTTGGAGGTTTTTAAGACCCAGCTAGACAAAGCCTTGGCTGGGATAATATAGTTGAGGATGGTCCTGGTTTGAGCAGAGGGTTAGACTAGATCAGTGGTTCTCAACGTTTTTGTACCGGGACCCATTTGTAAGCATCAAGGGCCAGTCCCAAGCCACAGCCTGCTAGCCCAGCCTCAGCACTCAGCCACCTTCCCCCAGTGCTGGCAGGCACCTGCCCCACCTCACACACCCATCCTGTCTATACACCTCCCCCACGAACAGTGCCCAAGCCCTGGCCCTCCAACCATCACTCCCCATATGCTTTCCTGCATCCAGGTGCTGGGGATGCTCCCACAACTCTGCCTGGCTGTGTGCTGGCCACATTCATGAGCAGGTACAGATGCATGTGCACCAAGTGCTTCCAATTGCCCCAAGCAGCTCCTTGCAGGCTGGGATTTTGGAATGCTGCCACCCTGCAAGGGGAAACTTGTACTCTCTTGTGTTTTTCTGGGGCTTGCTTGTGGACCTTGCAAATATTCTTGCAACCCACTTTTGGGTCAAAACCCATGGGTTGAGAAACACTGGACTAGATGACCTCCTGAGGTGCATTCCAAACCTAATTGTCTATGACTCTATGTTGAGGGATGTTTGGAAAAGAAAAATCAGCCAGTCTCTTGTCCAACTATACATTTTTCACCAGACCCTCATGACAAAGTTCTGCCAGGTTTTATATACAGGCTGTCCTCAACTTACAATGTTTCGAGTTACAACATTTCACACTTACAATGTTTACAAATTGACACCCTGTTTCAACTTTATGACCTCAGTTTCAACTTTACAATGCTTGATCCAATGCAACACCATGTCAACAAACAAGTTCTCTTTGTCACTCATCTCCCTGGAGAACATCTGTCCAAACTTCCTTGGACACTTTCTTTAAGAAAGCAGACAAAACTCCAGAAAAACCTGCAGCCAAGACTCCTGAGAAGACTCCATCCAAGAACCCTTCAAAAATGCCAACCAAGACCCTTTCAAAAAGTCCAGCAGTCACTTCAAAGAAGTTCTTCCAAATCAATATGATTGCTATTTACAATATAAATACATTAATGTAGCTATATTACTCATCTATAATTGACCGAGTACAAAATTCTGGGTTTTTTTTAGTGAAAATAGGGTACCGGGCCTTGGTTTAAGAACAATTCCCATTTATAACATTGTTTCTTATAAGAAAATTGGTTCTGAGTTACAATGTTTCAACTTAAGACATGGTTTTCAGGAATCAGGAACCGATTGTATGATAAGTCCGAGGACTGCCTGTATATAACCCTGTATATAAATCCTAGTCCCTCAAATAGCAACTCATCACATGACTGGTAGGCATTCAGACATTTTAAAATCAGAAGGGACCATTAGACCACCTAGGGTATGTACAAAAGTTACATTTTTCACATGATGAAGCCACCAATAGTTCTCTGTAGCCCTAATATAACAAACATTTGGGGCTGCAGGGTACTTTAAAAATGGCAGATCACATGACAAGTTAAGTCTCATTTGATGTAGTATCAGATGAAGGTGCTCTAGGACAGAGCCTGTGTAGAGGTTCTCATTGAGGGTAAATTTTGGGTGATTCTACCTACATCCCAGGAGCCTTGGTGGGGCTGGGCTGCTGCTTGCAACTGAGTTCCACCCCTGGGATGTCATAGAGAAGAGGCAGAAAAGGATCTGTCTCCTCTCTGAGCAGCTAGGTGGGGGCTGGAGGGAAAGGAAGGGAGCCCCGCCTGCCACAGCTACCCCTACTGGGGTACTGGGGGGAACAGGGCCAGGCCTGTATAGCAGAGAAGGCTGCATTCTGTCCCCAGCCCAGATCTGGCCACAGCAAAGGGTGAAGAGGGGAACAGAGCCCCAACCCTGCCTCATGGGCCCAGCCTGACTACCCCTGCTGGGGTTTTGTGGGGAGCTGGGCTGAGCCCACAAGGCAGGGGGCCTTCACTTCTTGCTTCCCACCCCAGCTCCAGGTATGGCAGCCAGGAGGCTGCTACTATCAAGGGGCTCACATGGGGGCAGGGAGAAAGGAAGCCTCCTCCCCCACCATGCAGGCTGAGCCCAGCTGCCCCTGAGACTCCAGCAGGGGTATTTGACAGGTCCATTCTGCCCCCCTTTCCCCCAGCTGCTGCTGACACTTGACAGCTGGTCAGGGGGCTGAGAGGGGCGGGAATGGGCGGCTGGGGAGGTCAGTCCAGCAGCCTCCTGGGAGGCTTCTGGAGCACACCTGCCTGTTGGCCAGGTTCAGTGCAGACAGGGTCCCAGCTCCCCCCACCCAACAGGCAAACACCAGTTGGTTATTTATTTGATCATATTATTATATTATCATATTTGTTGATTATATTCTAATATTAAATTATTATAATTTATTCAATATTGACTTGTATATCAGCATTTCCATTATTTTGCCCAGGACTGACCTTAGACTATCTAGTCTGTGTATCAGTCTGCCTCTTTTGGACATTGACATAATATTAGTGAATGCCTGTTGGGCTCATGGCTCTCTAACTATGGCGCTTTTGTGTAATTGGTCTTGTGTAATTGCTCTGTGCGACTCCCCTGTCCTCATTAGGACTTTCCACTCCACAAGTTTGTGCATCATTCTTTTATTTTATCTACAGTGGGTGCATCTACGCATGCAATTAATGTGCACAAATAAACTCCAGAGCTTATTGCTCCAGAGTTTTTGCTCCTAGATGCATTGTTTGAATGTGTGTGCAGGAGCAAAAAATCCTGGGACAATTAGCTTCAGAGTTTCTTAATGCTCATCACGTGGAGCCTGGTAGGAGCAGCCCAGGGGACCCAGAGGGTCAGTCAGCTAGCCCAGGGATGCTCTGCCCAGGCTCCATGTGCTGCAGAGTGGCTGGCTGAAGCATGGGTACTTCAGTACAGGGCTAGCTAGCAGGCCACTCCCTCAATGAAGCACCCTCATGCCCCAGGTTCCCTCCATGTGCTGTACATGAATAAACTCTGAAGCTAATTGCCCTGCATTTTTTTGGTCCTGGGTACATATGTGCAGCAGGGGTGCTGGCTGAGGCGCGAGGGTGCTTTAGCATAGGAGCCACTCATGCCCCAGCCAGCCACTCCACAGCACATGAAGCCCTGCTGGAGCAGCCAGCCCAGGGCTGCTCCAACAGGCCTCCACATACTATGGAGCAGCTGGCTGAGGCACAATGGTACTTCAGTGAGGAGGGAGTCTGCCAAATAGCCCCATGCTGAAGCACCCTTTTGTCTCAGTCACTCCCTCCCTCCACAGCATGTGGAGCCCTGCAGCTCTGGGGTTCCATGTGCTGCCCAGTGGCTGGCTGGAGCATGAGGGCAGTGGCGGTGTGTAAGGGGTGTATGGGGGTGCACGTGTACCCCCTTGAGAGCACCAGTGCACCCCCTGACTGACTGTGCTCACCACTAAGGCAATGGGCATGGGGGGCAGGCGGGAACACCGGTGCCTTCCTGCAAGTGCTTGCCAGTCACTGCAGGCGCTCCTGGAAGCAGCTGCAGTGATTGGCCATAGCAATTGGCCAGCACAGGATTGGCCACCGGGGTCCCCCCAGGCAGTGAGTTCAGGCATGGGGGACTCCCTCCTGGCCGGCAGGATCAGCTGTGGAGGGACTGTGCCCCGCCCCCGCCCCGACTAAGGCAGCACCTGTCGCCCATGCATGAGGGTGCTTCAGCAGGGGGGCTGCCTGCTGGATAGCTCTATGCTGAAGCACCCTCATGCCCCAGCCAGCCCAATGACTATCTACACGATTTTAAGCGCAGTAATTTACTGTGTCATCAGATAGTACTTGTGTCTGATGGGACTATCCGATGAGGCAGTAAATTAGTCTACATCGGCCTAATTGTTGTACATGGTGATGCTTTACTGCATAGTAAATTAGTCTACTGTGTAGTAAAGCACACAGGTAGGCATGGCAAGTGATTTTATATTTGCATCCAGATCATTAGTAAAAACATTGTATTGTAATGTGTCTATTATTGATCCCTGTGGGGAAACTCCACTAAAAACCTGTCCAGTAAATGATGATTCCACATTTACAGCATTTATTGTGTTCTGTCAGCTTGATTTCACCCATTTAATATGTGCTTTTTTGATATTGCATAGAGCTCATTTTTAATCAGTCTGTCAAACATCTTATAAAAGTCTATTATGTCTAAGCTGTTACCAGACTTGTAATCTCATCAAAAAAATTAAATAAGGTTTGTTTGACCAAACCTATTTTCCATAATCCTGTGTTGACAGGATTTAATTATATTCCTGTCTTTTGATTCAATATTGACTAACTTGTGTATCAGCATTTTTATTATTTTACCCAGGTCTTACATTAGACTATCCAAAAAGCAGCATATCTGAGTGACTCAGCTTGCCTCTTTTGAACATTAACACCATACCAGCACAGTTCCTGTGTTCTGGAATATTCCCAATACTTCCAGATCTACTAGATAACACCACCAAGAGATCTCCCCAGTCAACTTTTTTAGGACTCTGGGGTACAGTTATCATTGTTAGCTAACTTAACATGTTCACTTCTTAGATGCTGTTCAACATCTTTCTCAGACAGTATGGGTTGGAAAATATGTCATCATCTTCATCTGTTACAAGTACATCATCCTGTTTCTTCCCAAAAATGAATCAGGATTATTTATAGAATCGCTCTGCTTTTTCTCCATCAAATTTATTTTTCTGCATCATTCCATTAAATAATGGACCTACACTATTGCAAGGTTTTTCTTTGTTCCTCATATATTAGAAAAAAAAACACTTTTCTTCTAAGGCTGTAAACAGACATTTCATTTGACACGGGCCTGATTGTCCCAGGTTTGGACATGAATCAGAGCATACATGGCACAGTCATTTACATGTCATCTTTATAAAGGACATTGCTGCTCCTCCACCAGCAAGGAGCACAAAGCTTGGTGGGATTATCTCAGGGAAAAGCACAGTAACCTTATAAATGCACACACCTGTGTCCCAGGAAAAAGCGGTGATACATTTTATCCCACACACTTCTGAGAAACTTGAAGCAAGACAGTAGACTTGTACTGTGGGATCCTGGGACATAAGGCTTTCTCCCAAGATAAATGTGATGTCTAATTTACATCTTTATTGCCCTTAGCTTTGTCAGTTGTGGTGTTTTCCTGGATACCCTTCATTTATCTTATTAATTCTCTGCACCTGATAACTTTTCATTTATACTAATTGCCTTTTCCCCATTTTTCAAAATTGTCTTCATCAAACATTGTTATTTACGTATTGCACTCTTAAGGAGCAGAGGCAGAAGAGAAGATAAAGGAAGTTCATGTTTTATTTATGAAGTTTATGCCATGGTGATGAGCTGAAGCTTTTGGAGGAACAGGCACAATCTTACTGATTTTTTTTACAAGAGGCAAAGAGGACACTCCACCCACTTTGTGTAAGATTGGTGACTCAGTCAAAGACACTCTGTGTATAGTCAGAAGTCCTGAGTTCACTTCTCAGCCTATCCAGATAGCTTGTTTGAGCATAAAAATAAAAAATTGCTTGCTCAGGGTTGCTATGGGGCAGACAGTAACGCCTGTGTCAAGCAGCTTGCGTGGTTGTATTGCACCATGCTGTAACCAGAATGGAACTTTCTTTATGCATGACCCCATGTCATGCATACAGTACTATCCACAAAGGGAGCTATGTCTTTGTACTCAATAGAGTAGAACTGAGTGAATAATTAATTTAAACTATTCAACAGATCAGAATGTGTATCCAAGTAGTAAGGCTGTATATGATTTTTGTGCTGGAAAGGCTTCTGATCTCGTTTATAGCTTGTGCCAACACTAGCTTATTCCTTGCCTTCTCTTGCTTGCCACATCCTGGGTCTGTGTTCTAATATTGGTTTTAAAGCTGTATTTATTGTATATATATTTCCAGGTACTGTAAGAGGCTTTTGCAGTGCTTACCAGTGCGGAGTGGAAGACGTGTCAGCGAAGTGGAAGACCTCCAACATGGCCACAGGCTAGCATCAGCATGGCACAGGGCACAAAGGGAGATGCCACATACCTGTTTCCTGACTACCATGCTTCTCACCTGCTATTGCAGTCCTTACTTCTCTGTTCAGAAAAACAATCAATAGGTGACAGTCATCATGTCTTGACAGAGCATCTACTGCAGCTGCTGCCACACAAGTTCTGTAACTTTTGGGAGTTCTGTATGTGACAGTATTGGAACACATGGTTTGAAATCATGCAACAATGATATCCTAGAAACATGAGATCTGTCATCCTTTAGAGCATTCATCCATCAAATCTGGTACTCTTTCTCTGTGTGGGAACAGTGCACTGTAGGGAGCTAGATATTGGAGAAAAATCTGTGTTTAGAAGGCTGAGATACCTTCAAACCCCAGCGAAATTCAGAAGCTTCTGTTGGCTCAATGGCTTAGATTTTCCCTCTAAAGCTAACATATCTACAAGGAGTGCAAAATACTCTGAGAAAACAATTCCCTAAGATACTGTGTGCTTTATATTTCACAGTGACTTCTTTGAAGAACTGTGTTGTTTGAGTGTTTTATGACTTCATAATTCTTATGCTATAATATGTACCGTAAACTGCTTTTGTGTACCTTCAGAATAGGATATCTGGGCTTTGAGTTTATTCTATGACAGTTATATTTTGTGTAGAAGAACATGTGTACATATAGTTTTCAGCAAGTTGTTTTATACAGGTGGATATTATGTGGGTCACTTCTCTTGCTGTCATTCATAAGAGAGTTAGCTTCACTGCTAAGTCCACAAAACAAACTTCAGTCTCTAACAAACAAAACAAAATTCTTGATCCACTCCAGAAATAAGGGCAAGAGCCATTTTCTGCCCTAGTTTCTCCCCAGCACAACAGCCTGACTTTCCCTCCCATCTTGCTTCCTTCTCTCCTGAGAGCTCTTGTAAAGCTCCAGGAGAGTACTCCTCAGTCATTAGTTAAATACCACACAGCTGAAGTCCCTTAACAGAGCTGTCTGCCCCTTCTTAAGGGGACAGACCACCTGTTTCATATATATATTAGGATTTTCCATAATTGTTTTAGAGTTTACTTTGTATAAGTCATTTATTGTGGCTTTGCCAGTTGTCAAAAGGATAATGTGGGTATTGGTAGCATGTATAGATGAAACGGGGGCCCTAAATTAAAGCAATGGTTTTAAAAAACACTGGTTCTATTTAGGGGCAATTAAATTTAGGGCCAATTAAACCCCTATGTCATGTACACAAGCTGCTAACCTACCTGCTTCTCTGGGGCAGAGGGAAGGGTGAGCTGCCAATGGGCAGAGCAGCCCCGGGCTGAAGGAGGAACTGATGCTTCCCTCCGTGGCAGCAGTGGGCCCCCTAGGTGGAAACTGCCTGCAACTGTGGAGAGAAGCACTGGGCCCCTGCGCAGCTCAGACATGCGGGCAGGCTCGGCATGGCGTGGAATCAGGCTCACCGTTTTTCTTGGGCAGAGCTGCTTTCCCAGGTTGCTGCCAGGCTGCCTGCAAGGCTTCCTGCAGAACCGCAGAGCTGCATGGAACCTGTTGCTTCGCTCCACAGCTGTAGGAGCAGCAAACTAAAACTCTTCAAAGGAGTTTTAGTTTGCTGCGCCTCAATTCGTTTAAGGCGCATTACACCACCAAATTTCCTACAGCAGTTGGAATTAATGCGCAGTATGTCCATGAGGCATGCAAACACTGACACCATTAAAGCAGTGCAAAAGCATTTAGCTCACTTTAAAGTGTCGTGCACACCCCCCCCCCCCATGTTTTGTCTACACACGGTCATAAGGTGTTATTGTAAACTTGTTCAAGTTCCAAACTTTGGAAATCTATGCTTGGGGCAGAGAAAATTCCTACCTACCAACCACTCCCAATACCATATTAAATATCTCATATGGACAGCTCACCTGTAAGCAAGTTGATCCATGATACGTAAAATGGCTCTGCATCAGTTCTTGGTAGGTTCATATAGCTGAGATGACCCACATTCTCTTGTCCCTTTGAGTTTCGTGTTGTAACTTTTCTCATTTGGCTTAAAAGGATATTTTCTCATTTCAGTTTTAAAATGTATTAGGTTTCATTTCTAGCATGTGGTAAAGGGGCTTAAAAAAAATTGTATCTTAAAGGCAAAAGGCTATATTCATGGAGTGCTTGCTGCTGATGTAAATGCATGAAAAAATGAGAATGCAAAACATATGGTGTTCATTTAGGTTCCAAATGTATAACCCAATTTAACCAACTATGTGACCAAGTTTCTACATGGTAGATGCTATATTTTGAAGTTCTCTTCAATTAAGAAGATGCATCAGGCTAGGGTACGGATCCTCAAGGGTATCTAACTTCCAAATAAGTGTCATTGATCCCATTGGGCACCTACATACCTATGGAAATCCAGATGTTAATTCTTAATCATATAGGTATACTACTTGTTGATCTTGCTGCTAAGCAGGGCAGCAGCCTAATTGCCCTGGTACAGACCAGCTTGTGGTGTGAGCCATTCACTGTATAAGTGTCAGGATAACTAAATCTAACCAGGTATTCTAGATATTTCTCAGGTCTTTGTGGCAGAGCACTGTCTGTGCCTGCCACTTTAAGGGCCTGAAGACAGCAGCCAGCAGGTACCTGGTGAGGGCAGCCATATTGGATTCAGGGCTGCCCATATAAACAGGGCATTTTTCTGTGGGAAGGCCAGGTAACAATACCGCCTGGCTGCAAGGCTGCTGGTGTCATCCGGAGGTAAGGGCAGGAGTTGTAGGGGATGGTTTAGGAGGCTCCTAGTCCTGGGAATGACCTAAAACTGCTGGGAGTGGATGGTCTGGTGGGGCTCTCAGTGGCGCAGGAAGCCCCAGGAAATGCCAGGCCAGTTATCACCCCAGTGAAAGGCAGGTCAGGGAGCCTTAACCCCAGCTCCCAACTTCGGGTGTGTCAGGTGACAATGGTGGTAGAGGGGGCCAGGCACAGCTACGGCCCCCTGAGCCCACCTGAGAAGGGAAGCCCTGAGATCCCAAGTAGAGGAGGCAGAGTAGAGCCCTGAGTACAGAGGGAGAAGAACTAGAGAGCTGAGGGCCCAGTACACATACAGACCTTGAGTGTTACCCTGAAAGAGGCCCAAGTGTGCTTAGACCCAGTCAGGTAATTGGCTGGCCACTACCCTGGTGAGGGTCATGGGAGAGGCCCAACAGACAGTACATCTGTCACCCAAGGAATGGACTAGCTAAGCCTATGGCCAAAGGGTGCCCACTCCAAGCGGGAGCAAGGCAGCATATGTTGTTGATGCAAGAAAGAGACCCTGTGAGAGAGGGTAGAGTGAGTGAGGCCCGAGTGAGAGGCAGGCGGTATGACTGTGTGTGACTAAGGC
This sequence comes from Caiman crocodilus, assembly GCA_030014935.1. Taxonomy (NCBI): domain Eukaryota; kingdom Metazoa; phylum Chordata; order Crocodylia; family Alligatoridae; genus Caiman; species Caiman crocodilus. The sequence goes on along the minus strand of JAGPOW010000261.1, from coordinate 144,967,336 downwards.
CTGACAACGTGGCCTAACCATGCTCTGGCTGTAAGCTGGGGGCAGTGGAACATCTGAATGCCATCTGCGAGGCTTGGGCCATGGTGTAGGGGAGGTACGGAGCTGCAGACACCCCCCAAATATGGGGGCGCAGTAGTGGGCAGCCTCCTACCTTATTTAACAGCCTATTATTATTCCAACAAGTTGTGGTGGGCGAAACAGGCGGGTGGCATGCCCAGAGGCGGGTAGGAGGGCTACAGCTAGTGGGGATGCCCACCATTGCCACAGTCTCCTTTAGAAACTTCAGAGGGCATTGCATTAGGTGCTCTAAGAACCACACTGGAGCTGGGGATTCTCAGATTTCTGCTTATTTTGTGCCAACCATGGGCAATGTTCCCTGTGAAACCTGAAAGTGTTGAGCTGTTCTGAAATGTCCAGTGCATGCTGAAGCTATTCTCACTGAGCCCCTCAATATCTATTTCTGATACTGAGCAGATGATCTCTTGTGATATCTCCTGCCCAAAGATACTGGTCTTAAAAGAAACTGTGAAGGAGCTGCAGGTTCAAAAGTACGACCTTGTTTCAAAAAGTTATAGATTTTTAGATTTTAAAGGATCGTTGCAATAACTTTGAACTCCTGCATAAACGTGCCATAGAAACTGACCCAGACTCAAGCCCAATAATGTAAGCTTGAGCTACATCATCTTTTAGGGTGGTGATAGAAGATCTTACAGAAGCTGAAAAAGACTTCCCTGGATCTTGCAATTGACTTTTCTCATGGCTGTGCCAGGGGCAGGGGCAGAAAGAATAGTTAGCTGTCTATGTGAAGGAAGATGTTGGAATTGACAGGAGTCAAAGTAGGCAAATGTGTTGGCAGGATTTGGAGTGCAATGTGTTGTTTTTGCATTTATATTATAGAGTGTCTTGTGGACTCCATTGCTCCCCTATTTAATTCTGGACTCACTTCAAGATCTTGGTTATCATATGTGAAGCTCTTACTGGGCTGGGCCATGGCTGTCTTCTGCTGCTTGGCTTGCACTATATTGATTTTTCTTAAAGTTCTACCTAGTCTTTAAGTCCAGTGTCACCTATACCAAGTACTAATGCAGGCCAGTATGCTGTTAGCCTTCTTGGCAGCAAGGGCACACTGTTGACTCATCCAGCTTGTTATCCATTGTAATCCCCTTGTCCTTTTCTGCAGAGCTGCTGCCTAGCCAGTCAGTCCCCACCCTGTACCACTGCATGGGATTGTTCTGTCCTAAGTGCAGGACTTTGCACTTGTCCTTGTTGAACCTCATGAGGTTTCTTTGGACCCAATCCTCCAAATCGTCTAGGTCACTCTGAATCCTAACCCTACCCTCCAGCATATCTACTATTCCCCCCAGCTTGGTGTCATCCACAAACTTGCTGAGGGTTCACTCCATCCCATCTTTCAGGTCACTGATAAAGATGCTGAAGAAAACTGGCCCCAGAACCAACCCCTGGGGCATTCCACTTGATACCAGCTTTATAGCCAACTAGACATCAAGCCATTGATCACTAAGCGTTGAGCCTTACAATGCAGGCAGCTTTCTATCCACTTTACAGTCCATTCTTCCAACCGATACAGGTACTTCCTTAACTTACTTGTAAGAATGCTGTGGGAGATTGTATCAAAAGCCTTGTTAAAGTCAAGGTATATCACGTCCACTGCTTTCCTTGCATCCATAGATCCAATCATTTCATCATAGAAGGCAATCAGGTTAGTCAGGCATGACTTGCCCTCAGTGAATCAATGCTGACTGTTTCTGATTAGCTTCTTTTCCTCCTCCAAGTGCTTAGCAGTGGATTCCCTGAGGACCTGCCCTATGATTTTTCCAGAGACTGAGGTGAGGCTGACAGATCTGTAGTTCCCTAGATCCTCCTTCTGTTCCTTAAAGATGGGCACTATATTTGCTCTTTTCCAGTCATCCAGGCCTCTCCTAATTGCCATGAGTTTTCAAAGATAATGACCAGCGGCTCTGCAATCATATTAGCCAACTCCCCAGCACCCTCAGATGCATCTGGCCCCATGGACTTGAACATGTCCAGCTTTCCTAACTAGTCCCTAACCTGTTCTTTCACCACTGAGGGCTGCTCACCTTCTCCTGAAATTGTGCTGCCTGGTGCAGTAGCTGGGAGCTGACCTTGTCTGCAAAGACAAAGGTAAAAAAGGCATTGAGTACTTCAGCCTTTTCCTCATCATCTGTCACTAGGTTGCCTCCCCCATTCAGCAAGGGACCCACACTTTTCCTGACCTTCCTTTGGAAATGGAAGTGAGCTGGAAGTGACTTAGAATGGCCAACAGAAGTCCTGTGCACCCTCCCCGCCCTCCCTACCCCACAAATAGATTCATAGATGTTAAGGTTGGAAGGGACCTCAGTAGGTCATTGAGTCTGACCCCCTGCCCTGGGCAGGAAAGAGTGCTGGGGTCAGACAACCCCAGCGAGGTGCTTGTCCAGTCTTGTCTTGAAGACCCCCAGGGTAGGGGAGAGCATCACCTCCCCTGGAAGCCCGTTCCAGATTCTGGCAACCCTTACAGTGAAGAACTTCTTTCTAATGTCCAACCTCATTCTGCTTTCTGTCAATTTGTGGCCATTATTCCTAGTTACTCCAGGGGTGCCCTAGTAAACTGAGCACCTATTCCCTGCTGCCTTCCCTGATGAATTTATAGGCAGCCACAAGATCACCTCTCAGCCTTCTCTTGCAAAGGCTGAAGAGATCTAGGTGCCTCAGTCTCTCCTCAGAGGGCCTTGCCTTCAGGCATCTGACCATACTAGGGGCTCTCCTTTGTACCCTCTCAAGGTTCTCCACATCCCTCTTGAAGAGCAGTGCCCAAAACTGGATTCAGTACTCCAGCTGTAGCCTGACCAGGGCCACATAGAAAGGAAGCATCACCTCCCTGGACCTATTTGTCATGCATCTGCTAATGCGTGATAAAGTACAGTTAGCTGTGTTGATCACTTCATCACATTGATAACTCACGTTCATCTTAGAGTCACCTATGACTTGAAGATCCATCCCTTTCCACTGCTATGCTGCAGAGAAGGCTGTTCCCCCAGCCTGTAAGTGTGTTAGTGGTTCTTTTTGCCCAGGTGCAGCACTTTGCACTTGTCTTTGTTGAACTGCATCCTATTTCGATCTGCCCATTTTTCCAACCGGTCAAAATCCACCTGGATCCTTCCCTACCCTCTGGCGTGATAACTTTGCCCCATAATTTGGTATCATCTGTGAACTTGGACAGGGTGCTCTCCACACCCTCGTCCAAGTCACTGATGAAGACATTAAATAACATCGGTCCAAGGACCGAGCCTTGCGGGACTCCACTGCCCACATCTTTCCAGAATGATATCAACCTGTCCACCACCACTCTCTGGGTGCGACCCCTCAGCCAATTTGCTCCCCACCCAACCATGTAATCACCTACATCACAACCTGTTAGTTTATTTACGGTATCCCATTCTGTTCTCGTATCAAAGGCCTTCTTAAAATCTAGGTATATGGCATCTACTTCAACTCCTGCATCTAATCATTTTGTGACCTGATCATAAAAAGAAACAAGGTCAGTCAAGCAGAATCTACCTCCAATGAATCCATGCTGATTTCCTTTCATCATTATTTCCCCTGCTGGGCTTCCACAGATGTGGTCCTTAATGATTTTTTTCAGAGTTTTCCCAAGGATAGAGCTGAGACTAACTGGCCTATAGTTTCCCAGTTCCCTCCTCCTCCCCTTCATGAAAATAGGGACCTAACTGGCCCTTTTCCTGTCCTCTGGAACCTGACCGCAGCACCATAAGTGCTTGAACAGCCATGCCAGTGGCTCTGCTATGACACTGGCCAATTCCTTCAGCCCCCTTGGGTGAAGTTCATCTGGGCCCACTGATTTGAACACATCCACCCCCTCCTCCAAGTGCCCCTTCACTAGGTCTGCACTAACAGTTGGTGGGCTGGTGTCCTGACTGTGTCTGTCATTGAAGAGCTCATGTGATGAGAGGTGCCTTATGTGGGGATTCCCTGAGCGATGCATTATCCATCTGGCATGGGATCCCTCCCTTCAACTCTCCTGCCACAACTTGGTGTTATTATAAAATGAGGGGGTTCAGTGGAGATCTTTCTGGCAGGTCTCCCGGGGACAGCAATACTCACAGTTCAGGTGCGATGTTCCATGGGGCTCTGCCTCCCCTACACCCCATCCACTCTCCAACCAGATGGGCACCAGCAATGGTGGTTCGGCTGTGCTTGATTGATCTTGACTTGCCTGGGGGGGGGGGTCCCACATCTGGGTGGGTTCTGTTGGCACTTGTCAGGCTGCCCCCCTTGCTTCGATGTGTAGCCTTCCCATCTTAGTGACTAGCAAGCTATATGTATGTAGGCTGGCACCTACTTCAGTGCCTCTGAGTAGGGCACTTCTGATCTTAAACCTCTTCTCTCTCCTTTTTTGTTCAAAAGAAATAGACTCCTGGGGAGGAGGGGGGTGTGGAGTTGCCTCCTTTCCCCCAGCATCCTACAGGGGGCTTAAATGCCTCCCCTGCTCTGCCTGCCAGCATTGAACCAGCTGTGCTGCTCCTCTTTACTGAAGGAGCCTCAGCGCATCTGGTGGGCTTGCCACCAGCATACTCCTTTTCCTCCTCCTTCTCCACCCCCAGGTTCCTGTGGGGCTTTTAAATCTTCCTGCAGCGGCCAGAAAAGCTGTCATGATTGGCTCAGCTGTTCCCTGCCTGGGGAACAGCTGACTAAACAGCCAGCATAATGTTGGCTCACATGGCCGTGGTTCCTACTCTGGCTCTAGCTCCGGCTGCAGCCTGGGAGGTAAGTTTCCCCTGTGGTGGGGGCTGTTTCTGGGGTTTGGGGCCCACAGGGACTATCCTCTCCCCATGGGGAGCATCTCACCATCACAGTTCAGCTTTGTCCCCCATCTCTGTCACCAATTACCCTAGTTTGTCATGTAGGGTTCCTAGGCTACCCTGCACCTTCCTTTTGGTCCCTAAATACTTGAAGGACTTTTTGTTGTCCTTAATTTTTGTTGCCAGTCTAAGTGCTAATCCTGCTTTGGCTTTCCTAACTACTTCCCTGCCAGTGCAAGCCAAGGAGGTATACTCCTCCTTGGTAGCTACCCCTGCATAACTTACCCTCTCCTCAGAATTCCCCACAAGGGAACTCTCTACCATATACATCCCATTTCCTTTCAGGTCAATGGAAGGAGAAGCCATGTTAGAAGTGAGGGGTGGCAAGAAGCAGATATCTGACTTGCATGATCCTCCAGTACCATAAAAAGTCCTGGGAAGCTTACATCAGTGGTCCAAGCTAGAATGATTTCTTAGCAGAACTCCCATACAGTCAGGGCAGCATGGCTGCAGGACCCATAATGAGCTCCCTGCTGACCTGCCTCTTCACTGCTTCTGATTGGAGGTGGGTGCAACTGAGAATAGCAATGTTGGGAGTCCTCAGGCACAAAGGCAGGGAGTTGAGCTAGCACTGATAATGGCAAAGAATTTGGCAGAAAGTTTCCTCATATAGACAAGGTTTTGGGGACTGCCTCTCTGTCTAGTCTTCTGAGACACCTGCACTCAAAAGAGGTGTTGCAGACCAACCCAAGAATGAAGTTACTAGAAATGGAGAGAAGGGTTCTGTCATGACAAACCTTTTACAATCAAGTGTTGCATAAAGCACAAATCAAAATTATTTACAACCATCTAAGACATAATTTCAAAATTATCTTTTATTATATCTATAGCTCTTTCCACAGTCTTCATAGAAAATTACAGTAGGCAATGCTTCAAATGGGCAAAAAAACACCTAGATTAATAACAAAGCTGAAAACAGCAGTGCTAAAGAGTAGAGAGGCCTTATGGAAAGTTTAATATGATTCCTTGCATTGTTTTTCACATTTAAGTGACATTGGGATAGTCACTCTACAGTGCAGAAATAAGTACAACATAGGCAAATAGACAAAAGATTTGCCTTAAAAATACTAGCTAGCTATGACCAAGCATAGAACATTTCATTCTCAAAGGAAACATTATAAGTTAGTGAAAACAGGAAACAAAAATAGAACTTCATATACATAACCTTAACTATAGAATTATTATAGTGAATGCAGTAATTACAATAGAAAGGAGAAATTACAAAGTTTCTGAATAAGGAATTAAAAAAAAAGTTACAATCTTTGCTTTGCCTTGGAAGATTTGCTGAAACTTAATTTGTATGTGTATATATGACATATATACTATTTTTAAAGTTAGTTTGCAAAATGAAACCAAAGATTATATTTTACAGAAAGAATTTAAGTCTCAGGTATGGTATTTGGATACAGTTAGCATATACATTACTTGAATTTTACCAATCTAAACTGTGTCTCTTACAAAAAAAACTGTCTAAAACTTAGATCCATTCTGCCTTGGGCTTTTTCAATGTTTGTACCTAGCCTAAGATGATAAAATGTATTCCTCTTCTTTTAGAAGAAACTGCAGATTTTCAGTTAATTCTAATAAGGGTTTTGTAACTTACTATCACCAAAGTGGCAATGTTTTTAAGGAACATCTATATCGCATCCTCTCAGTATTAAGTGCAATTTCTTTTAGCATGCCGAGAACACGTATGCACAAGTCCTAATAAGACTGGAGATTTACTGTAGAGACCTGACTACATTTGGAATTGGTTGTGAGTTAACTTCCATTGTCACATAGAAAAATTTCCTGCATACATAAACACATATATTTGAATTATGTGGCATTTTAATATACATTTTTAAATCCACTTTGGAAGCAAGTATGGTGCATAAGAAATCAGCTCATCTGCAACAATAAAGAGAATGAATGGATAAATAATTCTATCTCCACCAAAACAGTTATATATCAAGATCTCTACCTGGGTCATCTGCTTTGCTGGGTGCCTGGCTCCTCTGGCTGTTTACCCGTGTGCTCTGTACTGCTCAGCCTGAGTGGATGTCACTATTTAAGTGTGGATACACACCCTACTGTTGTTTTACTGTTATTATAGTTTTGGGGGAGGGATGCATGCATCACACATTTTTGTCACATTCCTGATTATTATCCAGTCATGCCTTGGTCTGTATTCAGATCCTGTACTGAGATCAAGTATTTCATTGCCCTCTGAAGAGAGGAGATTTATAAGCCTTGTCTGTGCAGCAGTAACTTAGCACAAACATACACGGGGGATCACAGCAAACACAAGGTAAAGGGCATAACTGGGGCACTCTCAGATGCTCCAGCAAAGCAAAGGAGATTTGGCTGGGCTTGTAGAATGCTAAGACGCAAGATACAACCTCAGGGAAGCTAGCATAGTCTGCTATTCCCCACAAGGACCTGGACTGTATCTTGGAAAGATGTTCTGTATCTCCACCACTGCATGTTCTGAACTCCCTTTCTGACCCACAAATCTAGCCTCTTGTTGACCCAGTAAGCCCAGTAATTCCTAAGCCAGACACAGCTGTAAAAATCCCGGATCACGCCCAGTCACAGACAAAGGATCACGTGGAAAAAGTGGACAGCCAAACTGCAGAGAGAACCAAGTCCTGTTACACAAATAGCTAGGGGATGGTGACCCTGTGTGGCAAAGTGGGGTCCCTGATTAGCCACAGGGCCAGTTTCCCCACATGCCTCTGGGCACGTTGCCCACCTGTCTCATCTGCCATGCCTTGATGGAATATAATTGAGTGTTAATTAGGCAGGAAGCTGCCCATTGTACACCCCAATATTGGGGGGGCTATCCACGGCTCCATTCCACTTATACACCATGGCCTAAACCTTGCAAATGGCATCTCAGGCAGTTGGCTCAACCATCCTCTTCATCCATTAGCTATAGCCCCATTCATGGGAGCTTCGGCTTCCATATAAGCCCTGGTCCCATCTCAGGCCAGTTGGGACCCCGAGATTCTTTGCTTATCATAGGTATCCCTTGTGGTTGGCCCCTGGCCCTTTTGACCCTTCCAGTCCTGGCTTCAGCATTGCCCAGTTGAGTCCCTCAGTTGGGTTTATGCCTCCTGCCTGCACTTAGGGATTGGAGTCTCCCATTCCCAGATCAGGTGCTTCTGGAAATGTGCCTGGCCCTGCAGGGTCACTCCCCCAGCAGGCTCAGGTGCTTCCTGAAGCTTACCTGGCCTACCCTGCTCTGATGGCAAATGACCCACCCAAAGGTGAGGGCGGGGGTTTAGGTGCCCCTACTCACCTTCCACGGGGATGGTAACTGGCCTGACATTTCCTGGAGCCATTGAGAGCCCCAGTACACCCGATAGGGTGCAGCTTTAGGTCATGCCCAGGACCAGGAGCCTCCAAACCATCCCCTACAGCTCCTGCCTTTACCTCCAACATGTTGTATTCAGCCTAGCCACCAGGCGATGTTATTGCCTGACCTGCCAGCAGCAAACTGCCCTGCTTTTATATACACAGCCAGGGATCTAAAATGGCTGCTGCAATCAAGCACCTGCTGGCTGCTTGGCTCTGTCCCTAAAGTGGCAGGCACCAACAGTGCCCTGCCACACCCTGTCACAGCCACAACCACTGGGAAGAAGGGAGAGATAATATTTTTGAACCATGTGGCCATTTGCCCTTCCAAGCCTGCACAGCACTGAAATGGTCAGCACAATAGTTTAATATTCCTGGAGTCTATCTTAATGTACTCCTATCTATTGATTGAGAAGGATTTTCAAATGTCTTTGTATTCATGAGTTCTGAGTCTTAGACAGTGCAAGGTTCTCCACCTTGGGAAGAAAAACCCACAGCATCCTTATAGGCTTGGCAGTTCTACGCTGGCTAGCACTATGGAAGAAAGAGACTTGGGGGTCATCACTGACCACAAGATGAACATGAGCCTGCAGTGTGATGCTGCGACTAGTAAAGCGACTGAAACGCTGGCTTGCATCCATAGATGCTTCTCAAGCAACTCCCGGGACGTCGTTCTCCCCTTGTACTCGGCCTTGGTGAGGCCGCAGCTGGAGTACTGTGTCCAGTTTTGAGCTCCACAATTCAAAAAGGATGTGGAGAAGCTTGAGAGAGTCCAGAGAAGAGCCACGAGCATGATCAGAGGTCAGGGAAGCAGACCCTACAATGACAGGCTGAGAGCCCTGGGGCTGTTTAGCCTGGAAAAGTGCAGGCTCAGGGGTGATCTGATGGCCACCTATAAGTTTATCAGGGGTGACCACTAGTATCTGGGGGTACGTTTACTCAACAGAGTGCCCCATGGGATGACGACTATGTCAAACAGTCATAAACTACTACAAGACTGTTTCAGGCTGGACATAAGGAAGAATTTTTTTACTGTCCGAGTCCCCAAGGTCTGGAACAGCCTGCCACCGGAGGTGGTTCAAGCACCTACATTGAACACCTTCAAGAGCAAACTGAATGCTTATCTTGCTGAGATACTATGACCCCAGCTGACTTCCTGCCCTATGGGCAGGGGGCTGGACTCA
>JAGPOW010000261.1:144870999-144957812 GCA_030014935.1 Caiman crocodilus | reverse complement strand
ATACTATGACCCCAGCTGACTTCCTGCCCTATGGGCAGGGGGCTGGACTCAATGATCTTCCAAGGTCCCTTCCAGCCCTAATGTCTATGAAATCTATGACAGTCTTTCATATTGTGCAGTATTGCCCTCAGTACCACATAGGCACAATTATAACGTCAAAACCAGTCGTTTGCTACAGAAGCTGCCTGTACCATTTGTGGCATGGGTATCACAGGTTGGCGTCCTCTGTATTATAAAGTCCACAAAAGTAAATTGCATAAAATGCAATAACTTGCACACATCCAGTAGGATTAAATCCTAGCACTAGTACATACACCCAAGAAGACATTTTTGGAAAAGCCTGCCCTCAGAGCACAGAAGCTGTTAATAAATTGCCCCTGGATTCAGTGTAGGAGCACAACACATCCCTTCACTCTGTGCCAATCAACAGAGTTCATCATTCTGCACAGGCTCTTGCTCAGGCTGTTTAAAATATGCACAGTGTGCTCACCTCCTTTTCATAGCCATGCATAAAAGGCTTTTTCTTGGGCTTATGAAAAACAAAGGGAGATGCTATTATCACAGGAAGAAGTTCCTCATCAGCTTCTAACCTAGACATTGCAGCCCTCCAGGAGGTGAACTGCAGTGAGGCTCAGGTGGCAATCAGGGGGAACCATCTGACCAGTAAGGGGCTGTGTTGTCAGAATCTAAACCCAGAGCCTGAGCTGGTCGGGTAGTGTAGCTCTGAGCCACAGAGAAAGGAGCTCCTGGGCAGCAAGGCTGCAGCAGGGCTCCCAGGCAACAGCTGAGCTGGGCTAAGCAGCACTGGAGGTTTGTGGATGGGACTGAGCAGTGGAGGAGGTCCCAACAGGCCCAGGAATAGGGCCAGATGCCTGGGAGAAAAGCCAGAGCCCAGGAAGAGAGCAGAGAAGGTCAGAGGCTCTGGAGTAGGGCCAGAGATTTGGGCCAGGGGCTCAAAGCCTGGAGAGGGGCATAGGTAGAGCAAAAAAGGTCAGAAATCAGGGCCAGGGGCCCAAAGCCCAAGAGAAGGCAAAAGAAGGAGCCTGATAGGGCAGAACCCAGTGCCTGGGAATAGTCCACAATGGCAAAGTACCTGGGTGGGGAATACAGGCAGGGTGCTGCACAGCTGTAAGAGGTGAAGTGCCCACAAGAGGCCAAGCTTGGAAGCTACACTTGAGAGTAGCCAAGCTAGGAAAAGTGTCTGGGCAGAGAGACCCAGTCATAGGGGCTGAGGCGATGGCCCAAGAGGGCTGATGGTCAATATGACTGACACCATCTGCAAGGCATGGGCTTAGAATAAAGGGTGGCCAGAACCATGTTATATGCCCTGAATGCAAAGTAGAGACATCTGAATGCCCACACGAGATCTGGGGTTCCTGGGGCAGCCTCCCTTTCTAGAGAGCTAAGAACAACAAGGTGTGGTAGGTGAGATGAAGAGAAGCAAGCCAGAGGAGTAAGGGTGAAGCAGGGACTGAGTGGCCAGACAAGCATCTGTTACAGTAACCTGCTGAAGAGGTAAGCAGGCTGAGCAGAGGAACAGCAATATGATCCGTATCCAGACAGACCAGGGGTACAAGAGCTCTATTTGTCATTGCAGACCTTCTGAACATCCTGACTTCCTGGGCTTTTCCAAACTAACCTCTGTTAAGTGCTGAAGATCTTTCTATAGTGATCAACCAGGCCTTATAGCCTCATGGAGAAATAATTTTTCTCTTGATGATCAGTGATCCATAGTCTGGTCCTATTAGCTGCCCTGTCTAATGCAATTAAAGAAACTTAATGATGCAATCATGAAAACCCAATTAATAACTAGAAGTACACTGCTCGGTCTTATGACTCAGGGCAACAGCGCTTTCTTGGGAGTACAGCACTGTATACCTCAGTTACAATAGCTAGGATCTACCAATGCAGAATTGGTGAGCACCTGCCTAGTGGCAACCAGGGACAGCGAGTTTCCAGATAGTGATGGCCACATGCTTCTCCATGATCAGAGGACCTCCTATAGAGCTGGTATGCCACACCAGCTCCACAGCAAGTTTGGTGCAGGGTTGATTTGTAAGTGTCCAGCCCCGTCAGAATATAGTGCTAGCTGACAGTGCTGAAGAACAATGCTCCCATAAGTGAATCTGTTCCAAGAAAAGATGTCAGAGAAGGGTCTGCTGGATGTCAGCCTATTTGTCTTTCTCAGATGCTCATTCTGAAGTCATGGCATGGCATGTGAGATACACTTGCAGCCCATTTAGGATCGTTGCCAGGAGGATGACAGCACTTGCCAGGGTTTCCTCTGTGATGCCTGACAGCACTTTGAAAATGCCAGTGGTTGGCTGGTAAACAGAGCGACAGCATCATAGGAACAGATGGATGATAAGATGAAATGAGAGGAATCTGGGATTACTTGGTCTGACCCCAAGCACCAGAATTCCCCTGCCTTCTGGTAGGTGTCCCGCTGTGCGCAGTGTGAACAATCTGAGTATATTAACAGCAGCGTGACAGAACACTGCACCATGGGCGCTGAGGTGCAAGGTAGGACACTTCTTTTGAAACTTTGGTGTGCTGTGGGGCCACAGTGATACAGGGCAAGATTACCCTGATCACAGAATAGCTATATGGTGGGTTTGCAGCTGGCATTAGAGTTGCTGGTCACCCAAAACAGATACAGAAAACCTGCACTGAGGTTCAAGTTCAGACATGCTGTCAGAGCTCAGTTCTTATTCAGACAACAAAACACCCAGTGTCTTCCTGGGCATTTTGCCTGAAGAAAGGCTCACAGGATCAGGACCTAGATGGACAGTGACACACAGAGTCCAGATCTCTCATGACAGGATCTGGCCTCCTCAGTATAAGCTTTTTCTCTAAATCTGATACCATAAATCTGTTCAGGGCACATTGCTATACTCAAGCTGGCTGTTAATATCGTTTCTATAAACTGAATACTTTTTATTCAAATTCCAGTAGAAACGACTTAAAAAAAATTAAACAAACATCCCCTCACTGGGTCTGCATGCCAAACATTGCAGTATTGTACTACTGCCTGAGAGCCTAAAGTGAAAATAATTTTAAAATGTGAACCAGATTCCTCTTGCTCCTGCTTCAAGACATGCAGAGAGCATAAACAAACGGCATACTGCTAAAGCGAACGGGAGGTTTGATCATCTTATACTTTCCTATAAGATACAGTATAGATCTTATAGTTTGATAAATATAGATATAAGGTCTATAGGCATAGATCTATAAGTATAGATCTTATAGCTTGAATATAAATCTTTATAAGCATATATTTTTATAGATCTTAAGTATAGATCTATAGGTATAGATCTTATAGTTTGATTATCAAGGCATTGTTTGTAACACAGGAAAGGAACTTTGGTCAGGTTTTTTATTTTCCTTGCTTTGATTCTAAATGATTTTCAAGTTAACCAGAGCCTCTGGATGGCTCCATCACCTACTTGCCTTGCGCAGGGAGCTGGACTAGGTGACCTTGTGAGGTCCCTTCCAGCCCTACTTTCTTATGATCCTATGATCCTCCTTCCTCTGAAGGTAAAATCTCCCACTGACTTTACTGGGGCAGGGCCAGGCCTTTAATAATACAGTGATTGAGACATACACACACACACACACACATGCTGGTGAATATATACATACACACACACACACACACACACACACGCACGCGCGCGCGTATATACGCATATATGTGTGTGAGTGTAGAAATGCAAAACTCTAGAACTTTTGGTTCAGAGATGAGACCTTTAATTATACCAACTAAGAAATTGCAAAACAATTATCTTTCTTTGCAAGCTTTCAGGCACATGCACCCTTCTTCAGGCTGAGGGAAAATTAAAGGTGGTAATAGTCTCCATAGGTACCAAATAAACTTCATTTTGTATATGTATAAGCACATGTATATATGCTGGTGAATATATATATATGATGCTGGTGAATTCCGTTTAAAGTTGAAATGGAAAAGGCAGGCCCTTAAAATGTCTGGTAAATCAGAATGGATTGCATGAGCACGGATCTTCTGTTATTGCTACCCAGAAAAATATCTGTATCTTACACTATAAGCAGCTTGAGGTGTGGGGATGGTCAGGTCACCTGATTGTAGCCTGCTGGATGGGTACAAGCAGCATCCCCTGGAAAAACCCAGTGATTTCAGTGAGTAGGAGGAGAAAAAAGGAAACAGGGTCTAAAGAAACAGGGTGCCTCCAGAACTCCAGGGAGCTGTGGCCAGAGGCAGTTACCTGCAGGCAGTCTCACTGATGCACGGCATCTAGCATTTAAGAAAGCTGCTTAACAAAGAGCCCCTGAAACACTTGCAAGAGTCTAGCCTTCCCTTCCCTGCCCCGTGGTAGGCACCTGTTCAAAAACAGGGGGGGCTGGAGGACGTCTGTCTATGCCTGCAAGCAGGCTGATTCCTTCATCAAGTAATGCCTTGAGAGGGGTTATATGGACTATAGCGCTGACACACAAACACACACTACAATGCACACATTACAGACATGCACTACAGTGCTCACATGCACACATACACATCCTACAGTGCTGGCATACACACACACACACACACACACACACACACACACTCTCCATACAATTCCTCTCAAGGCATTACCTGATGAAGGAATCAGCCTGGTTGCAGGCGTACACAAATGTCCTCCAACCCCCCTGCTTTTGAACAGCTGCCTACCATGGGCACGGCAGGGCCACCTACTAGCACTGGTGCGAGTGCATGCACACTGTAGTTGTGCATGTGTACATAAGAAGTGTAGTGTGTGTGGTGTGTGCCACACACACACATGCATAACCACACGTGCATGCACACCCCCAGTGTTGACACACACACAGCCCTCATGCTGATACACACACACATATGCACCAACACAGTGCAGTGCACTCATCCCTTCCCCAGTGCTCACACTCATACACATCAGGTGGTGATGCACAAACTCACCCAGTGCTGACATGAGCGCACACACAGGCACCCCAGTGCTGACACACACTGAAGCGCACTCACACTTACACACTCACACTGTAGTGCGCTCATCCCCCTCGTTGCTGACACACACATGCTGCAGTGCGTTCACACACACCGACAGCCCCCATGCTGATACACACACACTGACACTGCAATGCACTCACCTCCCCAGTGCTGACACACACGCACCCCAGTACTGACACACGCTGACACTGAAGCGCACTCACCCGCCAGTGCTGACACTCACTGTAGTGTGCTCACCCCCAGTGCTGATATACACTCGCTGCAGCGCCCTCACTCTCACACACACACACTGACACACCGCAGTGCCCCCGCCCTGCCCGCACCCCGCTCCCCGGGCGCCGACGAGGCCCGTCCCCTGGGCGGCGGCTCGGGGATCCCTCCCGCAGCAGCAGCAGCAGCAGCGGCAGCAGCAGCAGGGCCCCGCGGCTGCCGCCTGCTGCCCCCGCGCCGCCCTCCCCTTCCCTCCCGTCCCCTCCCCTCCCGCCGGCACCGCCCCCTCCCCCGACAGCAGCGGCAGCGGTAGCAGCAGCGCGGGCGCCTCCGCACTGCCAGCTCCGCCGCGTCTCCGGGCCGGGGGAGCCGCATCCGGGCGCGGCCGGGCGATGCCGAGCGGCCGCCAGCCCTGAGCAGCGCCTCGCGGGCTCGCTGCCTGCCGGCGTCCCTGCCTCCCCCTTTGCCTCCCTCCCGGCCGGCCGGCCGCCGCGCCATGGCCACGCTGCTGCGCAAGATTGGCCTCATCCGGCTGCACAACCGAGACACGGAGGACCCCAAGCACCACCACCACCACCACCACCACCACCACCTGCACCAGGGCTCGTCGCTGCGCGCCAAGGGCAGCGGTGCCAAGCACGGCGGCAAGCCGCAGCCGCAGGCGGCGCCGGGCGGAGGGGGCAGCGGCGGTAGCCCGAGCCGGGAGGAGGGCGGCGGGGGGCCAGGCAGGAAGGGGCCGGGGCCGGGGCCGGGGCCGGGGCCGGAGCCGGCGGGCAGCACCGCGCGGGCGGGCGCGGGCGCGGGGCCCGGCCGGCCGCAGCACTGCACGCAGGTCCGCACGCGGCGCCTCATGAAAGAGCTGCAGGACATCGCGCGCCTGAGCGACCGCTTCATCTCCGTGGAGCTGGTGGACGAGAGCCTCTTCGACTGGAACGTGAAGCTGCACCAGGTGGACAAGGACTCGGTGCTGTGGCAGGACATGAAGGAGACCAACACGGAGTTCATCCTGCTCAACCTCACCTTCCCCGACAACTTCCCCTTCTCGCCGCCCTTTATGCGGGTGCTCAGCCCCCGCCTGGAGAACGGCTACGTGCTGGACGGCGGGGCCATCTGCATGGAGCTGCTCACCCCCCGGGGCTGGTCCAGCGCCTACACAGTGGAGGCCGTCATGAGGCAGTTCGCCGCCAGCCTGGTCAAGGGGCAGGTAAGCGGGGGTGGTGGGCAGGCGGGTGAGGTGACCTTGGGGCAGGCAGGCAGGTGGTGCCAGGGGGCAGGGAGCTCCACCTGGCAGCCAGGCACCCCCCGCCACCCAAGCACGCTGCCACACACACACACTGCTCGGGCTCAGTGTCTGCCCCTGTATCCTCTCCCCGGCTCAGTGCCTGCCCCTTTATCCCCGCCCCGGCTCCAGTACCTGCCCCTGTGCCCTCTCCCGGGCTCATTCCTTGCCCCTGTGCCCCCTCCCAGGCTCATTCCCTGCCCCTTTGCCTGGCTCTGCCCCCATCTCCCCCGTTTGAAACCTATGCCCCCCACTTCCAGCCCTGTTTTGTCTCCACATTGTCCCAAGCCCTCGGTGACGTGCCCTCAGTGTGGTCCCCGTCGCCAACAGATACCGCCATCCAAATCTATGAGCCACCGTCTGGTCTTGTCGCTCGGTGTGTGGATGCCATCTGCCCCCTTACAGCTCTGCTTGGTGGGCTTTGGCCCACAGTACAGAATGGTATAGCAAAAGGCCTCCCGAGGTGTACTCTGTTCTGTGTTGCCCCCCATACACTTGTTTTGAACCTCTGACCCTCATTCCTTTCCCTGGGTTTCCTTTCTTATTTGCCCCACAAATTCAGCTGGCACATGCCCAATAGACCCCTCTGTTAACAGCAGGGGATGACCATTGCTCTGCGGGCAGAAGGCCCACATTACCCATCTGTGTCCAATAGGCCTGCCCCCTCCACAGCCACACATACCCAGCCATCTAGCAGCCACTAGCTGGGGCATTGGTGAGGGATCCCTGTAGCACCTGGGCTTGGAGAGCTCCAGTACTTTGTCCAGTCAACCCACAGTACCTGCCCATAGCCTGAGTGCTGAACAGCTCTCTCAGACCTCCTGCTCCAGACTAATAAGGAATCGCTGCTTTTTTTGTTTTGTTTTTTTTAATTCTGCAGTAGGGTGGTAGAGATGAGGAGCTGGAGGATGTATGAGCTGGCACAATGGCATCCTACTTACTTTTAGGCAAGAAGCAGCAGCCTTGCTTAATGTGTGTCTCCCCTCGCCCTGAGCATCCTTGTTAGCGAGGTGCTTCATACAAGTCCTAATAAATAACTGCAAAAGTAATGCTGGTGAGATGTGCGTGGCCAGGCCTCTTCTGCATTCCTTACTGTGGGCGCTTTGCCCGTTGGCCAGGGAAGGTGATTTTTCTGATCGTATGCTAAGTGTGTCCTTGAAACGTTATCTTCTTTCTCAGGCGGCGCACACACTCACACAGGTCTATGTCTTATAACAGTAAAGGATGCAAACCATCCTGTCACTAGATCAGAGGGAAATAAATAGACAGGGTACGTTTTAGAGGGGAGGGAGGGTCTTAAGTTTAATTATTACATTATTGCTACAGTGGCATTCAACATTCAAAGCAGGGGAACTGCTTGCAGGAGGAGGAGTAAGGGCTTCATAATCTGCTGCTGAAAGGAGATGCTTATTCAGATCGTTTTATTTGACCCCTGCCTGACCCTTTTGGGAATGACATTTCCACAGACCTCACCTTCTCTGATGCTCTTTGACTCTGGGTTGGAGACTCCTTTACTTTAATCAGCTAGTACTGTAGGCTTTATTTCACTTGAGGTCAAGTTCTGTAGGTCACCCTGGGCTTTAAATAGGTGCCTATGAACAGAAGGAGAGGCTTAATGTATAATAGATTCAGAGTATATTAAATTTAAGTAGCTTCTGCCTTGTTATGTCTGTCTTTTTTTGTTCTGTTCATTTTTACAATGATCACGTTTCTCATTGTGTTTGAATAAGGATCAAGAAATATATTGTAACATTTTCCTATGATATGTTCCTTCTTTCAAATGAAAGAAAAAAAAGATTTAAGGGTATAGTTTTAAGGGTATGAATACAACACCTCATATAACATTTTAAATAAAATGCATAGATTAATAATCAGTTAAACATTAATCCTGAACACACTCTAAATCTCCATTATCTTCTCCCTTAGAAGATCTCTATGTAAAATTTTGGGTTTTTTCTGTTTATAAAGGAAATATGATCTCTTCAAAGTGAATTCCTTTCATTTCTGTCACAAATAAATTTATTTGAGCTGTAAGAGTTTCTTAGGAGTTCTGCCAGCAATTTGAATTCAAATATATAATATGAAAAAAATCATTTGAGTAAAATTGGAAATATTTCTGGGATAAAATAAATGCTGTATTGAATGATTACCAATACAATAGGAAAGCAGTTGACACACTGACATTTGAAAGTCATCTAATATGCGTTACAAATAGAAAATGTTAACAATAATATATATTTGTCAAATATAGTTTTGTAATCTGGGACAGATTACTATTTTGTAATTGTACCCAGACACTGTGTAATGAGTCACATTTTCTGTATTTAGACATGTATTATATCATTTTGATTCTATTGCAAAAGGCCAGCTGCATGACAGCTGAAAGTGCAATACTGATTTTAGAACCGTATTCCAATGTTTATATATTAAGTGTTATCTTCTCTTGGCCATTATCTTAATAGCAGATTATGTAACAGTAAGGCGCACTGAAAAACTAACCACTGATCTTGCAAACCTGAACAGTGGTAATTCTTCTTAGTTTGCCATTAGTCTCATTGACTTCAGTGTGACCATATGTCCAAATGACTCGTGTCAGATTAATCAGTTGATGTCCCTACAATGTTTAAATGCTAAATGTAATTGTTAAGAAGTAAGGGTTTGAAGCATGGGACCCTTTCTCTGGACTAGAAATGACAGTGTATGTTGAAATGGCAGCTTCTAGTCTATAGTTCCATTGAGGGATTACAAAACTGTCATCATCCATGTCACAGTATGATAGCATCAGAATTCTTCATCAGGATTCATTAGCATTGGAGTGACTCTTTGATCGTGCATTAGCTCATGTTAGGCCTTATTCTTGCCTTCAGAGGAACTGCAGTGTATTGAGTGGGAACCTTTCTTTTGACCTTTAAGAGTTGGATCTGGCCTACACAGTGTCTACAGACTCAGATTCTCAAGCAGTGTTGTCAGTGTTGTGTTAAATGAAACTTTTTAAGATACAAATATATATATTTAAAAAGTTGTTATTGATTCCATATATTTATTTATTCATTTATTGTTCAGAAGAAACAGGCATAGTTTGATCTCACAAATACTTACACAGATGAACATTTTTACAATGGCTGCCTCTGGCTGTAAAGCTACTCAACTCTGTGGGGGCCCTTAAAGAACATTTTACCTTTTTCTGATGTTATCTTACTTTTTTTACTTTCACTAATTTGAACTCTACACCTGAATTGCTTGCTTCATCCCCTCTTCCTAGTAGATCCCACTTTCTGATACTTGTCCGCTGTTCTAATGTTGATCTATGTTCCTTCCTCTGAAGCACCAGGGACTCCCTTAACATGCTTTTGTTGAATTTTAAAATATATTAATGTATTTCTTACATTAGGTTTTGTCAAGGCAGCAACTAAACCAAAGAGCCCTAAATGTTGAGCTAAACCCATCGTACATGACAGAGTCCTAGTACCACTGTCAAGGTCCAAGAGTTTATATAATGTACTGTGAAAAGTTGCCCTGGATTAGAATTTAACCTACAGTATCTGAGCTAAGAAACCCATTTTGGTTTGTTTTTACTATATTTGTATAAATCATTTCAACCACTCTTAGTACTGCCTAATGTTAAGCATGCATAGGCTCAGCTACTGCAGTGAAGCCAGCGGGAGCTTTACCAATGATTGATGGATTTAAGAACAGGCCTTTGCCTCACTGGCCCTGATCTTCCCTTTATTTAAGCATAGAAGTAAACCCATTGAAGGACTGGAAGCTTAAAGTTTAAGACCACTTTTGGTTATTATTTTGCTTTGTTTCAGAAAAAAGCATGCAAGATTTTCCAAGCTAATAAATATATATTTTTACTGGACTGGGTAGGAAAATGCAGTGAACAGATTTTGAGATCAGGTGTGATCCTGCAACTCAAAGAATGTATATTTTACTGCCTCAACCAAATTACCATTTATTTTTTTCACCAAATATTAAAGCATTGTTGTGAGAAAGATTTAAAAGCAATTATTGTGCTGCATTCAAAACAATTTTAGTAGTTGAGGCATGCATATTTAAGACATGCTGCAGGACTGCAGGAGCAGTCATATTGGGCTCTTACTTCACATGCACAGCATAGTATTGAGATTATACAATGATGGCCTTTTTAGCATACACATTAATATTGCCATGAGAGGGGTTATTAAAATGAATCATGTTATTATCCAAAGACTATCAAATAATCTCATACATTTACGATGAGGTCTTTCATTTAAAAAATTGTTAAAAAGAGAGGGATGTTTGTGTAAAACATTTGTTGGAGATTGACCAGACCCTTCACATTAAAGTTATAAATTCCACAGGAAAAGAAATTCAAATCTATTGACTCTGACCTTTTCTTAACGCTAGGAAATTTTGTTCTGTGATATATGTAAAATATAGGGCCCAGTCTTCCTTCTAGGGATGCTGGTGGCCAGATTCCATTAACTGGAATAGGAGTCAATTTGAACCCTTTGCTAAACACATTGTTGTGAGGAGTTAGTTGCCACTGACCCATATGGAAAAAAATGCATTCATTGCTAGAGCTCGACATTATTGGTAGCAACAGGAGGGGATGGCAAATATTTTACTCACTGAAAATGTAGTTTTGTGGTAACCCAAAGTATCCATGAATTAAAAAAAAGAATGTCAAAACAGTTCATCTTGGTATTTCAGAAAAGAAGCATTTTGATTTTGGAGCTGGATTCTCAAGGGGACATAGGTGCCATTCAGATCCCTGAGGAGAAGGAAGAGCCTTCCCCTGTGCCCTGTGCTTGAACCCTGCAACTCAGTGTTTAAAGCACTCACCTTAGCAGTGGAGAAGACCTAGTTTGAATCCCTTCTCTGCCTGGATCAAAGTAGGGAATTGCGCATGGGTCTTCCACCTCTCAGGAATAGTAGTAGTGTATGTTAGGGTGAGTCTTTCTCCATATCTGTCTGAGCAGGGGCTAGTACCAAATGTCTGCACTGACCTGTGAGTTACTGACTCACTTTCATGCTAGCCCAAGGACTATTTAATGATTTTTAACAAAGTGGAACAGGAAATCCTGAGACATGCATTCCCTACCTTCCTCTAGTGTTGTAATGGCATTAATCCCAATAGCATGCCTATGATTGCTCTGCAGTCATTCTCAATGGCTGATCTGAAGCATACGAGAGACTGAGCCTATGAATGGGAGCAAGTGATCCCATGTGCTTGCAGACATCCCAGATGGAACATGATCCTGTTACAGTGCTGACATGCCCAAAGTCCCCTGGTGAATCTGGTCTTTCCTCTCTACATTTCCTTTGCTTTTCTTGTATAATAATAGTAGTAGTAGTAGTAGTAGTAGTAGTAGTAATCAATACTACTAATAATAGCCTAAGAATGAAAACAAATGTTGTGTTTCAAATTAAGTGGATCTTTTGGGGGGTATTTGCCCATAAAACTATAACACCAACTATTTACTCATTTCTACTCAGCACCTCACAAAAAATTCTTGGCACCACTTAGGGTTGGGGCTATATTCTCTGTCTTAACCCTGATTCTCACTTCTAAAAGATTATGAAGTCCTTAATGAAACTTCAGCATGGGTCTTAAGATGACAACAGTGACAGTACCCTTGGTTCTTGGTGCATTTGTTGGTCTGGCACGCCTAGTCCTGAACAGAACATTTGTTTGTTTTCTTGATGGCAGTGGTCTTCCTTGAACAAACAGAAGTGTTTCTGGCTACACCTCAGGGTCTCACTTCTAGAAGTTGAACGTGGAGTATTAGTACATATTAGTAAGTGAATGGAAGACTCTTTAAAATGCTTCCCAATTGTCTGACTTTTAAAATACAAATTAAAAATTATTCTAGAATAATAACTGTTGTCTTCACAATATTAATTTCCAGTATTCACTGAATAAATGAAATTTGAACAGTACCAGTTAGTAAGGAAAGAGTAGATTTACTATAGCTCGCATTTGGTTCATAATACAAAGCCACGGCTGAGATCAGCATCAATGTTTGAGAGGATATGCCTTTCTTGGAACTTGAAAACAAACATCTAAAAATAATTATTCTTCAAAATATATCTAGAAACAGTGCTTATTACTGTAAAAGTCAGTAATCTACTGAATTTGCCATTTTGGAAGCACCCTGAATTCCCTAGTGGATAATCAGATAAAATGAAGAATATCCCTAAGGCTCAGCAAGAGGATTTTAAACCCTTAAATCTACTGAACTAAACACCTATATTTTATATTTAGAAGAAAATGAGCATAGCTTTTTGTAGGTAACTAACAGAGAGTTGAAAAGTTGTTTCCCTTCCCTTTGCCCCTTTTTTTCTATATGCTGCAAATACAAAAATGGTTCTCCATAAAAGGTGAAATGAACCCATGTTATTTCACAATATAGAGAAAGTACTTTACTTTCTTTTGGTAGAAGGGTGAAAGAAGGCAAGATTATGCATGTGACTATGGAAATGATAATCAGGAACTGGCCATCTTTTGGAAGAATTGCTGAAGTTGTTGTATCTGATTGCTCCAGGTCTCCTAGACTTGATGAGTAATACTCGTGCTTTGTCCTGCCTTTTTGCCAGTCACTGTGTTCTCTTCCTGAGTATTGAGGACAAAACTGTTAAGTATAATAACCATCTAATTGATGACTCTGCAAGCTTAGTATCTTTAAGTCTACCCATGCTGGGGAAAAAAGTCTGGACTTGTTCTTATATCAAGTAGGACAAGCATGAGTTTGCTGTTGGTACTCAGCAAACGTAACTGATAGTGTTCTCATGTTTGTAAATCTCTATTAACGCTCAGTTGATTTAATCTGATAAAACCAGGATGTGTGTTTTGGGGTTTTTTTCCCTACTTGAAACTTCATTTCCTTTAGGGTAGTGTCTTAAATTCAGGCTTAAGATATAAATGATTAATATTTCAATTAAGATCATGATGTAACCATCAATATATAGTTAATTTCAACAATGTATAAATTTCTAATACAGGTTGATAGAAAATCATTACTAATTGTTTCTATTTTAAAAATAGTATCCATCACACCTGACTGTGTATGCATACTTAACACATTCATGAATTTTGTCTTATTAAAATTAAATACATGTGGGCATGAATTTTATTACACATACCCAAAATATCTCCTAACTTCACCCTCACAAGAAAAAAACTTGAGGGAACAGATGGGCTTTATGCTGGGTCCCAAAGGTTGACAGACTCCAGCTCTTGCTGTTCTGAACAGCAGAAGTGAATTTCTAATCTGTGAGACTTCACCAAGCTCCAAGAGGTTGGCATGGACCCATTGGCCAACTGCCTCAGTGGTGCATGGGGAGCATGGCAATGTTTACCAACTCCAGGGTCAAGTCATAGTGGGTTTTCGCAATTCAATCTAGTTTGTGTTTGCTTTTAATCAATTGTCTTTATATCCTGGGGTGCCCTAAGTGAATGAATCCATGTATTGGACAGGAGCGCTTATTTGTGGCTGGTAGCTCCATGGAGCAAAGGCAGTGTGTGCACGTCACATGAAAGGATGTGATCTCTAGGCAGTCAGGGTATTAAATAATCGAACTTAGCTACCTGAAGAAAATCTGTTAACCATCTGAGCTGTATTTTTCCCCCCACAATTTAATACTCCCATTTTAAACCTGAATGTTATGTGAGCTTTATTTGCACCATTGAGTTGCTGGGAAATGATGTATAGTCTAAAAAAACAACATTGTTCATGTGCACTCCAATATGGTGTTGTCCTGAATATAGAAGGTATTATTATGCAAATGTATTTTAGAAAGGGGAGTGAAGACACAGGGATTCCAACTCACTGAGCTAGGAGGATGTTTTACTTCTTTTAAACAGCAGGAAGAAAATCATTTCCTTTGCTTTAGCCCTTCAAAGCACACAAAAGACAAAATGTTCTTAAAAATTGAAACAGTCTCCAGTAGCACCATATTGTTAAAAACAATTATCAAATTAGTAAAATCACTAAATTGGAGTAAAAATTACTACTTTTAAAACATATTTTTTTGGCAAGTAGAGGCAATATTTCCTTATGGCACTTGGTTGATCTCCTGAATAGATTATTTATTTTCTAGAAACATCTGATTTGGGTAATAACATTCACTGGAGTCAATACAAGCTCAATCCTTCCTGCCACTCACTTCAGTGGGGCTATTTACTTGAGTGAGACAGAGAAACTTAGCTTCTTCGTCATATTCAGGAGAGATTCTCAATCAGTTTAATTGGCCATACAATCTCACCTTTTCTGTGCTAAGAGGGGGATGATACCACCCACCTGCCATACCCAATCAGTCTTCCCCCACCCTACCTCCTCTTCCATACCAGTCACAGAGCATCTTGTGTTGGGGCTGTTGAAAGTGGGAATACTGCCATTAGGCAGCCAAGTCCCCTTTCCTTATGGAAAGGAGTGACCAAGTACAGAGGGTCACAGACATAGAGTTCCACCTCTGTCTTCACTCTGGCAAAGCTACTGTTGATTGCACTAAGTGGTTTATCCACATAAGAGCTGAGTGGAAATTGAGCAGGGCCTAATAGCGTGGCCCCAAACATATAATGCATAGAACATACAAAGGATTGAACTATCCTAATTTGAAATTCCAGCTTGTTGGTGAATACCCTTGTGATATTGTGCAGTATGCCATCTGGGGGCCGGTCCAAATCAGCCCCAAAATGGGGTAGATCATTGTCCTTCACGAATTGTGCACATCCTAACAGGATGCCCCACTGACGTTTGTGGAAGCTGAAGGCACTCAGCACCTTGCAGAATCAACCCCTCTCATGCTGTGACGGTAAACTAGCCTGACTGAACAAGCAGGTAAAATCTGCACCCTGTTCAGGTCAGCTTGCCAGGAATCTACTTTTCTGTCTTGTTACCATGACAATAGCATGGGAAAAGATGTGTTAGAAGGAAAGAAGGGCATATCTTGATGGAAATAAATGTGCACTACACACTGTCTGCACAAACAAATGAGCAGCACCCATATTTTTGATGTCATAGTTATGATTGTTCCAAAGTAGGACTGAGGCCTGTGCTCAGCATACAGCCATCCATTTGACAGCCAGGCAGCAAGGAACAGCACATACAGACAAGCAGTGAGTACACTGATACATTTCTGCCCTCAGAAACCTTTACACTATCTGTGCCTTCCTTCTGACTGCACTAAGAATGTTGTGGGCTTTATTACGGTCAGACAGCCTCAAACAAGGAATCCTATTCTTCATGAATTTTCCAGTGTCCCTGGCACTCATGCAACCACTTGCTGATGGATTAGGAAATTGGTAAGCTAAGTCCAAAAGCTAATACTGGGTATAGGTGAAAATACACAAGGAAGAGAATGAGCAAGCATCTGCCCTAATTCACCAGATTCCTTAGAGCCTGCACCCTTTCCACTGTCAGTCTTCATGAGGTTAGGTGTGGCATAGGACCATAGTTTATCGTGCTTGGTGTATTTACAGCAAACCTTAATTCTATTCAAGAATGAAGCATTGTCACCCTTATTTGTGGTCATAAAAATAAAGATTTGAATAATTGTGGAGAAGAAGACAATGATATCCAGCTAGATAATGATATTTAAGCACCCACTTTGAGCATTTTTAGAAAAAATGACAGCAGATGTATTTATTAGAATAGTACCAAGGATGTTGTTTTGGATCTAGTGCTAACCTGAGGTCATGAGAGCTAGGTTTAGTTTCCAGGTCTACCACAAACTTTCAAGTCATGTAATCTTTCAGTGTCCCCATGTCTCACCTCTAAAGTAAGGATCGTATTTCCTTCCTTAGAGGATTGGAGGACAAATTCATGAATATTTGCTTAGTGCTGTGTTACTACAGAAATGAAAGCTGTACAAGAAATTGTGAAGAGTGATTGCATAAAATTGTTTATTTTCAAAGTGAATCTCTGACTAGATGGACACAAATTTGTGAAAAAGGCAAAGAGGTAAAAAAAAGAAAAAAAAAACAGCCAGTCTGTGGACCTGATCTGGCCATCCATCTGCAAGCAAATCTATCACTGACATTAGTGGGAGATTTTCTTGTATTAGGACTGCAGGAACAAGTCCAAAGTCTTAATCCCACAGGCTGTAAATCACTGACAAGAAATAAATGTAATTGGCAAAGAGAATTGATAAAAGGATTAATCTGTTGTAACATATTTATGCTTAATTGTATCTTCAGTCTTCAGGTGGAAAATATTTTCTGTTTCATTTTGCTGACCTGATACTAGCAGCCAGTGCAGAATAATAATAAAAAAATACCATGAGGGCACATACATGAGTCTATAGTTAACATTTTGAATGAGAGGATACTGGTCCCACTTTATACATTATTACATTACATTATTTATTACATTATATTTTTAAAGTTTATAGTCATGGTACTTAAGTATTTTTTTAAGTGAAGGACTAATAGGGTTTAGCGAAACATGGGCTATGTAGGTGATATGAACACTTTTCAACAGTTAACCCTGCCCTGACTCCTCAATTCCAGCTTGTACCAATGAAGCATTACTGCTGGTCTCTCTCAGGACCTCTCCTTCCCTAGTTTCAGTGCTCATAAAAAAATTCAAATAATGAAGTGTGGAGTAAACATTTTCCATAATAGAAAAATTAATTAATGATGAACAGACATGAGAGAAATTATTTTTCTTAGATACCTGAATAAATGTGATGTGTTCAGTAAAGCCACATGACTAATAATATAATATCCAGTGAATGATTTTACAAAGTGATTTTTCCACTTGCTGGTGGTATATGAGACTATTGAGACCTTGTTTCCTGTAAAAAGTAGGAGTGGTATGGGAATTCTTGATTCCCCAAAGGAGAGAAGAGTCTGTTGTACACCTTGATGCCTTAAAACAGATCATGCAGGAAATATTGTAGAAGTCAATAGGACTGCAGCCAGGAGGACTAGCTTTCAGGAATGACTGGCTCCCAGTTCAACCGGTTATTCCCAAAGGTACATTGCTTTTTATAGTTTACCTTTTTGAGTCACAGACCTAGAGAAGATGGAGCATGTGCATAAAGGATCTCACCCTACACGTCCCCACCAGGCTCATGGAGCCTTCCATGGGTCAGTGATCCCTGATATTCACCACCCAAATCCACAGTCATTAAAGTTACTGTCTTTTGGTTGGTTGCACTTCTAGTTTCTCTGCACAGCTACAAATTAGAAGCACCCTATTTTTCAAAGGCTGAATTTTTTTAAAAAAGGCTGGACAGCCTAGGAGAAATGAGATGCTCAAAAGAATGTTTAAATATTTGTATATTACTTTTGAAGTTCTGCCTCGGATGCTGCTTTTTTGCTGTAAAACCTCCACCAGACTAAATTATATGGCCATCCAGCTTCACAAACAGAAGAACCAGCAATTCAGAAACTATATCTTTGTTTTACTGGGGATCCAGAGGATTTGGGGGCACTTCTCCAGGACAGCCTCAGTGGTCAGACATGCTTGTTTCTCTGGTGGGGCAAAACTTATCTCACGCTAAAGACCATAAGAGGGACTTCCATAAGATGGCCAGCTCAGGAGTTACCCTGAATGTCTTCAACTGTACTAAAATTAGTCTTGGCAATGCCATTGGCTCAACACTTGTGATGTGTGAAGGGAGAAGGATAGAAAGCAGTGCATTGCTGTGTAGCTATCAGAGGATTAAGAAAAATCAGGGTCTCCAGAACCACATTCAGCTGCTTTTAACTTGTAGTTGAGCAGGTATTCCTGGGTATTTGTGTTGACAAAGGCTACTGCACATAAACAGCTAACCATTAACAACTGTCTTATTGAAACTGAGGGCAGAATCCTATTTGGCCTAGTGGGTAAAGTGCAGCTTGTGATAAACTCTGTTACCTAACTGTTGTGTAGGAATGATTCTGTTGCCCCCTCTGGGTGTGAAATTGTTGCCCCCCCTCCCCCTTTATAGGACTAGGAAGACATCTGCGCATTTCTGGAAAGTGAGCCTTTTCCTATAAAGAGGACATGTATGCACCCAGAGGGGGTAGCAGAATCACCCCTACCTTTGTATGGTTAATTCAGCTATTCTTGAGCTCTACTTTGGTCATTCACTAGGGGAAAAACAACTGTGTCTGACATTTTCCCCCTCTGCAGACTAATTCAAATGGTATTTCACAAGATGAACTTACTGAGTTTCACTTGCTTCTCTGGGCTATTTCCAGATAGGGAGATATAGGATCCATGGAAAACTTACTGTAGGAATTATAGAGCTGCAAATAACCACTTCCTGTATTGTTAAGAATTCATAGGTGCCTGTGCCAAAGAAAACATACTTGTTCTTTTACTTTATTGTATATACACTATAACAAAGACCACCCAGGGATGGCCATGACATCCTCTGTTGGCTACTTAGCCTTTGCTTTACCCTGATCCTCCCCTTCTGTCCACTTGCCGCACCTTAATGTACTTACACCTTTAAGGAAAGGGAAGCTGCCCCAGGGATTCCCAAGCAAGTTCTCATCCACTCCTGTCCTATTCCCAGGTCTACGTTTGTTTTGATTCTGGCCTTGAGCTCTGGCTCCCACCTCCACATTATTCCCTCCAGGGCACTGGACCCTCCTGATCCCCCACAAGCATCCAAGCTGTTTTGGTCCTGTCTCCATTCTCATTCTGTGCATGTAGTCCCTCCTGGGCACCAGACCCCTCCGGTCCCTCCCAGGCACTGAACCTTTTTTGGTCCCACCTCTTTTCTACTCTCAAGTACTTGGACCCATACTGGTCCTTTCTCTCCCTTTCACCCAGGCTCTGGCCCTGCTTCTGCGCCTGTTGGGACCTTCTACCCTGCTTAGTCCCTCCCAAACCTCTGGGTGTTACCACAAGCTGTAATCTCCTAGATCTTCTTAAGAAGCTGCAGACATCCTACCCAGGAGATGTTCTCTCAGCAGCTTCCATGGCCAGACTACCTGCCCAGCTCAGGACTGGGCTTATATATTGCAAGCCTTCTGGGTTGTGTGGCTCCTGATTGTCCCACTGCCATACCTGCTGCCTGTTTCATCTACAGCCAGCCTGCTCTTAAAGTAACAGGAGCACCAAGACTCCTGGTACATATACATAAATGGAAAGTTTATAACACCTCATTAGCAGGTAGTTAGTTATAAAACATGCATTTAGGCAGGAAAAATATTTGCGTATTAAGCTTTTAAAATTGTGGTATAGCTGACAAAAGTCAGCTAGTGGGCCAGTGCCATGGGGCTGTGAATCCAAGCACATGCTTTAATGTTTCATACCACGGAGACCATGTGGAACATCTCTTTCAAGTCCATAAGCATTTAACATCTTCATTTGTTTCACCATATTATCTAGAAAAGCCTGGCTATCTAAGGTCCTTTGTGTAAAGGCATATAGTATATGGTATATAATGCTGGAGGTGCAGATCTGCTATCAGGACTCATGTAGCTTGTTCTGTGCTTGTAGTCTAGCCCAGAGTAAGGGGTTATATATTTTTGTACTGCCCAGGGAGAAACATGGGATGGAAATGATGACCTGAATGTTCCAGCTGATCTCCCTGATGCCCTGAGATGGGAGTAGGATGCCATTGGTCCTACTTATATTAGGACTAAAGTTAAGGTTTTCAGTATTTGGCTTTGGAAGCACAGTGCTGGATTCCTTCCATGTCCAAAACTCTGATTCACTTCAGTACAAGGAATGTGGGATTGAGCTGCTGGTATCAAAGCCTATTACATGCTACAGCACCTTAACATTAAGATCAGAATGAAAGCGTCTCCCAAGCCATGTTGAAATCCGGCTGTGCAAGATAAAATTTCATGCCTTCTTTTTAAAAAGTTTACAGCAGATGTTTGACAGAGGAGCTGAACAAACTGCCACGTCGACTTTGGTTACCTACGATGACAGTTTTTGATGACAGGATTTGGTTGCACAGTTGCGGTGAATTCTGTAATGTGAGCTGAGGGCTTCTTTATTTGTTACTCTTACTGTGTTTTGCAACAGGGTGGCTGCTGCACAACTTGATAAGCCCCTTGGTGGGAAATCATCATATTATACAGAGTATCTGGTGTACTGAAAGCATTTTTATTATGTGCATGAAAGGGGATTCTGGTTCTGGCCCCTGCTACTATCTCGCTGGTGGTTAGAGTACTTTGATGAATACAGAAGTGTCGGGTTCAAACCCCATCTGGGTGAAGGGAGCCCAGAAGGTTTGCCTGCTACCTGAGCAAGTGCTTGGCTAAAGATGTCTATACCCACGAGTCCCACTCCTGTACTTTTCCTCTCATTAAACTTTTGGAGTTTTATACAGATTTAAGCATGTGCCCAGAGGATACTGTTCTGCCACAGTGCTATGACCATGATGCTGCCTTCTGAGCATTTTCAGAAGGCAAGGGCAGGAAAAGTGCTGTTGCTCAAGACCATCTAGAATCTAAACTGTGAATAAGCGCCAAATATAGTGCCTACACCACTATGCAAGTACCACTTGGGTGCGTAAAGGTAAAATAGAATCTGGCCTTAGAGTCTTGGATGCTCCTAAGATGCTTTTAGACATCTAAGAGATTGCAGTAGGACCCAGGCTGGTAAATTTACATACAGTAAATTAAGTGTCTCCCAGAGGGACAGTTAATCGCTCAAACTTCTGGTTAGAGAAATAAAAGATGATAAAAAAATGGAATGCTTGTTCCTCTATGTGTTTCTTTATTTTAATTAGCTTGTCAATTAGATGTTTATGAACCTCATGAATGCCTGAAAGGAATGCATTCATATTTTAATATTACAGGCAAGCAGCTGATGTAATTTCTAGAAGCTAAAGTTGCTTTAAATGACTTTATAAAAAGCTTCCTTGTTTTTTGTGCTTTTAACTTTCATAGAACATTCTGATTGTATTTAATACAAAGTCAGCATCTTTCATTAAGACATAATGCATCAGAACTTTAGTTGTGTCAGTAGTCCTCAATCCTTACACATGAGGGTTGTAATTACTCACACAATTTGAGGTTTAAAGGACAGCGCTCTAGTATAGATGTATCATAGGTGTGTGCATCAGTGACATGGCCTGTGCTCTCCATTTACAATGTGCTATTGCCAAAAAGTTCTTTCGGTTGTTACAATGTTTTGTTTTAGTAGTTCCAAGAAAGTGAGGGGGCTGGTATTCAGGATGCCTGACTCTTCTCATTATCAGCATGTGCATACTGCCATTTCTCAAAGATACGAATTTGAATGTTCAAAAACAGAAATTCAGGCAGATTTTCACAGGGATGGTAAACGCCCCTGACACAAAGACCACTGCTCTTCCAAATTCTAAGACCCTGTTCCAAAGTGTGAGAGTGGTAGAAATTTTCAAAGGAAAAGCCTCAAAAAGTGGGCAAAACTGTATGTGTGTTTTTTCTTCTCATTTCATTCTCAGAAATATTTGAACTCTTTTAACTGGGATTTTGCAAAGAATATTAAACCTGCAGCACACCCAGCATGGAAAGTATCACTGGCTGAAGGTTGCAAAGTTACATGCAGCTGGGCAACCTTAATAGTAGGCAGTTTGTCAGCACCCTTGTCGCTGTTATATAAATCTTCTTTGAGACAATGGCAGCAAATTAGCAGAAAGGATTTCAGTAGGTCCCTGACGATAATTTTTTTCTTTTTTATATGAATGTACTCTGTAGGGCATAATGTAGCCTGCACAAGTCCAGCATAGCTGACAGAAGGCATTTTAAGAATATGCTTATCTATCTATTCTGTTGGCATATTTTCAAAATATAAGGCTATCCATGTGTTTTCCTACCTAATTTCATAGCAGTTTGTCTTGTAGGGTAGTATATGCACTGGAATCTAAGCAATGCTAGCTACAACTGCCAACATCATTTTAGAGGGTTCTTCAATAATCAGTACCAAATAATACATTGTTCTTCTCATCATTTCACAGCAGCAAAGAGTTGCTGAAGGATAAGGCTGACATGTTTTCCAACTATAAAATAACCATTTCTAGGCATCTTTTATTATTATTGATTAATATTTGCGTTACCATGGTGATCAGGTGTTCTAATCATGAACTAGGACCCCATTTGTACTAGGTGCTGCACACAAACAGGAAAAAAAGTCTTTGCCCCATATTGCTTACCATCTAAATATAAGACAATTGACAGGGGAATCTAATTCCTAGGGGCATTTCTGGAAGTTAAAAAGTAGAGCAGACTTATTGAGGTATGTTTCCTTAAAAAAACACTCAATTGGTAAGATTTGTAGAGCAGAGTGATGTCAAATTAGATCAGTTCCTATGGGAGAAGAGTGAAAGCTGTTGGACTCATTTTCTGCTAGACTCTGGATTTTCCTAGCTTCCTTAGTTTCTCTAAATCAAGCACTTTTCCTAGATGGGCTCCAATTGCAGGGAAAAGAATGAGGAAAAAATGATTTATAAAAACAGCAACCTGAATGTTACTTCTGCCTAATCAACCAGTTAGAATTTACTTATTAATTTAAATGTATTTATTAGATTTACATGCCACCTTTCTAAAAAAATGGCTGGCTTACAATAAAAGAAAAAAACAAAATCAAATATCCAAAGAAGGCAGTATAAGAAAACACTGCCCCCACCCCAAATACATTAGCATTAAAACCAATCCATCCTATCCTCCATACTCCTGCTTTTGGTGCCTTGTATTTGTGAGCATTTGGAAAAATGCACATAAAGCAATGCTTTCAGTCTACCAGATACTCTGTAAAATATGTCGATTTCCCTCCAAGAGGCTTATCAAGTTGCCCTGTCATCATCAAATGCTAAATACTACCTTTTCTCAAATTGAAAACTAACATATGCTTGGAAAATACACCCATGCACATTTTTAGTTAATAATACAATTTTACAATGTAAACTTTGCAATTTTCAGTTTTGCTATGTCAGCTGTAACAAAAGCTCCATCACGTGAAATGCATAACATACACCAGACTAAGCTTTGGAAACAATGGTATATAAGAGAAAAACATGCATTGAAAAGGAATTGTGAATGATCATCTAAAAAGAGCCTTTCCTGGTTTATTTAATTAATTTAATGTAATTTTTAATAGCAAAGCTGTGTCAGAAATCTCCCTGAATTTTGTGAACCCTTTCAAGAAAGGATTGGCCTGACCTGACTCTTCAAATAACTCTCCATCCTAGCCTCATATTTTCAGTCTATAATCCTGATGATTGCATTTGTTTCTGCTCTGGTCACGTTGCTTTAATATTTCAGATACCATAATGAAACTGCATGAGATGAAACTTGAACAGTACACTCCTGAATTTGTCAACTATATGCATCATTTGTACATAGAACATTAGAAATTAAGTGCCAAAAATTAGTCTCAAGTAATTTAAAGACTTCAGACAAAGCATCACAGCTCAGAGAAGAATAGATTATCCAACATTTTTTTAAAGACTGAAGTACATTAATAAAATAAACTTACATGGGCAGACAACCACATTTAAAATGAGTTTTCAGTTAATTTTCGTATAATTCCTAGTACAACGGAGCCCTGAGGTTCCTAGGTGCTAGCTCAGTGCAAATAATAGATAATAATCATAAAATAGGAAGTCAGATTAAATCCAGTTCCTGTTCAAATAGACACTCTCCTTCTGATTTCAGTGGAAGCAGGTTCAAACCCACTTCTTATTCCCTGATTTGTATATTTTTCTACGTTATACATTCCTGAATATATTCCTAATGTGGATCACATTTTAATACAAGATCAACTCCCTATTTGCTCTCCTAGGCAGCCCTGCATCTAAAGCAAAGATTTAAGTTAAAATTATTGCTAAGAAAATATTATGGTCTTTTTTTCCCCCAGTGGTCAGCAATCATAATTTGAAAACTGCTGGTCTTTGGCTATTAAAATTAGTTTAGCCTTTTTTGAGACATTGACCTGGGGGGGGAGAGAGATTGTTTGTGAATGTTCTACTTTTATGCACTTGGGTTTTTTTTCCCTCTGAAGGCAAGTACTTGTTCATAGTTATCAGTTGCATTTAAATGGGGCTGTCAATTCTCAATTTAAATTACTAGTTATTGGGAAAGGCAGCAAGAAGTGCAGATTACCAATAAACATTAGATGTTATGATACACAACACTTCAATCTTTTTCTCCCCCACTAAAAATTATTTCTTCACTAACAATTTTCATGTTCTGTCAGTCAAGTGAAAGTGAATATCATAGGGTTGACAGATGGGGAGCAAAGTAGAGAAAATGGAAAAACAAAACAAAATAAACTATATCTGAGATTTCAGGAAATAATATAACAGGAGGCCTCAGGTGCTTCTACACTAATGCTCATAGTATGGGGAGCAAGCAGGAGGAACTGTGCCTCCTGATTATGAGTAAGAACCCAGACTTAGTAGGGTTCACAGAAATCTGGTAAGACCATACCTACGACTGGGCGGTGGGCATTTGGGGATACATCCTGTATAGAAGAGACAGGACAGAGAAGAAAGATATGAGGGTTGTGCTCTATATCAAAGAGCACCTCACGTCATCAAGGATTAGCTTCGGTTTAGAGGAGGGTCAGGCAGAGGCACTATGGATCAAACTACAAGGGGAGCGTGGTGAAAGGGACCTTACCGTGGGTGTCTACTACAGACCACTCAACCAGGGGGAAGAGCTGGACCAGGACTTCTCCTATCAGCTTATGGAGGCAGTTAGGTCAAGGGATATTATTGTCATGGGTGACCTAAACTATCCAGACATTTGCTGGGAGAAGCAGACAGTCTACCTACGCAGACTGCTTGTGTAGGTTCCTGGCTGTATTACAGGACAGTCACCTTATCCAGGAGGTGCACAGCCCCACTAGGGGTAACGCCTTTCTGGACCTGGTCCTGGCCACGGGGGATGACCTGGTGAGGGGACTGCAGATCCTTGACCACCTGGGCAATAGTGATCATCACTTGCTGGATTTCACTATCCAATGCAGGCCATAAAGGGCTCACACCAAGGCTAAAGCTCTTGACTTCAGAAGGGCCAACTTCAATGAGCTTAGAAGACTAGTGGTGGAGGCACTGAGGGCCCAGAAGGTAGAGAAGATGAGAGTCCATGAGGGATGGTCGTACCTTAAGGAGCAATCCTTCAGGCCCAAAGGTTAACAGTCCCTGAGAGAAGCAAGGTGGGTAAGAGTGCTCAAAAACCCCCTTGACTCAGCAAAGGCATTCAGGAAGGCCTGAGGACTAAAAGGAGGGTGCACAACCAGTGGAAGGGAGGAACTATCACCAAGGAGGAGTACTCCTCCTTGGCCCAGGAGTGTTGAAGGGCCATGAGGAAGGCCAAGGCAGAGATGGAACTCAGGCTAGCATCCAGGATTAAGGACAAGAAAAAGTCCTTTTTCAAGTACATTGGGAGCAAGAAGAGGGCACCAAGCAATGTAGGCCCCCTCCAAGACACAAACAGTAATCTGGTGGCCACGCTAGACAAGAAAGCTGATATTCTTAATAGTTTCTTTGCCTCTGTTTTCTTGAACAGAGACTGGGATATCCCACCTATCAGAGGCAGGGACAATCTTGTGAATAACTCTGTCAGGCCTTCAGTCAGCGCAGATGTAATTAGGGTTCTTCTGGAAGGGCTAGACATTTTTAAATCTGTAGGTCTCAATGTCCTCTACCATGGGTGTTGAGGGAGCTGGCAGGGGTAATCACGGAGCCCTTGGCCTAGCTGTATGAGCATTCATGGTCATTTGGCCAGGTGCCAGGGGATTAGAAACTGGCTAATGTGATCCCAATTTTCAAGAAAGGGAGGAAAGAGGACCCAAGTAACTATAGACCTGTAAGCCTCACCTCGATGCTAGGGAAGATTTTGGAGAGAATCATCAAGGAGCACATCTGTGGGAGGCCTGCAGGGGAGATCATGCTCAGGGGCAATCAGCATAGCTTCACCAAAGGCAGGTCCTGCCAGACCAACCTAATTGCCTTTTATGACCAAGTAACTAAATCCTTGAATGATGGTCTCGCTGTGGACATAGTCTTTCTAGACTTTAAGAAGGCCTTTGACACTGTCTCTCAACCCATCCTCATCAATAAATTAAGCGACTGTGGCATTGATGCCTGGACAGTTGGATGGGTAAAAAATTGGCTGATGGGGCGCACCCAGTGAGTAGTGGTGGACGGGTTGTACTCAACCTGTCGAGATGTGAGCAATGGGGTACCCCAGGGCTCGGTCCTCAGGCCCACACTGTTTAACATCTTCATCAGTGACTTGGACAAGGGGGTGGAAAGCACGCTGTCCAAGTTTGCTGATGACACTAAGATGCAGGGCGAGATGCTCACACTTGAAAGGAGAGAGAGACTGCAAATAGATTTAGACAGACTACAAAAGTGGGCAGACGAGACTAGGATAGGGTTCAATGTAGACAAATGCAGGGTGCTGCACCTTGGGAGAAGGAATCCACAGCATACATACAGGCTGGGGAGTTCCCCTCTTGAAAACACAGAGGCGGAAATTGATCTTGGAGTCATTATTGACTCCAAGATGAACATGAGCTGCCAATGCTAGACCATAGCCAACAAGGCCAGCCATACTTTGGCATGCATCCAAAGATGCATCTCAAGCCGGTCCAGAGAGGTGATATTCCCCCTCTATGCAACTTTGGTCAGGCCGCAGTTGGAGTACTTGCACCACACTTCAAAATGGATGTGGCCAGCCTGGAGAGGGTTCAGGGAAGGGCCACCCGCTTGGTGAGAGGGCTGCAGGACAGGCCCTATGAAGAGAGACTGAGGGACCTGAACCTGTTCAGCCTCAGCAAGAGGAGGCTGAGGGGGGACCTGGTGGCTGCCTATACACTCATCAGGGGAGATCAACAGCAAATAGGTAGAGCCCTTTTCTCCCCAGCAGCACCTGGGGTAATGAGGAACAATGGTAATAAGCTGATGGAGAATAGGTTTACGTTAGAGATCAGAAGGCAATATTTTACAGTTAGGGTGGCCAAAATCTGGAACCAACTTCCCAGGGAAGTGGTCCTTGCCCCTTACCTTGGGCAAATTCAAGAGGAGTTTGGATGATCAACAGTCTGGGGTCTTGTGAACCCAGTATTAATTCCTGCCTGTGGCAGGGGGTCAGGATAGATTATCTGTTCAGGTCCCTCCTGACCCTAGCTACTATGAAACTATGAAACAACATAGGGCACATTTCTTGGCTGTTTATAATGGTAACAATGTTGCAAAATAACTTCTGATCAGGTCTAATTCTAACAAAATGTTTCAATGGCAGTATGTCAACAAAAATTTTTAGTTTAATAATCTAAATAGATCTCTACTTTGTATCAAGTGCATATCCAGTGCTAATTATTATTTTAAGAGAATTCTTAGCAGATAGTAGAATAAATCTGCAGCTACATTTTTGTCTGATGTTTGTGCTACCTGTAGATTTAACAGATATTTTAACTTGGACACAAGCCAAATGTACAAGATTATCCCTCTTCAGAAAGAAATCCTTACCTCTTGCACGTAATTCCTGGACCACCATGGCCACAATATCACTCTAATACTATCAGGATTCTTCCATAAATAACGTGTAATATAAACATATTATCCTAGTCAACATATCTTACCAAACATGGACTTGAAATTGATTCTATAAAGCATTTGATACCCCTGTTTAATTCTGACCTAATTTTAAATGTCTGTATTTTTATTTATGATAAGATCATGATCTGCGTTTGTCAGAAAAGCAGAAATGGTCAGGTTGGTCTTTGTAACTCAACTGAAAGTGATACACTATGGCTTTTCTTACCTTTATGAAAGGTTAAGCCTGGATATTACTGTATTTTTTTTCGCAGTTCAATTTAAGAGCCAAAAAACATAGGGAAACAGCAGGGGAAATGCTCTGTTTGTGATGCTGGTTGTTATCGTAACTTATCAATAGGACAGTTCACTGACATGAGTTTCCTTTAAAGACTGTGTATTTAATCATGACTTAGCAATGGAGGACTGACTGATTCAGGCCCTTGCTAAAAGACAAGGTATAAGTTTTCTGATGATGCACAGGATTCTATGCCACTCATTTTTGCTGCTTTTCAAAAGAGATGGTCCTTGGTTTGGATAATATGGTGGCTCTTGTTGCTGAGGCAAGCACAACACAACTGAGGTGGGAATGGTGCTCAAACATGGGTTTAAGCCATCTTTCCCTTACCCCAATCCTAACCAGGTGCCTCAACGTGACTCGCAGCAGCCTGAGAAGTTGTTTTAGAGAGTAACTATGCCCACTGGCCAGTATCACAACTGGAAATCCTCATGGCAGTGGGAAGCCCCACCCAGGCTTTTCTTTCCCTTACCTGCTTCTAGGGTTGGGTTTCAAAATATCATTATGTTTGAACCCATTAGTAAACAGTCAAATGATCTGACATAATCACAATTTTTTGAGCAGTGGAGAGTAGGGCATACTGGACTCATCCTATCAGTCAGCCACGATTAAAATCTTCCTGGATAATGTCATTTTCTGTGTGTGCAAATTAACCCATTGAACCCTACAAAATTTTTGTTCCAGACTATTATTTGTGATTTTTTTTACCCTTTGGAATTTATTCGTGTTCCCACTCAGCCACTTTTCTGCTCATCTTCCCTAAAATCTTATCCCACAAACAAAATATTCATGAGACCTTGAAATCTAGACAAAATACCCTGATTGACAATAGTCCACATTCTTCCTTAACCATATCACTGTTTGCATATCTGCCTTTTTTAAATTCCAAGATGAGATTGCTTACTCCTGAACACTGATTTTTCTGATGCACAATAGTCCAGCTCCATACTTTGCAAATGTTAATTCTTTCTCTCTCTCTCTCTAGCAAGAACCAGTCCCTTGCTATTACCATCATAACATTGTGATGACAAAAAATTATGAATAGTCCATTTATATGCTGGGTTCCACTGAGTGTCAAATAGTAAATGTTTGATTTGTAAATATGTAACGCATAGTTCTGCTGTCCTACACACAGGTGACAATCCAGAACAACTTCATTTAAGAAATCAGAATTTATGTAGTGTTAGGACTGTACATGTGTTGCCAGATTTGATGTTACAGGCAAATGTGATGCCTGTGGCTTATTAGAGTTTTCATCTTTTTTTAACCTTTGATTTTCTTCCACCAACCCAAACAAGTTTGTGTTTATCCTGCTCTTAGACACAAGAGATAATGATAGGCAGGGGGAAAAAAGGTGCATGCCTGCTGCTCTCCTCTGCTTCTGACAGACTAATTTCCCAGCTTTTACTCCTGCCATGTGAACTGTTGACATCTTTTGTCTCTTCTAGTCCTTTTGAGGTTTCTTTTGACAGCCTTGCCTTGGCTATTTTCTGTGGTGTTATTAATTTTTTGTTTCTTGGCATGGCTGGAATTTTTTGTTGGGGTGAGGTTGACTGACTAGAATGTATAATTAACTATTCTGTATAATAGATACCAATAAGTATAAAATAACAGAAATGTCCTAGAAAAAGAAATGTGCATTTGTCAGACACTTGGAATCAAAATGTCTTTTAGAAGGTTTAGTTTGACATTTCCAAAAGCTGCTTTTGATGTTTCCATTTTCATTGTCTAATTTGAGACATCTTTGGCTTGTTCATGGATACTGAACATTCATGCCATAAGAAACTTCTACATTCCAAAAGACTGGTTACCGATGAGACTATAATAAGCTAAGGCTGAAATTTCTACATGGCCTATGGTTTTGGCCACTGATCAATGGAAACATCTGATTTAATTATTTCTGTACCAAATAGATTTTACTTGATCACTAAAGTAAGTTACATAGTGATCACAGTAATGAAGCAGAAGAGCAAATTTATGACATTTTACTGTTGATGAAAGAGAAGTGATTTAGGTGACTAGCAGAGCAGAAGATGCAGAAAGTGATTTTTTAATGTACTGAGCTGAAGTTAACAGAAACTGATTCTTCCATGCCTTTGAGTATCAGGGCAGGAGTCATAAGAAGTGTGTGAAAAAAAGCGTACCTATATTCAAAAGGATGAGGATGCGGAAGTAGTGTGGAATAGATGCAATAATATATGACCATTGGAAAAGACTTCATAATCATAGACTTTATAGTCATAATTTAAGTCTGTTTTAGATCAGATTCATGAACATGTTTCTGGTTTCAAAATATTTTAACTTAAGAAGGAAGAAGAAAGAGCTTTGTTCTTACTTCTTTTAAAATCTTGAAGTACAGGCAGTCCTCGGACTTACGACACAATTGGTTCCTGAAAACTGCAGCTTAAGTCGAAACATTGTAACTCAGAACCAATTTTCTCATAAGAAACAATGTTATAAATGGGGATTGGTTCCTGAACCAAGGCCCAATACCCTATTCTCACCAAAAATACCCCAGAATTTTGTACTCAATCAATTATAGATGTGTAATATAGCTACATTAATGTATTTGTATTTAATGTATATTGTAAATAGCAATCATATTGATTTGGAAAGACTTCTCTGAGGTGACTTTACTGGACTTTTTGAAGGGTTCTTGGCTGGAGTCTTCTCAGGAGTCTTGGCTGCAGGTTTTTCTGGAGGCTTGTCTTCTTTCTTAAAGAAAGTGTCCAAGGAAGTTTAGATAGATGTTCTCCAGGGAGATGAGTGACTCAGCGAACTTGTTCACTGGCGTGGCATCGCATTGGGTCAAGCATTGTAAAGTCAAAACTGCTGTCATAAAGTTGAAACAGGGTGTCAATTTATAAACATTGTAAGTGTGAAATGTTGTAAGTCGAGGACTGCCTATATTAGCTTTTCCTGCTATACTTTTTTAGGTATTTGCAAATGTTCAATTCTGTTTTTCTGTTCTGTAAAGATCAGCTGGTTTAGGAATACAAATGTCTTCAAGTGACAGCTCTGATTTCCATCACCAGAAACAGGGGCAACATGTAGGGGGTGCATAGGGGTACACGTGCACCCCCTGAGATGGCCAGTGCACCCACTGTCAAGCTGTGCTCCCTGTGTAGCGGGCAGGCAGGAGCACCAGTGCCCCCCTCCCCCCACCCATGAGCGCCAGCCAGGGAGCAGGGCTGCCAGCAAAAGCTGCTGTGGAGCTCCGGAAGTGGTCTGGCCGCTTTAGCAATGAGTGAGCTTGGCGCCCCCTTGGCCAGTGGGATTGGCTGCCAGGGAACCACCCCCTGTCCCATCCCGTTCAGCAGGATCAGCCTCCAGGGGACTCGCCCACCCTGGTCATTGACTCATGTCAGGAGAGGCACATGCCCCTCTGACTGAAGAGGCACCAGACACCCAAGACCGGAAATATGCTTTCTACCATCTTCTGCTCTAACTCTGTCTGCTTCGACTCCTGCCTAATAAGGATCCCCAGAAAAGAGAGAGAGCAGATAGGAAAGACAGTCTGACCAAAGCAAGAGACATAGTAAGATGCATTTTAAATATGATCTCTAGAGATTATTTTTAAATTTAGGGCCTAATCCAAAGCCCATTGAAGAGTCCCATTGACTTCAAGGGGATATGTGTTGAAACATCTGCTTTTGGGCTTATAGACACTAAGAATATTTCTCAAAGCCTGTGCAGTTGGGCTCCAGTCTCTCCCAGGCTCCCATGATGCAGAATAGTGTTGGTATGTTCTAATTATTTTACAGTACATGGCAACAACCTATAACATTGCAAAATACAGGCTTGGTGAGTAAAGTTGTAGGTTTACTTTGAAATTGAATATATATGGAAATTGTCTAATTAAAAAAATATCAGAAAACAGCAAAAAATTATTTAGGCTTGGTATTGTTTGAATACAACACAGGGTACATCTACATATGAGCTTAACTATGCGGTAGACTAATTTGCTGAAGTGTAAAGTGTCACAGTCTACACATGCAATGCTATTAGATTGCAGCAAACTAAATATTCACCTCCATAAGATAGTACTGTAGGGGACAGTATGGCGGTGAAAGTAACCACGCCTAAATGTGTTTGTAAATGCTAAGCTATATGTACATTGCATAGGGTCAGCCCAGGCAGCAAGGGGTCAGACCCTTACCTGCTGCCTAGCCACAGGCTTTGCATGCTGGGGTATTCTCATGCTCCAGCCAGCCCCTGCGCTGTCCAAAGTCAATTCTCAGAGCCCAGAACTGACGCCCGGGGACCCCTGCCATCTTGGAGCTGCTTCACCCTGGCCCAAACTACTGTAGTCGCAGGTGCAGCATCTGCACATGTGCCCTGGACCACAGCAGTTTGTGCATCTACATGTGCCATTAAGGTGCCATGACAAATTCAGAGGCAAACTATGCTGGGGTTTATCATGTCACCTTAATGGTACATGTAGATGCACCCAGGAGTGCTTTAAAGCACACTCATATTGAAAAGTATGTTTTACACAGGCAGAATGATACATGAAAAATAAAATCTTCCTGTTTGGAAAAGTAAATGAAGGCATTAGTAATCTTTTGATAACATTATTAATGTTTACCCCTTGATTTGTGGGCAAATAAATGGACATTTCATCAACTGTATCTATACAGTCACAGTTTAAAAGGAACAGGGATGAAAGATTAGAATCCTGTGCCACCGAGATCCTTGACATTGTCATCTTGATGGTGATCTTATACCAATATGAGCATCAGTGTTGGGGAGGAAGCTGTAAGGACTCCAAACCGTGAACACCCATCTCCTTTGTAAATGTGCTTTCATATTTTATACAGCAGCAAAAGATTTCTTGAAAACCAGCCATCTTCCTCCCTGCTCACATACAGTAAGCTGCTGCTTATGTGGGCCCAACTATTGAGTATCATTTCCTTCTGCTGGGTGGTTTGTCAGACTTGAATTTGCGATCTTAGAGGGATAGAAGGATCTTAGGATATACTGCATGGGACCACCCCACTGTTTTTATTTGTTCGTCACTCACATTGGAATGAAGCATTGTGTTCATAAGTTTAATGAAAGCTTTCTCTTCTGTTTGGTACAGGGCCGTATCTGCAGAAAAGCTGGCAAATCAAAAAAGTCATTCAGCCGTAAGGAAGCTGAAGCAACATTTAAGAGTTTGGTGAAGACCCATGAAAAATATGGGTGGGTCACTCCTCCTGTCTCTGATGGCTGACATTTGCAAGCCACACCTCAGCCGCTAAACAGAACCAAGTACTCTGACATCTCCTCAGTGCTATACACCGCCCGTCCTTTTCTACTTCAGCTTCTGTTAGATACCATGAATGTCAAGGAGACATTTAAGTTATTTATGAACAGATATGTTTACAGAGGGAGAGAAAACACATGCTGTGTTGGGTTATGTTCCAGGACTGCTGAATGGTCATCATTAAGTCACTTTAGAGCGGATGTTGAGATTGTGTCATTTGCCCCCCATACAGGCCACATTGTCTTCAGCTTCTTTCCATGACAGCAGCAGCACCAAGTAGCAGGAGTGGAATTCTATCCATTGCTGCTCAGTTCATTTAAATGTAAATGAAAAAAGTTAATATTTAATAGGGAAGCAGTGCATTGCAGGTACATGTTTGCTGTGCTGTTTATCTTTGTTTCCTAGCAGGTCAACATAACTTGACGATTTGTCTTTATGTGGAGCTGTGGTCTGCTGTGACTAAATTTAGACCTCATTTGTGCTCTATATATGACCTTCGATTCATAAAAAGAACATAATTATAACAACAAGAGGTTCTAGTGTTGAAAAACTGTTCAATGAAATCACCCAGTTGGTCAAAACGTGCTATCTATGCTGATATTGTGGTGTGCTGTTGTTCTGAGATAAACCAATGCGATTAGATGAAAGTCAGGTGAAGCTTCAGATACCAGATACACCCACTTGCGGGTCTCAAAGTGGTTAATAGTAGAATAGTTTTTAACTTCCCAGCAAAATGCAGTACTCCTACAATAGCATGTTGCCTGTCAACTCTTCAATGGCAAAACAAACACAAAACAATGCACAAATCAATCTTAAAAGTTATCCAAGTCATTTGAAAATGATGTGCCAGTGACAAGGTAAAAAGTTAGATTTTCAAAGAAAGTGAAACAAGATGATTTGCATGACTGGATTTTTTTTTTTATTTTTACTAAATAGACATTGTATGTACTTTGAGCCCAGGATCTGAAAAAACCCACTGATGTATATAAATGTCCTGCTATTTAATCATTAAGGTTTAAGTTTTCTCTTCTGTTAAATAATTTTAAAAAC
This sequence comes from Caiman crocodilus, assembly GCA_030014935.1. Taxonomy (NCBI): domain Eukaryota; kingdom Metazoa; phylum Chordata; order Crocodylia; family Alligatoridae; genus Caiman; species Caiman crocodilus. Next base: position 144,923,263 of record JAGPOW010000261.1, on the reverse strand, counting down.
TTTCTAAGAGACTTCATAAAATCTGGAGATAATGTTTATAATATCATAAGGAAGGAGTTTAAAAATGTGGAATCCAAATGGAAAATCGTATTGGACACATTCTGAATAAAATCACCAGTACCATTCCACTGCCTCAAGAATTCAATCATTTTAGGCTGTTTTTTTTTATTTTTATTTGTTCCAAGTAAGATTCATCACTGTGATATACTAGAAAACCTATAGGTATACTATGCCTGCTGTGGTAGCATTTACAATTGAAAGTAGAACATTATTGATTGTAAAATGCAATACAGTAAAAAAGTATAGTGTCTTTGAAAAAGCATTCCGTTATGTGCCCAACATAAGTAAGATTAGACCATTGTTACTTTTAAAAATGGCTGAACAGTGTCTGGTTGCTTTTCAGCAGCATTGGGAAAACCTCATTTTCTAACTGTGTACAGGACTTCGTGGGGTTTTAGTTTGTTGTAAAGCTGCCCAGAATAGCGAGGAACAAGCAAACTAAATGAACTGAAACAGGGGAGTATTTTAGGGCCTGTTTAATGCCAGCATCCCACAGGACGATGACCTAGTCTATGCTTAAAAATGTTGCCAACCTAGTTATGTTGGTTTAAACAGTGAAAAATAACACTCCTACCCAAGGTAGCTCTGCTGCCAGATACTTAAAGCTGCTGGTGCATTTATAAAAGCAAGAAAGTCCTTTTGCCCATCTAGCTTGTTCTGTTTGGAACATTGACTGTACCAGCAAAAGCAAACTTTTTTTCTAGTGTAAACTATCTTCAGGATTTATTTAGAGGGTTTATCAGGGCAAGTAGACTGACTACCCCTTCCAGAGTTGATACAGTCCATGTTTTCATTATTAACTGGAGGCACAAAACTTAATTTTTTAACCTTAAAATTGAGTGAACACCTAAAAAAAGAATTTGTTTCCCCTCTCAACCTCTCTCCACAGTACATCAATGCTGCTGGCCTCCAGTGTCGACATGTCTTATGACTCTGCATGATTTCAGGTGCCCTGCACCTTCTACCTGGGTCATGTTCCCTGAACTATTCCACAGAGGTATCACCCTGTTATCCACACTTCTATGCAGGTCCCACTGTTATCCCAGTGCTTATGGGGAACTGATGGTTGCATGTCTTCAACAGAAAGTATCTAGGGGCTTTGTATATCTATCTTTTTTTATAACGTAAACTTTATTAATGTAACCAACTCAAGGCCACGTATATGAGGATCTAACTAGTCTTTTAATCATTTTTTGTCCCTTCTGCCCACTTCTTATACTCACTCACTATGTCTTGCCCTAATGTGAGTGCCATTATAGCAGGGCCTGGCTTTTATGCTGCATCTGTGCAGAACTCATCATAATTATATCTGATTGGGATTTGTGCAGTAAGGCACTACCATAATTCAGTATGAATGGCATGCATGAATCCAACAGCAAAATGTTGCCTTTCATAACCAGTAGGATCATAGGAAAGTAGGGCTGCAAGGGAACTCACAGAGTCATCTAGTCCAGACCCTGGCTTAAGGCAGGACCAATTCAGGACCAAACCATGACAGTCAAGTGTTTGTCTAACCTGCTCCTGAAAAATCCAGGGTGGGAGATGCTACAGCTTCTCTAGGCAGTCAGTTCCAATGCTTGACCATAACACTCAGTCACCTGTTTGATTATTTATTTAAATATTAATATTGTAGTCTAGTTAATATATAATCATTAATATTTATGAAGAAAGGAACAAACCTGTTTTATTTAGGCATCAGATTAACTGCACCAGACGTGGCAAGTTTTAAGGGTTCCTAGAACCAACGAGCACTACAAGGACTGAAAGGTTTCCCTTCCTTCCTCAAAAGCATTGAATTCACATTGTTTTTCAGAATGCTTGAGAAGCAACGTGAGACTGAGGTAAGTCCGCTGGGGAATGTTATTTTCTCTGTGATGCTTCCCCTGTCCTTTTCTCCTGTCTTCTGTGATTATTTTAAATATGATAAATGGCAATTGTTCTCCCTGAGAGTTGTGTCTTTAATGCCTAATTAAAGAGCTCTGTGAAAGAAAACAGCATGGTGGGTGGATTGCTGTCTTTTGCCACTTTCTTCATGCCTGTTTGTCATGTTTTTTTCTTACAATATAGTTTGAAATGTTATTGTTAGCAGCTTGCAAAACAAGGGTAGGGTGGTTGAAAAAAAGTATGGTTGCCTTTCAGCTCTGGGAGCTCCTTCACATCTGTCAGCAGTGTGGAGTAGGGGGAGTATCTGATACATATCACACAATATTAAATCAGTGAGAGGCCTGGAGAGAGCAGTGCTGTGTGGCAGCAGCCCCAGGATAGGGGTGGATTATGACATCCCTTAGCAGGGACCCCTGTGGGAAAGACAGCTCCAAACCAGGGAAAGATGTAAATGCTCCAGCTCTAGTAAGGAAACATCACACAGCAGGAGAGCATTGTACTGGGTGGCATGTCCAGTGGGCCAATTGAAGAGCACAGAAGGAAGGATGTTCATAAGACAGGAGGAAAAAAATCACTGTGGAGATGATGGAAGAGAATTAAGAGAAATAGAAAGACAGAATTCTTACCCTAGGAAAATTAGAATGCATTCTCAATGATAGTAGGATCATAACAAGACAATAACATGCCTGAGCATTATGGGCCTGATTCTGTTTCACCTATTAGGCACATAAATGGACTTGGGCATCTAAGTACAATTCTGCTTGAGTCCCTGAAAACTAGTTAAAGCAAAAAGTAGGTGAGTTTTCCTCCTCCTTGCTGCTTTTTTGTAACTCAGTCTGAGGGGTCAGCTGATGGTGTATCATAAAAATAAAGGCATTCATGGATTTTAAAGAAAGGTACCTAAGTTCATTTAGGCCAGTGATTCTTGAGCAGGATGTTGCAAGTTCATTCGAAGGGTGCCATGACATGCAAGGAGATTAAGCAAGTAAGCAGAGGCCCAAGCTTGTCTTTGTCTGGCCAGTCCCAGATTCCTGCTGCCTGGCCACTCTGCAAGGAATAAGCAGTGTTACATATAAATTAGTTTTTGAAATTGGGTGCCACTTAATTTGCAAAACTTACAGAGGGGTGCCTTGAATTCAAAAAGGTTGAGAACCATTGACTTAAGGCACTTGGTAGGTGGAACAGAATCTGGTCCTACCTGCATTAACATTTAAACTACTTGTAAGGATGTGGTGTTGTGTCCATACTGCTGATGAAGAACAGTTTCTAATTTTCCTACTGTTGTCAAGGACAGCAAATGACAGAAGGGGAGGAGAAAACAAGAAGAGGAACATAGTAGAGAAAGATGGAGGTAGAAAGAACCAGGAAAAGGATGTTCTGGAGAAAAAGCGAGAACAAAATTAGACAGTAAAAGCTAGGGAAGATATTATAAGGAAAAACTAGAAATGAACCAGGAAGGAGGGAAAAAAAGAGGAAATGGTGCATGTGTGAGAAAAAATGGACAAAAAATAAGAAACAGCTGTAGCATGGCCTGGCCAGAGAAATCATTGTGAGAGGTGGTAACCTATGATATGGTTCGGTGCACAGTAGTACTACAGACAAAGAGGTTGATAACAAACAATGAGCTAGAAGATCAATTTTCTTTTCTTTTTTTTTTGTGGAAACACATGACTCTAATCTGTCCTGTACTATTTTGGCAAATAAGACAGCCAAAGCACTTGACAGAGAGCACGTATTAAAAATGTTGAATCTATGCAACTGGAATTGATGCAGGCTATCCACCCAATTTTATAAAAGGAAGCATGTCAGCCACAGGTCCTGAGCTGGCCCGCAAATAGGACTGGCTGTCCTCCTTTCTGTCTGAGCTCCCAGCCATCCACATGATAAGGGACTCTCCAACACAGTGGGGAATTCAAAACCTTTATCCTCACTACTTCACCCTAAGAGCTCTAAATCAATGAGCTACCTGGTAAGGAGGAAGATCAGCCTGTTCAGGAATTATATTTTCCATTAGCTTTCCCTAAAGAAGAAACCATCTTCTGAGAAAGATGAAAACTAGAAGAGGGGATTCTCTCCCGACTGACACCCTGTCTCAAGATTCATGAGGGTGTGAGCGTTGGACAAGGATTACATAAAATGAGTAGGGATGTCTCCCAGCATAATCCTGTATGTCTAACTGAAAAATCCTCAGGTTGAATAGCTTGTTATTCATGCAGAGAAGCCATCCTACTCTTGAGCACTGTAAATCTAGCTATATACATGCCTCCTTGGCTTAAGGGCTCTAAGAGCATGTCTTATGTTCCAGCCCAGAAAGGACATTTCTGTTCAGAAAGTTCCCAGGTGCAAAGCTCCAGGTTTACAGAGAAGATCTGCTGAGAAGTCCAAGCAAGTGGAAGAGGTGAAGCTTCTTTCTTTGGATAAGGAAAAAAGGGTATATTGAAATACTGTCTCATTCAAAGTCAGGGCATGTTCTTAAAGTGTTGACTCAGTCCCCAGGTATACATCAGCACAAAGCTACAGTGGGGCTACTTGCATAAAAAAAGATATGCTGGAGTCGGACCCTGAATCCTTCTTGGTACAAATCCACATGATGTGCCTGTGTGAAAGGTTTGATTTCAGAATGCTAAACTGGCAGTAAAACATGCAAAGGCCAGCAGTAGCCAAATAACTCTGGTTATCAGTACACATCAAGTAGACAGCCTTGTGTGTATTCATTCCATACAAGCTTGGAATACATTATAAAAAAGGAATCTCTTTCTGTTCAGCTGGCTCCATAGAGATGTAATATTACAGAAAGAGCTGGCACTCAAGATAGAGATCTTGCCTGCATGCTTTCTGCATTTCCCAGTGCATTCTGTTTCATGTCTGTCAATCTTCTGATCCAAACCTGCAAATATCTGTTCTCCGTTGAATCCAGTGGTTCTGATAACAAATAAAAGTGCCTGACCCAGGTTCCATTTTGCAGCATAGATGGGATGCTAAGCATGTTCCTGCCCTGTGAGGTTCAGGGACATGTTTGCAACATAAGCAGGCTTCCAAACTGGACTGGTTTTCAAGCTGCTCTCAGGGCAAGTAAGTGGAACCCAAAGGTTTGTCTATGCTGCTGAGACTCCTGAGTGTATCACTATAGTCTCCCCCACCTACTCCCACTCCATATGCACCAATCCTAGAAACGAGGCAGTGAAGCCACCCTGAGGGAAACCCCAGTGCCATTCTCATGCATGTCCCCGGCAGCTGGAAAGCAGCAACAGGGGCACCTCCAGGGGGGTGTTACATGATCCCCTTGGCATTCTAATTACACCAGCTTGCCCCAGTTTGCACCAGTCTGCACTTATACCCACAGATAAATTGTGCCTCAATGTTGGTCTCCTCTGAACTTGACCCCCTGAGTTGTAGGCTAATTTTCTAAAAGACCTTTGCAGCTTAATGTTTACATTCACTTTTTTTACAAGCCTGAATTTTCTTCCCACTGTGCTCAAATGACGTGTCACGCTCTGTGAAAGCATTGGTGCTTCCTCACACTGTGGAGCCTTGGGCAACTGGCTGATGACGCAGTTAGCAATGCAAAATGAGAAACAGTATCATTTAGTGAAGCTGCTTGTTGTTTTTTAACTCTGCTTGCTTCATCTTTTGATGCGATTCACTAAAACACGTAGCACGATAATAGCAGCAGCAGCAGAAGGATGAAAAAGCACTAGTGCTATTATGGCCAGCAGCTGGGATCTATCTGTTTATTTATTTATGGTGATATCTTTGGTTTATGTTACTAGAAGTCATTGAAGGAATTCCAGGGAACCAGAAAGGTACCTGAAATGCAATTAGCAGAGGTGTCAAGTACATTTTAATATAGGAAAGAACATATTCATAGCAAGTATATTTCACGAAGGCAGAATTCAGGAATGTCTCAGCGCTCTAAAAAATGTCCTACTCCATTTCAACTCAGCTTGCCAGTCCACTTTAATGCTCATTATCTTCTGTTGTCAACTATTCTCCCATTTTTTTAAACTTTATGATTTTTTGTGTTTTAAATGATTCGTGGTTTGCTAAATGAAGTCTTTGAAGTATGTCATGGGTATTCTCTATAAAAATCAATGAAATGTAACTGAACCAAATCTAATTACGTGTCTATGTGATTTAAAAGACTTTTCCTTCAGCTGCCATTTGCATTAAAAAGATTTGTAGACTTGTTTACCTAAGATTCCCCATTGGAAATTTTTTAACACAACTAAAACTGTTGATTCAGCGCTCACAAGTAAAAGAGGAATGGGAGAGTGATATAATGCAATCCCACATTTTTTTGGGAATGAATCTGAGTTATACATAAAAGTAGTAAAAACAATTTCTGCATATATGTTAGAATCATGCAGTTCTGAGAAATAACTTCTGCAATTAGAAGTATCTGGGGATAACAACTTTAATTATCAAAATTTTGTTTGTCATTATATATTCAACTCCAATGAACTGGTTCATGTAGATAATAATTATGCAACCTCTGCCTTCTTTAAAAGAAGTCACCTTCATTATGTTAAACTATTGTGTTTTTGTACATCTGCATGGAATCATTGAAACAGATGAAAGCAGCTTTTTAATAGTACAATAGATGTTATTTTGGGGAAAAAATTAAAGTGTCACCCTTAATCAAAGGCAGAGCTGAGTCTAAATGTGAAGTATACATGCAAACTTTACATGCAGGGACATTAAAAAGCATTTTTCCTTCCCTTGTACTGGTAGATGAAGCTGGTAGGGCACAGAGAGAGAACAAGGAAAATAAGGAGCAGTTTTAATATATGTATTCCCTTCTCCAGAGGTGGCAAAAACCCTCATTTGGCTTATGGTGCAGTTGGTATTGTAGAGAAAGGAAGGGATTGCAACTGGATAATACCATATATGTGCGGTATTCTCTGCTCTGTGGTCAATGAATCTCCAGCAGAAAATCTACCTTGGAGTTGATGCTGCTCCAAGAAGCATGAACTAACACCTACGATTTCTTCCTCCTTCATATGGAAGTCAGTGATCTCCATGCTCCAGCACTGGCAGTCTGCCTATGCTAAGGAGAACCAAACTGTTATCAATACAAGAATGCGGTTTCTTTCCTGCAAACACATGCTGGAGATGTGCTGCACCAGTGTAAGTGGGGCTTTCACCAGTGCAGTTCACAGTAATCTAACTGCAGGCCAAGAGGCACTGGTAGGATCCCCATTCAGCACCGGTGCTTCATGTCTACATTAATGTTTTGCATTAAGGTACCCGTGTTGGTACCTTGAGATAGTGACAATAATGCAAAATGACTTAAAGTAGACAAGGGAATGAGATTGGCAGGGGCAGGGGGAAGGAAGTAACTTGTTTTTCTGCAGAGTTCAATGGGCTTTCCTATGCTGTCCCATTCCCCCCCAGCATGAAGTTGGAAATTTTTACTGCAGTTCCAGGAAGAATGGGAAGGAAACTGTGTAATGCAGAACTCCCAGGTGGTGTTCTGGGCAACAGGGTCCTTAATCTTTGAAGGGCAAGATGACACAATAATGATGGCATCAAATAGCAGAACACCCCTGAGAGCTAGATTCTTTCCCTCTCTGCAAGTGTCTGTTGAGCATGTCTATGCTGCATTCATACCTCTCAACAATGCAACCAAAACACACCACTTGAATTAGCCACTGGCAGCTGGCATGATAGACCTGCCCTCAGGCTAATATGTCCTTGCAGTGCTGTCTTGAGAGACGGTGCCTGGCTGCTGCAGCCATTGCCCTTTGTTTTTGGCACCCTGCTATTCCCACCTGCTCTTTCCAGATGTCCTACAGTTACGTCAGGAAAACTCTTTTGGCCTCATGGCTAGCAGTGATGATCACCTAGCAGCTTGTCACCATGTGCTTGGGCTTGCTGTCTGCATTCAGTGGGAAGCCACAGATCCCACTTAGCATGGGGTGAGATCCATGTCTGTCCTCTGCCTATTCCCACCCCCACACATGCCTGGCAGAAGCAGAAGCAGAAGCAGAAGCAGTTGGTATAAATCCAGAGGCCCCAGCTCTGAGCACCCCACCCATGGTTCTCCACAGCGCTCCTAGTCCTGTTTGGAGCTGCAGGAGTCATTGGGACACAGCCAGTAACTAACCCAGTGGGTCCCCTGCCTTCCCAGTGCATGGTGCCCAGAGGCAGGGGGAAGGTGGTGTGTTGCATCCCAATGTCCTGACATTGGAAAACCTCCTCTGCACGTGCATTGATTGTGATGGTGATGTAAAAAAATAGATATGGGGCAATAAGGACTCAATCCTCGCAAGTAGTTACAGTAAGAAGGGAACAAATGAAGAAAGAATGTATTTGAAGACTGGCAGGGCAGCTGCGCTAGGCATTTACCACTGCAGCCATGAGGAGCAGGGCCAGTACAGGCTGGTTTATGTTGCAGGCAATGCAGCAGTAAAGAACATGACAGCCCTTCTGCTTTCCACAGTGATGACCAGCAGCAGACTAGCTGCCTAAAGCAGATGCAGTGTGAACCAGGTCACTGTGCCCTGCCACATGTATGGGGTATGCATGTGGTCCAAGGTAACAGCCATCACTCCTGTATCTTTGCATGAGGGTGACAGAGTAAGGGCAAACCTCCTTCCATGGCGGGCTGTCATGACTTGTAGTTTACCTGCTAGGTTGGAAGTGGGGGAGGGAATGGTTCTGGAATGTCTACATGTGCTCTAATTGTAACCCTCTGCCAAAGAAACCCAAAAATCAGCATCATACTGAGTTGTATTAAGAGGACTGTCACTTGCAAACCAAGAGAAGTGATTCTACCACTCCATTCAGCACTGGTGAGACTTCAGCTGGAGCATGGTGTCCCCGCACATTGAGAAGGATGTCGATATATTGGAAAGTGTCCAGCAGAGAGCAACAAAAATGATTTGAGGCCTGAGAAGCATGATTTATGAGGAAAGGCTGAAGGAACTAAGGTTATTTCATCTGAAGAAGAAAAGACTCAGTCCTTCCATACTAAGCTACTACATAATGACTTAAGGAGCATGGATTAACACTTACAAAATGATGACTAAGGAAAGGAAATAATCAATACAGACAATCAACTGCGCTAAGACAGACATAGTCAGTTACACAAGCACCCATGTCATAAGTTTTGCCTGTCAGGAGCTAGAGGTGCAGGGCCCCAGAACCTCTGCACCCATCTCCTCGACAGCTGGCCGGCTTCATGGCCACAGCAGGGGCTAGCAGGCAAGCAGCTTTTACCCTGCTGTGCCTTAACACACATAGTGTCACCCATGTCACGAGTGGCTTGTCCACAGCTTGAGATGCAGTTCCCCCCAAACCCCTGCACTTATCACCTTGAAACCTGGCAGGCTTTGTGGCCTCAGCAGGGGCCACCATCCCTGCAGTTTTCACCCTCCTGTGTCTTAACACGTACGTATGACACGTTTTGCTTTCATGATCTTGGGGTGCAATTTCTCTGAATCCCCTGTAGCTATCTCCTTGAATCATGGCACACTTTATGCTTTCAGAAGGGGCTACCATTTCTGCAAGTTCTATTCAAATAGGGCCAGAAATGACAAAGCTATAGGCTGTTTTGACCTTTCCCATTGTAGACTGTGGGCAAAATGTCAAAACAGCGTTGAAACAGTGAAACGTTTTGACATGCCTCATTTTGTTTTGAGGCTGTTTTGACCATAGCTGCTTCGTTTCGATTTTGCTGTTTATACCTCAAAACAGGTTGAAATGGGGTCAAAATAAAACAGATGGAAAATTTCGCACAGCCCTAACAGCTATGTCTTCAGTGCCATCTAGTGGAGACATGGAGTATGCCAGCAGGAAGGACTTCTCAGATGATCACTCAGGCTGCACACCTTGAGTGACAGTAGCTAAATTGGCAGAAGCCCCCTCCTGGGGGGAATTGCCAGCACATTTTTTTATGGCAGGGACTGGGCCTAACAATACTGCTGCTGGCATCCACATTTGTAAGGTGGTCTTTTTGGCCTGAGTGGAAAGTCAGAATCGAGGGGCTTATGTGTCGTTCCCCTTTGGACGGGAAATTGGGGATAAAGTCAGGTGTTTGGCTTATTTATTAGTCTACAAAATCCTGTCTTGCGAAATCCTGCACACTGAAGGAATCAGACTTTAGGAGATGTCTTTCTTAGTCCCCTCTTACAGCCCCTTTCCAGCTAGCAGACCACCCAACAGCCATCCCTGTGGGATGCTCCTAACATGAGTGCTGGATCTGGCTTTTGTTTCAAGTCTCAAACATGTTTCAGATATTTACATCTCTGTAATTGAATTTACATCAGTGTAAACAAGGGGTAAACAGATGACAGCTTCCTCCAGGAGGGTGACTTTCTTCAGTCTTCTTACCCCTGAAAGAAGACCTCTACTTCCTTCCCCTCCCTCCCCCATCAAGAGTCCAGTCCAACCAGGGAAGAGATGTTTAAGTGTTGGAAGGAAGGAGGTGACAGTGATGAAGAAAGGCATCATATCAATGTACCCTCCATTCCAGAGCTAGCCAGTCTATGGCTCAGAGAAAGAGCGTTAGGAAAAGCAGGTTTTGTTGCATGCCTCCAAAAGCTACAACCACGTGCTCCATCCTGTGCTCCTTCTGACCCTATGGTGAAGCTCTAATTAGAGTTGCTTAGAAACTGGGACACACAGCGTGCAATTTTTTTCCCATACAGCAAATATCTTCCCTCATCAAAAATTTTCTAAATTTGTATTTTTGACCCCTCTGTTAGTACAATGAAAATGGGACACTTCTTTTTTCTCAAACGTGTTCATTAAAAAAATTGACCTTTTTGTTGTCAGTCAATTCTAATCATAATTCCATGGCTAGGAAACCTGTGTACCCACTACAGCAAATCAGAGAGGGGCCAGATCCCAGTCAAAATGTTTATTATGTGTATTGAATGAACTTGAGGAAAGAGCATGGGATGGTCAGAAACTCTCAGTGGAGGCCAGGTTAGGCCAATGTTTGTGTACTTTTGAAAATCCCATGCAGAGCTTAAAATTATTAATTTCTTTCCTTGCATTTGTTGGATGAAATCCTGGCTCCATTAAAGATAAGGATTCTGGCTTCACAGGGACCAGATTCTCATTCCTGTCTTCTTCCATGATACCAGAACAAGGCAATAGTTGACAGAACTTGGGTAAAAGTTTCACAAACACTAGGCCTGTGCGAGTCAGCAGCAATCCAATCCAGCTTCAGATCCAGCCGATTCAGATGGCCGCGATCTGATCCAGAGTTCTGGACCGGGTTTCTACTTGGATTCAGCTGAAGCAGCTCTGAAGCTGCCTCAGATATCCGGCCATAGGGTATAATGGGGAATCAATTAAATATCTATAACTTTCTTGTTTTTTGTCTTATTTGGATTAAACTTGCAGGAATGGTAGCCTCTACTGAGAGCATGAAATCTGCCAAGATCCAGGAAGATTTGTGCAGGGGTTTGGGGACAACTGTACCCCAAATTCTTGAAAGCCAAATGCATGTCATGGCTGTGTGTTACAACGTAGAGGGGTCAAGACTGCAGGGCTGGTGGCTCCTATTGAGGCCACAAAGCCTGCCAAGTTTCAAGGAGATAGATGCAGGGGTTTGGGGAGAACTGCACCTCAAGCTGTGGACAGGCAAAACTGATGCCATGGGTGAGTGTGTGTGTGTTAAGGTGCAGCAGGGTGAAAGCTGCAGGGATGGTAGCCCCTGCTGCGGCCACGATGCCTGCCAGCTGTCGAGGAAATCAGCGCAGGGGGAATCTGGGGCCCTGCACCCCTAGCTGCTGAAAGGCAAAACCTGTGTGCGTCTTGGGGCAGTTGATTGTCTATATTGAGTCCTTCCCCTCCTTAGCCTGGTTTTGTAGGTGCTAACTGATGCTCGTTAAGTCATGATGTAGCAGCTAGGTCCCGTGTATTAGGCTGGTCCCTGAGTGAATCATGACTGATTGATTCGTAACTGGTAACACAGCAGCTTAGCAGCCAGGCCTGCAGCAGTGTCTCCCCTCCCCGCCCCAAGACAGACGCAGTCAGTCCCGCAAGCACCCATGTCATGAGCTTTGTTTGTCCACAGCTTGAGGGGCAGCTCCCTCCAAACCCCTGCACCCATCCTCTTGAAACGTGGCTGGCTTTGTGGCCTCAGTAAAAGCCACCACCCCTGCAGTTTTCACCCCACTATGTTGTAACACGTAGACGTGACAGGAGTTTTGCTTTCAATAATTTGGGGCACAGTTGGCCTGAAACCCCTGCATCGATCCCCTTGAAGCTTGGTAGGCTTCATTTTCTCTGCAGAGTCTACCACCCCTGAAAATTTTACCCAAATCAGACAAAAACAACAAAATTATAGATTTCTTTTGTGTCCCATTATACCCTATGGCCAGATCTCCAAGGCCGCTTCAGGAAGCCGAATGAAGCAGTGCTTCGACCCAGATGTGCTGCTTCGGACCCTGAAGCATCCGAAGCTTCTCTGGATCTGAAGCTCTATCTGAAGCCTGGCACAGCCCTAACAAATACCTCTGTGATTAAGGAGCTAAAGCTTCTACTGATTTAGGACTTTAAAATCCCAAGTCACAGCAACTTCCAGTTGAACGTTGGTGCTTTTGAATATTTTGCCCCATGTCTCAGTTACAGGAGCTATGTCAAAGTGCAGTCATCTAAGCACGTAGGCAATTTGATGTATGCAGGGTGTGTGCACGTATGTGTGTTTGGGTGTGCTCCAGGCTGCACCTCACAGGCACAATCTTGTCCAATATAAAATGCTTACGGATTAGCAATTACTTGGGTAATCCCTCAGGGGAAGTTGGGAATGTCTTGTTAGCCAGAGCTGTGTGAATGCATCTTTCCCAGCTATGTAATTGGAAATGCCAGTGAGGTGTGAGCCCGCTTTTCATTTTGTACGTGTCGCTTTGTTAGTATTCAAGGAAAAAAAAAAGTGTGAAATCTAAGGATTAAAATATGAAAGGGGAAACTTGTCTTTTAATATAATTGCAGTTAAGTGAGCTGTGGTAAAATGTGACAGCATCAAGATACAATTAATTGCAAGAAGACTTCAAATAAACCACAGGAATTGTCATTTAGAATACTTATAAGGGTAGATTTTGCTAAGTGCTTATCTAATTCCTCTGTTCTCATACAGAAGGAGAAGAACAGGCTCCTTATCACCCCCTTCCTGAGTAATGACATATGAATGACATATGTTAGGACTCCTGCAGACATGATCTCTTCTTGGTTCCTGCAGACAGTATCCCACTAAATGGGATTGCTGTTGCCTTCTAGGCAGGGATCACAAGTAGGCATTATGATTTATGGCCCAAACCTGCAAACACTCCTGGTCTGGGCTTGGCTCTGATTATATAAGTGGTTCCAGTGGAGTAAGGAGAACTAATCGGATGCATGTAAGTTTGCAGGGTGACAGATTAAGTGTGGACATGCCAAATGAGACCAACAGAGAACCAGTTGAGCTGAGCAAAGGAAGGACAGAGATAACATATAGGACCATGCAGCTGCTCAGCTTTGTAAACCCTGGACCTTGATGAATCCAGGGTTAGAGGCTGGGTTATTTGCTCTATTCATTTATTTAGATTGTGGTACCACCTTGGGGACTTATTCAAAAACCAAGAAGCAGCAACACTGAGCACTGTACAAACAGAGGGGAAAAGACAGTTCATGCCTCAAAGAGCTCAGTGCCTCAGTCTGAGAGAGCATCTCTTTACTTCACACAGCACAAGGTGTACAGAGTGAGACAAACAAAGAACATCTATTCCTCCTCTTAGTGTCCTCACTCCTTTTGAGTGCTTTTGGGGAGTTGGGGAATCATTAGGGAAATGGTACCAGCCCCAGGGAAGTAGATACAGCAGCAATACCTACTGAGTAAATGTGGTATGGAAGAGGTGGCTGTTTTCAGAGGGTTTGTTGGGTGTGGAAGAATCCAGGTTAAATAAATGGGGATAAAAAGGTAATTCTTCATATACCTCCCCCATTCTCACCCCATGCCCATAGGGGAATCTCATATATTAAAATCCCCCGAGGGTATTTTTGGACAAATAAGCTCTTGTGAAGTAAAAGCAGATGGGGGTCCACAGTGCCCACCCCTTTACTGTGGTAGATGTAAAATGAACTGCCAGACCCACAGCCACCACAGAGCATCTGAAGGCCTCACCTTCCACACGGGATGAAAGTGCATTCCTATTTCTTGCCTCTCTTGAACATGCTTCACAGGTAAGTGATGCTGATGTCTTGGCTGACAAAGTTGTAGGAAGCAGAGGCTAGGAGGAGGACCCACCCACCTCTTGCTTTAACAGGTTTTCAGGGACTCAAGCAGGGTGAAAGAGAATTGCACCGAGAATCTTAAGTCTACTCACATTCCTGAAAGGTGGATCAGAATCAGGCCTGTAGAGTCCTCAGCAAAACCCAATCCTGCAGTGATGGAGACAACAACCTTTCCCCAAACCTGGCTGCTGTGTGTCCTACTGCCATGTCATTCCTGGAGGTGAAATAGCGAAGCAAGGATTCAGAGGGAGCCCACCGTCTCTGGCCTGTGGCTTTTCTATGAAGAACTGCAAGCAGTGCAGCACAAAACAGAGATGTGTTGCAAAGCACATCTCGGCTGTTCTGCCGGGGCTATCTCCCTGTGCTACAAGAAACGGTCTGCTCCCTCTTCTTGCAGGCAGATATCAATCAGACACAATCAACTCCACCCTCAAGAGAGAGGGCAGGTAAGGGGCTAAACTAAACCTGTAAAGGTTGTGGCATAAGTAGCTTTGAGGAGTGCAAGGTTAAGTAAGTACCTGAGCCTGGAGAAATCCAGATCAGGGGTCAAGGCTGCACAAGGGAGCAAAACCAGGGATTGAGTCATGTTCCTAGTTCATACCAATATCATAGTCTAGGCTGGGCCAGAAGTCCAGAACACACAGCAGGGGAAGGGGAGTGTACTACTACACCAGAAACAAGGCACAAATGTCCAAAGCCAGAACCAAGCAGAGCTGCTGTGGGTACGAGGCACTGAGCAACACTACCCAAATGAAGAGCCTTGGTTTATACACTAAGCCCAGCCTCCTGTAGGCATTCGCTTGACCCAGGCAGCTGGTGCCACTCCCATGCCCAGGTAGCGCCGATGAGGGGGCAGACTGTGCTCTAACCAAATCAATCAGAAATGATGGGCACCTTGCCAACCTAAGGAGACACACATGTAACAGACCACAGGGAAATGCCAAAAAAATGCACTGAAGAAATTCACAATGAAATGGAAACCTCACAATGAAGTTAGGCGCACTACCCAATTTTATTTCAAGTAAATGGAAATATTCTGTTTTTTTAAATGTTACCCAAAACAGTCCTCCAAGCCAGCAGAACTTCACAAGTTTGTTTTTCAGTTTCAATAAGATGACATTTTTCCCAGATCAAAAACAGGGGAGAAGGGGTAAAATGTTTCTGCGGTGCTGTACTTAAAAGCTGCCTGCAGACATGGGAGAAAAAGGTTATTTTACCTCACAAGGTAGCCATTTCACTGTTCAGCTGAGGCAGTAGTTATCCAGATGTTGATGGGCTTGAACAACCCTCCTATTCAAAGAAAGGCAAGATTTTTGTGGATGCTACCTTTTATTGGATCAACTGCATATTTGGGATAAAGTTAGAAAAGCTTCATAATGCAAGGCATTCTTTATCAGGCCATCTTGTTCAAAGGCAAACACACTGGTACCCATCCCAACCTACTAGGAACAAGGAGTATAAGGCAGGAAAGCACAAACAGACTTCATTAACTGTACATAAACACATCTTGCAAGCCATCATCATTTCTCATAAACATTATTAATTAAATAAATAAATGTTTTCTAAAATAAACGGATTCATTTGATTTGCTAGAGGAGGTATCACATTCTTCTTCTCCCTTGTTTGGTTTTGATTTTTTTCCTTCTTGCACAGAGCAAGAGGCAGTGGGGTATAAGAAACTGCAGAGGTACAAGGAGAAGTAGAGCCCTTGTGGGCTTGGTGGAAGAAGAGGACATTGAAACAGAACAGGAAGCGCAGGTGTCATGTTAGACTGACTTGGCAGCAGGGTGCAAGCGACCAGAATATATTGGCAAAGGGGTTGAGCAGTGAAATGCACTGGCAATGCAGACAGAGCAACAGCCTTTATAAGCCTCCTTCTGGTCTCTCACTGGTTTCCACTTTTACTTCCTTGCAGTGAGGTGAAAGGATGCATAAAAATGGCTTGTGTGATTCAAACCCATTTGGAAAGAAAGATAATGCCCTGTGCAGTGTCTCATAATCCTCACTGTTCTTTTTGGAGCAATGTAATATTTCAGGATTTGTCAAGGGGTAATATCATGGAAAGAGAAAAATATGTTAGATAAAATTTCACCTTGCATTTTATTTCCCAAATTTAAAGTATTTCAATCCTTCAGGTTTCATCAGAAGTCACAATAAGACTCTTTAATCAACCATGAAGAGCCAATAACTGATTCAAAAGACAGGATTTTTTTCTTGGCTTATATTATGTGAGACAGCCTTGCCTAATTATTATTTATCATTTTTATTGCAGTAATGCTCAAAATCCCAGTCAGGCATGCTTGTGAGAGATGCCATGCAGACAAGTACAAAGGCACAGCCCCTGCACCCAAAGCATATGCAGGTCAATTCATATCAGTCTTATAAACATATGGCCTTACTAATGCTTTTAATTTAGGGTTCATAATGTGTTAGAGTGACTTCATATTCTTGGGCTAGCTCAAATGTGAGGCAGCCTTTAGCAGAGGAAAGCTTAAACACACACTTTCAAAGCCATTGCAAGCTACCTTAAAGACAGCCACCACATCTTCCTGGAAGGGGCACCAGTTTAATGCTATCCCTTCCAGTGTCTGTTACTTTGCCTTTTACATTGAACTTCATTTGCCACAATGTTGCCCATTCACTCAACTTGGTTAAGTCCCCTCAGAAGGTCTTCTCTGGTCCTGACTAACCTCCATAAGACATCTGCTGGTTTAGGTGCTGTTTTTGTCCATGTTCCCTTTCTAGATCATTATTGAAGGTGTTAAACAATATGGGATCACGTATGGAAGTTTGAAGTACTGTGTCAATTTTTGCCATCCTAAAAAGTGATCGCCTAATGCTGCTCTTTGTTTCCTGGCTTCTAGTCAGTTTTTTGATCCATAACAATATTTTGATTGAGCAGTTTTTGTAGTTGCTGATGAGAGACCTTGTCAAAGGCTTTGCAAATCTGTCTAAATTGTGTCAACCTGTTTTCTTTTATCCACTGCTTCAGTGACAGGTTCAAAGACTTCTGTACAGGGCACGCTTTTTCTTTGCAGAATCTAGGCTGGTTACATGCTGCCTTGTTATGATCTCTTCTATGATATTTTTAATTATCATTTCCACTAAGTGACCAGGTAGAGATGAAGCCCCCAAGCCCTTTCTTTAAATATAGGACCAACACTTTGCTACTTGTCAGCCTTCTTCCATACTGACGTAATGATAGATTGCATGAATTTGTTTGCAGTTCACTCATTCCATGTTTCATCTCCTTCAGGACTGTTGGGGCATGCTTATATCACCATACACAATGCTACTCTGTATTAGTGGACATCAGCAAGTCCAGGAAACTTATCTCCCTACCATCCTCTACTGTGAAGACAGATGCAAAGAAATTATTTATGATCTTGGTACTGTCTTTCTCTTACACATTGTCTAATGTAATTTGCACTTCTGTTTCATGGCTTCCCTAGGGTCAGAGTCTCAAATTCTGCAGGACTTCTGCTTGGCCTCAATAACCTCTCCAATCTTGCTATTTAGTGAAAGTGATTTGCTTTTTGCCTTGCTGCTTCCTTTTTTTCTCAGCAGTGCTTTCTGTACCATTTTCTCTCTACAGGCGGTATGTACATTCAGTGCAAATTCAGGGTGTTCTTTTGAGAAAGTGCAGACTTGTCTTTTTTATCACAGAAGCTACAGACTTGCAAATAAGCAGACAGCAGTTAAGAACGTATGCCTCGTTAGGTCAGGTGATGTTTCAGGTCACAGTTTCATAGATGTTAGGGTCAGAAGGGACCTCAGCAGATCATTGAGGCTGACCCCCTGCCCTGGGCAGCAAAGAGTGCTGTGATCAGCTGACCCCAGCCAGATGCCTAACCAGCCTTCTCTAAAAGACCCCCAAGGTAGGGGAGAGCACCACCTCCCTTGGAAGCCCATTCCAAATTTTAGCCCACCTTATCATGAAGAAGTTTTTCCTGATGTCCATCCTAAATCTGCTCTGTCAGTTTGTGACCATTGTTCCTTGTTACCCCAACAGATGCCCTGGTGAACAGAGCATCTCTAATCCCTTGCTACATCTCCCTACTGAATTTGTAGGCAGCCACAAGATCACCTCTCAGCCTTCTCTTGCAGAGGCTGAAGAGTTCCAGGTCCCTCAGTCCCTCCTCGTAGGGCTTGTCCTGCAAGTCCCATACAAGTGGCCCTCCTCTGGACCCTCCCAAGTCTATCAACATCCTTCTTGAAGAACAGTGCCCAAAACTGGATGCAGTGCTCCAACTGAGGTCTGACCGATGCCACATAGAGGGGAAGTATCACTTCCCTGGTTTTGTTTGTCATGCACCTGCTGATACATAATAAAATGCGGCTAACTTTGCTGATGAGGTCAGGTCTATACTATTTAGTTTTGGAGCTGAAAGGGACCTTGTGAGATCATTGGGTCCAGCTGCCCTACTCTGGGCAGGAAAGACTAGGGAATGTGAAAAAAAAAAATTAGACAGGACCCTTTTTCTGCTACCTGGCCCAGGGTAGATCTTCCAGCAAAACGTGCCCCCCCCCTGTGGACATAGAAATCCTCTTCTACCCCCGCAACTGTCTTAGAACTTCTCTCATTCAGGAAAAATAGTGCAAGAAAAGTTGCAGAAAAATTCCTGTCACTGTACAGTGTGTTCCCACAAGAGGGCTCTACCTCTGCAGCTTTTAGGGCATAGCAATCATGGCAGCAGCTGCATCACGTAGACAAGACCTAAGCCAGGAAAGCATTGCAAAGACACCCAAGAACAGACACAGATTCCCTGAAAGCCTTAACAGTGATTCAACTCTTCACTGCCTCTGACGGAAGTGTGTTAATGCACCTGTATTCAGTACGGCTCCCCTGTGTTGTGGTGCTCCTGGAATCCCACAGTGCCTTGCAAAACTCCTATGAGAGAGAGCTTGTGAGCAGTTTATGGACAGTGTTCACCAGCATTAAGGCTCTTTTGTGTGACTACAGTGGTATAATGGGTCCTGAATGGCAAGGAGCTTTAAGCCCTGTGTCATAGAGAAAACCATCATGTTCCCCTTGGCAGCTTGCTAACTCTGCTCGCTGTTTCAAAGCAGGTGCTAAGCAGGCAGTTGTCCCTCTAACATTCCCTTCTCTGTATCATACACTAAGGGGCACTAGTTTAGTGTATTCCCTGCACTCAACTAGAGCTGTGGCTGTCCATGTGGAAAGCTACAGGAGGGAAATGGGACATCTTGTTTGTATCCATTCCTCTTTCAACTCTGCAAATGCAAGAAAAAATCCAGCAATAAGGGTAAAGGCTGAAATATGGCCAGTGTACCACAGAAAACCTTGGCTTCATTCTTACCTACCACCTCCTTCGCACAAATACAGAGGAACATTTAACCCACCTCAAAGGAAACATTCATTATTTCTGTGAACCAGAAGCTGAGGTCAAAGGAGGGCCCACTAAGAAACCCAGGGTCACAGAAACAGCTGAGGTTGAAGGAACATAATGGAGTGACACAATGAGTCCTGCAGTATGGTTTGTGCTTCTGATTGCTTCTCTAAGATTTATTGTGGTGATGAAGCTCAAGAGGCTTACCCTGATGCTTTGCGGTGATCCACTGGGAATTTCAAGAGGTGCTCTCTTCTCTGTCTTTCCTGCTATAAGTTTTCCTTGTCATAGGCTACATGTTTGTATAAACTTCACATGTAACAGTCATTGTAGTTAGGTATTTTTAAAGTAACAACCAACCATCTCAGTAGGGTATAAATTAACTAATTAGGTCTCTAGATTTTGCTGTCCTAGGCAACCCATTGCCACAAGTGGCAACAGTAGTGGGTGCTTGTACATGTGAAGGAAATTGGATGTTTTTTCAGTTTAACTGTATCACGCAGTATACAATATGGGGGGGAGCACAGCTACGATTTAAATGCATTTGTGACATTGCAAACTAAATTGCATCTGCATGTAATCCAGTCTGCAACGTAGCTATTTGTAACATTGACAGAGTCCCCCTCCCCGGAGAGAGAAACTGAAGGCAGAAGTGGCGAGGGGCCCGATCCTTTTAAAAAAATTTTTTCTCCCTATGGAGCCTGTCCACTTCTCCCACAGCCAGGGGTGAGCTGCAGGCAAGTCGAGTGGCCCTTGAGCTGTGGGAGGCCATGGTCCTCCCTTCCACAGCAGTGGCACCACACAAGGCCACCCGGCTGGGCTGCTAGTGGGTAGATGCTGCCCTAGCTCCGGCTTGGGGAAGAGCTGGATTGGGCTAGGTAGTGCCTCTGAGCTGGGGCAGCATCTACCTGCTAGCTGCCCACCCTGGTGACCCCAGGAGGCACCACCACTGCAGAGGGAAGGACCAGAGTCCCCTGTAGCTCAGCGATGGGCGATGCCCCAGCTTGGAGGCAGCACCCAACCTGATCCAAATATTCCCCAAGTCCATGCTGGGGCATCACCCACCTGCTAGCAGTCCACCTGGACAACCCCAGGGGGCACCGCCACCATGAAAGGAAGGATTGGGGCTGCAGATCAGGGGACACAATCTGCTGGTAGCTCACCCCCAGGCTGCAGGAAACATGGGCAAGTTCTGTGGAAAAAAAAAAAGGATTGGGCCTTTCACCAGAACAGTGATGGAAGCCCCTAAATTGAAATGGTAGGTTTTTAAGCATCACAATTAACAACTCACCATTTCAATTTAGGAGACTAAACTCGTATCACACAGACAAGTTCCCAGTGTGTTTCAGGTAGAGTTTGTCTACCCGTGTCAGAGAAGCCATGTTGCCAATCTGGCAAGTACTACATGTAGTCACCGTATTGGGATCCAAGAGGTTTGCCATGCATTCATGTTTTGGTCAATATTCAGCCCCTACTAGTTCTAGAAAATTAATTCCAATCACAAAACTAACATTTTTGAACCAAGGAGATCAATTGTAACACTTCTGTCATGGTAACAATATTGGATTCCAAGTTGACTGACACATCAGCATATATGTATCAACTCAATGTAATTAAAAAACCCAGTAAACAGTACTCTACTACTAAAATGTCACAAATTCTATCATTACATTATAATTTAAGCTAGCCTACTTGTTTGAGTTATATTGAATAAGATGATATAATTTTTTATTTCAGAATGCAGATAAGTCAGATTAATAATACATAACTTAATGGCAATGAAACATACAGACATGTTCAGCTCAAGGCAATAGGAATATGTAATAATTTAATCCAATGGTAATAGAAACAGTAATACACAGGTATATATAATATTAATGCAATGGATAACTGTAGTTTTTTAGAACACTTTATCATTTGAATCCATTTTTGAATCCGAGTATATGGATTGTAACATGCTGTCCCATAGCACTCGCAACCAGGAGTACATGACACATTAACCTGCTTGCATGAGCATGCTGGTCCCAGCCTTCCATCTTGCACTTGCCACTTGTTATCCAAAGGTATTCTATTGGTAATGGTTCAAGCATGTTTATAACAGTAAAGCATAGGAACAAGTTACCCAGAGAGGTGGTGGAATCTCCATCCTTGGAGGTTCTTAAGATCTGGCTAGACAAAGCTTTGGTTGGGACAATCCAGTTGGGGATGGTCCTGCTTTGAGCAGGGGGTCGGTCTACATGACCTCTTGAGGTCCCTTCCAACCCCCATTTTCTATGATTCTATAGGAACATTTTCAGCTTCCCAATGACACTGGTCAGGTGATGACAATGGTGGATTAGGTTCAAGTGCACTTCACCAAATGAGACTTTGATAACTGGCTTTACTAGCTCTGCATACATGGTGCACAAGGGCATCGTATGTAGGGGGAAGTTCATCCAGAGCTTTTGCTTGATGGCATAATTTCACTCCAACATCCAGAAGCGTTGTCAGAAATGTTGATAGCTGATATAGCAACACAAGAAACTTTTCTACACAACTGTGCAAATACTTATCAACATCAGGCCTACTTCCTAGACCTGCCAATAGATGTGGAGGTTGAATGATCACTTTCCAAGCACTTTTCTTAGTATGACCACTGAACTGGCTGGTGGTGTCACAATCAGTGACACTGTAGAATCCAATTACAAATGCATGGACTGGCTCAGGTAGTTTTGACACAATGTCATAAACTGGAATTAATCTTACTGGGTTGCATCTCTTCATCTAAACCTTAGCAATAAGATTATACCATAGAAAAAAGTTCATTATGTCTATGTTGTTGCAGAAGAATACTAGAGAGGAGTATCCCTGACTGACTGCAGGTTTGCCAGGTAAGAGCATTCTTGTGTTTACCTCTTCTTGCTACAAATGCAGTTGTGAAATGCCACAGGAGCTGGAGTGCTCTGCCTTTCCATCAGCAAAACTACCAACTCTGAGCATCTATGCACTTCAGAACCATCAGTGATTCCTTAAGAAGCTCCTCGCTTAGAAAATTAGCTAGGTTTTTTTTGTTTGCTGGTAAGGATATGAAACTACTCCTTGATGCCAGTAAGAGAAGAGATATGATGCTAATGATGGTACAGATCAACCTAGTAGTTTGAGTTCTTAAGATTCTTGTGCCTGCCTTTATGGGTGCTCATATATATTGATCAAAGACAATGTTGACCCAATCACACATGTTGAAATAGTTGGCAAATACCTGTTGCACAAAGGAATCAGCCAAATCTTCAAATGTTTGTGCAGTTTCTGGTTTTCCTGTTCTCTGTTCAAGAGCTGTGCTGTCAATAATAATAGCTGATTTCTCAGAAGTAGCATGAGGCAGAACAGTAACCACTTTATCTCTAATCAAGAACCATGACAAAGCTGCTTTGTTGACCATGTTGAGAAAATTGTAGGGTTTAAAAATGATGGAGGGTATCCAGACAGTCCATGCTGTAGGAGAGGGTGAATGTCAAACCTTCTACCTGCTGCAACTGCTGCGAGTTGCCTTTGCTGAATCTCCTTTACATGCTGAATGTTTCATTTTGCTGCATTGTCCTATGGTTAACTTTATATCCTTGAAAGTTTCAGTTTTGATTTGGATATGATTGCAGAGAAGCTCTCAGTAGCATCTATACTATACAGGCTTTTCCATGCAAACCCAGCATCTAGTTCATCAAACACTCGATGCTATGCTTTTGCTTCAGAAGAAAAAACAATATTTTCCTGTGCAATCTCCACGTGGAGAATCAGAAACGTATTGCTCCTGTTGTTCCTCCCACCTGCATTCAGGATGGTAGCATGCTCCAGCAGATATTAGTGTGGAAGATCTTCTTTGGCAATGAAACATTTCATTCTTCTCTGCCAGCTTGTGTATTGCATTGGCTGATTCAAATGACAATGCTAGACTCAATCTCTTCTTATTAGAATGTTCCTGGCAGAATACGCACATCCTCGGTTCAATGTCTTAGTGTATGCTTCACTTGATGTTGTTGGTAGGGTTTCCCTTTCATCTTCTACCTTGTGTGACTTTCGTAATAGTTTCCCAATATGTCCTTTGTGTGTAAAAGATCTGCAGCAAGAATAGTGCCAACTGAGGCTTTTAAACTGTTGCAGTGCAGGATAAACACAGCATGATAGTCTGTCAAGAACACTGCCATAACAAGTGTCAAATTCAGCAACTGGCTTATGTTGAATAGTGCCTCATTTATTCATGCAGTTCCAGCAGGTATACCTGGGTTTATCACTGACTGTGAACCTGCTTCAAGACATAGGATGCCTTTTGTGGATTCCAAGCCGTACCTCCTGCACTTCATTAGACTTAGTGATGCTATTGGCTCCATTATAACATTTGCTTAAGGGCAATAAGGACAAGTCTCTTGATGACAATCTCCATTGGAGGTTTTCCTGGCAACGTAATCTGAAACAGAACAGAGTTGATGTAGCAGTTTTGCAAACCTTTTGGGTATCTAATATTGAACAAAACTGTAAATTGGCAGCAGCCATCTTGGAATCCAATATGGCTACCATGATGCAACTGTTCCGATTGTTCTTCTTGATTCATACAATGTTGGTTTCATCATTGAAATTAATTTTCTAACCTTAAAGGAGGCTGAAATATTGACCAAACCATGAATTCATGGTAGCCATCTTGGATTTCAATACGGTGGCTACACAGCACTTGCCAGATTGGCAACA
The DNA here is from genome assembly GCA_030014935.1 of Caiman crocodilus. Lineage (NCBI taxonomy): Eukaryota > Metazoa > Chordata > Crocodylia > Alligatoridae > Caiman > Caiman crocodilus. The sequence continues at coordinate 144,899,027 of JAGPOW010000261.1, read as the reverse complement.
TGACTTTTCTGACAGAACAACTCTACCTGAAATGCATTGCTGCTGTCTGTGGCCATGAGTTGTCTGTGAAGCGACACCTTTATCTTCCTTTTTTACCCTACCATCTCTGAGAAGCAGCAACGTTCAGATTTGTTCCCCTAAGAGTAGTCATGGAAGAAACCTAAAGCTAAGGAATGAGAACAGAGATCTTTCATAAAGTATGAGGATCTATGCTATGTCATTGTGCTGATGGTTAAACAGAAGTAATTGTTCTACATGGTCTTTAGTTTAGCCTGCACCTGCTTCCTTTCTGACCCTAGGAAGGACATTTTATGCTCACAGTCTCTGACATCTCCTCCCACTGTAGTATTGGCCCAATGAAAACAAATATTTCCAAACAAAGCTTACTTCTCACATAATCCCTGGACCATTACAGCTGCAACAATGCTACGACACTGCTACCACACCTATCATCAAAGGTGTTTGAGGAGCCATGTATGATTTCTCAAAAAAAGATTGTACATACAGTCTGAGATTTACTGCTGCTTGAATAATTGAATATGCTACCACTTTTAAGAGAGAAAGAAGCCCTCTTCAGGAACCTACAGGTTTCAGATATTTTTGTCAGAATTATAACTTTAAATTTTGGTACTCTGAGCAGTGTCAAGTTGTGGAGAAAGCCAACCCTTACTTCCTCACACAAGGGATGCTCAGTGCAAGCTCCCCAAACGCAGGCTGCTGCTGGATGAGATCCCTGGGGGCTGCCCTTTTGGCACCCCTTCTAAATCAATGCCTGGGGCTTGTTCCTCAATTGCCCTCCCCACATTATGCCTCCCCTCCCACAAGTTTTTCTTAGTGCACTTAAGGGTGTTGCCAACTGTTGTGCTTCTAATTGCAAATGCACAACCTGTGGCATTTTCTAAAAGGCCCTGCTCTTCAAGCGATACTATAAGACAAAAGTTGCATTGCAAAGTGAATTGTAGTCATTTCTTCTGGGACAAAAGACTATGACTTTGAAATATTCTGAAATCAAAAAGCAAGCAAAAGCCCTTCACATTTTATGATTCAAAATCTTACAGGCCATAAGCCAGCCTCCAAACTGTCTGGAGTTTGACCCACTCAGGACGTTCAAGGCTGGCACTACTGTTCAGGCCAGCTCTACTAAACAACTGTGCAGCGGATAGTTGGCAATCCACAGTAGGGAGCTGGCAGAGAGGGTGATTAGGGGTTTAACTATGCCTTTGAGAGCATCTCAGTGGAGCAGTGCTTCTCTACTTTGTTTTTTGGCACATTTGATTTTTTCTTTCTTTGTTTTTGTTTCTCTCAAAGTCCAAGGAAAAAGAGAGTAGCAAAAAAAGGCTGGATTTTAATAAAGTCCCCCATGTCTCTATATACATGTACTTTGCTCTACATAGATATACTTTGCTAAATCCAAAGGTGCAGAACCATCCTGCCTTCTACTTGACTTCAGACTAACCTGGCTAACACCACATCTCTGCACAGGCTCAGAATACAGATCAGAACAGCTTAGAAAGATGCAGATTAATTTAGAGGAGATGTGGCAGTTACTAGCCATGTTCCATAGCTATACTGAACTGGTATTTGGTGCTGCCTGCAGAGATTTGGGGACTTTTGTGCTGCTGAAGAGGCTCTGAATTGTTTAGAAAGGAATGGAGCTGCTGCTGTCTTGTTACTCAAGCAGAGAATCCAGATGACACTCCCAGATGTTTTGCTGCTACACTAGAAAGATTGAGGAAGTGTCTCTAGTAGAGAAGATAAGAAAAGAATGTTTCTGATCTGAATGTAGACATGTGTACATGGCCTGATAAAATCTGATATTAAAGCACATGCAACAGAAACAAAGTAAGGGAAAATGTGGACAAAGAATGCAAGTCATTTCATCTCCAAAATAGTTTTGTTCTCAGTACTGCTTGCAAATGTCTGCACATGCATTAAAGGCAGAATCTATTTCCTTTTATGAGACTAATATCAAATACAAACCACATCATTGCAGTTTTTAGCACTTGCAGGCAACTTGAGACTGTTTTGCTCTTTGACAAAATACCCCACCAGCTGAGTGCTGGAGGACCCCCCACCTTCCATGTTTTAGCATGGAGTGGCATTCTACATTTTTTTGGTCATGGAAGTCCCAACAAAGCTGCTTATGCATCAGTGGTTGGGGTACTTGTAACCCTGTATCAATGGTTGGGACACTGGGAAAACAAGACTATAGGCTCTCCCTCACTTACATGGGAATTAAGTCTATATTATTCCTACTTCCCAGTACAGTGCTTTAACCACCAAGTCACACATTGCAATCACATAGAGCCCTCTTTCTGCAGCTGACCCACTAGCACCTGTATAGGAGGCAGTGGACCTCTGTGATCTGAAGCCATGTAGGGCCTACTATTGCAACTTTTACTCAGGTTGACTTTTCCAATGAGGCATCTAGCTGAAGCTGCAGGGATTATCTACAAAAACAATCACTATTCAAACAGAAATACAGACAGGAGAACTGGGTCCTGGATCTGTCCAGTTTCCTTTCACCATCCAATCTACTCCTTGGAAAAAGTCACAATAGTATTGGTCTTCCTTCCAAAGATGTTGGGAGGATTCCTCAATTTATGCTTAAAATGTGCCCCAAAGCACCTGGGGGACAAATACTAAAATGATTGTTAACCTTTTGGAACCAAGCACCTGCTAAAAAAATGGAGTATTAAGGGTTGTTCCAGTTCAGAGGAGAAATTGATGATGGACTCTGGTTTTCCTCTGATGTGATCCTATTTAGTTGCAAAGAATGTTAATGTCCTGTTAACTTGAACGCAGGAGGAATCAAACAACAGGAAACAATGTCCATTATCCTGGATCCTTTCCAGCCAGTCCTCTATCTAAAATCTTGCATGGCTGTTTCTATGGATATGCTATTGGTGCTCCTGCAGCTGAGCTCTCCTCTTGCCTTCTGAGCTACTTCTGACACTACTTCTTCTCTTGCTCCTCCAGTTACATCAACGCCCCTCTTCCTACACCATTCAGATTCCAAAGGGATACACCAGGTGTCTGTGTTGTGGGCTGTGGGCTGTGGCCTGTGCCAGTGCTTTGGGCTAGAGGCCACTCCTATTTCACAGAAGAGCTAACCACTGAATAGTCCTTTCAGCAGTCTTAAATGAAAAGTGGAGCTTCACCCACCAGATGAAACCACATGTCAACCAACCCACAACATTATTTTATTTCTATTATCTTATTAGTATACTGATCACCTATAACAGCTGGGCACTTACTGCTGAATTGGGAATGCAGATGCCCTGAGTGAGCAGCATTAAAAAACCATAAGAGATGTTGGCAGTGATGATGTGATTCTTCTAGTGGGGAATACGAGAGAGATGAATAAAAGCTAAAACAAACATATGCCTTGCACCATACTCTGGAGTGAGCTAGTTTCATGCTGAGCAAAGGAACCAACTTCTAGAGGCAAGGAACCTCAGCAAGTCCTAGCAATTATTTATTCATCATTACTATTAATTTTTCATGATTATATCTTCTAAGGGAGGAGAGTGCATCTTCCATAGTACCATATTTAGAGGTTTCATTTCACTGCAGCCCTACAGAGCATTCATGTAATACCAGCTTCTAATAAAGCATGTCCCTCCCACAACCTGCTACAGTTCCCACAAGAAAAGGTTTAAGCGATCTAGTTATTAGTTGAGGGACCTTGGTGAGCTCTTAAGTGAGTTTTCCTGAACACTGCTTTTGGAATTGGATTCAAATGTTATTTTAGAAGTGGGAAGCATCAGAACTTCATCTTCAATATAAAGCAGAGAAGTTGTTACTTTTCCTTTGACAGTACTGGTGTTAAAATCAGGCATATATTTCTACAGTTTGTCTTCAGCTTCCCTTTTTCAAACCACTGTCACCTGAAAAGATTTTTTGGTGCTGTGATATACTTACTCTATTAAGAAATCTCAAGGTGTATTGAAACTTTTTCAAGAAATAACCAAGTATTGGAAAGGCCAATGTCAGTTACATAGGTACAAATGTGTGTTGATTTATTTCACAAATTATGCACATTTCAGATAGCCAGCACAATTCATTTACAAAAGCAGAAGCACAACACCTCCAGGAAAGAATGAGGTTCATTCACCCTTGGAGGCAGGGAAGTATCAACAGTCAAAAAGGTCTGTGGTGATACTTGCCCTTCCTGGATGTAAGAAAGCAAGTATGCCTGGAACTCCTTCTAACAGACATTGGCAATGACTTCTTTGATGAAGAACCTTTCCCATCCACTTAGAAACATGCAAGGGTCCCATCAGAATAAAAGATACCAGTATTCAACATTGGACCCTCACTGACTTAGTCTTTTTCCTCTTTATGAAGCCAGCTAATTGTCAGCCTACCAAGAAATTGTCAACTGCCAACATCTGACAACCCAACTGGTCAGCACATGCTGCAGAGGAGGCACTCATAAATAACCATTGATGAGTACAACCATACTAATCTGACTGATCCTCTCTCTACTGTCTGATTCCATTAGACACTGAACATACCCACTCTGCCTCCAAGAGGCTGCAGAGATAAACAGAAGAAGCTTGAAATCCCTCAGATCCATCTTCTCAGTTGGAATCCAAGAAGTCATTATGAACAGCCCTTCTTCCAACTTCACATCACTGGCATAGGCCTATTGGGCTTAGTTTTCTCCCTGCCCCCCACCTTTAACTTCACAGCTGCATGAAGCTGGTGGGATCTCTTAGGCTGAAGGCCCAAAAACACCCACAGCTCTTTTAGAGCAAATGTGGGTATCCCTCTTACCCATTCTCTCAGTGCTCAACTTCCTAAATGTATGGACTGGAAGAGCCTACTGTCAGTGGTGCAACCCTATGAGGGCAGGGCCTTTCTCTCTGTATGCCCCAGCTCACAGAGATGAACAAGTAAGGGTAATGGGTTTACACTGTACCCTACTAAAGAGTGAAGGAATAGCTGCCACGTTCATCTCCTGCACTCACTGCACTGCAGTGCTTTCAAGCACAGCAGTATCAGGAGCTATCTACAGAGCAACACAGCCACCCATGTCACTAGGCTATGCACTATAACAGCCCCAACAGAGCCCCAACTGATGTGCCCAGAATCATACAAGAAGTCTATGGGAATGGCAGGAATTGAACAAGGCATCTGCCTTGTAATTCTGTTCTTTACCCCTAAGATCTGCCTTCTTTCTACTGGAAAATGCTTTACATTTTCCTCTCCTTTGCTTTCAGACCACAGTCTAAAGGTTCAGTCATTGCAGTAGGCTAACAGCACCCCAGTGGATTAGCAATGCTCTTAACCTGTCAGGGAATTGCTTTCACCCCTTCACCTTGTTTAGATTGCCTAAATCAGAAGTCTGTTCTGTATCACTGCCCTGTTCAGACAAGCTCTACTGCTTTGCTTTCTGTGCTCAGACAAGTAATAAAATGCAGTTATTCTTAGAAACTTATTCAATTTCTCCTTAGGTCAAAAAGACTACAATCCACTAGCTCCTCTTATTGCAGATTATAGATGATAAAGATGAAGTGGATATATAAATTTTCTTGACAGGTGTCCAAAACTCATTCACATTGGCAAGTAGGCTATTCTTCCTCTGAGTTTACATCCCCTCCCCATTTCTTTGAATGCAATAACCTGATTTAAGAGACACCCAAGTTATACATTCTATCTACCTTTCCTGGAAGCCCTGACATACCACTACCAGTTCCTGTTGGTTTTGATGGGATTTGTGTACCCAGAGATATTTATTTATTTATTATATTTATTTTCTTTTTGCAAGAAATGTGATTTAATATAAAGACATGTAACATATTTCCAAACCCTGTGTATTGTTTGAGGGGTGGCAATGTGCAAGACCTTATTTACAGACAAGCTCTTAGACTCCAAACAACTTAAATAACACACAACTGACAGAACATGAGATAAACATACCATTTACTACCATTTCACCATTCCTGCAAATTGTATGTATCATGGCATTCATAGACTATTCATACATCCTTTTTGTGGCCTGGAATACAAGAGTTTGTGGTACACAGCACTGTTTCCCAGTGATATGGGAAATGTTGCCACAGGCTGCACTTCAGCTGTTGTTTGCCATTTTAACATTTTTATCGTTCATTCCAATTCACTGGTGCCTCTAACATACAGACAAGGATATAGTTACATTAATATGAAAACTGTCTGTATTTCTTGTTAACTTATTTTACTGGAATTTGTCTTGGAGGATATTACATGAAAAGTATGAATGGAATTAAACTGAATATAATATAACGAACCTAAATATAGAGGATTCCTCTTCTTGTCAACCAGGATTCTCTAGAGAGGGCTGATAGCTATTCTGCAGTATCCTGATGTTAAATGTAACCTGTAGATCTCTGAGTTAGCTGGAGGACAGGTGAAGACATAAATAGGCAGAAAACTCCCTGTTGACTATGCCTCAGGTGACACTCTAGTACATTGTTTTTTCCTGCTCACAAAAAGAACTTTTGTTCATGAAATGCAAGACAGCTACCACTTGTTTTTCATGAAAGCAAGTAAATAACAGATGCACAGGAAACCTCTCACTTTTGGGGAAATCACAACCTCTAAGAATCTATTTAAGCACAAGTAGGTTAGATGTGTATCTCACCTAATGGACTTATGAGCGGGGATGAGTGGCTTGTGTAACAGGAAGCTTAGGGCTCCTGATACTTTCAGGGAGCAACTGCAGCAGTATGAGCCCAGGCAGCTGAGCAGGGGTTAGCTTTAGGAAGAAAGGCAAGCAGCTTATCAAGCCCAGAGTGAACTCCTATGGGTGGCTGGGGACATCACCTGACTGCAAAGGGGCAGAGCTTAGGGAACATACAAGCCCAGGACCTAAGTGGGTCAGGGACCAGGGGGTGGTAGTCTGGCCCTGCAGAGCTGCTGAAAAGGAAGGCTGCAGAAGAGTTTCTGGCTGACACCTATGCCACCCTGGGGAAATGCAAGTAAGATGTCGCTGACTTGCCAGGGGAATAGGACTAAATGTAGTAGACAGTTGTGTGGTACAGCCAGGGAGCTGATGTTTATGTTCAGATCTGGTATGGAGTTTGTGTTATAACCAGAGGGTTTATTCCTTTCTTATAGTTTAAACTGGTAGACTGGATTGGGACTATCAGGGGTGGAGGAGGTCCCAGCAGTGCCTGGACAGGGTGGAGACAGGGCCAGGGAGATGAAGTGCCAAAGTTGGTGAGGCAGAGGCTAGAATCCAGAAGCCAGGTACAGTACAATGGTCCTGGGCTAGAGGGCCCAGCAAGAGGAAAGGGGTGGAGGCTGTGAAGGCCAAAGACCCAACAAGGGAGAGTGATTGAACAGCAACATCTGGAAGGCCTGGGCATTGCTACAGAGGAGGTTGGAGACCACTAATATCCCATAAGGCAGCAGATACCCTGGAGGCACAGATGGATCAGGAAGGCCCACCTAGAGTAAGTGCAGGGCAAGGACCAACAGGATACAAGAGGGATCTGGTGGTGGTCAGAGGGACTAGAGTTTGCTATAGGACCCTTGGACAGCCTCTCTTCCACATTGTAATAATTCCAACAAAAACGTGGCAAGAAAGGGAAGCAAGTGGTTACCCTATAGCTAAAGAACAGCAGGAGCTATGTGGCCACCAAGGGGTGGTACAGCTGCCCCTATGGCCCAGCACTTACTACACCTGGTACAAGTTTTACTAACCAAAGCTACAGAAAGGCCCAGAAACTTCGTTACGTTTTGTGGCGTGCATATGTGGCTGCTAGTATAAAATCATGCCTTTAAACATTTTAACTGACTTTACCAAATGTTCTTTGCTATGAAATAATGAATTGGGCATCCTTCATAGAAAAGGACAGATATTGTTTGGCTGTTCTGTAGGCATTTGTAATTCATACAGGATTCTCTAATACAGCTTCCTGTTTTAGGAGAAAAAGCAGCAGTAGCCTGGGTCCCCAGCAACTGAGAAATATTTGAGTTGAGCATGCATGTGTGAATGAAGGAGAAAAGACTTGTGGAAAATGCTTGAGATGCAGGAGATGGGTCTGGGAAGCATTCATAGGAACAATGTTAAAGGGAAAATAAGGCAACATAATTGGGGCTGGGGGCAGAAGAAGAAAAAAAGAGCCCTTGAACAATAAAAGGAAAAAGGACTAGTGAGTTGAGAGGAGAAATGAAAAAGAAAGAGGGAAAGCATGAATGGGTCACATAGTGGAAAACAGGAAGAAAAAAAATACCAAAATGAAAAAAAACCAACACATTTTGAAAGACAGTAGGGGAGTGCAAGAGGGGAACGTTGAATGGGAGTGAGAGATTTAGAGAGAATGAAAGGAAAGAAAAACTGAAGGAAAAATGGTCACTGTAAAAAACTAAGATAAAGAACTGCTGAATCAAGAGAGGGAGAAAGGACACAAACACGAGTGAAAGCAATTTGAAAATATTGCTACGGAAAGTTTGCTGCTAAATTTTAAATCCCTGAATAATAATGTGATTAAAATACACATCTTATGTACCTACAATACTCATATCTTTTTATCTATACCTCTTGAAATGTGTATATAATATCATACATATCGCTAGAAAGATATATAGATCATATATACAGGTTTATATGATATAATTGTATTTATATGAAATAGATAGGGATAATATCCAGAAATATCTTGAATATTGCTTTGAAAGGCAAAAGTAAATAATATTTTGTCTTTAATAAATCTATTTGTTGGAGAAAAAATGTTAATACAAGTGTGTAGGTGGAAAGCATTATGAAGTATTTGGCATTATGACAAACTGAATACTATAGCTGTTCTCCATGTAATTGGTATTTCTTATTTGCTATTTGGGAGTGAAGTATAAAATCTAATGGGCTTAGTGCCACTGGACTTCTTTCTACACTGTGATTTTTTTTCAATAAGAAGCAGAAAACTCTTTAAAGGACACATGCTTTATTCCTTGCTACTTGATTATGAACCACACTTACAAGTTTTGCCTTCCTATTTTCAGATGTTCACCAGGTTACATTGTCTGTCTGGATTCCCTTTAGGCCTATGCTGGGTCTGCTGCATATCTCATTCCAGGCTTTGCAAATCCTTCCTATTATATTACTTAAGATGATGTTTACACAAAATTAATAGATGAGTAGGTTTGTGGAAAATCACTAACAGAATAAATTCATAGTGTTAGTACCACATCCCAGCTTCTCCCTAAAGTTCAGTCCATTTACAGAGCGAGAGCAAAGTTCCTTTTCTAACTTCTCATAAAACTGTAAGTCTTCATAGGGCTACTAGAGATATATGTTCTGTGTTACGGGTCAGATACTATTCTACTTGTAGCATCCAAGTGAGCTTAGGTACCCAAGTGTGATTCTATTCCACCCTGATCAAGTTTAGAAAATCCATTAAGGCATCTACTTTTGTAGCACACTACCCATCTGATCCTGAAGGCTGGGTCTCAGAAAAACAGAGGAGGAGGAGGAAGAGGAATCATTCACATTTTGTGTTAACAATTTTTCAAGGACTTGAACATTTGAGAGTGAAATAGAATTGTGCTTGGACACTTCAGGCCACTGGAATAGAATGGATGGGATTGGATAACAGACATTAAGACAGATTCTAAATTCTCTCTGGTGCCATTTTTCCATGTGAAGATGGAGGGATTATATATAAAAAAAAAAAAAAGTTAGTTAAAAAAAAATTAGAGCTTGCTCTTCAAAAGCCACTTGAGTGGTTCCACCAGGAAATGTTAGGGGAAGATTTGGGGTGTGGAACAAGAACACTGCTACATAAGAAGCACTCTGCTTCAGTAGTAAGGAGGCAGGGCTTTACATTGGGCTAGCGGATTTGGCTCTAGAAAGATCATCGAATGAAAGGACCATAAAGATCTTAGAATGATCCTTACCCTATCCTCAGATTTGCCTGCATTTTCCCACAGCTTGGGTATCATCCTCAAATTCAATCATTGCACTTTCCACCCCCTCATCCAAGTCATTCATAAAGATGTTAAAGAGCACAGGCCCAAGCACTGATCCCTGGGGAACACTACTAGAGATGGATGAGGCCATACCATCGATTAAAACATTCTGGGATTGGCCTCTGAGCCAATTGCCAACCCACCTCACTGTAGACTGGTCTAGGCCAGTATCCTCCAGCTTAATTGAAAGGATCTCATGAGAGACCGTATCAAAGGCCTTGCTAGAGTCTAGGGAAATGATGTCAACTGCATGTCTCTTGTCCATCTGGTTAGTTACTTGGTTATAAAAGGACACCAGCTTTGTTAGGCATGATCTCTCCTCTACAAAGCCATGCTGGTTGCGTCTTAATACCCCACCAGTTACAAGCTTACAAGACCTTTAGTACTTACTCCCCCAAAGAGTAAGAAATTTGTTCTGCTACAGGAAGATACTCTGTTCTTTAGGCTGGAATAATCACTGGGTGTGGCTATACTTTATGGTACAGTAGCATAGTTTACTATGCAGTAAGTGTGCGTATCTACACATGCACACACTTACTGTGCAGTTAACCTTGCTAATCATGAGTAAATTTGCTACCTGCAAATGCAAGTAGCAAATTTACTTGCGATTACTTATTACACAGTAGTGCTTGTGTAAATGCCTGACCAGGAGCAAATCTGCTCTTAGACAGCTGGCCACCAGGGGGTGAGAGATTTCTCCCTGCCCCCAGGAGCTGCCTACTGCTGGGGTGGGCTCTGCTACTGAAGCCTGGGTAGGGACTATGCCCCTCTGCCCTGACAGCAGGGAGCTCCAAGCCCCCCACTCTGAGATCACAACCATGGAGCGGGGACTGGGAGAAACTTATCTTCCAGCCTGATTTCCATGGCTGTGGGGCTCAGGATGGGAGATCCTCATCTCTCAGCACCAGCTTCATGACCATGGGGCCAGCACTGGGAGATAAGGATCTTTCAGCACCAGCCCTGTGGTCGCAGAGTTGGTTCTGGGAGTTCTGTGCTGGCAGGGGCTGGGGAGCCTGTTCCCTGCTCAGCTCTATAACTGCAGAGCTGGGTAGGGAACAGGCTGGGGACCTTCCCCACCCAGCCTGTTCCCCACCCAGCTTCATGAAAGCAGAGCTGAGCAGAGAACAGGCTCTCCAGCTCCCACCCCATGATTTTGGAACAGAGTTTTGGAACTGTTTTGGTCAGGGACAGGTCCTGGATCCATTCCATGATTGTGTTATCAAGGAACAGGGCTTGGAAAGAGCTTCAGGGGTAAGCTGGGTCCCAGCCCCCTGTCCCAGTCCACCAGTGAGGCAGCTAGCAGCGAGTTAGCTGGTAGCTGTCCCACTGGCAGATTGGGGCAGAGAGCTGGGATCTGCCCCTCCCCTGCAGCTCTTTCCAAGTCCCCTGTCCCCAGCCAGAGTGCTGGGACCAGGAGCTCCCTGCTGCTTTGACAGAGGGACATTGTCCCCACCTTGGCAGCCCTTGGGAGCAGAAGCAATGTCCCAGCCCTTGCCAGGACACAGCTGTCTCCTGTCCCAGTGCTTCCTGCCAGTCCCTGGGCTAGCATGCAGGGGAAGTGGCAGAGGCCTATTTCAGGGCCCCAGAAAGCTGGAGCAGTTTGCTGCCATTAGCAGTAAATCTACTATCATTTCCCTGCATGTGTAGACACCTGCCTGGAAGCATTTACTCAAAATAGTTTACTCACGAGTTTACTCACGAGTAAACTGCTCCCACATCAAATGCACGTGTAGACCCACCTACTAAGAAGCTCAGTGATCATTGGAGTGAATGTGATGCTTGCGAGATCTGTGTCTGGTTCCAGTCAGCTGTGCATAACAACCATGAGTTTTATAGCACCAGGCCAAACTCTTTCCCTGGAAAACTTGGCCTTTGATACTAATTAGCTGCCTTTATATGAGACACGGATGCTACTGGACAGTAGCATTGTGTGGCAAAAACTGTGCTGAGATGCTAATGTGCAGTAGCATTATTTAAAATGCATTCACTGACACTACTGCACAGTAACTGCAGTTACTGTGCATTTATTTAGTACTTGATATACAAGTGCTAAATAAATGTGCAGTAACCACTGCACAGTAGCATCTTGTGTAGACATGCCCATCATCTCCAAAAATTCCTCCCTTTGTAGGTAGCAGATGTTATTTCCTTTGCCTGTCCAGTGAATTTATGCTTTTTACTTTGGTACTGCTGCAGATAGTATCTTCTGTCATTTATTTACCTGTATAATTGGTTTGCATACATCTTTAATAAAACAAATTCATGATTTTATGTCCTGAGTTTTATCCATTTATTGTCTAATATATCTTAGTTTTTTAATTTGTTTCTCCTTTCTCTAGTTAGCCAAATACTTCAGGCCCCATTTGGACATTATTGTTGTAGAGCTTATTTGCATATTCTGCCCATTACTTGTGTATTGCGCTGTTTTCAGCAAGCGATTTTCTATTCCTGTCTTTTGCTACCGTTGTGCTTGCTTGGTGTGTTTTGATGGTCTTCAGGGTCTCATTCTTCCTTGCTCTTGTTCTCAAAACCACTTTGAATTTCTTCATACTTGTTTAGAATTCAGTCTTCTTTCATCTTTCTTATTTCACTTTTTACATTCCCATTTGCTTCTCCGTAATTGAGACTGCCAGATTCCGAATCAAAATGTTTAGCTTTCAGTGATCACCCTGCATCACACATTTCCAAGATTTTGTTGTTCATCCATGGTTGATTAGTTTTCTCAGCTCTTCGAAGCAAGTCTTCTGATGTTTGTTTGGTTTCATGAGTGAATCCATCTATAATGCTTGCATTAAGGAGTGGTTCCAATGTTCCTGCAATTTTTATGCTAAAGTCAGCCTTTATTGTGGAATCCCTGATCTTCTCTAGGTCATATTTGATTCTTGGTATATTTTTGCCTGCAATCTTCTTCAGCTTTATTTTCATCATTACTAAATTGTGGTCACTGGCAACATCAGCTCCAGGAAATTATTTAGTCTTTTTCAGATGCACAATTAGAATTGATTAGACCCAAGAGTATAGTCTAATTGATTCTTGCAGGTGCCATCGAGAAACATCCACGTCACCCTTCTTGATGGTTTGTGTGGGTAAAGTGCATTGGAAATACAAGGTTATGTAGTTTTGCAAATTCCAATCATCTCAGACCTCTGGTATTGGTCGAGTCCGTGATTCCCAGCTATGTTGTGCCATTCTTTATGTATATCAGTACCAACTTTCACATTCCAGTCACCTTATATGACAAGAATACCTATCTTTGGTGTCTGAGCTATAGTTTGTTTGAGTTTGAAGAAATTGAAGAATTTTACAGCATCAGTATAATTGCTGGTTTGTGCATACACTTGGATGATGATGACATTGTTTGGTGAGGCAGATATTTGGATAGAAATGATTCAGCTTGTAATTGGCTTGCACTCTAAAACACATTTGATCAAGTCTTTATGTACCAGAAATCCAACTCCTCTCCCATGACTGTTCTCCTAGCCACTGTACCAAAACTTGTGTTCATCTTCTGTTAGGAGCTCTCCTGAGTGTTCCCATTAAACTTCTGCAAGTCCAACTAAGTTCCATTTGTAACAGCACACATCAACAGCAAGTTCCTCAGGTTTACCTGTTGCATGCAGTTTTCTCACATTCCAGATTTCAGCTGTGATTTCTTGTTCAGTGAGTTTGATTCTTGACTCAGTAGCATTGCTGAACTCTCTACCTTGGGTGTGTTCAACAGAGGATGTCAGCTCAGCAGTAGCATACTTTTCAACTTCACCCTGCTGAGTGCCAATGAAGGGTACGGTCATTGTAGACCTGGGTATTGACTGGGTTGGTATGAGGTTAGTTGAGCTGTTTTGCAACATTGGTGATTCTCAGGCAGAGTGACCTGGTGGTGAGCATCTCCTCTACAGGTATGGATGGCCGCTGGCTTGCAGGGAGTTGATCCACCAGGAGGACCTGGAAACATTGAAGAGGAAGACCCAGACATCTTAAAAAAAAAAGTATAAGCAGCCATTAGAAGCCTGAAGACTGAGAAAGCACCTAGGATAGACAACATACCTACAGAACTGTCTTGAAGACAGGTGGCAGCATAACAAGCATGCTTCACAAAATTTGCAACATTGAATATGTGGCCAACCCAGGGGATGAAATCAATCATCATTCCCCTTCCTAAAAAAGCTGAATCTCCACCAATTCATAAACTACCTCACCATCATTTTGATCACCCATCCAAGCAAAGTACTTCTCAGAATAATACTGAACAGGCTCAAGCTGCAAGTAGATACCGTGCTGGCAGAAGAACAAGCTAGGTTCGGGTTGAGAAGAAGGAGCACAGAGAAAATCTTCAACATCCAATTACTATGTGAAAAGTACCATGATCACCAAAAAGAACTGCACCATAACTTCATAGACTTCAAGAAAGCTTTTGACAGGGTGTAGCACAAAGCACTTTGACTCGCAATGAAGCAGCATAACAGCAGCAGATTCCTGATAACACTAATACAAGAACTTTACAGAAATGCAAGTAGTGGAGTGATGATGGACAACAACACTGTTGAATGGTTTCTGACTTCAGTAAGAGTGTGCCAAGCTGCTTGCTCCATGCCTTTTCAATTTCTTTCCCGAGCAAATCACGTCAGATGCCTTTAGAGAATTTCACAGGAACTGTATCAGTTGGATGGTGGAAGATCAACAGCCTGTGCTTTGCTGATATCACTGATCTGACAGCAGGGATATCTGAAGAGCTTCAAGAACCTACAGCAATGCTAGACAAAACTGCAAAAAGCTGTGGAATGGAAATAAACACTGAGAAAAGCAAAATGATGACAACCTCCAAGATCACCAACAGCAATGCTGATGTGAAGATCAGCAATGAAAAACTAGAAAGAGTAACAAGTTTTAAGTATCTGGGAGGCATCATCACAGAAAACTTAACATCTGAAAAGGAAGTCAAGACCAGAATAGCCATTGCCACCAGCCAGCTGACAAAACTAAAGAAAATCTGGACAAGCATGTAAAACATGGACACTTAACAAGAAGCTGGAGAACAGAAATGAGGCATTTGAAATGTGCTGCTCTAAGGAGACTGATGCATGTCTCGTACACTGAGCACTGGACCAATAAGCCTGTCAAGAAGCAAATCAGTCAAGAAATTGGAACCTAGGAAATTTTATTAGAGGTTGTGTGATGAAGGAAGCTGCAATGGTTTGGACACATCAAGAGAAGGCCAGACACCCTTGCCAACACCATAATGGAGGGCACAGTAGAGGAAAAGAGAAAAAGAGGCAGACCCAAAAAGAGCAGGAAAAACAATATTGAGGACTGGATGGGGCTTCAACTGACACAAACCTAGTCAAACACAAGGCAGAGAGGAGAAGCATCTACATTGGTTGCAGTGGCCTTGGGACTGACCTGACTTTCTTTCTGGCAACACCAGTGTCCAACAACTTGTGTCCAATTTAAAATTAAAAATACAAAAGAAAAACTCAGTATCATATTGCTTTCATATTGATGGTCCATTTATGACCTTCAGCAACATTGTCCTTTGCTCCTGTGGAGAATTTCTCTCAGCTAGAGGTGCTGTTATTTTCCTCTTTGCCCATGCTGTGCACAGCCTGCTGGCATGAGCAAGCTCTTGCAAACTTGATAAATCCATTGCTGTTCTTGAATATCTTCCAAATTCCCAGTTTTGTTTTGGCTCGTGTTACTTGCCACAGTTTTCTCTAGTCTCTAACTTGGAACCCCACTTGGCTTTCTGCTTTAGGTCTCTTTTCCTGTATAATTTTGGATCCTCTGTAATCTCTACAGTGTCAGAACACCCTACAAAAGTTCATTCTGGACTGGACAACTTCTTTTCCATAGTATATTCATAGTGCTTTGTCAGGGTCAAGTCTTGCTCTTTCAGTAGGCTCTGGATGACCCAAATTCCAGTCACAGTCTGACTTCTCATCAAAGATAAAGTTTAGTTCAAATAAATGTAAGATAGGTTCTGAAACTTTAAATCATTTACAGATTCCTGTGTGTTCCCCCTTCCCTTTCATACTCCCTATGTGGAATGCAGGGGTCCTCACTTTTCCAGGCCACAATTTCTTAGTTACCTTTTGCCCAAGCTAACCAAAAAATTATTAAAACAATCAAGTGCTTGAAACCCAGTTTCTGCCAGAAAAATGACTCTGGCTGTTGGCAGGCACCCACCCTTTGTAGACACGCAATATGTCTCCTCTGCAAATGGTAGTATACTGTAGAGACACCTGAGCTACCTTTAAATTGATACATGCCTAGTCACAGCAGCAGGAAGCCATGCCTGGGCTAACTTACCTTGCCAAGTATCAGGGTCAATTTATTCTTGGCAGGGTAATTTAGTCTGCATGGAGTCTGCGGTGTTGATATACCCACAGAGAAAATCACTGTCTGAACCTCCTCCACTTGTCCTCCACATTTCCAGGATGTGTTAGATATGCTGGAGTTTTTAACTGATCCATTTTTTCATTTGGGGTACCATCTTAATTTCTTCTTACTTTTGCATTGTTCAGTGTTTCTCTATTCTTGAATTGCTAGCAAGAAATGTGCTTTATTCTCTGTCCAGGTACAACTGGTTGTGAATAGCCCCACCTGCATTTAGTGTCTGGGCAACTTGACCCTCAGAGGCATACTCCACACAACACCACAACCTCCATGGATCAACTGCATAGCTCAGGAGTGCTCAGCTCCCAGCCTACGGGCCAGCTCTGGCACCGGGTCATCTGGCCCACAGCACTCCCTGCTGGTTCAAAAACCTGGTAGTAAGGGAGCAGTGGCACCACTCCCCTGCTTCTAAATTTCTGGATGCGTGGGGAGCCCAATGGGCCAAGCAGCATGGCTCTGTGCACTGGATTGGGTATGCAGGGCAAGATCCTAACACCTGGGGCTGGGCAGGGGGTAACACAGGGCCCTGGGCCCCCATTTTTGCCTGTGGGGCCAGCATGGAGCCTGAGCTGGATTTTCAGGGCCAAGTGGATGTAGCACAAGACTCAATCCAGTCCATGCACCAGCCCTGCGATTCTCATTGAGCACAACTGGTGTAGCTCATCATCAGTAGCTTGACTGAAAGGTTCTTCTGCCCGCTCTCATCTTGAACCAGCTTCTCGAGCCAGATGATGATTTGGTTCATGATGACTACGTAGACACAAGGAAACATAGTTTCTCTGTACATTTACTTAGTCTACTTTCTCTCATACAGGCACAGCTGTTAAAATAGTTAACCATGTTCAGGTACTACACTCAATAACAATCACCACTGGGGGTTAGATCTGCTAGGGTGAACTAGCTACTGCAACAAGCAGCCTAACCTGCAAGCACACTCACACCAGTCGTAGTCCACAGCCCCTTATATATTGCATGGAGAAAGTTAGCACTTCAGACTGGGCTCCACAAAAGCCAGCACTTTGAGCCACCTGAGTGGGGTAATAAGAAATGTCAAGGAAAAAGATGAGGCTCAAACCCCTTCTTTCAAACATAGCCAGGCCCCTAATTCCAGGCTTCTGGGAAGTGATTTTCTTCCCTCTGAATTCATAGTCATGACCCCTCCCCTGGACTAAAGAACCTATGACAGGACAGTCCTTGCTCGCAAGAAATACAGCCAAAAGGATAAGGAGGCTCTAATCTTTGTCTGGTTCAGAGTGGGCCTTTGAAGCCAAAGCTCCTGCCTCCCCAACCAGTAGCATAACCCCAGGGCCAGG
The DNA here is from genome assembly GCA_030014935.1 of Caiman crocodilus. Lineage (NCBI taxonomy): Eukaryota > Metazoa > Chordata > Crocodylia > Alligatoridae > Caiman > Caiman crocodilus. The sequence goes on along the minus strand of JAGPOW010000261.1, from coordinate 144,881,367 downwards.
GCATTAGGCTGACAAAGGAACAGCACCCTAATACTCCCTGTGACAGGCAGGTGTGTTCTGTGGGCGAGATGAGTGAAGAACACCTGGCTTATGAACCCTGCCCAGGGTTAGATGCCAAACTGCCTGATATCAACCAGCACTGAATAGATATATTAGGACCAGAGCAGAAACCTAGGCACTTCAAGAACTTGATTGGTAAAAACAGGTTCTTTGGTCCACTAGAGTAGCTCTCCCTAGTGGCTAAAGCCAAGGGCTCTAGTGGGTAGTCAGGTATCAGTGAGAGATCAGGAGGCAAGTCAGCAGCCAGGGAGCCAGAGCAAAAGGCAGGTCCGAGATACTAGGCTGAGGTCAGATACTAAAAATCACAGTCAAAGTCAAGCCAAGAGTACAGCCAGAGTCCAGAAACCAGGAGGGAAGTGGAGGCAAAGTGTCAGAGCCAGGAACTGAAGAGATAAGGCAGGGTCAGCTAACAAGGAGCTGGGGGCAGCAAGTATACACAAGCTAGGTGCTGCCTGAAGCCAGGAGGGCTGTTGCACACCAAAGACGAGGCACTAGGCTGGTTCGTTCCTTCACTGAGGAACTGGAGCCAATCAGGTAGCAAAAAAACTGTGCAGACTGAAAAACAGGGCTGAAGGCCTAAGGCTAAAGGTCTCCCCATTATTGAGGATGCAGAGATCTGGACTGTAATATTTGTACTACACTGAGATAGGGGAAAACTAAAATATGTGTCTGCTTTCAGGTGAGGACCACACATCCAAGGCTGATTACTTGGGCAAACAGAAAGAAGGACAGGGAAGGGGGCCTGGGTCCCAGCTAGGACAGCTTTGCTTACTAGTCTGGAGAGCACAGACTTAAGCATTGCATTAGGAAATATAGATGTCTCCCAGTATTAGGCAAGAGTGGAATGGGTGTTTGAGGACTTAAAGTTTTACTATAGGAACCTAAAGTGGTGTTTAAGCACCTAAGGCCCTTTATGCACATAGCACTGTGTCACTAGCTCCCTAGCTGGAACCATTTCAAGAAACAGAAAAAGGTTTTTTTTTTATTTCTTATTAAATCAAAGTGCTGCTACTGTCACCTTTGGACAAGTCTATCTGTCACATGCAGAAGGAATTGATTCAGAGAAAAAAAAATGCATCAACATTTTGGAAGCAGAAAGGCCAGGACTGAAGGCAGGGTTTTAGCACTGCTAGGAAACAGGCTAGCCCAGTACTCTCCATCTATAGATTTGTACAGAGCTTATAAATTCCTATTTTACAGAGGTGGAAACTGAAGCATGGAGAGGGGAAGTGAATTAGCCCAAGGCCACTTAACAAGTCAGGGGCAGTAGCAAGAATAGAGCACAGGTCTCCAGACTCCCAAGCCAGTGCCTGCTCTGTTGAATCCCAGCACCAATGCAAGGTCAGTCAGTAACTGCAGCTGAACATGAGCAATGAACTCCTTTGGTTTCCTCAGACCAAGGTTTCTCTTACAGGCCAGGGCTGAAGGAAACTGGCAGTGTACAAAAGGGTCCATCACTCCCACCTCTGCTTTAACTCGCCTGTAAATAGGCAGGATTCCAAGCTCCACAGCTGTCAATCTTGCCCATTTCACCAGCAGTAAATTCACTTTTATTACAGTAATAAAAAGCATCCAAATGGCAGTCTCTCCTTCAGCAGTGAGAGATTTAAGTTTCTGCCCTAAAGAAAACATTTTTATATGATTAAGGCATAAATCACGTTAGATCAATGGGATTAACCTATATTTCTACGCTTTAAAAATCTTATCCCTTGCCCTAGGAAGGACAGGGGATGGCTCTTGAGGTAGAAATATTTAATGCAAGCCTGGCAAGGACAGATGGGATGATGCTGAAAAACATGAGGTGGTGTGTAGCATGCCTGGGGAGGGGTTAAACAGGCTGAGAGAAGTATCAATATTCAAGTGCGGTAGAAACCGCACAGGAGGTTAGCGCTTTCTGCTAGTGCTGCCAATCGCAAGAAGGGGTGCCATGTGTCCAGCTGACTGATAATCCATTTTGCTTACCACTTCGTATGCTGTGAACACTAATAGGGGACATAACAATGCAGTTCCCTGAAGAAAGCTTCTCCTTGAAAGGGTAGTCATGCTTTGTTGTGCCACTGTAACACCCACCTCTTCCTGGGACAAGGTGAGGGTGCTAGGGAACATGATGTCGTCCCTTCTTTAAGAGCAGCTGTGTGAGCTAGCTCTACATTTTTACTGGGTGGTGTGTAATTAGACTTCCCTGCATCCATGCTGCAGCTGCAAGGAATCAATAGACCTAATGGAAAAGCTGTGCATGATTGCTAGGGCCCTGCAACAAATATGGCAAATCCTGTACTACTCTGGCTTTCTCAGCGCTGCCTGTTAATGGCTTTAAATAATGCAGAGCTATAGGAATAAACACGCTGGCTTACTGCATGGTACCACACAATGCAGGAAGGGACAGAATGCTATGGGCCAGATTCTATTGCACCTGTTAAGCATAAGTGAACTGAGATGTCCAAGTGCGATTCTGTTCCATCCTGCTAGTGTTCCTCACTGCTTCTTTGCGACTCGGTCCTAAAGGCCAGGTGGTGGTATATTACAAAAGTAAATGTATTAATGGATTTTCAGGACTTGAACAGTGTGGAATAGAAGCACACTTAGATGTCTACATCCCCTTAGAGGCCTAAGAGATGGAGCAGAATCTGGACCTATGATGAATTTATAGGCTGGTGTGTATGCTCCAGGAGTCTGGAGCATAGTGAGGACCCTGCAACTGTCCAGGAAACTGCTGCTGCAGGTTCAGTTCCTAAGGAATCCACTCCTGTTAAAAAATAAAAATAAATCTCCCCTCTTCCCTGCACTGTGGGCCTTTGTTATCTTTCCTGAACAAGGGGAGGTAAGCAGCTTAACTCCATACAACCTGGCAACGCAGGTGCCTGACCCCAGGTTTCTCCTGAATTAGCAGGTACAAAGCAAGGTCAGTCTCCCATCTTCAGTCTGTATCACGGGAAAAAGGTGGGAAGTGGCTCCACTCTCTCCCCAGGCAGATGCAGGAGCTGAAAAACACCCTCCTGGCTATGACAGCCAGACAGGAGCTGTGATTCAAGGGGAACCTCCCAGTCATGGACCTGGATGATGAAGCATACTAGGGAGAGGCCAGCAGCCTCTCCACCTTGTCCTGTGAATGCTGAAGCTGCTGCAAGAATCTCAGAAATATTTTCCAGTTTCTTCTTCCCTAATAGAAAGGCAGGTGATTCCTTGCTTCTCAGGGAAGACCTTTTAGACAATGACTTTTACCTGCGGACTCCCACATTGCTGCAAGGTGGTAGGATCAAAAACCAACTGGCTCCAAGGAGATGCTATTGAGAAACCTCCACTGTAGCAAAGAGTGAAAGAAGCCCTTTACATACTCTATATGCTTGCAGATGAGGTCTGGTAGACAAGGCCAGTGGATAAGGAAAGCAAAGACCTGTATAAAAACATTGGCCCCAGTTCAGTATTGGTCAAGGACTCCATTTTGTGAGTGACACCAGCCCCCACACATTCACACTGATTTCGGGGGGAGGGGCCCTTGGGTTACTAGTCCAATTTTTACACAGCTGGTGTTTTTTGGAGAAGGTAAGAACTAGGATGAATTGCTGTATGCACGTGGCTTGATTCTCCCCCCAGCAACTGCAACATGAGGCAAAATTATTTTGGCCTTTTTTTAAATATGCCTTTGCAGAGCAGTTAACTGCTGTCATTTTACAGAAAGCAAGTGTAACACTGCTGAGATGCCCGCCTACGACCAGCATTTCAAACGTGATTTTTCCACCAGTGAAATGCAGAAAATGTGATTGTTCTCTGATTGTAGCTGCCTCTTTCTTGCTGCACTCCAATGTCAAGCTTGTAACAGTTGTGTAACATCAGCAGTTCATCATGAATAAATCTCTGCAGCTCTATATTCAAATAGTGTTTATCATTTACAAGACGTCACAGGCTACAAAACAAAGTCCCTGCCTCAAAGAGCCTGCATTCTACATTAAATATAAAAAAGGGTGATAACATTTATAAATCAATCTGTTTTATATAATTTTTCTTAAATATGTATTGATATATCAGAGGCTCTTGAAAAAGTCCAAACCATGGCTCAGGCCTGCAAGTGCACGAGTATGCCAATTGCAAGGAGCACTATAGCTAGGGTGCTTCATACGTCAGAGGACTGCTGTTAAGGGAACAACTGTTGTGGTGCCAGAACATTACATAGGGTGCTTGTACACATGACACCACTACCATGTACCCGTGACAAAAATGCCACCATGTGGCTTACTGGTGTCACGCTGTACACATGCATGAGTTTTGGGGTTTTAAATAAGTTTGTATCATTGCAAACTAAACTACATCCTGATATAGTTTAATTTGCAACAAAACATTGCAGCCATTAATCATGGCCGGGGCAAGCTGAGAGAGGTGGGCAAGCTTCTCAGAAAAAAAGAATCAGGCCCCTCACTGCTTCTGTCTTCAGATGGCACCTGCTGAAGGCAAAATTGGTGAGGGGCCTGATCCTTCCCTCACCCCCGAGCAGCGCTTGCCTTCCTCTCCCATGGCCAGGGTGTGAGCTGCTGGTGGGCCAAGCAGCTCCTGAACTATGGAGGACCCCCAGTCCTTCCCTCCACTATGGTGGCATGCCCCCCTGGGGCTGCCCAGGTGGGCTGCTAGTGGGCCGGGTGCTGCCCCAGCTTGAGGTTGGAAAAGATTTGGACTGGGCCAGGTGCTGCCTCTGAGTTGTTTTGAACCGTTGCAACTGTGATTCTGTTTCCAGCTCTGCTACAGATGCACTGTGAAGCCCTGAGTAAACTTTCTTTCCCACATTTTCGTTTTTGGCATGCAGAAAACATATTTTAGCTGAAGGCACCCACAGCAATTTACTGAAGAGAAATCTGTAGCAAAATTCATTTCTGTAGTAAATTGCTGTGAGGCCTTCAGCTAAAATATGTTCTCTACATGCCAAAAAGGAAACTATTGGAAAAGGTTTGCCCAACAACAGAGCTGGAAACAGAATCACAGTACCATCAGATACCAGTCAGGAGCAGTCATGACGTTTAGGTGCTATGCATCATTGGAAATGATGATGAGTGGATGCTCCTTTTCATGGTGGAATATTTGTATTAAATGTAGTAAAATCAAATTGGGAAGCATAATAAGCCATCTTTGCTGCTTGCTTAGCCATTTTTTCTAAGGAACACATCTCACACTGTACTGCAGGGTTTGGGTGGTTATAAAAACTCTATATTCAGTTGCAACAGGTTCAAAATACACAGATGCCACTATTAGGGTTGTGCAAAACAGCACCGTTCTGTTTCAACTTCCATTTCACCATTTCAACAGGACAGTGTTTTGTTTTGAGTTTTGTTTCATTTCAAAAACACTGTTCCATTTTGTTTCATCGAAACTGTTTTGCTGTTTCAATGTTTCAGCCATAAGCTATAATGGGGATGCACAAAACTGCCTATAACTTTGTTTTTTCTTGCCTGCTTTAAAACTTGCAGGGTTGGTAGCTCCTTCTGAGGCCATGAAGCCTGACAGGTTTGAAAGAGATAGGATCAGGGGTTTGTGGAAAACTGCACCTCAAGCTGTTCAGAGCAAAACATGTCACTTGTAAGTGTGAAGGTACAGAGAAAGCTCAGTTCAAACAATGCTTTTTATGCTGGTTTTTATCCCTCCCCCAGACCACTGGGATTGAAAGGGTCTTTAGGGAAGGATCACAGTCAGTGGCCAACTACACAGTCGGTATGAGAGCAGTCTTTCCCCCCTCTTCCCCCTCCCTTTCCTTAGTTTCTCTTTGGCAGCAAACAAGCCCAGCTTTAAAACTCAAAATGTCTCCAAACTTTCAAAATATTTTGTCTGCCCTCATTTTGTTTCAAGACTTTTTCAAAGCCTTTTGTTTCATTTTGATTTTGCTGTTTCAAGCTCAAAATGAGTCAAAACAGCTTTAAAATGAAACAGCTAGCGAAATTTCATGCACCCCTAGTCGCTCTGGGCAAGAACTACAAAGGGATTAGGTACTTTCCTAACACTTAAGGTACTTAAAGTCCAATATTTTAGGCATCAATGAGATTCTCACAAAAACTGCCGCTCAGCCACCACTGTACTATAAAAATGCCAATCTACCTATAAATACCTAGATGTTTCCACTGGCTCATGCAAAACACTTGAGGATTCAAACCTAGACATTTTCCTGCCTAGTTGTCCTATGGGATCTGATCTCACAGGCACGCTCCTAGCCCACCCAACCCATGCAGAACGTGGTGGGGGCTAGTCATTTGGGCACTTTTTGGCCTGTAAGAAACTGAGGTGCAAATCTCTGTTTTGCCTAACTGGATGAATGAATACCCCTGTCACTGGAACATAGAAACATTCTTGCTCTCATCCCTGGCCCAGTGATACTCTTATGCAGTTATGGAGCAGCTTCAACAGAAGGGCTTCATGAAACCCACTTCAGAACACCTTACAAGCCTGTGAAGCATTTCCATATGTCAGATATTTTGGTTCAACATTGTGCTCCAAATCCAGCAGACAAAGTTCTTCAACCTAGCTGTCCTACATCCTAAGTGGAGGCTTCATCTTGTGCATGATAGGTAGGGTGTCCCTCTCTGGGTTTTCTTCACTGTAACAGGGAGGCAAGCTCTCACCTGTTATAAGGGATGTTCCATAGAAAACTTACTGGGAGTCAAATAAGTGGTGTGCTGGTGAGATGACGTCATCAGGCAGTGTCCAAGTGCAGAAGTTTTTCACACCTGAAAAGAGACTTTGATTGAAGACTGGAAAGGGAAACAGGGTAAAGCAGTTAAAAAAAACTGCTGCCAGCAAGCTTCTACCCGCAGAAGGGGACAGAGTCTGAGAGAAAGCAACTAAGTGGGGTTGTAATAACCTATGTGGAGGCACAGGATCTTATTGGCAAGAACTGACTAGATAGCAAATGATTTCTCAGAGAAGCACGATCAACTTACCCAAGGAAGAGAGAGGTGAGACCCTCTAGCAGCTAGGGAAGAAGTAGATCTGATAAATAGTGGGTTGAACCTAGAGAGAGAAAGATAAAGATAAAGGAACTGTTAAGGTGAACTCAGCTAATAATGCCTCTCTAGCTGTAAGGACAGCAATATATTGAAATTGATCAGGCTGACTGCAATTCCTTTGCGTGTGACCGCATCAGGTACTTTTCCTCCATAAACAGTGAAGAAATAAATATCTCATCTGCAATGTTCCTTTGTTTAATTATTTACATGTTCTCCCATTGAGGCACAGCAGGAGAGTGGACAAACTAAGATCGCAGCCAGGTTTCAGAAATAGACGGAAGAACCTTGAGACACCAGCATACCTTTAACATTCAGAAAGGATAGAATTGGTTTGACAGCTTGTCCCCCAGAGGGGATCATAGCTGTGACTGACAAGTGGAGGAAGCTGCCTCCTTTCTGCCCACGATAATGCTTCTCCTAAGCAATTCTAACTGACTAGCATAGGTGGCTTCCTAGCTTGCTCAGTTCCTGTGTTTCTCCTCATTCTCCTCATCTCCAAGTATAGACTGAACATCCAACTTGGGGCTGTACAGTTCAGTAGTGGTAAGGCACCTAAAATCGCCGTATGGATTTTGCCCAATATATATGTGTATGTGTAGACACACACACAAATTATTTTGTCAGAAACATGGCAAATTGCTGTTTGATGAAAGATTGGAGCAACTGTTTAACATCCCTATGTATCTGTTGACATTAGAAACATGACTCCAGTTAGAGCAACTCAATGAAAACCACATTTTCTAACAAGAACAGTTCATATGTGAAATACATTTCCTTGCAGAGATTGGAATGAATACTCAGGAGAGGAAGATGAAAAGACAAACAGCGAGACAATCAGGTTGCAAATCAATCCAGTTCCAAATGCCAGTTTATTTTCTTTGTTGCCCTGACTTTGAAAAGTGCTATGCAAATATCTATCAACCAGTGACTGACATCAATATAGTACCCTCCATCCACAGATCAAAAACTGCAAATTTTTCAGGCAGATTTAAGATTTTCCATCTAAATACACACACATATATCTGCTTAGCTGATGATGTGAAAGTTAAAAGCACATATCAGTAAATTAAAGGGATATGTTAAACTTTAAGACAAAAAACACTCTTTAAATATTTTTTACAATTATATGCTATTACTATATGCTTATACCTAAAATCACTGGGAACAACCATTACTGAAAGTGTCTCCGTTTTTGTTTTTTTTTACTTCATACATGTAACAAAGGTTACTTTTCCTTCTTCCCTTGTGCTCTGTTAGTTTCTTGTGTTTGTATGGGTCTCTCTCACAGCAACAGAAGAAATTTGAGAGAATAAAGTTGGTAAAAGTTGTAAGTTATGCAGACCTGCCAGAGGGGCTCTGGGGTTGTGCAGCTCTGTAAACCTCTTGAAATCTAGTTAATTTAAGAAATAAAAAAAATAATTAAAGTTAATAGTGTATTTTAACAGTATAAAAATATCCTGCAGGAGCACTAAAGTTATTAAAATAAACAGCCATTAGGAAGCAAGGGATATCAGATTTAAGATTAACTTTAAAGAACCCCAAACATTTGAGAGAATGGAAATATCCAAATACGGTACAAAGTTTGTTTTCCCTTCATAATTCTGCCTTCCTAGTGATACCCTAAGGAGAATTAGAAACTGATACAATCTTACCCATCATAACTGTCTCATCCATCAGTGATCTCCCCAAAACAGATACAACTGTATTCTATATAATGGAACAAATGTGTGCTGGAGGTCACTCATCCAACAAGTTAAAGAGCTGAAGAAAGGAAGGGAAATCTACCAGCTATAACATCTTGGTGGAGGATTATTGGTAATCTGGGGGTGTTTGCTGATGGGCAGAAGAGTCAGAAGCATGTTTTGGAGAAATGAGGATAAAGCAGTTCTTCATGGAGTAACTGTGCAAGCTGACCCACCTGAGATAGACAGATTAAAGACTCAAAAAGGCAGAGAAGAAAGAAGAGGAACAGGAAAGGGGTCCATCCTCCCAGTGTTGTGTGGAAACTCCAATTTCAGTCCTATGGGGAAGTTAACATGTCCAGAAACGTCCCTGTTCTGAAGGAGGACAAAACTTGGAAACCTGCAAAAGAGACCTGAAACATGGTGGGGGCTGGCTCCCCATCATGTCAGTTACAGAGCTGGACCACCCACCAACTTATCTGGTGAATGAGACAGGGAGCCAGCCGGTAGGAAGAAGACAGCCACAGAGCCCACAGCCTGGTAGCCCTGCCACTGCAGCAGTTTGTCAGCTGGGCAACCAGGTAGTTGGAACCAGTCAGCTAGGGGAACTGCAAACATGGGAGCTTGGGCTTTCCCAAAAATTTTCATAGATATTAGGGCTAGAAGGCACCTCAAGAAGATCATCAAGTCCAGCACCCCTGCTCAAAGGCAGGAAGTCAGCTGGAGTCATAGGATCCCAGCAAGATAAGCATCCAATTTTTTTTTTTTTTTTTAAGATGTTCAATGTAGGTGCTTGAACCACCTCTGATGGCAGGCTGTTCCAGCCTTTGGGGGCTTGGATGGTAAAGAAATTCTTCCTTATGTCCAGCCTGAAACAGTCTTGTAGTAGTTTATAACCGTTTGACCTCATCATCCCTTGGGGCACTCTGGTGAACAAACGTTCCCCCAGATATTGGTGGTTACCCTGATAAACTTATAGGTGGCCATCAGATCACCCCTGAGCCTGTGCTTTTCCAGGCTAAAGAGCCCCTTGGCTCTCAGCCTGTCATCGTAAAGTCTCTTTTCCTGACCTCTGATCATGTGCGTGGCTCTTCTCTGGACTCTCTCAAGCTTCTCCACATCCTTTTTGAATTGTGGGGCCCAAAACTGGATTCAGTACTCCAGCTGCAGCCTCACCAAGGCCAAGTACAAGGGGAGAATGACATCCCAGGATTTGCTCGAGAAGCATCTGTGGATGAAAGCTAGCATTTTGATCGCTTTACTAGCTGCAGCATCACACTGCAGGCTCATGTTCATCTTCTGGTCAATGATGACCTCCAAGCCTCTTTCTTCCATAGTGTTAGCCAGTGTAGCACTGCCGAGCCTATAAGGATGCTGCCAGTTTTTCCTCCCAAGGTGGAGAACCTTGCAGTTTTCAGTGTTAAACACCATCATGTTCTCCCATTTGCTGAGCCTGTCCAGGTCAGCCCATTTGCTGAGCCTGTCCAGGTCAGCCTGGATCGCCCTCCTATCTTCAGGTGGCTTTACCCCAGAGTTTGGTGTCATCAGTGAACTTGGCCAGTCCGCTTCTGACTCCAATGTCCACATCATTAATGAAGATGTTGAACAATATGGGTCCAAGGACAGAGCCTTGGGGGACCCCACTG
>JAGPOW010000261.1:144801865-144863992 GCA_030014935.1 Caiman crocodilus | reverse complement strand
CCCTCCTGTATAGCCTATAGCCCTTGACATTCACCGCCCAGTCATGCGATGAGTCCCACCATGTTTCTGTGATCCCCACTATGTCTGGGCTGGTGACAGGTAGGAGGAGGGCGAATGAACCTTGTTGAACCTCATGAGATTTCTTTTGGCCCAATCCTCCAATTTGTCTAGGTCACTCTGAATCCTAGCCCTACCCTCCAATGTATCTATTAACACCAAACTGGGGAGGTATATCTGTGAACTTGCCAAGGGTGCAATCCATCCCATCTTCAAGATAGTTAATGAAGAGGTTGAACAAAACTGGCTCCAGGACTGAACCCTGGGGCACTCCACTTGATACTGGCTGCCAGCTAGACACTGAGCCATTGATTACACCCATAGAGCCTGACAATCCAGTTAGAACCTATCCAACCTTACAGTCCATTCACCCAACCCATACTTCCTCAGCTTGCTTGCAAGAATGCTATGGGAGACTATATCAAAAGCCATAAAGATACATTATGCTAAAGATATATTATGACCACGGTTTTCTCTGCATCCAGTGAGTCAGTTCTTTCATCATAGAAGGCAATCAGGCTGGTCAGGCATGACTTGACCTTGGTGAATCCACCCTGACTGTTCCTTATCACCTTCTCTTCCAAGTGTTTAGAAATGGATTGCTTGAGTATCTGCTCCATGATTTTTCTGGGGACTGAGGTGAAGCTTTCTGGTCTGTAGTTCTTTGGATCCTCCTTCTTCCCTTTCTTAGAGATAAGCACACGAGTTTTCAAAGATAATGGCCAGTGGCTGATTTGATCGCAGAGCCAACTCCGTCAGCACCCTTTAATGCATTGTGTCTGGCCCCATGGACTTGTACATGTCCAGCTTTTCTAAATAGTTCCTAACCTGTTCTTTCACCACTGAGGGCTGCTCACCTTCTCCCCATACTGTGCTGCCCAGAGCAGCAGTGTGGGTGCTCACCTTGCCTATGAAGACTGAGGTAAAGAGGCAGAGTACTTCAGCCTTTTCCTCATCATCTGTCATCAGGTTGCTTCCTCCATTCAGTAAGAGCTCCACACTTTCCCTGACCTTCCTCTTGGTGCTAACATACTTGCAGAAACCCTTCTTATCCTTTACATACCTTGCTAGCTGCAACTCCAATTGCACTTTGGCCTTCCTGACTTCATCCTTAAATACCCAAGAAATATTCTTATACTCCTCCTAAGTTTTTTGTCCAAGCTTCTACTTCTTGTAAGCTTCCTTTCTGTGTTTAAGATCATTGAACAGTTCTCTGCTAAGCCAAGCTGGTTGCCTGCCACGTTTACTATTCTTCCTGCACATAAGGATGGTTTGACCAATCCTAACCAGTTAAAGTGTCAAGTGGCCAAACCCTACCTGGGAATACATAACAGATTTGGGACTATTCAGTCAAGAAAAGGTAAGACTTCAGGGGGATTTGATGGCAGCTTACAAATATATCAGGGGAGAGTATCAGGGGCACTAAGCAAACAACTATTCACCACAGTGCCCTAGAGAAAAAACAGAAGTAATGGTCATAAACTCCTAGAAGGCTTCAGAAAAACTTCATGGTTTGCGTGACCAGACTCTGGAACAGACTCCCAGCAGGGGTGGTGCAGGCACATACCCTTGAGATCTTCAAAAGGAGACTGGGCACACACCTTGCTGGGGTTATTTGACTCCAGCAGCTTTTCCTGCCTAGAGCAGGGGAGGTGGACCTGATGATCTCATGAGATCCCTTCCAGCCCTAAACTTCTGTGAATCTATTCCTGCACCCTGAGCAAGGTTTCTTTAAAATACAACCAGCTCTCCTTTCCCCCTCAGACTGGTCTCCCAGGGGATGCTGCCTATCAGCTCCCTGATGGAATCAAAGTCTGTTTTTCTGAAGTCCAGGTTCCTTCACTTTTCACCTCAAACTGACATATAGTGCAACTGTATGGGATTATACATTCCTTGTGATGCACATCCCTGGGTACTTACAGTCTCACGGAAAAGTGATGACATTCAGATAATATTTTGTAATGCTATGGCATCCTCAGATGAAAGGTATGTATGAGCTGAACTTACTTTGCCATCAACACTTCACTCATGTAGATGTGGCTCAGTAGAGAGGGAAGGAGGGAAATGGAGAACATCAGCCCCAGGTTGCTCCCACGAAATGAGTTCCTACTCACGTATGTGACCACACTGACATTCCACTCCGTGTAGATTGTGCAGATGTTCAAAATACAAAAGGAACCTGCTGCAGTCTCCCAAGTGTCACGGGGCTTTTGAAACTCATCTTCCCTTTGGGATGGCTTGGAATCAGAAGAGGTTATATTGAGGTGAGCCCAGCCCCACATTACAGCAGCTATGTTGTTTCTGTTATGGGAGGTAGGGTGTTCCACACAGTCTCGGCATGCCATATTATGATCCTGAGGCAGCAGAGACATGCCTGTAGTAGCCTATGTGGTAAGGCTGGTTGCAGGGTAGGTGTGAGGACCCATGATCTTTGCCAGGATCCTTCTCAATGAAAAAATTAAAAATACAGGATTTTTCTTTCAAAGATATACTCCCCCACTGCAAAAAAGGAAGGTTAAAATTAAGCTCATTCACCAAAACTATGCAATGAAAAATAATTGAAATCATAGAAATAAAAAATTCAGTCAATTTATGTCAAAAATTTTTCCTCTGCAATTATATCCTTTTTCAGAGGTGCATCTTAGGCCCTATAAAATATGGTGAGTTTCGCTGTGAACACTACTGACTTGCTGCACCAAAATGAAATGTCTCCCTTTCCTTTCTTGCACAAGGAATTAAATAGTTAACACAGTTGACATTTCAAATTATCCTCGCTGAATCTCTCAGCTTTCCTGGACATGAAAAGAGCAGTTCACATGCCTTGGCACTATTGTTCTGTGCTCTCAGCAGCTTCACAGCCACCCTGCTTTGGTTATGCTGTTTGCATTTCTACAGTTTTCTTGCAACTGGAACAGTGAGAGACTCAGCTTACATAAGAGAAAAAGCAAGATACTGCAAAGGACCTTCAGCGACCTGACAGTCTGCCTTTCCAGCAAACACTGGCAGTTTCTGAGCCTTGCATACCTGGTTTAAAGATATGAAAACAATATATACATGATTTGAAATTCTTTTCTGCACTGCATATCATTTTTATCTTTTGCTGTAATTCCTTTTTGCCAGGATCAGACTACTTTGGGAACCAGCTACTCATAAACTCTGCCTGTGAAGGTTCAGGAGCCTTCCAGAAAGTTTTGGGACAATGGAAAGCTGCTTAATTCTTCTTAATAGTGTTGGTTAAACAACACTATTTCAATATCAAATGTTCTTCCTTTGCTGAGGATTGCTAAGTATCATGTTATGCAAACAACCCCAAAGCAGCTAGAGATATCCATTAGGAAGCAGACTCCTTGTTAACAGCTTTTTCCTCAGTGCTGTTTTGAACAACCGAGCTGTATTGTTCCATCCTGAAATAGAGAAGAGAAGGATAAGAAAAAAAGCATGATTTCCTTAGCTCTGGAACACTGATCATCTTTGTCTGCAAATCAAGTTACACATCTTAAAAAAAAATGACTCAAACAACCACTAAACTTTATTTTATCCACATCAAATATTATACTGCAGTACAGTTATAGCCTCTGGTCAATTTTCCAGCTTCTGTTCCACAATATATTTTCATTTAATCATTGTTTATAAATAGACATTGTTACTATGGGGAAAGGGGGAAATCAAAGACTGAGATGACCTTTCCCTGTCTCATAAATTGCCTTACTAAATAAAGTTAGAGCTGTTGGTCTTGCATGTCCTCTTCCTAGGTCCTATGCATCCACAGAGCACCAGGAAGTGCTGTATTGAATGCTGTCTAGAACTTCTGAGCTCATCATTCATACAAGATGCAGACAGTATGGTTAAAGGATACGACGGAGCCCTTTGAAGCCTGCTCCAAAGTCACTGTAACACTGCTATTAATCATGCTTGCTCCAGTGGTAGTGATGGGCCAGCTAAGAACAGGCCTCATTGTGCTGAGCACTGTACAAACATGGAGAAGTCCATGCTTGCTCCCCTGAAGAGCTTGTGATGCTCTAAATAAGGCAAAACAGTGCATGGGACGGGGCATAACACACACAGTACAATGGCTGCAAGTAGTATGTCGGTTCCATGATTTGGATGGGGCTAGGTGGCCATTAGCAGGGTAGCAAATGACGGCAAAGAAAATGCAAGGACAGGGGTGAGAACAGTGTTAAGAGAGAAAAGCACAGTGAAGCAGGAGTGGAAAGCAGCTGTAATGAAGCAGGGAGGGTGTACATCAGAGAAGATGGGAACAAACCACCAAGCAGTACAGAGCTGAGGAAGTCCAATCAGCCACAGAAAGTCCTGTGCCTGTCCAGAGGTCCTGGTTCTGCTGAAGATGCTTTTAGCAGCTGAAATCTCTGCAGTGTTCCCCCAAATCTGCCTGGCCAGAGACAAGGGAGACCCCCTCTGGGTGTTAGCACGAAACAGTAGTGGCTGCCTCTCCTGCATGGTTCTGTATCCATAGCGTGCTTGAAAGAGCGACAGTCTTCACGAGGCCCAATTTTACCGTCAAACCTAATGTGAAGTCCATTTTAACTGCTTTTCTTCTTCATTTAATCCCTGAACAAGTAGACCATCACATGCTGTGTTATTAATATCCGACTACCAACTTGAACTAGCACTCAGCAGCTACAGCAATAGGATCATAGGAAAGCAAAGCTGGAAGGGGGCTTATGAGATCATCTAGTCCAGCCCCTTGCTCAAGGCAGCACCATCCCTGAATAAATTATCCTGGTCAATGGTCAGTCTAGCCAGCTCTTGAATACTGCCAGGGATAGAGATTCCAGAGCCTCCTTATGTAACCCGTTCCAATACTTGACCATCCTCATAGAAAGTTCTTCCTAATCTTCAAACTAAATTTCCTCTGCTGCAGCTTGAGGCCATTGTTCCTAGTCTTGTCCCCTACAGCTCCAAAGAAAAGGCTATCTTCATTCTCTTTATAAATTGCCCTTCAAGTACTTAAAGACTATTATCATATCCCTCCTCAGTCTTCTCTTTTCCAGCCTAAATAACCCTAGCTGTCTCAGCCTTTCATAAGTCATGCTTCCCAGGCCTCTAATCATGGAGATAACCGACTAATACCTGACTCAGGATTCAGTATAAAAAATTACTTATTACAGGCGGGGTGTCGTGCTCCTACACCACACCCCATTCTGCTGACCTGCCTTACCACACGAGCTATGGACAGGTGTCTCTCTACCACCTAACAGTTGCAGAGAGACATGGCAGGTCCATGCCAAACATCCTACCACCCACAACAGAAGCAATGTAACCTCTTTCGATTCCAAGTTCTGAAAAATACATGCTCTCATAGCATGCGACTTGTTGAATGCAATGACTAAAAGACACACTGGTTTCTTACATTCCAGGCTGAGGGTTGTTCTTCTATTAGCAAAGCCCAATTCTAGTATAATTTCTACCAATAACCAAATGACACCCAGTGGCAAAGAATGAATTCCTCCACTGCACACTCCCCTGTTGCTCAGAACAAACAAGACCTCAGTGGACAAAAATGAAAGGAGCAAATGGCAATGTACTTTCAAGATGGGTTAAACTGAATAACAGCAGCTGGAACAGCGCACGGTCACCTGGATTCAGAGCACTTGTAAAGCAGATAATGAAGTGAACAAACCCTAGTGGTCACATACCAGTACTTCCCCTTCCTCTGACCCCAGCATCTGAGACTAAAAGCTGCCTCTCAGTACCTAGCTGAATCACAAAACTTTCTCCTACTACAAAGGACTAAATTGCAAGTCAGACAATATATGAACCTTTGCTTAGGTCATGCTTCAGGACTTTGATAAGGGGGCAGGCAAGAGGCCTCTCTCTAAATGCAGAACTCTGGGGGAATGAGCCTTCAGACTCCACAGTCTCCTCACTCTTGTCCTGTGTCTGCGTTTCATCGTGCTAGTTTTCTGTGCTTGTCTAAACTGCAGGGGTGTAGGTTGTAGCTGCATTTGTCTAAGGACATAGGCAGACAAGAAATACTCTATTTCTTTGAGTAAACCAGCTATCTTCTATTAGACCAACTCAAAGACTTGGAAAAAATTCTTCTTTGCAAGCTTTCAGGTACAAACACCCTTCATCAGGCAGAGGAAGCATCTGCTGATGGTCTATGCTCTTCCTGGATGGAGTAGTAAAGCAGCCAGAGACCAGTACCTATGCAAAAAGCCAGTCAGTGAAAATGTAGGGTTGGTCAATAGATGAGAGACAGATGGGGGGGATGGATGTGGGGGCAGGGAGGGGGCAAGGGGAATGAATATAGCTGTTGTAAAAAGATGAGAGTGGGGCAGGGGGGGGAAGGAATAAATATAGGTGGTAAGAAGTAGAAGGTATACCAGGGGAGTTGGATGTTAGGCAAATTATAATGCATCTAAGCTGCAAGTATTTTGTTTTGCTCCACCTATTCAAACAAAGGGAACTTCCCTTTTTCCTTCTCACACCTGCATCTTGGGCAGTGCTTGGATACCTATCCCCTCACCAATGGCTCTTGAAGCACGTAAAGAGGTAGAAAGCAGACATGACAAAGCTGCTTCTGCGTAAAAGTGGACCCAACACTGTCAGGATCTCTGAGTGACATACAATAAGAGACCATGCCTGACTGGCCTGTTTGACCCAGACCTGCAAGTGTTGGGGCCAGTCCTGCTCTATCAGCAAGAGACACGCAAAACATCACCAAACACGCACCATTTCTGCACCCCAGCATAGTGGTCAGTGAAGCTGAGCCCCAGGCTTTGACTTCAAAGGAAAGGAAGACTGTACATGGCAGCTCCCTGAATCGCCTCCTGGTTTAAATATGGATATAGGACTACAGCCTGTTCAGATGGGGGGCTAGAGAAGTGAACCTGTTGAATCTTTACTGGGTGACTCCTCCATCTCTCAGATAGATGGAGAATGGTGGGCTATGGCTGAGATGAACTGGACATGGGAGGTAGAAGGGACAGTCTGCAGTGGCCTTAGACCTGGCTTTGGAAAGCAGCAGTATCAAAGAAGTCAGAAACCAAGCATGGGGGCAGGGAGCTTTTATAAAACAAAGGAACATTTATTCAGAATAAAAGCATTTACCAGAAAACAGCTGAAAGCAGTAGCTTGCCATAACCAGTCAATCCACATGCCTCACTTACCAGGTGGTCTGGAGTATTTCAGTCCTCTGTGGGGCTTGTTTCTCTTCTCACACCTGCGAATTTTCAGCTCATCTCTCTTTCCTCCTGCCCCTCCTCGG
Organism: Caiman crocodilus; assembly: GCA_030014935.1. Taxonomy (NCBI): domain Eukaryota; kingdom Metazoa; phylum Chordata; order Crocodylia; family Alligatoridae; genus Caiman; species Caiman crocodilus. The sequence continues at coordinate 144,856,704 of JAGPOW010000261.1, read as the reverse complement.
CTCCCTGCCAGGTCTGGCCTGTCATTTACAATGTTATGACCTTTATCACCTTGGCCCCTTAGAACCAGCTTTAGTCAGTCAATAGGCTTCTTCCCCAAGGGGACAAAACTTTAAAAGACTTGTTATATCACATTGTCTCAGTACTGAGGATTTGCATTAATTATCCCATAGGCCTCCAGTCCCTATAGGAATCCTTCTTTATCTGACCCACCTAGCTACAACAGAATCACTGAAAAGCACATAAAACTACATACCACAAACATTTATCCATAATGTTTATGGATGTTAAAGAAGCACCAAGTATTCCATTAATCCCTGCCCTCCCAGACAAAGAAACTGAAGTTAGTTCCCATACAGTCGAGCTCAAAACAGCCGTGGAAGTTCATAGAGCAAGCCAGTAAGGGTGTGTAAAGTCCCGAGGGTACAACATTTCTGTGACACTGGGTTCAGCCTAGGAAAGAGAATATATTATTTGAGCTGACATTTACTCTCCCCACCCCCAACATTATCATAGGAAGGGGTAAACAGGCCAGTCTAACCTGTCAGGCAGCACAGGCAGCCATGTAGGGCAGAAAAATCAAGGGGGTGACAAAAACAAACTGCATATACATTGTACATGCTCACCAAGGGCCACCTTGGGAATCTGGCTATGTAAAGAAGCGAGCAGGGAAGATCCAGCACTGCTAAGCTATAGAGCTAGGGCTTTGCCTGCTGTCCACTCTCACGAGGTCCCAGGTACATTACAAGGGAGGATGGGAACATTTTGTTCGTCTAGAATGGCAAAAAAAATCTCTGTGCCCCTTCTGGGGGTAGAGAAGCTAGGGACCAAGTGTAGAAGACTAAGGCTCCTAATTTAAACTCAGCCCTTATGCCTACCAAAAACATACCAAATATGATCCTGTGGCAGTGTGATCTTCCTAAGTTGATATTCAGTCTGAAACAACGCTGTTAGTCAGCGCACGCTACGCCAATTCCTTCTCAGGGTGTTATTCGTTTTAATATTCCTATGGGTCATTGTTTAATCACTAACTATTTTAGCACCACCACTGAGCTCTTCTGAGGTCACAGACAGTTCTTGAATTCAATAGTTCAACTTCTTAAAGAAAATGTATGCTTAACTCAGTTCAGCACATTTTAAATACAGGAATAAATATAGTTACAAGCAAAGATGCTGTGATACTTACAGAAAAGTCATTTTCTTTCTCTCCTTATTTAATAGGTTAAGAGTTGTTAAATCATGTAGAAAGTTTCCAATGTACATAAGCAACCTCCTTAAGCACTCTCAATATTGGCCTTTATAACAATGAATACAAATCTAACCAGAAAAAGCTGATACTGGCAGCTTTTGGTTAAATAGTTTCCCAGGTTGCTTTAGGATGTGAGAGTATATAGATAAATGGGTTTGTGTTTGGTACACGAGGCTACTAACGTTTTGCTGCTGAAGTGAAAAGGCTGTTCTTCCAGGGATTTTCTGTGCTTCAAAGAAATAACTTCAGAATTCAGATAGCAACAATCTAAAAGCTATTTGAGTCAAAAGTCCTAATTTCAACTGGAAGAAGTACAGTGCATTCGCCTTATGTTAAATTCATTCAAACCCATTCATGCTTAAGGCTGATGCTAAATTTAATGTACAAAAGACAAAACGGTAATGTCCCAAACATGAACCCTTCGTAGGGAGGTACTGGAGAGTGAAATACACTTCTACATTGTGTGAAATGGCTTTGCATTTGCCAGTAGCAGGGCATCATACCTACAAATTTTGATTATGCCTAAGTGCCTGTGGTGTATGAACAATGCAGGCATTTCTTGTTTTCAAAGGGCAGCTCAGGCTCTTTACAAACTCTTAGGATGGATTTAATAAGGCTCAAGATATTCTTCCTGATGTAGGTCAACAATCATCATCACCTGCCACATGCATCCAATTTCACAGATAATGCAACAATTAACTTCCAAAGCTTTTATGTTATAAATATGTCCATTTTTATGTAACCACATCTGCTCTGGAAGAATGGCCTTTGCTCTCTGATAAAAATCTATGGATCCTGCAGGAATTAAAGCTTGGTGAGTTTTGCAGAACTCAGATGCTTTGAAAGGTGGTCATTATCCTTAATAGCACAACACGACACAGGACAAGAGAGGCCGTCTGTTTAGAAAAATGAGCGTGGGGTGTGGGGAAGAGATAGGCAAGAGGAGAAAAAGAGCTTTTACTAAGCCAGCAATTAAAGTGCAGACCAGATAGCAAATGCTGGAGCCATTACAGTTTTACTTCTGAGCTAGTCTGACTTGCTAGAGGCTTGGAGATGCAAGTGCTAACAACCAGAAAATAAAGCATACTACTTAAAACAAAGCTACATGTGCCTCACCTATCTTTTGTTTTCTGATCGTACAAAAACTCAAGTCCAATTATATAGATCAAGCAAGCTTTAGCTGCCCTCAGCATACCACTGATGATCCTTTTCACCTTCAGTGCACAGTATAAACATCAGAGAATTTTGGGTTGTTGATCTCCTGGCTGTGTGTTTATTACCTGATGCCTCTGAGTGCTGTGACTTTGTCTATCAGTCTCTCAAGGTAAATCAGGAAGGTGATGGGCAGTCCCAGGTAACCCAGTTTGCTACTGTTTATCCACAACCAGGTACTTAGCTCACCATTGACTAGAACTATAAATGTTACTCAGCAGTCTAGCAGCCTTTAGACAACACCATGTGAGCTCAGAACAGCCCACAGCCATACCATGTTGAATATCTTCTTGAAGACAATAAAGCAATGAAGAATTCTCTGCACTCTCTGTGATAGTCTGGAACACAAGGTTTGCTGCACCTTCCCTGTATCTTTGATGAAATACAAATAAATGGTGATGATAATGAGAACAACAACAAAAAAGATTATAACACCGAGTACTTGGCCAATGTGGATTTGGTCACCCTCTGCACATGCATCATGCTAGTCCTTGATACATGATCACATTCTTTTTTCCACTGGACCTCCATCACATGTGATGCCTATGATGGATGGTGCACAGATCACAAGTGGCTATTCAGTTTTTTTGTTTCCCCTCCATGCTATTTATGTCATGCTTGGAATATAAGATTATTAAATGTTCTCAAGGGCTTTCCTGTGACATTCATCACCTCAATATCACAGTACTTCACAAACACACAAACAATCCCCCATCACCACACCTCAACTAAGGGGTGGCATTTCCTGATATCAGAGAATGGAAAGCTGAGGAAGAAAGAGATTATGGTCAAAATGTTACCAGTAAGGTAGGGTTGTCTACCTTGGCTTGTCTGTAAGATGCAAATCTACCCTGCCTTTTACTTGATATGCTTATTGCCTGACATTTCAGAGCGCTCACCATTATTTATTACCTTACATGTAAGTGCAGTTCCCATTAACTTCAGGTGCAGCTGTGAGTGCTTACCATTTCTCCAAAACAGGCGCCAGAAGGTTCAAACACCCAGAAAAGAAGGAACACGCAGAATGACTGCAGCCAGATGCAAATTTCAGCCACTGTAAGAAGCAGGGGAACATGCAACCGCTCTTACGGTATAACTGTTATATCTCCTTGCACCCAGAAACCTAAATCTCTGCAACTCTAACCCTGAATGACACCAAGTTAAAAGTTACAACATTTTTGCTTCACTTCTAGGAGCATGCAGACCTAAAGATGCATTGTAACATCTTATAAATATAATTTGGCTATATTTAATCATACAACTGCCCCTCCACCCCTAGTAATCACTTCAGACATTTATTTGGTTTATGGGAGGAATTGACAACCATCACAAAAGAACTCTGTCGCAGAAGTAGGGATTACATTGAATTTTCCAGGGCATCATTCAACTGCCTTAACCCTGAAACTGTCTTTATTTCCTGTAAGTCTTGCCTCATTTACTGCACACCTTCCAGCTTCTGCAAAAAAAGTGTCCTACAATCAGCATCTTTTTTTAATACACCTTCTCAGACCTGTTTCAGTTCACAGCAGATCCATCAGGTGCCCTAAATGAAGCACAAGTCCATGACAAAATTATCATGCCATCATGAAAATGATCATATGTAAATAAAGGTTGTGTCATAACACAAGGGCACAAGAGAGCAAATTAAGCTAGCAAAAGAAAACTCAGTTCTGACATTCTTATTTTCTGAGTGTTTGACTTTCCAGGTTAATATTCATTAAGTGTAAGCAATTAGCCACAGGGAAAAAAATGTGTTTTAAAACAATTGAAGACAAAATTCCATCTGGTGGCATCATATTAATACCATGGTTCATCAGCAGAACTAGATCCTTTACCACCCATGTGCAGACTTAAGCTAATGGAGAAACTGATAGGCCAAGTAGACTGTCATTCTCCACAGGGAACAGGATTAGAAGAGGAGAGAAAGAGAGAGACCCTTTGCTGGTGGGTTCACAGTTCTTTTGTTCAAAAAACAATAGATTTTGGGAACCTGGGCTCCACTCAAGGCTCCAGCAGGCCCAGACACTGACAATTCCCCTAATTGGGACCCTCTTCTGCCCTATCTTCTCTGATATGTCCCAGTCCTGTCTCTTCCTGGCACCTAGCCCAAGTCCCATGCTCATTAAAGTGCATCTAAAGCAGCTCAGGCACTGCCTACGCTACACAGCTCTCTGGAGTAGACATACCTGGGGAGGTCACAAGCCCCACAGAAATTCAGATGTACCACTTGGACTTGAACAAAAAGTGAGGTCATGAGGCCAGTGCTGGGGTCACTGGCACAGAAAGAATGGGAATCACTGCCTGGATTATAATAGCTGAAATCGCTGAAGCCTCTAGACAACACATAAGAACTAAGTTTCAACCTTGAACAAAATTTGGGAGCATTTCCCCCCAGAATGGCAAAAGGTACATCCTTAGCACAAAGGCCACACCTCTGCCAATCTCAAAAATGCCCTGCTCCAAAAAAGTGCCATAGTGCTTCAATGAAAAGGCTTCAAGAATTGTAAACAAAACATTTTCCTCCAGCCCCATTCTCAGTCAGGACTGAACCGTTCTGGCTGAATTATTCCAAACAATTCCACTTGAAGCTGGCATCCAGCATGAAAAGTTTTAGCTTGAGCAGTTAAAAGTACACAAAGTTTTGACAACTGGAAACAAGGTCTTATAGTCACGGGCTTTGCAACCTTAGTAGGGGGAGCCCCTGACTGCCAATAACATGGTAGAGAATGTTGTTGGGGGTTTTTTTATATTTTTTTAAATGGAGATTCTTCTCAATTTTTCAGCCTGTTCTTTGTGAAGAACATCTAATAGCACCACAATGAAAATTTTAGTCACTTCATCTCATTTACTTGCTTCTGTTTAAGTGTATAAATTGTCCAGGACTTGAGCCCAGCAATGACGACCAATTCTGTGAACATTCTCTAATGAGTTAAACCTAATGATGCCTTAATTTTCCTTTGGACTGTCTAATAATGGCATCAGGTCCACATATACTACATTGCAGAGTTGACTATACTGTTAACCCATCCCCTTTTATCAACCAACTCCTGTGAATTTATCCTAGCCTTGGAAGATACCAACCTCTGATGTCTGTATCACAGATGCCGAGATAAGGACATGTCAAAGACCTCTTCTATTGTTCTCTCTCGAAGGAAGCAAAAGAAAACCAGACATTTTTTTCATTCTACATTACAACACGCGTAACAAGTTTTTTTAAAAAACAAATCATTTATAAAAGCAGAATTATTGGTGCTTATATCTATAGTGCTTAGGGTCAAGTTAAACATACTTTAAGGGAAAACACAGTACTCTGAATTAAGAGGAGGGATTTTATTTTTCTCTATTTACAACATATTATTACAAGAAATGAACTGCAGGTCTCTAGAGTCTAACCTTCAAATACAGGTTTAACTGAGATCAAAACTCACCAAGCAAAAGTAATATTTAAAAGTCACCTTTTATAAAAATAATAATAATAATAATAATAATTGAACACAATGCACTGCATGAAATAACTACAAACTAATTACTGCCTTGGCACCAAAATACTACCACAAGCATTTAAAATCAACTTGTAGCGGAGCAGACTTAAAAACCTAGCAAACAATGTAGAATATTCTATTTGTTTATTACTTTGTGCTGCCCCCTGCTGTTTCAAAGCGTTTTCCAGCACTTAAAACAGTGGGATCCTTTGAAAGTTGTAGCATTAGAGTAGATCCAACACTGGGAAAAAACACACTTCATTCTGAAAATGTGTGATGCCAAAGGCATCACACTAATGCTTACACTGGATTTTGCAATTGCCAAATTCCAACTTGCTTAACCACAGTAGTGAATCTCACTACTTTGCATACCTTAGGATCATAGCAAAATAGGGCTGGAAGAGCTGAGGTAATCTAGTCCAGCCCTCTGCCCAAGGCGGCAGGTTCATCTGTCTGAAACTATACCATCCAAAGGTCTGTCTAACCTTGGATACCTTTAAACCAAAGTTAAAGAACCCCAAGTTTGAGACATTAGGCTTTTTCTCCATTGACAGCTAAAACAAAATCATGATTCTTCTAAGAATTACGGTTTAAGCTGCAAACAACTAGTTATTAAAATTTAATTTAATATATTGGTAGCGTGTATAAGTCTTAAACACTATGTGAAAAAAAAAACAAGGAAATGTTTTAATTATTAGTTATATTTAAGTACTGAACATGTCTGTAACTGGGACAAACCTCAGATGATGCCAAAGCCGTGTAGTAGTAATAAGGTTACAAGATAGTGACAAGGCTGACATAGCCAAACATGTACATTTAATTTTTACATCCTACTTCTCCTCATGGTAGCAGAACAAATCTCCCTCTTACGTTTTGAGCTAGGAAAACGACAACTCTACTTCCAGCTCTTGCAGTTCTTCTGCTTTAACTCATTCTTTTTTTATATAGCACAGAATTAAGTGCTATGAGTAGAGTGCACTGAGAAACTGACCTATTGATAGATAACTTTTCAGAATGCTGCACCGCTAGGATAAAAAGCACTGTAACCAAAACACTTTGTGCATCTTTATTTGTGTTATAAACCCTTGCTTTGGGGAAAAGAAAAATAGTTACATAAGCCAGTATAAGTGGTTGTCTTGTCACAAGCATCGTGCCGTTGTATCTCATTGTCACTTCATGAATACCTGGAATGGATCTGGTTATTTAATAGTTCAACTTGTCAAAGCTTGTCCAGGTCAGCTTTATAAGAGGAGGACAGCCCTCATATTAGCAAGACCTAAATACTTTTCTTGGATCTGCCAACACCATGTTGAGTAGGCAAATTATCCCAGTCTCCCTGCCTTCATGAGTGAGGAGGGTAGCAGTTGCTTTTAAAGAGCACTTTGAGATACATGATGAAGACGGCTGTAGGAGCACTCTTTAATTAGCATCCAGTGATTAAACGTTTAGCTAAACATTTACCACTGGGAGCAGTATCATAACCAAGATGGGACCAGGGCAGCCGCTACGGGGTGCCAACTTGGGGAGGGCAGAAAAAAGACCAATGCCGCAACCACATGGTTATACCAGTGATGTGGCAGCAACTGGAAGTTACTGCTGCCAACATGTCTGGCAGCTGCTCCAGGTGCCTGGCCCTGTTTTACACCTCTGATTGGGAGCCTGAACTCCGGGCACATCTGGTGGAATTTCTAAGAGACTGAATGATTTCAGAACACAACTGCAGACAATTCTCAACAGGACAGGCATATTCAAGTTACTTAAACACTTCTGAAAAATCTCACAAAAATTTCTGAATAAAAGGTAGCCTACTCATTTTAAAACAAGGCAGGTTAGTTCTTGAACCCGAATTACTTGGCATTAATAATTACATCTGAGCCACTGCAGGCAAACAATGAAAGGAAGGTCAGAATCCTAGAAAGGCTTATGGCAGAAAGACAAGGGGAACCTTTCCATTTGGCATTCCCCCTCTCCTTCCAAACTTTTCAGATATATTTTATCCTGAGTTAAAGAATAATGTGTATGGGTAGCCACCTGATGCAGAGATCATCCCATACCACTTCATAATAAAGTCACCCAGAATACAAAGCTCAGAAAGGCTGGCATTGCCCTTTCCAAGCAGCCACGGATGGATTTAGTGACTTGCTTCTGGAAGATGTCTCTCTGATCTAGGGACCCTACTCCTTTCACCCCTTTCAGTTACAAGTATGGGCTATTGTTCACATACAAAGGGTCCCCTCTGTACAGAATGGTGACATTCGTAGAAACCTGCCAAACATGTACAATCTTTTTGTGTAGTGAAAGCTGATTGATTGCAGGAAGTTTCCACTACAATGATCTGAAAGGGCCACTTACACAAAGATGCACTTCAGCCTCTGTTTCAAGAGGCTTGAACAGCAGTGTTGAATGCAATACAACTGCTTAGTGTCTCTGTCTGATGCCCTTTTGTCAGACTCCTCTTCTGCAGCATGGAACATTAGGAGTATATGAACAGTAAGGATCAAAAAAGATGAGACTGAAAATAAAGCTTAGCCATTTGCCTGTTAGTGCAATGTCACTTTACCGGGGGGGGGAGGGGGGAGGGAACGACACTTGACACTTTATTCCAAACTAGCCAATGTAAGAAACAACAGAAATGGCTGTTTGATGATATCTTTGGAGGCCATTGAGGTCTCTATGCCAGTGGTTCTCAACCCTTCTAGACTAAGAGCACCCTCAGAAAGTGCCAACTCTTAGTTTTCACTCATTTTATGACTATAGAAAAACAGAGCAATTCTGTTGCAAAGAACTCAGAAAGACCACAATGGCTCAGAATGTTTTTCACTATGAATTTCAACTTGAAATTTCTGAGTTTATCTTGTGAATCATGCTTGCACACCTAAGAGTGCTAACATTATGCAGCACCTGCATCACCCTTGAAGGATCTCAGGCACCCAAAATGTTGTGGGTGCCTGCAGATGTGCCGCAAGGCTGCTCCAATGTGCTTCAATTACAGCACATCAGAGCAGAGTTGATTAATTGAGTCTGCTGCAGCATGCTAATTAGTGTGGTCCAGTCAGCCTCCACGTCTTGTGCATCAGCATCCCCGTGCTTCAAAATGGCGGTGGGGCTCTCGAAATAAAACTTGTTTGATGAGCTTTAGTTAAAGCGCCCTGCCACCATTTTGAAGTGTGGGGATGCTGATGCACGAGATGCTGTGGCGCTTTAATTAGAGTGGCTCTTGGAGCCGCTCTAGTTAAAGCATCCCCCTTCACCTCTACCCCTTGAGCAAGTGTAAAAATGCCTTCTGGTTGAGAGCCACTGGGTCAAGCCAAGAGAAGACCTAACAGAAGTCTGTGGGCTTCTGCATCTCGAGTGTTCTCACTGATAAAACCCCAGGTTTCGGCCAGCTGAATACTACCACTCCTCTGCTGGCATATGACAGCTGACACACCAGGTGTGGAGAGTCCCTCACTTTCGTCTGCTGGAGCAATCATCTCAGTGCTTTATGCCAATTGCTCTGGACACTGATTTGAGCTTTCTAAGCCAAATTTCATACTGGCAGAAACCAATCCCTACATTTAAATTCTCCTTTCATTTTAGGAAAATGCTCAGTTGCTGACAGCTCCTGCACTGCTGTCCAGAGTAAGCTTATTGGCAGTAAAAAAAATAAAAATAAAAATGAGGGGGAGGAGGAGGGCAAGGGTTTGACTCTCTTTTTCTGTCTGTTATTGCTGTAAGTCTGACCAGCTCCACATCTTTTTTAAATTAGCATCCTTGAGGATAGGTGTCCAGAAAAGGGAACTTTTTTGACCATAGCAGCAAGGCTGACTATGAAGGAGGTGACAGAAAAGTGATTCTAGGGAGGACACATTCATAGAGCTGCTGAAACCCATTGAAGCGACCAAGAAATACAAGGGAACCAGAAAGCTTGCTGACAGATTGGCAAGGGGCAGGAGGCAAACGAGCGTGCAGAAAGGGATGCTCCTTGTCAAGCCACCTACCCACACATCCTGCAGAAACCAATAGGTTATTAGACCCAACAAAAACCACTGCACATCTCCCCAAGTCCATTTCACCAGACATCGGACACCCTGGCTGACAAGCCCTGCAACCCCACAACAGCCAAAGCACAGGAACTTCCACCATTGCACAGACCTACCACAACTCAAGGAGAGGGCAAGAGAATTAACTTCATGCATACTAATGAGCAATTTTCATTTTCTCCTTTGTTCTGGGATTTTGCAAATCCCCTTCTTAATGGTTTTAGTCAGCTCTTAGTAACTGGTTTGGCTGGCTGCATACAGTTTGCTCGTTTTGTTTGTCTATCTGTTCAGGTTTCACACATTTTGCCACTGATCTGGTGTTAAAAACCTTTATGCCCTGCTATATGCATATAGGCATACAAACTCCAACACCTCTCCCAGTCAAGGCTGGGGTGCTTTATAAGTTTCCGCAAGGGAAAAAAAGTAATTGAGGCATATCAGAAGACATGGCATTATTCTCTACAAGGTGATATCAAGTTTGTAAACTAATGTTCTCTGAATATGCAGTTTGAGAATATGGGTCCATCTTGGCTTTGGGATCAAAGCACTGGTGAAAGCGTACTTGAGCCATTTTGGCCCCTGGTCAGTCGAGACCAACATTTTAAAATTCCACCCGCTATAAATAATGATAATCGTAATAATTAGTCAACACTGATCACACAACATAATTTGTTTTTGCTCTGAAGCACTGCTTAGATGAGTGCCTTCTGTGCCACCTTGCTTATTTTCAGATGGACCTGACAGTCTCACACAGTACAGTACCCCTAGGCCAACTGTAGTGACAAAAAGAAGGAACAACAGAGACAAAAGGTAAACACTGGGAAGAGATGGTTACAGTCTCTTCTAATATATCCCAATAGCATGCATTTGGCTCCACAAACGATAGAGAGTCTAGAAAGGAGCCAATTCCGTTTAAATTGGCAGGAATCTGCCATTGCCATTATGAATCTGAACCACAAGTATGTACTGAGCGCGTGCGCGCACGTACACACACACACACACACACACACACACACACTTTTTTCTGAAAAAGAAACACTGAGTTTTGTTTTCACCGAGCATACTCAAGTAAAACAGAAGGTTTTTGGTAACTTATTTGCCCAATGTTTTTTAACCTATATAACAATTGTAATGTCAAGCACTATTTACCTGAAAGGAACATTCACTTTAATTATGGTTCTTTAAAAACTCCATGCTTTGAACTAAAAAAAGAAAAGCCTACCCTTCTCCCCCAAACAAAACAAAGCAAAAGAAAACAAAACAAAAAACTGTATGTAGTCATTCAAAACTGACTCTTAGATAAACTTGCAGGAAGGCTTCAGAGATTGTCTTCCCCAATGAATCCTTTCATCAACACAAGGGGTATTAGATTTTACTGGCACAGAGCCCACTGTCAGCAACGGATGCAAGCCATCAATGACATGGACTTGCATGGTAAAATAAAAGACTTATAAATACCATTATACCTCTTTATTTAAAAAATAAAACAGGGAGGAACTTTTGTAAAAGAATACATCATGCCAACTTCAACCTTCTTCCAAGAAGCAATGTGGTCTTAAAAATGTATTTACATGCTCAAAATAAACTCTAGCTGTTAATCTTCCTAAAGTAATGCTGACTGATTCAGCCAATGAAAACTCAATCTTTGACATGACTGCAGTCAGCAGTGTCTCTGCTTTCTAAGCTTACATGGTTTCTAGCATTTTCATTCAAAGGCTGGCCACTGCCCGTTTTACTCTTGGGTTCTACTCCACTGCTTTCCACAACCTTTTGGGTAGGTTCTTCACCCACGTCAGCTTCCATTTCCAGGACATCATGTTCCTTAGGTTTACTTGCCCCATCTGCTGCTTTCTCCACCTGTTCTGCATTGTTGTCTTGATTTCCTTCCTCCATTTTACTTCCCAAATCATCTTCTTTCCTCTTTGCTTGAAACACTTCAACTCCCATCATCCTTAGGTAATGAAGTCTCTCATTCTTCGGCACAAAGGCACGGAGTGAGGTCTTTCCGTGCCAACCGCAGAGCACAACAGGACACTGGAGGGTATCAGGTTTGCTATGAAAAAAAGAAAGTAAAAAGTGATAAAACACGAGAAAATTAACGTTGGGAATTTATCAATAGAGAAATAGTTTACATTTAACACCTATACTCAAGATCGTTAAAAGAAGAAGTGTTTTATTTGAAATAAAACTACTAATCCAGCATCAACAAGGACAGGCAATACAATCTGCCTTTCAAAATGACTGTAAGACTTGAAGGAACCATCATATCATCCATGTAGATCCCCTACATCCCAGACCATTCGGTTACATCTAGTTACTCCTATACTGAGTCTAGTAACTCAAGTTGTGCATCTCTTTCAGGAAGGACTCATCTTGATTTGAAGATGCCAAGAGATGAAGAAGAATTCTGCCTTGGGATATTGTTCCAATGGCTTAAGCATCCATGCTATTAAAAGTGTGGTAACTGTTCCTTGTTCCTAATTTGTCGTCTTCACTTTCTGATTAGTTCCTTTTATGCCCTTCTCTGACAGATTAAAGAGCCTTTAGAACTCCAGGCGTTCCTCTCAAGATAGAAGAACAATATACACAAATACTTCGGGCTAAATTAAGTTTTAAGCCTAAACCGTTTTCTCCATCCCTGAATCACTTCTGTGGCCCTTTTCTGCTCGTCTTCTGATCTTCCATTACAAGATACCAGCTAAGGGATTTTTTTTTTTTTTGTGCCAGAACTCTTTCCACACACAGAACAAACTGAGAGAATCCAATTACACCTTATTTAATTTTAACTGAAATGTAAGTTAAAAAAACCCCCAAAAGCCACCCACCCATCACTCTCTCAACATTGCCAGCAGCAAGCAGGAAACTTTCCCATTAAGCTATCATTTTTTGCAACATTTTAGTTTTCATTTAAAGTAAAATTTTCCAGTCCATATAGTTTCAGAGGTTGTTTTCTAAATTTAAATCAAATGTAAACAAATTCTATCTTCTTAAGTTTAGTGAGATCTCCGGTGCTTCTGCTACTGCTTTACCAGAGACATCAGAACTAGCTGATATTTTTTTTTTGTTTTAAACCCTTCAGGCACCAGTGAAACTTGAAAACAATCTTGTCAGTTACACTGTGGAAATGTGCTCGACAAACTATTAGCAGCAGCAGGAGCTGCCAGTAGAAACAGAGGCAGGCACTAAAGTGATTCACTGGGGAGATGTAGTCAAAAGCCAGACCAGAGAAACAGTAAAGAGTAAGCATTATAGCCCATAGGCGTTGCTCCTGACTTTGCTGCACTACTCTCTCTCCTTCCCCTTCCCAACACTTATCTATCTGAAGCTAGCTGGCATAGTCCTGGAGATAATATTGGAACAGTCGACACGCCTATTCCATTTACATTCAGAGCTTTGGCAGGAAGGGGAGTGGGAAGGGGAGTGCTTAGTTTTTCATTTGCAATTTTTTTATTTGAAAGTCAGCTCTTCATCTATCCATGTAACGTTAGAAGCAAAAACCACAGTGTAAATCTGAAAAGAAATTGCAAGACTAGGAAAAAAAAAATCAGGAGCCAAATTAACACAGATGATTGAAGTTATTAATATTTCTTGACCAAACCTGAAGAGGGGTAGTGACTGAGTATGCACGTCAGCATTAGTTCTAATCAAAAAAACTTAATTTAGTTAATAAGAACTAATCCTACAGTCATGATATGTAGCTTTCATATTCAATCCTTATTATAGAAAACTGCTCCTTGAATACTGCTCGGAACACTCCACAAACAGTGAAAAAAAACTAATTAACAGCAAGTATTTTCATAGTTCATTAAACTGAGGGTAAAAAGTTTAAGATAAAGACTCACTGAAATGAGCTATATGCTTTGGTTTTTATATTCATGCCTATTTCTCCTGTAGTATAAAGTGCTAAGAAATCATTCAAGTTAAAAAAAAAAAAAAAAAAAAAAAAGACAGAATGGAAAGGCATCTACTTACTTTGGATCTGGATCATACCTCAGAACTATACTTCCCATAGCTAGAAGAGAGAAAATACATAAAACATGCTTAGGACCACATTACCTGTGACCTCAAGACGTTATGAGAGAGCAAAGAGTATTTTCTTGTTGCTATACAAATACTTTTATCCAACATACTACATTAACACTAACTATCTGTATTAATACAAAAAAACCTGAACTGGAAGACGCATTTGGGCTACATACTTTCAAACAGAAACTACAAAATGAAGTTAACAGATGAACAAATATATGCACAGAAAAAGCAGTCCTCTCACAAATCAGGCTAAGAAGTTCCATAAAAACAATTAAAAATTGATCAAAACAGATGAAGAGAGTGAAGGGCTAACCAAAAGACTGAGTTATACTTTCTGAATTATATTTCTTCCCTACATTTTCACTTAACACACATGCCATCAGACACTGAAGTACCAGCAATGGCTATGGATAGAATATGATAATAAATGCCTGTAAGTTTTTAAAATGATAGAACTACATTCAAAGTTCTGTCTGTATTTTTACTAGTAATGCCTGCTATAGATCAGTTTTACATAAACTAATCTAGTTTACTGTGCACTCTGGTATATATGGGAGGAACAGTGAATGTAATCAGAGACTGCATTCCTTATTATAAGAATTTCCCACATAAAAGAGAAGATAATGTAGTCAGTATTCAGAGTAAGCATAATTCCTCCCCCTCCCCCATTTATTTAAGTAAATAAATGTTTAATAGATGTTTAATTTCGACATGGCCAGTGCTATCCATTTTAAAGTATACAAATCAATAAAGGCTCCTGCAAAGTCCAGGACAGGCTAAAAATTGAAACTGGAATATAGTTGGAAACAAATACCAATGGAGTTTAGAAACTTTGCTCACAGCTTTGGAATTTCAATGCTACTAAGAAATCCCACATTTGGTGGATCTTTTGGAGGTTATCTTGCACGTAAGAATCAAGGCTCTTGAATCTGGCAGAATTTAAACATCCTTGGTCTAATAAGCTTCCAGAGTTGGAACCAGATATAGTCACAGCCTCTGGAAGTACTCTTGGATTCAGCAACATTATGAATACAGTAGCAGTACAGTAACAGTTAGCATAGACATTCTTAGTGTTAGTCACAACTCCTAATACATCTATTTCTGTAGGTGGATTTCCAATTTGTCTGAAAGAATAATTCACAAGAATGAGGTTCCAACTTACAGAACAGTATTCATCTTCGTGTAGTAAATAGAGAGAACTTACCCATGTCTCTGACGAGTTTTTGTGTCTCATTGCTAAATTTACTTAAAAATGGATTCTCCTGGGTAAGCAGCACTTTAACATCATCTATGCAAATGTTTATAATCCTCGCGTTAATAAATGGGTACAGTGTATATATTCCCTGGTGGTAAAAAATACAATTAGTTTAAAAAAGAAAAGAATCCCTGCTTTTTGAAAAAGGATTAAATTAAAAGCAAAAAAAGCTCTGAATAATATTACAGTTAAACTATTTTGTTTCAATGCAGTTTAAAATATCAAAAGGCTGGAAGACTGCATCTCACAATCTGTTGGATTCAAAATAAGTATCACTATGGGGAACGCTAATAAGATTCACTCGTGACTTGAAAACATGGTGCTTCAAAATTACCTCTTGTGCTAGTCTGAAGGCACAACCGAATTGTTCACCATCACTGTTGCGAGACCAAACTTTTATTCCTGTGTTAATAACCTGTCAATTTTAAAGTAAAAGTATCAATACAATTTTTAATGGAAACAAAGTTTCAGAGTTAGGTAACTTGTCTTGAACTGCTTAACTAGCAACCAAAGAAAGAGTATTTTTGCTGTAGCAAGAACACTAAAACTCATAAATCAAACTCAACATTTACAATTAGATTACATTATCAGTGTAATTTAAATTAGAATGCTCTAGGGTAAAAACATGAATAAACATTCCCAATTATGAGGGTAAAGTTATCAGCCTCAGAGCACTCCACTTCTAACCTCTCCTATATCAACATTTGATAACCATCAAAAGAAGTGGTCTTTCAGTTAATGCACTGAACTGTTAACAAGCAGTGCCTTCAATCCTTAGTTCTACTAAGGATTTCCTATGTGAATCTGGAAAAATCACACACAAGAACTTAATCTTAGGATCCTATGCCATGCTTTGGTACTCAAGGATTTAAGTTTAATATTGTCACCAGTTTCTTAAAATCTTTTCAATGTTCTTTCACAGCCTTTGACAGTGTTCCATCTATAAAACAGGGATAGATAAAATTGCCCTACTTTACAGATGTGCTGCAAAAAATAAAACCCTGAAGTCTGTGAGATGTCTTCTACTCAGGCCTTCTATTGTGCATCTCTATGGCAGGCCTGTCCAACATGTGGCCCTCCAAGCTATTTTCTGAGGCCTGAGGTGCTGTGATGGGAAATTAAAGTAAACACTGTACTTTCATTTTGGGGGGAGGGGTGATACCGCTTCCTGTAAGGTCTTTGAATATGGGTCGCTGGCCCACTGGATGATAAAAAGTTCATGATCTGGCTCCACATTCAAAAAGGTTGGACACCCCTGCTCTATAGAATAGATAATTTTCCTCCTTTGCTTTCTTCCTCAACTAGTTTAATTCATGAGAACTTTACTTCTCACCCCATGTCTGCTCAATGCCTCAGCAGCTTCACAGGATGTTTTTTATTTAAGACAATGCTGTCTGCTGTCCAACTGGCAGCCCCCGAGGGGTTAAATTACAGCCCCAGGCAACATTCTCCCCTTTGCTTTCTTCCTGCTACAAAAATTACTGAGTTGGTAAGCCTGCAGTAGCGGTGCATTCACAGTGAATTTACAGGTTGATAAAACGTCAGTCTCTAAACTCTATGAGGAAAAAAAAATATGGATGACTTCAGGAAGAATATTAATTGATCATGCTACAGCAGGACGCAGTTTAAGAAGCTGTTTCTGGACACAGCTAACTCCCTAACATCGTAGTTACATTCTTGAAAAATGTGACTAAGCAAAATGATGTTAAATCCAATTACGTCAAAGTAGTGACCTACTAGCAGGCAGCAGCCAAACAACATTGTAACTGAACATTGTGCGACTTTAAACGACTATGTTCTCCAATAGCTCAGCAACGTAACAACAAAATATTAACCAGGACGACATTAAGTGACGAGTACCTGTACAATCTACTAATTGGTTTCAGATGTAGTTTAGGGCAGGGGGAGCCAACCTTTTCTGGCTGCAGGCCAGAATGACCCACCCTGGGTCTGAAGTGAGCAGGCAGGTGCAGTGGTTTTTATACCTTGCTCCCCCACCACAGGAGCCCATATTCAACACACATCCTGATGCCCACAGCTCACATTATGCTCTCTCCCCCAGCCAGACCCCCCCAAGCATTAACCGCTCCCACCCCACTCCCCCCATTCTGGCAAGGACCCCCACCCATCACTGTTAAATTTGTACCCTTATGATTTATTTTTCCACATACATAAATATGTACAAACACACCTAAAGTCCCTCATATACTCTCCAGGTATTGTATTAGATTAGGCAGAATGCCATCGCATCTATTGTTAAGCCTTGTAAAGTAATATTCCCTCCAAGAGTCCAAGAACTCACATACTTCTTCAACAAAATAAGAGGAATAGAGTCGTACTTTAAGTGGAGTCCTAGCAGAAGACAGCTCTCACAATAGAGCAAGGAAGCCTCCACCGATGTCTATGGATTCATGGTAAACAGCTAAAAATAAAGAGTTCTACCTTCATTTTCTCACTGTTGTTCAGCAGTACATTCCTTAGTTCCTTAGAAACCATGTATAGCTGCCTCTTCTTTCCTTCCTGAGTCCGAGTAAGTAAATTCATTTTAGGAAATGAAGGATCCAATGCATAAAATTTCCTGTAAGCATAAAGTGACACTTTAGATTGCCAGGCTTCTATATTCAGTGCATTAAAAATGATGACAAACACAGACTCTACAGCAACTTCCCCATTCATCCATGACCACCACAGATGGCTGAGAGGCACTGCACAGGACTCATGGTATTAACAGTGTTAGATGTCACAAAAAACTCAGCATAGTTTAAAAATGAAGTTGAAATGTTTCATACTAGAGTTATTCTGCAGGCTGCTGAAAGTGGACATTTTAAACTTGGTTTTTTTAAAGCTTCATTCAATTTTTACTTAAGGACAAATTGCACGTCAACACATCCACTTTATCTTAAAATTATGGAAAACATGATTTATTTGAGAGCCAAAATGAAGATATATTTTTCAACTACAGCTACAACGAAGACCTATTCACCTGGGAAAAACTAATCCTAGTTAGCTGGAATCCTTTACTGCAGAATGAAAGGACATAATTTCTCCTTACTGGATGGATGGAAACAGTGGATCATCTTCAGAAAGGAACACAAAAGGGTCTTCTTTAAAACCAAACAACTTCATTCTTTTCGATGGCGGTGGTCTAAAAACAAATGTTATTGCTTGGGTGAATAGTTTTTTAAAGTTCTTTGGATTTAGATCATCATTTGGCAAATGACTGCGAGTGTTGACTGAAGCATGTGGAAGAGCACACAACTACATTTTCCTGTTGCTTCACTAGCAATATTGGTACTATAACTCTGAAAATTCAGATGGACGGATGTGGGGGAAAGAATGCATTAGCTAGGGGAATAGGAGTGCATCAAGCAGGCAATTGTGAAGGAGAGAGTCAACTGGGAAAGCAGGTGGGAGAAAAAGAGGAAGGTGGTGGTCAAGAGAAAAGGAGAGAAATTAATGGACTCCGGAAAAGTACCATATACCAGCATGTAGGACTAGCAGTTAATGCAGATATTATCGAGACTGCAAACAAAGTAATGGAGCCAACTAGAAATATTGCACAGCTTTTTAAAACAAGCTCTATGCCTCCATGAAGCAGACATATATTTAATGAGCAGTTATAGAGTTGGGTGCTCTTGTTGCTTGCCTCTATAACCAGCCTCTTCATTTCACTATCAAAATGCTTTTCTCCTTGCTCTCTACTACTCTCTCTGTCAGATGCTCAATTTCTGTTCCAGAATACTGTGAACCCATCCTCTTTTCATACAAGTTCTGCTTGCGTACAGTGGAAGATCAGGACAGGAAAAAGGCTTTTTTTGGAGACTAAGAGTATTAAACACATTGCTGACAGTGTACAGAAAAAAACCCATGTTTCATTTTCCACCCTAAGGGGCATACAAATAACGCTGAATTATTTAACAGTGACCAAAACAATCAAAAGTTGATATATATCCCCCAGGCAAACTAATCCTTTTGCTGTATTTGGTTCTTCAGATTTGTAAAGAACCCTTACCCAGAGAGTTTACAATCTAAATAGATAACAAGAAAGAAAAGGAACAGGGCAAAATAAAAGCAAATGAGTGCGTTGTGATAATAGTGTGTTTTCCTTCTTTAATTCTGCTTTTTAAATTATTTAAAATTCAGAAGTAAACAAAACTGAGGTTTCCACAAAGCCTTCAAGGGTTACAAAAACAGGTCTGCTTAGATGCAATCTCTTACCCACATACTCCATCCTTCTTGCTTTGCTCACACTCCGAGTTCAGTGAGTCCTGGATTTCCCTTGCCTGTTCATCTTCAGGGGGTTGTTCTTCAATAGTTTCTACAGAGCCATCTTCTGTAGTGGTGGTAGGTACTGCAGTATCTCCTGTTTTCTGCAACAATTTCTGCTGAAGCTGTTCCAGATTGTAATAAATGTTTTAGTGAAGCAAAAGTAAGTTAAATATAACCTGTCTACATACTCCTTTTTATTGAGTTTAGCACATATACTAAACACACTATATATATAAACACACACACACACACTTGTGTGCGTGTGGGGGGGGGAGGGGCAAGAGCTTCCCTGTGTGTGTGTGTGGTGGGCAAAACAGCTTACCAAAGAGCAAGTTACCCATTCAAAGTTGCCTTTATTTGGTCTACTGCCTTACACGTCTCCAAAAACGCATCGGTGCATCCAGTATGAAATGCATCACATTTAAGGGCAGAACATTCCAAATCAGTAGCCCAGTTAGTTTTTGCCTAATAACATGGAGAAACCAGAACTGGACAAAATTTAACAACTTTGTCTCACTGTACACGTTCAATAGCAGCGCTACTGTGTGAGCCTTAAAACGGTAAGAAGCACTGGAAAGTGCATTACTTTTGTATGAACCTGATTTTTTCATACTGCTTTGCAACATTTATTTACAAAGAGGTTCTAACTAATGGCATCAAGTGAACAGAAAGACCTCTAAGTGATTTGTATGAGGCATATACCCCTTTAATATGAATAACTGAGGAGAGTGTTACATTGTCTTAGTTACTTTAAAGAAAAAAGGTTTAGCTCCAGGTACAATACCACCTTGCTATTTTACTGGGGCTACACAAGCCCATCAACCTACTTAAAAGAAAAAAAAAAGAGAAGATTTGGGGATCTGGGTATACAAGTTCCACTGACTGACTTGCAGTCAAGACAACTTAAGATAAGAATGAAAACAGTTATGCTAGATTACTATGACCAATTTTTTTCCAATAGATTTCTAACTACATTTACAAAAGTTTCTCAAACACAACAAAAATACGTTTTCATCAAAGCTCCTTTTACCTTAGGCTGGCGTTTATTCCAGGGCATTGGAGCCTTTTTTATTAATACAGCCACAAAGAAACCTCCAGTGTTCTGGTGATGTGGCAATATCCTAAGACTGAACCAAAAAAAAGACAAAAACAACATTACAGTTAATATAATCAGAATGCAGAAGTTTTTACACAATATTAAAGAGTCACACTAACATTTACTGTGCGTCTAAATCAGCTGTTCTCAACCCACGGGCTGCATGCACCCCAATCAGCACACTGCTGTGGACTATGTGACATCCTGTTAAACGTAGGGGTGCACTGATAAAGACTTTTTGGGCCAATACCAATGGCCGATTATTAACAAGCCACATCAGGTGATACTGATGCAATTGCTGATATGCATCCCAACAGCTTGGACAGCAGCATCTGGCTGAAGTCTGTGGAGGAAAAGGGGTGTGGGGAGGAAAAGGGAATGAGGCTCAGGACTCAGGCAGGGGCAGGAGCTACGCAGACAGGGTGGGGTGCAGGACAGAGCTGGGACTAGTCTGGGAACCATGGGGGTGGGGGGCAGCTCCTGCTGCTGGCACACCCCAAGGGAAAGCACAGAAGGGCATGTGCCTCTCAGGATCTGTGCAGCGGGTGAAGGCGGGCTGCCGCTGTGAGCTTGGGCTGGGAGCAATGCCATGCTCTTCCTGGAGGGGGGTCGACCCAGGGCTATGCGCAGGGTAGGCAGAAGTGATGCTTGGAGGTGGGGTTATGGGATGGGCTAGTCACCCCAGAATTTGCTGTAGCCCCCCCACCCCCAAACCCTTCCTCCCAGCACCACCACCACCCACCCTGCATGCAGCCTGGCCCAGCTCCCCTGCCAAGAAGAGCCCAGTGTCACCCGCAGACCCAGCCCACAGTGGCAGTCCACACTTGCCCCACAGATCTGGGGGGGGCATGTGCCCCTCCCAGACCTCCCTGGGTATGTGCCAGCAGCCAAAGCAGTCCCCTCCCAAACAAGTTGCTCACGACTCTGTTCCATGCCCTGCCCCAGCCCTACTCCTTCCCCTCACTGGAAGGGCCTCAATCTGCACCCTCCCCTCAACTTACCAGCCACATGCTGCTCTACAAGTTGCCAGGCTGCATGCATGCACACAGTATTTATTGATGACATTATCAGCCACCTCAGCCAAAAAGAGCTGATAATGTTAATTTTGCTTTGATTGGTGCCGATACAATATGACCCAATGTATCAGTGCACCTCTCGTTAAATGGATACACAGGAAGTATATTGTGTGTGTATGGGCCATTTGTAAGTTGTGTGTTTATGGGCCAGAAGCTGCGGTCCAACACACTGAGAACTTCGAGTGTGGCCCATTATGGCAAAAAGGTTGAGAACCACTGGTCTAAATCAAGGTCTGTTCTACACTCTGTAATTCCAAAGGCAGCAACAAGCTCTGTTAGGAAAACTGTGAGTATATAGAAACTAATTATTGGAGGGTCACCTTAAATTTGTCCACCCACCACTGCTGCAGCATGGAAAGCAGCAACAGGAAGGAAGCAGTGGCAGAGGTTAGGTGAGGGGGCGGGGGAAGATCACAGGGAAGTCAAGTGGCCTAAACTTTGTCCCTTCTGCACTTCACCTCCTTCCACCTATTCCCCAGCACCCCCTGGCTCCCCATTTTGCTCCCTCCCTGACTGCACCCATCCTGTCCTTTTACCCTCTTCCCAAACTTACTCCCAGCTGCAGCTCTGGCTCCAACCCAGCTCCAACCCAGATGGGCATAACAGATGTGGCAGCAGTTCTGCCCCTGGGACCAGGTCAGAACCACAGCTGGAGTTTCCATCATTGCCTCTGCTCCTGTCTAACTGGGAGGGTTTGGGCTAGAATCACAATAGAGGGTAAGCAGCAGTGAGGGAGGGGGAAAGGTGGCAGAGGGGATGGGCTCAGGGCAGAAGCAGTGGCTCCTGTCTTATACTTGAATCTAAGATGAAGGGCTTTCCCTCAGAGCTCCACTGAATGGGGAAAAAGCTTTTTGTCTCAGATCTGAGTAAATATGGCAGACTAGGGTTCAATTTGTCCCTAAATGTTTTTCTACTAAACACACTCTCTTTGAACTAAAGATAGGGTTGTCACTCTCTCCATTCCTCTGTCCTTCAGATACATTTAGGGGTCACAGTGGTAGTGGCCAGTCACCAATATGCAATGGAATATTATCTTAACCATTTCAGTAATTATTTCTAGCCCACAATCTATTCCTAAAAATCAAGATGCCATTTTCCACAAGGTATTTCCCCCTATTGCTATAAAAGCTAAACATCGGATCCAATAAAATCAAACTACTTGGTGAAGACATACCAACGCTCCAGGTTCATTGCTTTCAGTTTTTCCTCATCTTTTATTGGGAACATGGTGGGTCGTATTTGTGTCTGTCTGTTAGAAGGCACCTCTTTCCAGTCCTCAAACCATTGCCCATCTTTTAGCATTATCTATGAAGGAAAATATGAAAATTAAATCTGAGGCTGCTGTTTCATGATCACATACTCACCAAAGTTGTGGAGCCCTCAGTCATAATTGCTGATGAATCAACTGTTGATACAGAGACCTGATGGCATGTTCCCAATTCTCAAAACTTTACTGCTTTCATGAATGACCAGAACTGTTCTTCCCGAACTCTGTATATACAGTATATTGTTAGATTGTGTGACATTAATGGTCTGGGCTAATTCTAAATTAATGAGGGACTGTTCAAATGCTCTAAACACTGCTCTGTATTCTAGCACGTTGATGTGGAACATGGGCACTTGTTCTCTGAATGCATGCCAATCCACCTGGGCTTCCTCTCACTGGTAATGTTGGAAGCCTCGCTATCATATCGTTTTCAGTGGTACAGAAGGAGGAAATGTAGCTCCTATTTATGCTACCTTTCTTTTTCCACTAGAAGAAAAACCTATACATATTTTAAGAACCTGAGTACAGGTTCTCTGAACTGCATCTGTTTTCTTCAACTGCACCTAAGGGCACTGAAAGAGTCTTTGATACCATGTCACTGAATGAACATGATGTCCAATGACCCAGAAGGTACAAGCAAATCTTACTAATATTCAGCAACTCAGCTGAGGTTGATTAACCAAAGTAGATATAATAGGGAATGTTTCAGAAGCTGCGAGCCTCCACTGTCCTAAAGTTCAGCTTTAGCTTAGACTATAGAGTTATTGAAGCAGTGTTCAAATGAACTTGTCTTAATTTATTTCCAAGATCAAGAGTACAAAAACAGTGGAGAATGATTAAAGAATATCTAATGAACAGCCATTTAGATATAAGAAACCTTTCAAATTGTGTCAATGTGTACGGCACTGATTCTCAACCAGGTTGCTGTAGCACCCTGAGGTACCCCGAGATCTTTTCAAGGGTGCCACCCAGTATTAGTACTGTTAGGTGTGCAACCACAAGTCCAAGATAAACCCAAAGGTTTCAAATAGGAATCCACAATGTCAAAAGAATACAGATGTGTTGCGATTTTATTTGGAGTTCTCTGCAACAAAAGAATTGCTCTAGCATTTTTCTGTAGTCAAAAAATAAGTGAAAACAAAGAGGGGCATTTTAAGCCTCTCAAGGGGTGCCTTGAGTCTGAAAATGTTGAGAACCACTGGTATATGGTTTCTGTGAAACCAAAGAAAAATTGCTTTTACTAAGAGACTAAAGGGTAGTAAGTAACTCTCCATACCAATAATGATTAAAAGTTTCATGCATTTCTGTGGTGTTTCACAGAATGCTGGGACAGAAGACTGTTTTCTGTCTGCCATTTGTACAAATGATGCTTGTTCATTATTGGAGGCATGCACATTTGTAAGGTGCTGCTCAGGCATCTTTTAACATGAAAGAGGAGTTCTGAGTCCTTTCTCTGAATAGACTATTGCCTTGGAATGGTAAATCCTCTATATGACTTGCATTTCCATTGGAATGCATAGCTGCTGCAATGAGAATAAGTACCTTGTCACTGGGGTAATCATTCTGGATTGTGAAGCTGTAACCAAACACAACATTTTGCTTTCACTGCTAACAGCCAAACTGTTCCTCACTTTCTGCTTATCAAGAGAACTCACTGTACATATAATTAAATTACATTTCCCCAGAAGTTTTTGGTAATTTGAAATATGAAACAAAGTTTGCCAGTGAGTGTATTTTCTTCTAAAGAGGTCCATTAACTTAGCCTTTGTCTGAAGGTGTTCTTTGGTTGGGGTCACTTAATCTCTTGGTTGGCTGCTGTGAAAGGAATCCAGGATACATTTATTCCACCAACTCAGAGGATTTTAATACTAGTTTCTCAATCTGTTGAAGGAGCAAAAAAGGCAAGAATCTGGCACACCATCTTTGTGGGCTTTAAAAACACTTTACTTATAGGAAGAATGATTTTTCTTGGCATGGAAGTACAAAGGATCATCACTAATTAATGATGAGTTCTGTGCATCTTTAAAAGGCACTGAAAATTCTTCTGCTATCCATTTCCTGCTAACTGTAACATTTTGCAAGAAAAGAAAGTAAGGCATGTGCCACCACCTCAACTGGTGAAGATGCTGACAGAATCAGTTAGCAAAGCATCCTCCTGTTTAAGGGTGCATATTTCTGACTGATCTTGTTGAGGAATGTAAACCTGATTTTCTTTAGGTAAGACATTTCTGTTTCATAGTATTTCTTAGGAAAGGCCCTACTGTTGAATATAAAAAGGAACTCTGAACAGCTATTTCTATTATCTGTAAATTAAAACCTAACCCAGATCTTGTTCTGTCTACTAAACACCTAAGACTTAGCAGCCATTTGATCCCAAAAACACACAGGTCTCTCCCTCATAAAAGCACTACTACTCCCATTTTCTCCATGGGCAGCCTAATGCACCTTCAAAGTTAACCCGTATTTCACTCTGCAGAGACACACAGATCTGCCATTATTTGGGCAGGCTTCATAAGCATCCAGAACATCAGGATCCAGCTTGCTCACAGAAGGAACATCTACCTGAAACTTCTGTCATGTTAGGACCCCCATGAAACATCTAACAGTAGCACTGACTTCAGTGTAAAATGAAACTACATTTTGCACTGAACCATCTCTGGATAAAATGAACACAC
Organism: Caiman crocodilus; assembly: GCA_030014935.1. Lineage (NCBI taxonomy): Eukaryota > Metazoa > Chordata > Crocodylia > Alligatoridae > Caiman > Caiman crocodilus. Next base: position 144,831,074 of record JAGPOW010000261.1, on the reverse strand, counting down.
AGCAATGGCATGCCCACCCCACTATGCCAGTCATACCCCCTCTCTTGCGTCTTCTCTTTATGACCACACAATTCTTATAGTCCTTTCCACCCAGTGGTCTAGCATCATCAAAGTGAATGGAGGATGCTCCTCAGCCCAGCCTAGCTCAGAGCATGATGGTTACTGTACTCTTTTAGGAAGTATGTGGATTCATACCCCTTAAAGATTGAATGGAGCCTGGAAGGGATGCCTCTGATTTCTCAAACAAGTGCTCTAACTATAACAGTGTTGAGAAAAAGATGACTTCCCCCCATGATCTCAACTTTAGTTGCTTGGCACAGTTTTTCTCCAAGGAATCAAGGACTTATGGGGTCAAGTTTCAGTTCCATCTGAGAAGGACAAAAAGATCTTAGGTGGAGGCAGATATCTAAGTGGCCATTCCAGATTAATTATGGGCATATATAGTAGCTCAAGCCTGACTTTCTAAAGATCTTTTCAAGCCAAAAAAGGAGGCAAAGAAGTCTCGACTCCTTCGTGGTTTTGTGGCTGCTGCCAATGATTTTAATTAGCAACCAAGACATTTAGAATTAGAAGGGAGTATCATATCAGCATCTTAGGAAAAGGATAGCGTCTGGGCCCTTGAGTTGAGCTTGACTTTTTGCTTTTGGGAAAGATGAGTAAGAGATGTTACAAGCTAGAGGGACATAAATCTGCCCTAAACAATACAAAGGCAAGCACAATGGTCATTGTTTAAGACAACGTGATGCCAGCGGATGATAGTTTGGGCATAATAGTTGTCCTACTACCATAAAAAGGAAAGAGCATAAAAGAAATAAGATGAACTCCTTATAACTTTCAGAGATTCTCTAAACCTATAGTAATATCTAAAAAAACTTTCAGAACTGCATACACCTTGGGATAACAATACAGCATAGCTGATCTAAACTACAAACATTGGGTTGGAGTGTACTACCAAGAATGGTGAGAGTGAACTAGGAGTAGCAGTTGGCCCACACCCTATCTTTTTTGTTCTTGTGGTACAAGGCATGAAGTTAGTGTGGTGCATGCATGGACCAAATCAGACATGGCTGGAAAAAAATCTCCAGTTTCAGGCAGTGGAACAGATGCACACCCACAATGGATGCACACGAGGACAGACAGTCAAAAAAAGGTAACATTCCTGCCATTATGGCCAATGCTACAGCTGGGGTATATTTGTATGCCATGCATTTAGCAAGCAACAAGAGATGCTGCATATTTGCAAGGATGTCAAGGGAATACTTCTGAAAAAACTGTCACTTATTTTCCATGACTTGCACTTGATTATTTCTTTCATATCACACATGTTTTTATCACAGCAAAAACCAAAATAGAACTGAGGGGAATTTTTTTCAACGGATATTAATTTTGCCAAAAGAGGCCATTTCAGTCATTCTGGAAGCAAATTCTTCCTGGGTAGTTTAGACTGGTAAATATTATTGTGACTGCATGCACAAGAGTGCCAGAGTGAAAGGGTCTCATTTTATCCAGGACTTCAAGGATTAGGACCCTTACCCAGATCCAGTGGTCTTCTTCTACATTTAAAGTTGTGGGTCCATAATATCTCATCTGTAAGGAGAGAGCCCTAACCACTAAGCTATAAAGGAGCTTTCAATTTCTTTTGCTGATACTGTTCTACTTTGTACAGATAGAAAGAACATTTAATGGAGCAGGAAATGGAGCCTACCAGAAGAGTGCTTAACCACCAGGCTACAAATACACTGTCACTCTCTCTCAATGAGTTTTTAACCATCTTACACAAAGTGAAAGAACTCCAGCAAGAGGTACTGAAAGAGACACCAAAGAATATTCCATTACAGTAGGTCTCCAAACCCAGGCTTAAGGGCAAAGACCTTTTGGATGCTGCCCAGAGAAATCAGAATCAAAACCGAGGTTGAAAGCAAAACGAAGACATGATGTCTTCTACAGCATGATACTTGCACAGCATTGCTGCCCATGGACCACCAAAGGTCCATTGCCCTCCAGACTGGTAGTTAGGACACTTAATGAATAGGTAGATGATTTCAGTTCATATCCCCTTCCTGCCTAATTCAAAGCAGGATTCTGAATCAAAGTTACACTGCCAGAGACATATGAAGAAATATACAATGTGAAAAACAAACATTTAAAAAGCAAATCTTGCAGGAAATGTTTACTAGAATTCTTGGACTTCTTGCCCAAATTGTATAACCAAAAGACAGACCAAGAATGAGATTATGGTGCACATCTTTACAGAAACAATAGGAATACCTTCCACTGTGTAATTCCTGGCATCCATTTCAAACCTGGCAACTCAGAAGAGACATCAGCAAGCTCTAAGGCACCTAAAAAGCCAAAAAACATAAATGAAAATTAAGTGATTGTAAAAATATAAAGTGTTGAGAATTTATTTAAGTCTGCTCATGTAATGTTTCCAAACATGATTTTCTAGAAATTATACACCAAGCTAATATGGTGTTTGTTTACTATTTATTTCAAGAGGCTTCAAAACAAGTACCACATCTAAATTACTAAACATTATATCCAACTTTTTACATTTCTGGTAAGCTCTTTAAAGAAATTTGCTGACCTTATAGATGGTGAGTATAGGCTGAAAAGTCAGTGTTACAGCAACATTAAACATTGGGAATAAGAGGAATGATATTTAGTAAATTAGGATAAAAATAAACATCAGTCTTTCTGATAGTTTAATAGACTGCTTAGACCAATAAAATCATTCTCTTCAAAGTTATTTTAACCTCTGCAGTGACACACATTTGAAAATAATTTGGCATAAACTATTGTTTTATGATCTGTTATCTCAAGCGAGAAAAATAAAATCAAAGATTAATTAGAAAGAGGAGGGAGAACAAATCTCTTGGCTAATGAGATAAAATGCTAATTTTTAGTCATCATGCCTTAAATCTAGGGGTTTGCTAGCCAACAGTTCATCAACAGAACAGCATTACCAACACTGAACTCATTAATTCATAAGATGTTCTGAATATGAAAGGAACTTTTTATTATTACTGAGCTGTGTTAAATGAATAGTCCCTTAAAATAACACCTGTCCAATTTTTAAATTATAGGAACTTCTGAAAGAATAAGTAAAAGATTAAAGTTATTTTTCATTATTGATCCTGCTTGTTTGCTCTGTGAACTCTACAACACTCTTTCAGTTTGTTCTCCATAGTCAGTCACCTCTCATGTGTGCAGATATTACACAAAAATCTGAAGATTTTTTTTAATTAAAAAAAAGGAGACAGTAGAACCACAAAAAAACTGTATGAGGATTGACAGAAAAGGGTAAAATCGAAAACTTGTTTCTCAAAGCTGATTTCTTTCAAACTGGTGTCCCTTTGATATTCCTGATTGCACACAGCAAGCTTAAAAAATGTGAGCATAAACTAGTGGTTCTCAGGCTTCTTAGACTCAAGGAATCCCTCAGAAAATGTCAGCTCTTAGTTTTCATTTGCTTTTTTTTTCAGTAGTCAAAAAGAGATCAATTTTGTTGCAAAGAACTCAGACCACAAAAGGTCAGAATGTTTTTGATATTATGGACTCCTTTTTGAAATCTCTGGGTTTATCTTGTGAACCCTGTACGTGTTTACACCCCTACCAGTGCTAACATTGTGCAGCACCCCATGGTGCCATGGAAATGTGGCTGCAGTTTTATGCCAGTAAGTTTCATACATTCATATGACTGAAAATAATATGCCTGGTGCTGTCCACAGAAGCAACCATAAGAAGTCATGTCTGTATAAAAGTCTCTCCAAGACTGTATGAATACAAGTCTAAAGGTTAAATCAGGGATGGGCAATTATTTCAGTCGTTGGGCCACTTAATGAGTTTGGGAGTTGTCAAAGGCCACACACAAAATCTTCTTTCAGAAGATAACATTTAAAAAAAGTTACAGACAAAAAACAAACCATGTACTAAAAATTAAACTTCTATATACAGTATTAAAATATTTCAAAAAACATTTTGTCCCAATTTATGTTTTTGTGAGTAGTATATATAGAAGCAATTGTGTAACAGCTCTAAAATAAAGTCTCTCTCTTGTATATTGTGTCTGTATGGGGGGGGTTGAGGGGATATATGGGTAGGTATGTAAATGGGGTGGGGGGGGGAAGCTGGCCAGCAGCAAGGAGAAGGAGGGAAGGGGTATTTAAGGGGTGCATGCAGCAGAACTCATTTGGGTTGTGTGGTGTGGTCTGCCCCATGATCTGGCCTTCGCCTCCTCATGAGGGCCTGTGGCTGCTCCTGTCCACAGCTGCCCCATGCAGGGAAGTACCGGTGGCTTTGGGGACAAGTGCCAGGCATCACATGTGCAGGTAGGTAGGGGAGGGAAGCTGGAGCTGAGCAGCTCCTGCCCCAGGTCATGAAGCTCCAGGTCTAAGTCTCAGCCCCCTTCCAACCACCCAGTGCAACAAGCAGCCACCTGGCAGGCAGCTGAGCAGGTGAAAAGCAGCTGGCAACTGGCTGGCTCCCGGCTGGAGATTCCCCCACCCACCAACCCCCAACCCTGATCTGGCTGAGTATGTGGTGCCTGGAATGCATTACCATGGTTGTTGCCACTTTGCTGCATTACCAACTGCCTGAAATGGTGCAGCAGAAACAGGAGCAGGAGAAGAAGCTGCTGGAGGTGGGGGGAGCCAAGCAATACCCAGGCCGCTGCAGCAGCACTGGGAGCAGCTCTGCCAGGAAGTTGTGCACACTGGCCAGGACGGTGCAGCGAACGGGTGCAGGATGTCCTGGGCAGGAGTGGGTGGGACTTGACCCTATGCAGACCACCATGGAGGCAGCTACAGGATGGATACAATCAATTGGCAGGCTGGATCTGGCCCACAGGCTACATTTTGCCCACCCCAGGTTAAGACAAACACTCCTCTTAGATGATTTAAAACAGGAAAGGGAGCAGCTATACAGAAGCATGCATCAGCTGGAAAGATCTAGTTGCTGGACAACTGTCTATGATCTAACCTCACTGCCTGCCAGGTAACATTCCTCAAATGTGTCTAGTTTACTTATTACTGACTATTGCTACAACCAATCATTCCTTCATCCTGACACTGGAGGAAAGCATGGCCCCAGAACCACTGTTTCACAGCTCTACAGTTTAAGCAGGCTGCTATCTTATTCTGATGTATCCACAACAGCATAAGACCATGCTCCCCACAGCTGTGCTTAAGGCAATCACAAGCACTGTAAAGGTGACAAGTCTCAGAACTAGCCAATGCCAGCTAACTTTAACAATGGGGTTCTGAGTATTAAGAGGGCATATTCTTACTCAATTGTTAGGCTCTATGTCTTGCACGCTTTTTACAGTAACAAAAACAAATATTTACTTCTGTTCATGTTGAAGAACAAAAACAGCTGTCTGAACGTATCTTGTGCACCTTGTTGGGAGAACTGGTTAAGATGCAAGTTATATTTGCACAAATCCAAGGCGGCAACAGAGCACTGGTGGGGCCTTTGTGGCATGGAGAATGTTTATTAGTGTTGTTGATGCAATAAAAGGAAATAGCACATCTTCCCATGTGCCTTCTGAAAGTATCACCTGTGACCAGCTGGCCTTAGACAACCCTAACTCAGGGCAATACTCCCTATTATGCAAGTTACAGGTTTTCCTTCATTTTTCTTGTAAATATTTAACCAAGAGAGCTCACAGTCTCACCTTGACTTTTCTCCAGCAGAGAGCTGATGACAGCTTCATTTTCAACAGGATTCAGTGAACAGGTAGAATAAACCATCCTGCCACCTTCTGCCAGCTGTTCAACACCACGGGTTGCAATTCTTAACTGCAACCTAACAGAAAATTCTTGGTCAAACTACATACCATGTAACAACCAGGCATATTCCCATAATTCTCGTAGAAAACATGCTGTCTACAGCTGAAACTCTCCTGAAACATCATAGCTAACTCTGGATGCATCTACACTACAAGTTAAATTTACTTCTGGACAGGGTATATAAACCCATGCTGAGCTCTGTACTGCTGCACTGTACCTAACCCAGCTAATTTAATATTTAACATTTCCTCACTCCTCCTAAAGTGCCCAATTTCAGATCATTTTAATGTAAGCAGTCTAGCTTCTGCCTCAGTAATTCTAGCATTCAAATTAACAGTAACCTGAATACTACTAGAAATAGAAACAGTACAGTTCAAGTAAGATGCTAGATTGAAAGTGTATAATGGGACCACTCTCACACCTACAGTAAACCTAGTCTTCTTCATTCTAGAATACTTTTGCTTTAAATGCATTTCCAGTGGCCCAGACATGCACATCAGCAGGGATCCTGGTTTTCTCTGATAAAAAACCCACAAATTCTCTGATAAAAACTCCAAAATCCATGATTAAAATAAAAGGCCCCTTACAGCCCCCGCAGAACTACTGGTGCCCCTCACTCCACCCCTACACCACCCCCAGCCCTGCTGGTGCACCCTGCCCCACCTGAAGGGGCCCCCAGCTGCCAGGGCCATGGGGCCACAGCCCCTGTGCCACTTCCCCTGCTGCCCCCGCACACAGAGGATGTCACCAATGCAGCATGGAACTCAGCAGCAAGGAGAGCCCTGTGTGGCTCCACTGTTCCCTACAATGCAGGGTTGCACATACTGGGCTATGAATGCCTTCGGGAAGAACAGCAGGCCAAGAGCCTGAGCCCACCCCCTCTCCAATCTGGAAGGCCCAGGTACAGCCTGGCTCTCAGGAGTGGGCATGGCAGTGGGGAGCCAGCACCACCCCCACCCCCCTGAATGAGCTGATTGCGGCCCTGTCATTCTCCCCGCCAGGGCCTTGTGGCCTCGCATTGCAGCCCCAAGCCCCATGCACCACCTGGCTGGGAAGCAGGTTCAGCCCCAATCCCAGCCCTGCCCAACTTCCCCCACTTCTCATGGGGGTCTCAATCTCTCCTCACCCCCCAGCTTACCTGTGGGAGCTGCTCTCCAGGCTGCCTGGGGCTATGTGCATTGCGCCCCCTGCCTGACTGCCTTCCTCCTACTCCCTCCCAGTCCCCTGCAAGCTGGAATTCTGCCAGCCTCCAGACAGCTCATTGCAAAAACTACAAAAATCAACAGGTTTCTCTGCTAAAATGCGCATTTGTCATTCTACTGCAGTGAGGGGGGAAATCTGTGTTTTACTCTGTTTTTCCACAGGAAATGGAAAACCTAGATCCCTGCACATCAGCTACCTAGCCACACTGGAAAACAAACGTGAATATCCAGTTGAACTAAGTTACCTTCCTCAAAAGAGGGAAAACAGCAGCAATTTGCCATGTTGAAAAAAAGTGTGCGCATACATTTGCACAAAGGCAGACTATAAATAACCAACCACATCTAAATAATTGTGAAGGGTTTACTACATCAAAATAATTTTGTATCTCAACATTCAGAATTGATAATGCTCAATTTCTTAAAAGATTACAATTTACCAGAGAGACTTCAATTTAGTTTTAAAATGACTTATTGAACATTGGCTATCAAGCTGTAATATCAAACACTCCCACCCACATTTGTTATTTTACTGAATAGCTGGGACATCAAGTCACTTAGATTAAGACAAATCTGTGATTCATATTCAGTACAGATACCAACACAAGGATTCCACCAATATTCACATTTGATATTCTGGATTTTGCTTGGGTTTTAGTATACAAAATACCCACTGCCACTCAGGCACGCAGTCTTGCCCACAGCTTCCAAATCCCTTCCTCTCCCACCTGTCCCAATGCTTAGCAATCACATCCTAGATCCCCAATAATGCTGTGCATTTAGATTCATAAGTCAATGAATACTGATACATGTTTGGTATCATATAAGAAATACAAAGAAAGTCTGGATTCATCCTATCCTTACTGTAGACTAAATTCAAATCTGAACAATCATTCCACTCCTAGAAGAAAGCACAAGGATATTAGCTCTTCATTGAAGAAAGAAATGGCAACATTATATAATTTGTATTTCATCATACTGCTATGTTAAAGAATTACTCTTTTCCCCCAAACAGATACAAGGATTATAATATGCCTTTTACCCATGCAACTGCAAGCTATTTTGAGTTGTCCATTTTTTCCACACGTCAATGTTTTTTCTCATGGTTCCATCTCCACTGCAATAGAAGTTTGCATGTTAATTCATATGCAAAATATTAAATTTATCATGTACCTTTGGTTATCTCCTTAAAACACTTCTAATTGCATTTCTCTGTTTTTAAGTCAAAGAGGCTAACCACAGGGGATTCCATTTAAAAAGGGCCCTAAGCCTTTTAAAGGCCTTATTCTAGTATCTAACATCTACCGCTAGGACAGTGAAATAAGACTCAGCTAGTACCTGGCATTTCCACTAAAATCTGAGAAAGCTGAGTTAGAAGTATTTGTAATTATTCCATTAGAAAGTAAAGAACCACAATATGAAAACTGACTGGGATTTAACATTTAGAAGGCATGATTGGGTTTGTTTTTGTTTTGGGGGTTCTTTTGTTTATTTTTAGGAAGCCACACAATTCATTCTTAAAAAGGATACAGTAAAATAATCAAGTACTTCATTACTAGTATATTATGGCCCAACTCTTCAGTCACTTCAGTTAGCTAGTTCTGAACACATGTGCAAACTTGCACTAAAGGATCTGCAATCCAATTTCTATCTTATGTTGAGATATAATCTTACCAGCTGCTCGTCTGAACACATACTTTGCTGCCTACCCTTAGCAAGATCAACAGTTTAACTCTTATGTCTGAGCAATAGGAGAAAGTCAGGAGGGAAGTAATATACAATAAAATCTCAAGAGACATGGGGACTACTAAATAAAACAATTCACTGTCCACCTTCTTTAAGAAAGGTAAATAAGCTTTCGGCAATCAATCAAAATATATTTAATACAACACAAAAGCAGCCAGAGAACAACAGTCCCTTTGAACAATTCCAAATCTGAGGACAAAGTGAGGTGTTAATGGAAGTGATTCCATCTGAAAGAGACTCATGGCATTAACACCTTCTTTTTTTTTTTTCAGATTGGTCCAATTCATTTTTACATTTCAGTTCCTTTCACTTGACAAGAACAAAAGACAGCTGAGACAGAGGAATGGGACTCTACTCTGGCTCATACACTACCAACAAAATTGGCAGTATGGACATCAATTTACATTTGCAAGCATTTAAAGTTTTGCCAAAATAAGCTCTTCATAGAAGAATCTATGAAAAAATAACTTTAAAATGTTAAATAAAGCCGTACGCTATTTGAAGGAACTATTGCAGAACCAAGACTCCAACTATGAAGAAGTAAAATAAACTTAACTGAATCTTCATTCCATGGGTAATATAACCATAAATTAGTTACACTAGATTGCAAAAACTGCTTCTCAATAATCTGAGGCATGAAGGAAAACAGGCATGTGTTTATGTTTTAGAAGTCCTAATGATGTAATGATGATTGTACTGGGAAGAACTGTTTGACTTTCAGATTCCATGCCACATTGACAGGGTTGGACAAAAGGTTTGCTTTTAAAACCAAGCAGCTTTAACACCAAATCAATGCAATGATAATAAAGGAACTCCAAAATGCAAAGATTGGAAAATTACATTTTAGACCGAAGAGCACTTTAATGCTCTGAAAGAAATCATACATACATACATACAATTCTATTTATTTTGTTTCTGTTAATCCCCAAACTACAAGGATAAAAAAAATAAAGTCTTGCAGACTTCTGACATCTCCCTCTGCATACATCTGGTCATTCTTGGTCCATTAAGTGAAGCTAAGTAAAAACTGGAGTGAGGCAAAATTTGCTTTTCTTAATCCTCTTGCATAATCTGATTTAAAAGAAAAGCGTATTTGAAAATCCCTGTTTGAACCCTGCTTCACTAGGCAGAAAAAGCAACAAATCAACAGTAAATTTATGTTCCAAATAATACAACAAATTTTTTTTGCATAAAATAGTAAACACAAGATACCTGCAGGGAACATCACATAATATCCTGTCATAGAAAAGGATTTCCTTTTTCCCGTTAACATCTATTTGCAGATTAGGAATGATGGAGGCATCATGATTCACCACCATGATGCAAGGGCTGTTTAACCTCTTAGCTTGATGAACCAGCAAATAGCAGCGCTTGTTGTCAACATCATTAGCAATTACAAATCCCTCTGGGGATAAAAAACATAAAATTCACAAAAATAGAAACAGCTGTATCTTCCACTATAATACAGTTCATATCCAGACCATTCACTTAAAAGAGTCAACAAAAATATGTATTCAGAGGCCAAAAAAGAAGGATTACTTTATGCCCTACAATTCATTAAATATAATTTGCTGGCTTTTCTTTTGGTTGCATAAACTGTTTGCCTCTTTCTGGAGACGTCCATGGAGATCAGTATTTATTTCTATAGGTTGAAATTTTAGGCTGTGTCAAAATAAGGTCTATAAAACCAAAAAAAAAGCATCTCTGAAGGGTGGAGTGGTTTGTTAAAGACAGAAACAATAAATTCCGGTGCTATGCAGCTGAAATAAAAGACTATACAGGCCTTTAGCACAGAGACAATATGCTCTAGTCCCTGGCAAAAAAGGCAAAACTTCTGTGCTGGAAAACAGCCTGCAAGCAGCCAAACAAAGACAAGATCCCATAAGATTTACTGTCTACAAGAGTGGTTCCCAACCTTTTTTTGCCACAACCCACTGCTAGGAGTGGAGTGCAGCAGCGGTGGTGGCCCAGAGAAGCTCCCGGCATGCGGCGCAGTTTATCCTTTGCATGCAGTGCTGCTGGCATTGCCCCCCCAACCCTCATTTGGGTCACGACCCAAGGTTGGGAACCACTGTTCTATAGGCATCAGAATGAAGATGAGCATTTGATGTTAAAAAATAAAAAAAATAAAAGGAGGGTGGGTTCTTAAAGTGAAGGATTGGCACAACTTAATCTAGCATCTATAGGAGAGCACTAAAACAAGAGCTAGCAAGTTCCTATCCACAAAGCTCAGACTAATTAAACAAAAAAAACCTCCTCTAATCATGCCTAATGTTACCACAACCCTTCTACAAGTGTATAATCCACATCTCTTTTCTTTGAGCCACTAAGTTTTAAAGACAACCTGCAGGTAACTTTAACAAGCAAACAGCTGTGATACCTCAAAGTGGGAACTGATTAAAAAGGTCCTTTAAAAGTCTGAAGTCTACTATATACTTGCTTCCCGAATCTTCTTTGAACAGTAAGGCCAATGTTATTCAGCATATGAATACTGTATTTCCTCACATACCATGAAAGTCTGCAAATAAGATGCACCCTGTTTTGGGAAGGCAGAATGAAGGAGAAGAAGAAAAAGATTTTTCTAGTCATGCTTGAAAGCTGACTACATGGAACTTCAGCTCACTCACCCCTTCCTGGCTGCTCAGGCAAAAGCTAGTTTTAACCCTCTCACAGCTACCACCAAATTGGCACCAGCTTTTGGCTGCTTAGCTAAAAGCTATTATCAATTCTGCCATTCCAATGAAGAAATGAACTTTCCCACTAAGACAAGTGCTCCAAATTGGAAGGACAATTTTTTGAGGGGAAAGTGTGCAATTAAATGCAGTATATTTGGGGATTTTTTTTAATACTTGCATATGCTCTTAGGGAAAAAAAACCCACAACAAATAAAACAAAACAAAACAAAACATCTTTGCAATTTAAAGCCTCACAATCCCAAAGCACTTCTGACAAACTCACCTGGAAAAGGAACATTCATATTTGCATGCAACATTTCAATTAGCTGTGCAGTCTTAGACCCAGGCGCAGCACACATATCTAGAATCTACCAAGAAAAAAAGAAGTAAAAAAGAACAACAAAGTTTCTCAAGTTTTAGTCTTGATTTATTATAGCTTCTTCCTTAAATACAAGATGCTTTTCAGATACAAGATCATAAAATTATGAAATGGACAAGTTTACTCAACTTACATGAAATACCCCTGTTTTGCACGCATATACATATGTGGGTGCATGCATCCATCAGCTAAGATAGAAATATAATTCAGTTCTCCATATGCACAAACACTTATTATTGACGTTAACAAAAAGTGGGTATATTCACAAAACATATATTTACATTTAAGTGTTGTTATTTTTCTCATCTCAAATTACTTTTTACCAGTAAATCCAAGATAGTTAAGCTGTAACAGCTAGTCTAGACTCTCTGCACACAATTGTAATTAACACAGTGAAAAGCCTCAGGTAAAAAAAATCACAAATTCTGTACTGTGGAACAAACAGTCAGGAACTCTCTCTCACTGGCAATGAACTCATTGACAGTTAACACATTCTGGCACAGAAAACCCAACAGAAAACACCCCTAGGAAAGGTATGTTGCTTCAACTCTAAAAGCTACATACTACACTAATACAGCAGCATAAAAGCTCATGGAAATATAAGCAAATAAAATGAGCAGCCACTTAAGCTTTACAAAGGACTACATCTGCTGTTGGGAAAACCAAGGACACCTGTAGAGGATGCAATTAAACATCTGTTTGTTTTCACAGCTAATACTAAGAAAAAGAATGAAGAGAGCAACACCGAAGAACCTGAGCTCCTATTAAGGCTGACCAGCAAAATGACTGCAGATGAAAATAAAACTGCAGAACGAAGCAAAGGTTATGTAAACAACCACTGAAATGTAAAATTCATATTTAAAATAGGGTTGTTAAGCCTTTAAATAAGACAAGAGCAATAGGAAGGCTGGTAAAGTGAACAGATGTTCTCTCACAACAAGCTTCTTGCATAAAAATCTTGTATGCGTAATATCAACTAATTTGATTCCAGGTAAAATTCAGACAGTGAGAAAGCATCTATTCTTTAATCTATTTACTCCACTAAAGATGACTAAGAAGAGTTTGGTTTGTTTAGTATAGCTAAACGAAACTGAGAGAAACTGTCACTGCTGTCTGTAAATACACCACAGAGGAAACAGAGCTATTTAAACTAAGGAAAAATATTGGCATAAGAACAAATGGGTACAAATGGGCCATGAATAAATTCAAGACGGAAATTAAAAGATTTCCAGCTGTCAAAGTGAGGCTCTGGAACAGCCTTCCAGTAGCAGCACTAAAGGGACAAATCAATTAGCTGGTTAAGATGGAGCTGAAATGTTATGATTGGAACTGTCAAAAATTGCTGCCTGCAATAGCAAAGGAGTGTTTTTTATATGGGAGGTCCTCTCCAAACTTTTGTGGAACTGGAAGACCATCCAGCATAAAACAGTGACTTGGGATTCACTCAGACACTGATGACATGCCAAAGCAAAACAAAATGAGAAAGTGATGTGTGTGAAAGTAGCTCTGTTTTTAAGCAAAATGCTTAGAGTTGGTGGGAGCAAACCAAATCAAACATTAAAATGGAAGTATGTTTAACTGAAAAAATATCTGACTTTTCAATACCCACAGAGAGTAGTTCATCATTAGTTCATGCAAAACACACAGCATATGCTGTTAAATAAAGCACCAATACAAAAGGGTGGGTTTTGCATTTTTTCTTAACCTGTCAAAACGGTTTTGTTAACCAGACCAAACTTATTTGTAGTTACCTTGTGATGAGGACTAACATTAAGCAGAAGGGGAGGAATCATACTGACAGCTTCCTGACGACTAATATTTCCCTAAAAGAAAAGAAGCACATGTGTATTTTGCATTCCACTACAAATAGTCATGATTTGTTTTTACAATAAAACAACTGCAGTGATTTATACAAGACATCAGCACATCCTCCAGTTGCTAATGCATACTTAAAAAAAAGTTTGATAATTCCAACTATTACAACTGACATTGTTATAATGTATTACAAATGTCATGGGAAATGTAAGGATCAAACACCAACTAACTGCAACACACCAGTTTACTAGTAACAAGATTCCTTCTTAAACAAAAATCTCTTTCCCTTATGATTATGGATGAATTTGGAACTTTTAAGAAGAGACTAGAGAATCTGGCTTCAGTCAAGTAAAGGCAAGATAAACATTTCATGATTCTCCTTTAATTTAAATCCTAATGCTTATAAATCTTCTATTATACTCAAGAAAGCCCTGCCAGACATTTCCAAAAGCTCCATTTCTGAACAACGACTCAGCCTCAGTCATTCTAAGACCTGCCTATAATGGCAGTTAAGTCCAGGCTTGATAATGTGCGCAGGCTCACACCTGTCTGGAATTGCTACTTCAAACTCTCAAGCTTGCACCCCAGCAGCACTTCCATCTGCACTGGAAGCCCTTCTGAAGATCTGAGACTCAGCATGCCCATCCAGTCTGCTTATTTCTAACCCCCAAGTCCCCCTCCCTGCAGTGTAGTTCCAGTAAGCATGCCTTGCAGGACAATTCTTCAGTATATCCTTCAGTTCCTAATGCATAATACTCTCTCTGGCCTTTCTATAACTCCCTTTTTCTTGACTGCTCAGCCAGAGTCTGGACTGCCTCACACCCTGCTGCCATAAAGGGATGAGAAAACCTATACACCAGCTAAGTACACAGAAGCATGCTACATAGCACATGCAGTATTACCAAGTCACTGTACAAACGTTGTGGACAAAAGGGATGAATTCAAACAAAAACCTAAAACGTTGGGGGCAGCCATACCCTTAGATGCTTAACTCAGCAACTGACCTCATGGGAGGAGGAGGGGGGTGGAAATCAGGCCCTTTTAAGGCATCTTTAGATGGGCAACCAAAAAGAGGTACTGGTCTCTTAAAATTAAGGCCAGGGGTTCATGTACCCCCAGGGGTACTTAGAAAGGTACTAGGGGGTATGCACAAGCAGTCAAAGATAGAGCACTGCCACCTACCACCCCGTGCTTCCACCTCCCAGGAGCAGAGCGCAGGGGGGGCAGTGGTTCCCCTGTGGGCCGCACAGGTGCCACCCAGATGCTGGGGGAGGCGAGGGGAGCTTGCTCACACACAGCAATAGCCGCCATCCACCATCCCACACAAGCGCCCCCCACATCCAGCAAATGCCACCAAAAGGGGTACACTCCTTTAAAAAGGTTGAAAACCTCTGATTTAGGTCACGGGTATGTGATAATCATGGCTATGTTCTGGTCCTGTGAGATGAACCATTGTCCACAATAGTTAAGAATAAAATCAAATATAGCCAAAAAAAAGATCTAACATGACATTAACTTAGATCTTCAGAGATTACAGACCAGACTGAGCACCATATAAAGCTGCCCAATATGAGATGTTCTAGTTCTAAAGAGAAAAGTTAGCTCAGGATACAAAAAGTATCACAGTTGTTACAACTTACACACTCTGTCTCGCTAACCAGAAACTGATGAAATTTTTCTAGTTCTGGTGACTTCCGCAAGATTTTTCTGCTCAAGTTTGTGTGCCATGCTAGCTCTTCTGGATACCTGAAGAAACAGAAGAATGTCATTTTGTGCAACTCTTTATTTTACAGTAATCCAGTGTGAAATACATTGATAATTAAAAACATTCAGTCACGTTAAAACAACTAAAAAACTGTTTAAATAATTTAGTACTGATCCAATTAATAACCTGTTGAAAAAAAATGGTAAAGAAGGCAGAAGACATGGACAAAATAACAATCCTTGTTTAACGATCTTATGCATGTCAAGCTTCTGAACAATTCTTTTTCAAAAAAGGAATCGGAGTTGTAACAGTAGAGTTGAATCCATACCTGTGGCCTATATCAAGAACCAACTCAGTCCCAAGTAAGAAAATCTGCAATCCTATCAGAAAAGATCATCATCGGTTCACTTTGGCACCAGCAGAGACATCACAGTAACAAAAGATTTTGATGTAATGAATCTTCATACTTGCATCACTGAGAATAGCACAAAACTCTGTTGTGCACCTCAGACAGTCAGAATGATAACTCAGCTCATAAAAGTTCCACTGGGCAATTCTTTGCTTGTGTTGTGTGAAATGGTTAAACTTATCACCAAATACACACAAAAAAAAATGTACCTCCAGCAAAATGAAAAATGCTGACCACAGACACTTAAGATAATCCTAGACTGGAATGCTTTAAAGGACGTTCAGTAACACTGAGGTAAAGGTCCGACTGTTCACCCTTCTGAAATAACTTAGTTGGGAATGCTGCGGTTTGAAATAATAAATAAAATGCTTTAGTTTTTAACAATGTCATAACTGTCTCTTGGGCCTTGTGAGATGGGCCCTGTGCCTGATTGGAACATATTCCAGCTATCACTTTATTGCAGGGGTGGGCAATTATTTCAGCCAGAGGGCCATTTACTGAGTTCTGGTGAGCTACTGAGGGCTACAATGATAGCCCTGCCCCTTGACTAGTACCCTAACCCTTGGTCACCATTTTAGGACCAGAAGTCCTGTCCCCTAACCCCTGACCTTTACCACTAGAAATCCCTACCGTTGCCCCCGGAAGTAACGGGGAAAGGGGGGGAGGTTGCCATCTTGGAACCAAAAAAACCACAAATCTAAAACTCAAACATCTACTATAACATATTTTAATTTTATTTCAAAAAAATATTTTGCCCTGATTTCTATGTGTGTGTGTGTAGCATATATAGAGGTGAATTGTATAATAAGTCAAAATAGTATTACTCTTGTATATTGCATGTGGACTATGCAGGGGAGAGTGTGTGGGGGGTGTTGCAAGGGGATGTGGCTGTGGTGTGCTGGGTAGAGTATGTGTACATGTGGGAAGGTTGTGATGGGTAGGGAGGTGTGAGGGAGGGTGGGGACTTCCCCACATGCCATCCCCCCCATAGCAGTGGTGGCAGCAGCAGCAGCAGCAGGCCCTCGGGGTTTTCATGGCCAGCACTGGCGCTGCTACCCAACAGCACATGACTACAGCCAGTGCAGGTGACAGGAGTGCTTACATAGGGTGGGCAGGGTGTGGGTGTGTGTACAGTGTGAGGGATGATGGAGGGGCTTGCAGACCGCCATACGCCCCCCATGGACAACAGCCACCGGCAGTGGCAGCAACAGCAAGACCTCAGGCCCTTGGGGTGCTTGTGGTCTGTGCAGTCACAGCTGCCAGGTGGCACGTGGCTCCAAGGAGTGGAGCCAGGCTGGCCGGCCACACGGGTCTCATGTGCACCTCCAAGAACTTGCACACCCCCGGGGAGAAGCACCATGCAATAAAGTCAGCTGCCTTTCCTACTCCTTGTTACCACATGCAGCCCACGGAACTCCGCCAAGAAGCAGCCCCACCTCCAGTGGAGACTCATATGAGTTGCATGTGGCAGCAGGGAGTAGAGCCAGGCTAGTCCACCGCTATCACGTGGGACTCGCGTGCCACTGGGGGGAAGCCCTGCACAATGAAGCCAGTAGCCTGGCTCCACTCCCTGATGCCACGTGCAGTTCACAAGACTCTGCTGGAGGTGGTGCTGCTTCCCAATGGAATCCTGTGAGCTGCACATGGTGGCATGGAGTTGGAAAGGCAGCTAGCTCCATTGCATAGCACTTCTCCCCTGGGGATGTGCAAGTTTCTGGAGGTGCACATGAGCCCCATGTGGCAGGCCAACCTGGCTCCACTCCTTGCTGCCACATGCAGCTGCCAGAACTGGTTGGAGCCATGCACTGCCTGGCGGCTGTGACTGCACAGACCATGAGCACCCCAAGGGCCCGAGGCCTGCTGCTACTGCCACTGGTAGTGGCTGTGCACCCCAGAGGGCATGTGTGGGGGCCTGTACCCCCCGCATCATTCCCCACACCCTGCCCACCTGAGCTCCGCACTCCTGCTAGGCACAGGCCCTAGGCTGCACACTAGTGCCACACTCCACATTCCTGCCCACCTGCAGCTTTCCTACTTGGTGCCTAGAGTGAGTGCTGCAGCATGGACACAGGAGGTGTTAAGGCCAGGGAAGCCAAGTAGGTCATCTGGCAGCTGCAGCAGTGGCCCCACCTGGAAGGTGCACATGCTGGCTAGGGCCAGGGTCCTCCCAAGCAGAAGGGTGGGAGTGAAGCATACAGGCTGGGTACAAATACTTGGCGAGTGCCTGCAGGCTGGATGATACCACCTGGCAGGATAGTCCCAGCCTGCGGGCCGTACTTGACCTGTCCGTTTTATTGGGACTGGCATCAATGTAAAGATACAACCACACCACAACCTGGGGCTGCTTCACGGTAAAAATAAAATGGCCGAGTGACAAATTTAGGTGAGCTGCCTGAAGAGGTTGGTAAGGCTTTTGGGCTAAGTAGACAGTCAAATAGCCTGAGGCTGAATCAATTCAATTTTCATAGTCTAGTCTAAACTGCGTAAATTAAACCAATAAGCAAGTGAACAGGCATTCACCTGATTCCAGAAATGCAGCCATATGCCTGCAGTGGCTCACGCCAGAAGCTGAGAGGCACAAGAGCATGCTTCCCTGCTCAGCTGGAGCACGCAGCTTGGGCCAAAGCTAGCCTACCCACCCTGCAAACCACCGCCTCGCAAGGAAGAGGAGGTGCAAAGCATCCTGAGATGTTGGGGGACAGCGTTAACTTGAATCTGGAGGGAATCAGGGATAGAAGTTCAATAAACAGATTTAACCTAAATCAGTTAGGTCTGATACTTATCTTAAACCTGTTTCAGTCATTTTGCAAGTGGTTTATGTGCACCAAACTTCTCTTGTGTTACAGATCCAAACCAGTTTCTGAGCGCTTATATAACAGTTTTAATGTTAACTTTTGTCCCTAACCTTGGGTAACATTAAGTATGTTTAAGTCACTTTACAAAGAACATCTTTAAGGGATTGTTAATCTGATATTAAAATTAACAAATGTAAAGATTTGCAGTTTATAACAGAACAGTATTTAAATTAAAAAAATTACCCTTTAAAAATATATTTGTTAGTACCCTATCAATCTCTGCAAGGATCTTTTCTGAAAAGGTAATGATGAAATAAACCTATGAAGCACTCACAGGTACAGCAGGCTGCACAATCTTCAAGTAAAATGATTTTTTTCAAGTGGGTGGTTTTACTTAAAAAAATAAAATAAGAACATAAAATATTCAGTGCTACAGGAAGCTTCATTTTGTTTATTAAAACAAATGTGACAAATTTAACAGCCGCTAAAAGCAGTACTAATAAGCACCTAAAATTAATTTCTAAGGGCAGCAACAATATGCAGAAGTAATTATTAGAATGCCTGCAGGAGTACAATACTTGATTAGCTATACCCAGCAGGATCTGCGTAGTAGGTACACTTTATTGCTACTAAGATTCCAATAGTTTTTATTTTTCAGGGAAAAATATTATCCCAGCTTACTTACGCTCCACGGTTCAACTTTTAGATCAGTCAATTCCACCACTAGCGTGTGTTAACTATTAGACTGAGAAGCGTAATAGAGAAGAGGAATCTGAGCTCTTTGAAGTGATATGCTTTTAATCAACAAAGAGTTCCTTTGTTTTCCTACCAGTTTAATGGTTGTGGCACTTCAATTTTCTGACCATCCACTACTAGGTCCTGCAGCTCCTTGAAATACTTGTTCTTCAAACAGTGGAGAATTTCGTTTGCATGGCTAGGGAAAGAAAAAAGCCTATGTATGAAAATAGTCAAGTTTCAGGCCAATGCAGAACACTTTCCTGTTAAAACAAACAAACAAGAAAAATCAACCTGAAAGACAGGACCCTGTCCCAACTAATGCCATCAACAAAAACCAATGCCACTTTTATTGTTTGATAAGCTTATAAATACAGGTTCTTACAATGGGAAGTGCTAGGCAGCCTTAATAAGGGATAATAACCATTCTGCCTATAATAAAGTGCACCTCCACCTTGTTTTCCTCTGTTAAATAATGTATCTAGCTTGTATCTAGCTCCCCCTTCAACATGCAACTTTCCTAAATGTGAGACAAGAATTCCAAGTATATGGTGCTTTTGCTTTGCAATGTACTAGTTAGTTATCTTCAAAATATAACTTTGCTTGGGTTTTGCAACTTGTATTAAGTAGTGTTAATATGAAGAAAGTACAGGATGGGTGAATAAAAAATATATATGGGCTAAATAAGGAAATATGCAAGGAGAGAAATAAAATTGAGATTTGAGCTAAGATCATAAGACAAACATATTTAAGCACTCTTCAGTGGGCACAACTAGAGCAGGGGCACTTAATGGCCAAAAGCTTGTCCAACAGTTCTCCTAAATAAATACTTGGTCCAATGAAAGATCTCATGAAAAAGCCTTGCCTCTTGGGTATTTCCTGGACTACCATGGCTGCAACAACACTCCAGCCCTAAATATTAAAACTAATTCAGGGTAAGTTTAAAGCTTGAAATTTTCTTAAATCATTGGATACAAGTGGGCTAGTGTATGAAGGTTAACTCAGGGTTATTTAAAAACATTAATTGCAGAAACTTATTTTCACTTGTTACTTCTGAAATGGAGGAAGTGGTGACCGTTTAAAATGGACTTCCATTGAAATTAGTGATATGTTGAAATCTGGTTGATAGGCTAAAGTTTAATTAATAGAAGTTAATGTTCAAAATGTTCATGCTGCATTTCTACCTCAGCTGAATTTTGTGGGAACATTTCAACCAATGTTTCAGTTGTTTCTAAGAAAAATCTGACAACTACTTTGTGTTGAAAAGCTCAATGGGCATGTACTTGGAAGTACAGACCTGAAATACAGTAAAGGCCTGTGGACTAGGATCATGCATTCTTCTGTTCCTACAAAAAACTGCCAAACTAGTAAAGTTACAGACCAGGGCCATCCAACTGCAGCCTGCAAGGTGTTAAAATGCAACCCACAAACTCCTATAATTACTTCCCTCAGCACTCCAGCTGCTGCCACAAGGGCCTCTTGAATTTACCTCTCACTCCGGCTTCATCTTCTTGCTCCAACCCCTATGTGTATGGCATCACAGGGCCCAGCATACCATAATATCCTGGCCACTCAGAAACTGGACAGCCCTGTCATATACCACTGGGAGGATGAAGCAGAATTGCAATTTGCACATATTCAGACTTGTAGATTTTAGCCACTAAATTTTAATGAAGGTTTTGAGCAAACTGAGCTTGCTCTGTCCCCTCAGAGCTTCTCCACATAACCAACCTTCACATATCATCCCCCCAGATCAGTTGGGCATACTCCAGCCCAGAGCTGCAAAACTAGGTAGGCACATGAACAGAGGCCAGATGACTTTTCTCCCCTGTATTTTCAAAAGCACCATTTCCACCAATCAGGCAACACAGAGACAAAAACAACCTGACTTGAATTGTTAGCTGCAAAGGACCAGATTGGAACAAGAAAGGGAACGAGGAGAAAGTCTGACTGCGATGTAAGCATGGGAGGAGGACGATGATGATTAGGATAAAGCATGGGATGGAGAAGGGGAGGACTGGCTGGTACAAGGCACTGAAATAAGAGAAGTCAAAGAAGTGGAGACTTGGGGCAGGTAGACCAGGAGAATACAACTGAAATGAGGAGCCAGGAGGAAAGAAGAGACCAGGGTGGGAACAAAGGATGAGGCAGAAAGGTGTATCCCTAAAGCAGGATCCCTCCCTTACAGCCTACGATGGAACCCAACTGTCACCATTCCTTTGCCACCAACAAACAGCTCTGAAATGCACTGGTAACCTGCCTTATCGCCTTCTGCAAGCAAGGCAATAGTTCACTACTACTTCCATTTATATCCCTATGTCCCAGGCAGGCATTTCAGCAGTGGATCTAAACCCTGCCGTGCGATTGTGAGCTCTCACCTGAATGCCACATGATGAAATTCCTGCTTTCCCTCACCCCATAACTTCTTTGAAGATGAGACTGCACAAGCCCCCCACTATCTTACAAAGAAAAAAAACTGTAAGGTGCAATTTTGATTCAGTCCCTGTATGCATATCAGTATATTACAACTTCTACCCATATAGCATTTTTGTGAAAATAATTTTTTGAAATGTTCGCAAGATGCTTATATATGATAAGCACAGCACAGAAATTGGAGACAAAATTACCAATTCTGTCATCAGATCACATTTTGAGCAGCACGCCTTACATAAGATATTGGATGGGACAGGACAGACTGAAAGATAAGAACGAGTAAAATAAAATCCTGTTCATCAAGTAAACAACATGCTTCCAACGCAGTGAGGCAGGGATCTTGTGAAAAATGCAGTACATGACCCTGTAATTCCTATGGAAGGGAAATAAACCACTCTGACTGGGAATATCAAGTATGTCCACATGGAAACATCAGTCATTTAAATTACACAATGCTTCTGCAGATCTATATTGGCAAAGTCTGGCTAGCACAGGGAATAAAAGCAATGAAAACACAGTTGCAGAGCTTCATGCTTAGGTGTCAGTCAAAGTATAAACCCTTCAAGCACCCTGGACCAACAAGGGTTTCTGACACATATTGAATCGAATGCTGCTGTGTCTTCGCTATTACTGTTACCCACGTTAACTATATTACATGAACCCAGCTTTGCAGAGGGTTTCATTTTGTTGCAAGGATGTGCCTTTACTGAGAATGTTTTCTTTCTCTGCAATTTTAACCTTGACAACCTTCTTTCTGAGTCTTGAAAGAAACTGAAAGACAATTTAAGAGAGCAACACTCAACCTTCTAACTCCATAGGCCACATAAGGGATGTGCGGCTGCTCTGCAGGCCATGGGGTGACCCACATGCACCAGCTTCAGCCTGCGGGCTGGAGGTTGAACACTGCCAGACTAAGAATTTAGTTTTTCTCCAGAAAAAAACAAATACATAAATAGACATAGGATGTAAACAAAATAAACAGATACTAGGACAAAGGTCAGCAAATCCCAGCACATGTGCTACAGTGACATGTGAGGTCATTTTGCTCAACACATCACAGTCGGCTCAGGCTCTGGGCAACTGCCACTAGCCATGGAGCCTTACCTGTTTGCAGCAGGCAGCCTGCAAATAGCTCAGGCTCCATGACAGGCAGCAGCTGTCCAGAGCCTGGGCTGGCTGTGACAGGTAGCCAGAAAGCTGCAACCAGCACACCAGGGCCCAGCCCAGCACCATGGTGGCAGCAGCTGCACATATTTTGGGGCAGACAGCAGAGAAGGAGCCAGGGGTAGCACAGCCTAGAGGGAAAAGCGGCCCCAGATGTGTGAGCTTTAGGATTAGTGACAGAAGTATGCAAAATAAAGAGCTGGATAGTAAGACAATTGTTAGACTTAAGGATCCTGGCTCAACTGCGGACCCAAGGAAGGTGGTAGGGAGGTAAGGGGTGTGGATGGAGCTGGTCAGGGCAACAGGCGCATGTCCCAGATTTGCCAGAGCTCATGTCTTTGCCCATTTTTGTCTTGTAGGAAGGAGAATGCAACGAAGGAGGAGAACACCTTTCCATCTGCTTTGCTCTTATTTGTGGGGGGGATGGGGAAGACTGAGGGAATGGGACATGCACCAGCCGTCAGGGAACAAATCCACTCCAAGGCTGAGGCTGCTGCAACTCTCAAGCCAAAGCAACAATTCTGAGAAGGCATTAAGATGCATGGGTGAAATGATTGTGGGGGGAGGATGTAAGAGGGAAACAGCTGGAGGAAGCCAGGGCTGGGAAAAGAGGAAGAAGATAGAAGCCAGAGGGAGTACAGGATCAGTACGACCAGCCATGGGCACCGGGGTCAGGGGAAACAGGAGCAGGGGATGCAGTTTCCCAGCTGCACTCCACCTGCTCCTCCTGGCTTGGAAACCCGTGGGAGTCACCACTACAATTGCTGCCAGAATACACCAAACTATGGGATACAGTAAACACACTAGAGGGTAGGGAGTGAATTCAGGAGATTTTAGATAGATTGGGAAAGTGAGTGGATCAGAATAGGATTGAATTTAACAAAGGTATGTGCAAAGTGCTGCACCTGGGAGAAAAAAAAACATCACCAATACACCTATAGACTGGGAAGTACCATTTTAAGTAGCGCAGCAGTGGAAAGGGATCTCAGAGTCATAGTCGACACACAAATGAACATGAGTTGCCAATGTGACAAGGTAACAAAATTAATTGCACTCTTTCCTGCATTAGTACATACATCACGAGCAGGTCTAGGGAGGTGATACTTCTTCTTTACGTGGCACTGGTGAGGTGGCAGCTGGAGTACTGCATCCAGTTTTGGATGCCACACTTCAAGAAGGATGTGGATAATCTGGAAAGGTTCAGAGAAGGGCTACTCATATGGTTGAGGGCCTGCAGGTAAGATCCTTTGAAGACAGACTAAGGGACCTGAATCTCTTCAGCCTCCACGAGAGAAGGCTGAGAAGTGATCTCATAGCTGTCTACAAACTCATTGAGGGGGGGAAGGGGGTGGCGGTCAGCAGGCAACAGCAGATACTCTGTTTACCAGGGCGCCCCTCAGGGTTACTAGAAAAAAACAGCCATAAACTGAAGGAGAGTAGATTTAGATTGGATATCAGGAAGAATTTCTTTATGGTGAGGATTGCCAAAATATGGAACGGGCTTCCAAGGGCAGTGGTGCTTTCCCCTATCTTGGAGGCATTCAAAAAAAGATTAGACAAGCACCTGGCTGGGGTTACTTGACCCTAGTGCTATTTCCTGCCCAGACCATGGGGTCAGACTCGATGATCTAATAAGTCCCTTCCCACCTTAGAAATCTATGAAAGGGTGACACCCTCCACCCCAAGACTTCCTCATGAGGGATGCCCAAGGGCACAGCTGCCCACTGCAGGAGGAAATATGGAGGTAGTCCCCATTGCACAGGCCAGGGCAGGAAGACAGAACTTGGACAAGACTCAACCCCTGGTCTGTCACCCTCTCTCCAGGTGGTGCCCTTCCTGCCACTCCCTACCCCCACCCATGTCTTCAGCAGAGCAGGGTCTCAGTGCACTCTGTCTCCCTGCAGCACCATGGGCTAGCTATGTGCTTAGTGCTCACCACCATGTCCACCCAGGCTCTTTGGCAGGTGGCAAGAGCCTGCCTGGGCTGCTGGCAGAGGGCAGCTGCAAGGCTGCACCGGGTCTAATCCAAAACCCTGGCCCAACTTGTTGCCAGCAGTGGCTGCATGTGCACCTCAAGGCCCATGGCAGGGAAGGGGCCAGGGCTGTGCTGACAACAAGAATCACTCTACTCACAGCTCCCCTGCCATCTGCCCCAGCACATCTTCCAGCTTCCCTTAGCCTGCCTGGAGACAAACGGCAACAGCGCCTATACTTTCCTGTAGTACAACGTCAGCATTGTGAATGGGGCACATTCTGCTTCCTGACAGAGGGGCCAGCAAGCGCTGCAGAGAATAAAGATGCTGGAGGACAATGCTCTCTTCCAAGAATGGCATGTCTGTTCTCTCTCCCAGAACTGATTTAACCCTAATTGGTCCCCAGATTGCTTCTCCCTGGTTCCTGCCACACAAATATAGGTCAGAAACCACCTAGAGAGACATTACACCAGTGGTCACCAACCAGTGGATCTCGATCTACCAGCAGATCTGGGAGCCTCTTGCAGTACATCCGAGACT
Organism: Caiman crocodilus; assembly: GCA_030014935.1. Classification (NCBI taxonomy): domain Eukaryota; kingdom Metazoa; phylum Chordata; order Crocodylia; family Alligatoridae; genus Caiman; species Caiman crocodilus. The sequence goes on along the minus strand of JAGPOW010000261.1, from coordinate 144,805,717 downwards.
GGGGTAGGGGGCTGAGTGCCCATGTACATGCATGTGTGTGCCCCAGCTCAGCAGGTTAGTCCAAGGGGGAGGGAAGCGGGAGGAGCTAGATCAAAGCCCCTGCAGAGAGGGTCAGTGCCATGGAGACAGAAGCAGGAGTAACTTGAATGGGAACCTGGCCAGATGGGTCTTAGCTACTGAGGAGGCATGCCCCCAAATAACTTTTTATCCCTCTGCCTTGATATGTGCCCCCCTTTCCTCCCCACAGACTTACCTAATGGGTGGGGCGGGGGGGAAGAGAAGGGTAAAGGAGTGGCAGCAGCACAGGATAGATCTTGGGTTGCTTTTAAATGTTAAAGGTGATCTCCTGAAAAAGGTTGGAGACCACTGGACTATACTGCTCAGCTTGTTGGGGACTACGAAAAAATGCTGGACCTCTTGCGGTACACCTTTTCAAGCACTAGTTTTTATGCCCAGAGGGCAGTTCTTACAGCTGGAGAGTTGTTTTCATGGCATGACAGCGGCTCAGTCTAAAACCCAATGGCATGAAATGCCAGCGGATCATGCAGTACGAGTGACGTGCAGCAGGGGCTGCTGCTGTTCCCCAAGGAAAGTAAACCTGTGCCCGTCTGCCCACGTGCACAGACAACAGCTACTCTCCAAGGACAAACCTAGACCAACCCCAACCCCCGAGCGACGAGGGACGACGGGACCTTCTGCCCCTCACAGCAGGACACTCAGACTCAGGCCCGCGCCCTGCTCACCTCTTGTAGCCCGTGATGCGGAAGGTGGCGGGGAGCGGCTCCCGCAGCGCCGCCATGAACGGCTCCCACTCGCCCTCGGGCACGATGCGCAGCGCAGCGTAATAGCGCTCGAACAGCGCGTTCTCCTTCACGATCTCAGGGTAGCCGCCGGCCCAGCCCTGCAACGGGCCCACCGCAAGTCAGCCGGGGCGGGAGGCAGGCTGCGCCACCCCGCTCCCCATAGCACCCCCCGACCATAACCCCCATCCTCCGCTCATCCCCGCTCACCGTCGGGTCGCGGCCCTGCCCGTTCCCGCCTCCGCCCCGATCCCGGCGTTGTTGCTGCTGCTGCTGCTGCCGCCGACGGTCGCGCTGCCTGCGGCCCATGGCAGTCCAGCCGCGCACGAGCCCCGCCGCACGCCGCAACGTAATGGTGAGGGAAGGACGACTGCCGCCAACGCCGCTGCCGCACACGGTCAGCTGGGCCACTGCGCAGGCGCGACCAGAGAGCAGGCCTCTCCTCACGAAAAGAAGCCCTCTCTAGAGGCTGCCTTGGAGCTCGCCTGAATGGCAGGACCATTATGCTGGAGCTGGCTTCGGCCGCGCCCCGCCAGCGAGCAGGGTCTCTGGAAAAGTAATGCATCCCGGATTCCCTGAGCCGAGCAGGTAAGGATTTTCTGAAGAATCCCAAGAAGAAACAACATGAATGTCAGGCAGCATTGCCAGGAGCCTTGCTTCTACGCATGCGCCTGCTGCAGCAGGCGGGGCCTAAGCTCCTCGCTTCCTATTGGCTGGCCGGAATGACTGACAGGCTTTCCTGGGAGAGGGGTACGTTCAGAGATCCTAGTGCAGCGGGCCCGCGCGGCTTCCGACATTGGCTCACATGGCAGCCACCTTAGGCGGGGCCACGGCTGCGGCTGGCTCCGCCCCCCGGCGCTGATTGGCCGGCGGCGGGCGGCTGCGGCAGAAAAGCCGAGGCAGCTCGCCTGGTTTCTCAGTGGTTGGTTGGGTGAGTGGACCGTTAGTGAGCATGGAGCAGTTGTGGCAGGCGGCGGCTAGCCCGGCAGAGCGGAGGCTGCTGGAGGCGATGGGCTGCGCATTGGCGGGCATCGGGCTGGTTCTGGCGCTGGTGCTGCGCTGCGTGCATCTTCCCTACGGCCGCTACACCTCACTGTACTTCGGGCCCGGCTTGCCCGCCCGCGCCGCATGGCTCATACAGGAGCTGCCTGCGCTCCTTGTGCCGCTCACCCTCGTCCTTGGCAGCGGCGCTGCCCGCCTGCACCACAGCCCCAACCGCGTCTTGCTGGGGCTCTTCCTGGTGCACTACCTACACAGGTAGGCTCTTCTCTCCTTGAGAAGCTTCAGCGCTGCCGCCGCCGCCACCCCCACCCCCACTCCTCCTTCCGCCAATTTAGCTTTTTTTTATGCCATCGGCAAGCCAAGCAGGAGTAATTGCTTGAGCACAGTGACATGACATAACCAATAGTGTGCGATTTCGGGATTTTCTTTTTGTCCTGCAGCAAATCTTCACGTGGTATCCAGGTGGCTCTTTCAAAAGTTCAGTCTCTCTCCCTTGATGAGCATCCTTGTTGGCTGAAAGCCCTTTTGAGATTGGTGAGGTGGTGATCACTGGTGTTCTCCTTGGTGCAAATGCAGTAGTATCAGAGCTTGGCTGTAAGTTACAGCTTCCTTGGTGTGTTTTGGTCGATTGCAGGTTCTGTCTATGGTCCATGGGTTTCTTGTATATAGGGGTTTTTATTTTACCATCTTGGATATTGATCGTGGTGTCCAAAAAGGAAATGCTGGTGTTAGTGCTCAAGCAATAGTCTCATGAAGGGGTGATGATTGTTGAATTTTTGGTGGAAATCAGTTGGAGACTGCAGGGTTTTCTTCCAAATAATGAAGATGTCATAACATATATATCTTTGGTATAGTAAGGGTTTAATGGTGCAATTCTTGAGGCATTCTTCTAGGCTGGCATATTGTGGGACCATTTTGGTGCCCATAGTATTACCAGATTTGCCTGTCACTTTAGGGTGCACTCACTTATTAGGGGTACATTTTTGGGGTCTCTAATTCTATCAATGTGTTGCTTGTCACTTGTGGTGTTTGTGAAAGCTATAGCTCCATTTCTGCTAGTCCTCACCCCAGTGATGCTGTCTTGCAGGATTTGGTTTCAAGAGGGCTGGGTTCCTCCAGCCACCAAATCAGTCAAATGCATATATGCCCATGTGCACACTGCCTAACAGAGCATGCCTGAGCCAGCCCAGATTAATCAGCATTTGATGGGTTAACACCTTCATGCCTTGGACTCAATTCATCAGAGCAATAAGATGTAGTTAACTTGCGTGCTCATGTCCAACAGCATATCTGAGTTGGGCCAGGATAGTTAGCATTGACAGGCTGACACCCTCATAGTTTCATGGTGTCTAGGGTCAGAAGGGGCCTAGAGCAGGCCATCTAGTCTGACCCCTATGTGCCTTGAACTCAGTTTATCCCTTTATTTGAGCAGGACAATAACAAATGCAGTTAAACATACATGTTAACAGTATGTCTGATCAGCACTTTCAGCTGACCATCCTCATGAGCCTCAACTTGGCATGTCATGATCTCTTCACACAATGGTCCTAGTAGTAACTCCCTTGAAAACAATGGTGGGGTCTGTTCAATTGACATTACAAGGATCTTTTGGCTTGGGTAAAAAGCATTGCTGCAGAGTAAATGGGGAGGTCAAGGGGAAGGAAGAGTAAGTGAAGATCAGAGGGAGTATAGCAACAAGCTTAACCATAAGTTTATTTTTTGTCAGGTACATGAACTTTATAATGATACTAGTAGTAATAGCCATAGAAAAGATAAATAAAACAATTACAATATGATATGGTTTCAACTAGGCATTTGGGAAAGTCTAGCTCAAATTTGATCAGCAAAAATCTTATTTAGAAAGCTAGGCCTGGAGTAAGAGAGCACAAATTTGGGTTCTTGAAGTTGGGAGGGGAAGTGGTGAGAATCCTGCCCCCCCCCCCCCCCCCCCCCCCCACCCCACCTGCAAAAAAACAAAAAAAAACATAAGTTGTCACTTTGCGTGAGCAATGCCCAATCTCCCCGCCCCCAAAAAAAAAAATAGGACAAA